>OY987255.1:9374654-10624654 GCA_963920725.1 Rhamphomyia laevipes | reverse complement strand
TTTCACAGTTTATAATATTTAATTTTAGTTTTATTTTATTCCACATTTCACCTTTCATTAGAAACTTTGAAAAAAAATAATTGTGATTTTTAGATGATTTTATTGTGGGAATATTATAAAATTTTTCCAATTTTAAAAATAACCAAATTAAATAGAAATTTAAAAATAAAATATATAACAAAATTCGATTCCTAAAAGTATTTATACATTGAAAACCAGAAAATTTTATTTTTTTACTACTATATTTTAAAATAATCGATTATCTAAAATAAAAAAGCACAGAAAACAAAAAACAATTGAATTGAAACAATAAAAATGCAACGAAAACACTACAAAATTAAAAAAAAAAAATACTAAATAACAATAATTTATAAGTAAAATAAACAAGTTAATTAAAACAAAAATGCATTTCAAAATAAATATGTATTAATTATGAATTATGTAAATTGTTGAAATTGCCAAGTGAAGTGAATAATGTTTATCTTTGGAAAACAAGTATACATCAACACATTAATAATCATATTTTCATTATTATTGACTTAAATAAACTGTTTAAATTTAAAGTTTTCATATAAATGATTCCAGGACAGATTGCATCATGGGAAATTTTTATAAAACTGGAAACAGAGTTAAATTTTTAAAAACAGAAGTTGATAAATATTTTTTTTTTTAGATTTTTTTCAAGAAAAAATATTTTTCATAAACGATGAAAAGTTCTCACGATGAAATGTGCATGAAAAAGAGTGCTGGATAATCTGTCCTGGTTACACATATAAATTGAAATTGAAAATTCAGGAAAACAAAAAGCACAATAAAACATTAAACATATTCTAGTTAATAAAATTAATTATAGTTCAATTTTTTTTTTTGCCATAATACAAAAAATCATTAATTTTTATTTATATTGATTTTTTTTTTAAAAATTAAAAATTTTAACATTTAAAATGACTATATAAAAAAAACGATTCAAATTTTTCATTAAAAACTACATTACAACACAAAATAATTTTAATATAATTTTTTTTAAAATAAATTACACTTATATACTTTGAAAAATAATTAATAAAAACAAAATATAATATAATTATAACAAAAATTAATATTTAATAAAAAAAAATAACTATATTATACAAAAACAAAAACACATAAATGGCCCGCCCTCTTAAGATTATTAAAAATAAATAAATATATTATACAAAAATATTTTAAAACAAATATATTCATATAAATATATTAACAAAAAAAATCTAAATAAATAAAATATCTACTTAAAAATATCTCAATATTATAAATAAATATTTGTAGGTAAATAATTAGTTATTAGTCAATTAAAAATTATTAAAATAAAAAAAAAATATTTAGATTTTAGAATATAATAAAAACAGGACAAAAATTGAAAAGTAACAAAAATAATGCACAATTTCTTAATTTAAGAGAATCCCAAAATATTAATAATGATTTAATCAAGTAATTTATATAATTTTTATTCCATATATTTATTGTAAAATATTTTTTTTTTTTTAAATTATCATTTATATAAAAAAAAAAATTGAAGCATTTCATTATTTAAACATCCCGAATATTAATTCAGATGTAAATTATAACTTTTAATTTTGATTATATAAATTTCTTTATCGAAAATTATTAAGAGAGGTACTTTAAAATTGAAATTTCAATAGTAGTAACATCAAATTTAATTAGAAATTAATATTTAATAATTAATAAAGTAAAAAAACCAAGAACAAAATGAAAATCAAATATGTATAATCTTAATATTTCTGTCTTACCACATTGAATCGTTTTATATTAACGACAAACAAATAATATCCAGATATAGCATGCTGCACAAAAAAAAAATGTAGCCACTTTATTTTGTTAACAGACAAAGTTTCTGACTTAAGCCTTCCCCAAACCGGCGCGATTTTTTCCGCAACCGCGGTGCGAATTTTTCCGCACAATTTATTTACATGGCGGCTTATGAGGATGCACACACTAACGCGAATTTGCAGCGAATTTTTCCGCGCGTTTTGTATAGGGATTTTTTCCGCAACAATTGTCAAAAAAATTATTGAAAATTTGTCAAGTTAGTCATTCATATTGTCGTCGCTGTTGAATTAAGAACTAGTAAAAAAAAATATTTATATTAATTAATTTTTTTTAAATTGGAAAAGTTTATACCGTATATTTTATTTCTTTATTACTTATAAATTGTACGTCTTTTAATAATTTCTTTTTTTTCTTTAAAACTAAAACTTTTATGTTTACAAATATTTAATGACACTTTTTTTGAGGTTTAAGTCGCGTTTTTTTCCGCCTCAGTGTGGGCTATTAGGCGAATTCCGCGCGGATTTTTCCGCTGAAAAAATTCGCGTCGGTTTGGGGAAGACTTTAAAGCTAAGTATCCTACTAGTACGCACCGCGGCTGGTGAAAATTATAGTAAAATATCGGACAAAATTTAATTTAAGTTTGCGCTGATTGGGAAATATATGGCGGTGATTCGAAAACCAGCTGATTGTCAAAATTAAAATAAATCAAATGATCAAAACTGTCAAATCTGTTGACAAGACTGAGTATAAGCAAATAAAGTGACACATATTTTTTGTTCAGCGTGCTATATCTGTGTATTATTTGTTTGTGGTATTACTAGAAATTATCAGATTTTACTTCCTTATAAGATAAAGTTTCAAGTCGACATTAACTTGAGAGAATCATATATTTCTATTCTATACCGTTACATTTTTATTAATTTTTGATTTGTGTTTTTATCGTATAACAGTTTTTTGAATATCAAGAGATTCATTACTGATTTAAAAGTAAAGTAATTTTTCATTACTGATTTTAAAGTATGTTCTTTTTTAAAGTACCTCTCCTGGTAAATCCTTTATAAATATATTATTATAAAAGCGGAGTATATTTAAATTTCAAATAAAAACACTAGAAGCAATAATTGTTATCGTCTAAAATTATAAAAATTCGACGACTTTATTTTTTAAATTATAATTATATAAAAACTAAAATTGTTATTTTTCCATACACTACTGGTCGATAAAAAATAAAAGAAGCCACCGAAAACATATTTGAAAAATAAATAAAATAAAAACTAATAAAAAAAAAAAATACATATTCTATTTACTAAAAAATTTTTTAGATTTTTGTAAGCAATAATTTATTTTCATATAAACAAAAATATTAAAAATTCATAAAAACCCAAGCACTTAATTTCAAATAAAAAACTCACTTAAAATACTGAATGTTCACATAACTTTATGCAAAATTAAATCAAATTTAAAATATAAATTGAAAAAACAGAACTTTATAATGTTTATTTCCGGTATCTGGCAAATTTACCGAATTCACAATTAATCAAAAATTAATGGATCGTAAGGCATAACTGACAGAATTCACAATTAACCGAATACACAATTAATCGACAACAAAATACCAAATTTACCAAATGCATAAACTAAATTTATGCAATCTTTTTCTAGTAAATTTGGTTAATTGTGTTAATTTATTTTCGATCAATTCGAAGATTCAGTAAATTTTTTTGCAGCCAATATACCGAAAAACTTTTGAAGGGTTTAAAAATTAATTTAAATTTGCATTAAGTGAAATAACTTTTAAACACATTTACATTAAATTTTTATATTTTTTTGATAAATTATACATTTTTTTTTCATTATTGGTAATATAATATCCTTTGACAATATAATTAAATTTAAACTCTAATAATAATAATAAATATTTTTTTTATTAATTTTTGTAATTTCTTTTAAATTTGTTCATTTCATATTAATAATTTCTTTTGTTTTTTATTTAAAAAAAAATATAAAAATTAAAATATTATAAATATATAAAGGTTTCAACCGAAAAATTGTTGAATATTTTTAGTGAAAAATATTGTTTTCAATATATATTTAAAAAAAAAAACACTATATTTATAAATAATATAGTTAATTTGATAATTAACGAATCGAAAATATATTTAAAAAATAAATTTGTTGAAATTATATATTAAAATAAGGAAAAATAAAAAAATTAGTCGTATACAAAAAGATTTTTTGTTTTAAGAAGTAATGAAAAACAACTGAGATATATTTTATTTCCAAAAAAAAAAAATTAATTAATATAATATAAAATAATTATTAAACTATTTTCTATGTCTCTGTGATTGGTAAATAAAAAATTATTAAGTAAATAATATGAAAAAATGTTTTTTTCCAAAATATAATTAATTTAAAAAAAAAAAAATCGTTTTAAAAAATGTATTTTACGAAGCCTAGATAAAAAAAATTATACATAAATTATTAAAATTACGAAAGCGCGTGCTACAATAATATACAAAACTTTTTGTTTTTTAGAAATTTTTTTATTTACAAAATTTTACCATAAAAAAATTCTATAAAATTATTATAAAAAACATTTTTAAAAGCAATAATTTACTTTGTTAGGTTACTTTTTTATACTAGTAAAATACAATTATTTTCATATTTTTAGAATATGTACTACAATTTCAACGGATTCCGAATGTTGTTTCAGTGCAAAGTAAAGTAACGTTGAAAAGTTAAAATATATTTAGAGGCTTCCAGTGAAAAAATGCTATCACAAAAAAAAAGACTACCTATGTAAATGTTTCTTGATTATATTGTTAGAGGTTTCCTTCAAACTAAATTTGAAGAAAACTCATTTGGAAATTTTCATTTACTCTAATCTGAAACATGGTATAGCACTTTTTCGATATAATTGCTTCGATATATAGAAAACAATATATTTTTTCCATTCACAATACAAAGTTATAAAATTATGAAATTATTTAAAAAGTTGCTTTATGTTGCATTTAAATAGAATATTCTAAATCATAGATAATGAGTTCGCTTTCAACATAGCATTAGTAATTTACTTAGAACATTTAAAAGCAATAATTTTATTAAAAAAAAAAAACAATTTTTTATGTAGATTATTAAATATTTAAATCTTATTTGAACAAACGTGAAATGTTATTTATTTATTGTCGTGTTTTCAACCTTTATTGATATGATCAGCAATCAGCAGTTTCGTATTGCTGACAGTACTCGAATTGCATGCAATTTTCACTCGAAAAGCATTCAATAGTTTAAAAAATTTTCAATAAAGGTTTTAAAGAAGATGGTAAATAGGTTACCAAAAAAAGTTTTTTAAAAAAAAATATTTTTTATCTATTTTTTATACTAATTAAAATACAATTTAATATTTTTCATACTAATGTGACTTAATTTTACTATATATATAATTTATGATTTTGCTTCTGTAGCCGCCTTCTCTCTTAGTAATTATATTTCATTATAATATAGGCTAATTTTCATCCAGTAGAATATACAAATTTGGTGAAATTTATTAAATTTAATAATCACCTCCATGTACAAAACAAAAATTTTAAAATTTTTAATAAGAAAAAAATAAAACACCACCATTTAAAATTAAAATGCTTCTTTAAATTTTCCCTGAGTGTAGTAGATTTAATGGTGTATTTAAAAATATTAACGATATAAATAAAAAATCGCTTGTGCTTCTTATATAAAATACAAATAATTATTAATTTAATTTATTTTAGAAATTTCACTTCCCATTTTTACCTCGCTTCAACCAAAAAAAAAAAAAAACCAAAATTATATACTGCAAAATGCTTCTTTAAACAAATTTATTAATTATGCTTCTTTTTCAAATAATAATTTGTTCTAGTTTTATTTTTTTTAACAACACTTGCTTCTTCAAAACCGTCTGTACATTAATTTTCAATTACGAAAAGATGAAAAATTTTAAAATTAAAAAATAAATAAAAAATAAAATTTATGGTGCAACACTGTTTAGAAAAATACAATATTATTATTATAAGTATAATTAAAATAAGCAAAACTCATAAAATATAAATAAATAAAAAATATTAATAAAATATAAATAATTAATTATTAACTTAAAAGAAAAACACACAATCTACAATATTTATTAAATAATATTATATAATAATTTAAATTAATAATATTATTAATATAAAAAATACATTATTAAACGTGCAAGCCAGCAATAATTAGTATCACATACAAAAATCTTATAATTGAGATTAATTTTCCTCCTTTTTAAACAAATTAAATTTAAACTTATGCAAATTTAAATCCAATTTCTTATTCTCTTGCAATTTCTAAATTAGCCAGCTCCATTAAAATAACTATATAAGATTTTAAAATGTACTAAAAAACTAAAAAGATTTTTGCATAAATAAAATTCCTTACAAGAAAATTTAAAAATAAATAAAAAATATTTTACGATTCATTATTTAATAGTGTAACTAACTTTTCCCTAATCCTCTAACCAAAATATTTATAATATAAATAACTAAACTAAATATTTATAAAATTTTGAAAAATTTTAAAAAAGAAAAACCCCATTTAAAAAAAACTTTTTTATTTTTAATATTTCCAGGTATATATTTAATTTAACAGAAAATTTAAATGTTTTTTCTGTTTTATATTTTATATTTTGTAAAAAATTAATCAATAATAAAAAGCAATATCTTTTTTAAGTTTAATCTTAAAAACTAATTTATTTCTGGAAATTTAAAAATAAAAAACTATTTGTTAAAAAAAAAAAAATCGAATAAAAAACTTAAAAATATTCTAAATTTAAAACAGAAACAAAATATATAAAAAATAAAAATATTTTTAAACAATTTTTCCAAAATTAATATAATTATAAAAATATATTAATTTAATTTTTTTTGAAAAACTATAAAAACAGAATAGAAAATTTAAATAACCAATAAAATTGGAAATTTTTAAGGAAAACTTTAAAAAGTAATTTAATAAAAAAAAAATTATTTTTCTTTTTTTTTTTTGTAAATTAAAAATGACTTTACGAAATTGATCTCTATTGTGTTCTAAAAATAAAAATAAAAAAACAAAACTAAATAAACAAAAAAGTTAAATAAATAAATAAAAAATAAAATACTAAATAGAAAAATCAAAAATATTCAAATAAAAAAACACACACTTGTAAAGTATATACTAACACAATCACAAAAAATGTAAAAAACAAATACACATACACATAAACACAAAATATTACCTGTAAAACTAACGAAAATATTTTTTATTTTTAAAGTATTAAAAACTTAAAAACAAAAATTATACAAAATATATAACTAAAAAAATTAAAAATAAATATTATTAATAAGCCTCTAAAAAAAAAATAAAATATATGAAAAAAAAAATTAATAAAAAATAACTTAATATTATTTATAATAAATAAATAAATAAAAAATAGTGAAAATATATAAGAAAATAAAATAAAAAAATCTATTTTAGGGTAAAATAATAAAAGGGCCATGATGTAAATTACTAATTGTATTTAAAATAAAATAAATAAATTAAAAAAAAAAAAAACAGAAAATAAATAAATATATATTAAACAATAAATAAAATTAAATATAATAATAAAAATTTTGGAATATGGAAGAAAAAATATTGAAAATAAATATTGAATGTAAAATTGAAAGCTAAAAATGGAAAAAAAACACATAAAAGGCTGTAATTTTAAGGAAAAAAATAAATAAATAAGAAAATAAAACAGAAAAAAAAAAATAAACTGAAAAATGAAATTTTTATTGAGTTTTTATTCTAATCAACATAAGAGTTATAATCTTGTTCACGTAGTGTAGGTCTCCAGGCAATTTATTCTGAAGAAAATTCATGTTTAATCAACTAATTCTATCAATGAATTGTATCGGTCAACAATAATCTAGCAAAATCAATTTGTATTAATTATAATTTTTAATGAATAGCACTGTGGCACTAAACATGCAACCCATCCAAAGTAAATTTCTAAAATGTCATCATAAAAGCGGTTTGGAGGCTATTCATTTAAATGCTAAATATTTTGAGTTTGACTTCTAATTTCAGTTGATACACGGTATCGTATCATCTGAATGCTTTGAATATTTCCGGCCAGTTTTGGTACAAAGCTATACAGGCATATAACAGCAAGGCAAGATCATCTAGTATCAGAAAGATTTTTAATGGAGCATGCATTTATAGTAATATTTTTTCCCTTAGAACACTTTTTTTAGATAATAGATTTAACTACGATTTTGACTACGATCCACGTGAACACTTTTTCGTATCGTAGTATAGCAAGTTTTAACAGATAATCGCCAGATTGACAGATAAAACTGTTCTAATTCTATTTCCCATTAATATTGAATTTATATTTGCCGTATTAAGTTAAGATGTAACATGTAAGTATATACTTTGTAAAAATGAACTGTATTTTAATAAATCTAAATAATTTAGCGTGCCTAAACGTTATGATAAATATACAACAGCTTGTGGAATTTTAATATTTATTCAATATGGTTGTCAGGTGAACTACCAGAATCGAATTTACAAGACTATTATACTACCTACTACATGGACAACACCTAATATATATATAGTGGCAGTATTAAAAGATTTAAAAAATCTTACATAATTGTCAACATTTAAATTTAAATGTGTCTTATAAGCACATATATAAAATGGATAGATGTGACGCTAAACTATTGCTAGATATTAAGTGCTTAGGTTAGGCAATCTACTTGACACTACAAAAATACAAACAATTCTTTCGTCTTCACTTTTGTTTAGCGCCGTATTTTTCCCGTTGTTGTGGGTTTGTAAATACGTCTATATATCTGCAATTGCTTGAGCGCGCCGCTGGATATTATATTGTTGGATAAATTGAATTAATAAAGAAAACTATTATTATTATTTTTTGTGAAAGACGAAATTGTTGATGTTTATTTAAATCGTACAGGTACAGAAACATGGCTAAGTATATTGATTCAGTACAAGTGTAATAATCAACGAGTTGTCTATGTACCTAAATAATACAATATATTTTAAGAAACAAAACTCGGACTAAGATTATTAAACAAGCCTATTGGAGCCATAAATTAAAGAGAAAATATCTGATTTACAGAAGGTAACAAATAATTTTAACGAAACAATCAGGCATAGCACACAAAACTATTTTGACCATAACAAAAATCAATGAAATGAAATTCGAATTAGTTGGACAATAGTTATAGTGGAAAAATATTTAGGATTGGAATGTTTGAAGGAATTTTAGAATAATTAATACTTTAACACATTACTGATTACAGTTCAAAAAGTATTGTTTAAAAGTTATAAACTTTTGTTATTTAGTTTACAATGTAATTGGTTGTGTTGGGTATTAGTCACGAAGTTAGTAAGGTCTTGAATTTTCTGTTTTATTCAATAGTAGCTTAAATCAATTCTAAATTGTCAGGTAGTTTTATAATGGTAGCTTATGTGATGTCAATATTAATATCTCATGTATAGATAAAGTTTAAAAAAATGCTCGTAGGATCATCTCAATTTGAATAACTTAAGTATAAGGAAGGTGAATAATAAAAATTTTCACATAAGATGTTGTTACCAAATATTAAATTTAGCTAACATACGTCTGTCTATGTAAGCGTTTTTATTCTATTTGAATTCCCCAAATTTTAAGTGATTTAAATTATTTTAACAAATACATTAAATTTATAATGGGATATTATTATCAAGTGTTCAAATTTCTGTTTTCAAGACCTTAATTACTTTTATGCTAGTTATAAGGTTATAACTATGCTTTTAAAGTTCTCCATAGCTAATATTAAATACATTATACTTTTTTCCCAGATTTTTTTTGTTAATTTTGTTTATTCATTCCTGAACATTTTCAATATTCGACATAAGCTACTGTTACTTACTTTAGAAGACTAAATTTCAACATATTCAAAATCAAGACCTACAACTTAAGTTACTAGTTATTTTACTGTCATACGTTTAGAAATACTTATTAGATTTAAAATTTATATAATATTTTTTACATACAATCATATATACAAATGAATCTTGATTAAGGATCCCTAAATTATAGTTAATAGCAAAACAATATTTTTTTCACACATTACGGTGAGAAAATTAATAATTTAACCATTGATAAAAATATGTCGAATATCGAATACTACTTCGTATTTAATCGTAATAAGAATTTACTTTAAAATTCAACCTGATTTGTATAAATAAGGGTAACTTGTAATAGTTCCAATTTAATATCAAGTTACTTTTAAATATTAAAAGAAGTGAAAAATTAATTTTTCCAAAAGTTTTATAAGAAATAAAATAAAAGAAAATGTCTTTTGAAAATTTAAATGAAATTCTTAAAAAAAATGAAATTCGTTTAAGAGAAATTAAACGAATTTCGTATTTGCTGGGATTGAATATATCAGATTTATCAGCATCATTTTGTAAAAGATTTTTTCTAAGATGGTAACATTTTATATAAACTTTAATTTTACTTAAATTAATTACATCTATTTTATTAGTTTATGCATTACATTGACAATTGCTGGTATTATTTCTATATTTGGTAATTACAGGATGATTTATTATAATCCACAAAATTTTTCTGTGTCGATTGAAGTATAGAATTTCATTTTAATATATAAATATAATTTTTTTACTATTATATAAATTACGTTTAAGGCTCTCCTTACATCACTGCAAACACTTATATCAGTTATAAAATTTATTGTATGGTATTTTAATCATCAGAAATTTCAAAAATTATATAAAATTGTGGAATACTATAAATTGATAAATGATATAGCAATTTTATCACCAGGTATAATAATGATTTTGAATTGGTCAATAAGTTTTAGTTGGAGAATTTAAAATTTTAATGTTTTATTTATGAAGATTTCGAGTTTGTTTCTTGAATCCAAGAAAGAAAATTTCAATTAAAATCTTTTCTCTGACTATAAAACTAAATTGTTATATTAAAAATGTATATACAAATCTTAATAAAAATAAATTTGTTAAATTTTTAAAGATATTAAATTTAATGGAAATTTACGACAAAATGTCCAAAATATAATTAAAAAATGCTGGCTAATGGCTCGAATTCAAATAATATTTTATTTTATTGTTGGTATTCTAGTTTCATCGTTTTATTTCTTTTTACCACAAATTTTAAATACTTATCATTATTTTAAAGGAACAATCGATTATATTATTGTATTTGGTAAGTTATTTCTAGAATTTATATTAAAATTGTTTAATTAATTTAAATTTTTTAAGCATTTCCAAAATATTTTCCACGTACAATGAATTCTTTATGTTGGTATTTAGCTATTACTTTTGCAGATGGATGTGCAGTGTTCATTGCAGCAATTAGTATAAATAAATTTAATATGTTTTTAATATATTTAATTATTAATTGGAATTTTCTTTAGGTGCACTATTCTTTGATAATCTATTTTTAGTACTTGTTATGCATGCAGTTTCATTAATTCAAATTAATCGAAAAATTATTGAATTTTCTACATCACCAGAAGTACCTAAAAGTTATCGTGTACCAATTTTAATACAATGCATTAAACATCACCTAAGAAGCTATGAGTTGAGATAATTTTAAAATTAGCATATTGTCAATAATTTAATAATTATTTTATATTTTATCAGATATTGTTTGGAAATTAATGAATTATATTCTTTCATTGCATTAACACAAATGTTAACTAGTTTAGTAGTTTTAGGTGCAGTAATGTTTCAAGTAACTGTTGGTTTGGTAAATAAAATTTATAATATTCCTATAGAGTAGACACGAAATAGCTGATCCACGGTATAGCACGTTATTTGTGGTAGTTTTCGAAGCAAACAGTATTGACAATTTCCCGGATTTATAGTCCATATTCGTCGGGTTCGGTCTTAACTAACTTTGAAAAGATGATTCAACAGATAAAGCAGGTTTGATTTGTATTTTAATATGATAAGCTATTTAAAATTTTTGAATAAATAAATCAAAGATTGCGAGCATGCTGGTTCTACACCTTTGAAATTACAGAAATTGTAAGTAGGTTGTCGTAAAGTCAATTTAAATACATAATCTGACAACAACCAAACCAGCTTTATCCGTTTAATCTTTCTTTAAGTTATGAACCCAAATATGATCCTTTTTTTTTAATACCGAATTTGAAATGGACTGTAGCTCTTAATACAGCCCGAATCCGGGAAAATGTTAATACATTTGTTTGCTTCTAATATTATCACAAATAGTGTGATATACGCGATCGATCAACTCTTTCGTCTACATGCTGTATAATAATTTTTTTTATATATTTCTTAGGAAGGTAGTGTTCTAATTTTAATACGAATGACATTGTATATTGTTGCTGCTTCATTTCAAGCTATGACATATAATGTTAATTCACAATTCTTAACAACTGAGGTAAAAAAATTCAAAAAATTCATATTATTTTATCATTTTAGGTAAATTAAAAATTTTATTTAATTAAATTTAGTCGGAAAAATTACATCAATCTTGGTACAATACAAAATGGTACAATGAATCAAAAGAATATAAGAAAATTGTTTATATGATGTTATTGAGGACAGATCGACCAATTTATTTATGGATTTGGAGATTTAGTAAATTATCATGTCCTACACTATTATCAGTAAGAATAATTCATTTATGAAAATATGAAAACTTTAAAATTTATCAATATTTTCTTTATTATTCCAAGCTATTTCAAACTAGTGGATCATATTTTCTGTTGTTGAAAAAAGTATCACAATAATTTCTTAATACGTATAGAGTTCTAGAAAATTGAACTTCAAATATATTGTTAAATGTTAACCAAAAATTAATTATTTAGTAAATTTCACACGCAAACAAAATATTAATTTCTTTAACACAAAAATAATAAATTTATTGTTACACACCATTTAATTTGTTAAGATTTTTTAAACTTTTAATTACCACTAGACAAAAAGTTTTTAATAATATTTTTATAATTATTTAAAAAATAGAGAGTACCGCCTTCTATTTATTAAAAAATAGAGAGTACCGCCCTCTGGAAATAAAGTAACTATAAATTATATTAATAATTAATTCAACATGTGTTAAGTTACCATTAGTGTTGATAAATAAATGTTAAACAAAACAAGAAAATATCCTTATACAAAAGGGTAGGTACGAAATAGTTAATCGATGGTATACCACGGAATATGTGGTAATATTTGAAACAAAAAATTGAATGGTCACATTCACGGAGCCCAGGTTCGGTAAAAAAAACTGCATCATTTTTGGGTCCATAACTTAGAAAAGATTGAAAGGATTACATGGGTTGCATTTCGAGCATCTTTCAAGCATTTTTGTATGTAATGAAGTATTATAGTTGGCAGATATCTCATTAGAGTTGGCAGATATCTCTTGTCAAAGAGAAGATTGTGAATCTTTTTGATGCAAACAAGAATGGTCTACTTAGACCACAGTTTTTTCAGAAAACTTATTTTTATGGGAAAAATATCCAAAATAAAAATTAAGCTCAATTACAGAAAATGTTAAATAACTTTTCGTAAAACCCATTTAAATATATATCAAGTTTTATTCGTTGAATCTTTTCTAAGCGGAAAATGGGCTATTTCGTATCCAACCTGCGTTGAATAGATTAATTACATTATGAATCATCTAAATTTTAATAATATTTTAGAACTTTTTAATATTACATAATAAAATTGCAATATTGTTTTAACAACTGCAAACAATTTTCTTTGTAAATAGAAAAACAATTTTGAAATTATTATTTGATTTAAATATATTGTAATAAAATACAAATATATTAATAACAAAAAACAAACAATCTGTTTTAATTAAATAAATAAAATGAATTATTAATTTAAAATTCTTTGAAACATATTATTTCTATTACATTTAACATAGCATCTTTTGTTTGCATATATCAACAAATAATTTTTTAATTAAAATATTATAGATATAAAAAATAGCTATAAATAGTTCAATATTTCCATTTACAAAATCAGTAATTTCCGATCATCATTACTAAGTATTGCACCATTAACACAATGAAAATTGTATTACTTTTTGCAGTGCTTGCCATATTGGCATTTAAAGTTTCTAATGGTAAAGTTGTTAGATCTGGTTCAGGACGTGTTGTCGGTGGATTTGAAATTAAACAAAATGACCGTAAAATATACAAACATCAAGTTGGACTTCATTTAAATAATAGATATTGGTGTGGTGGATCTATAATATCGAAAAATGTCATTATTACTGCTGCTCATTGCCTCCACCAGTATAATATATAATATTATATAGTGAATTTCTAAAATTAAAATTTATTTTATAGAATGAGTACTGCAACGGTTTACATTGGTTTATATGATAAATCTGAAAAATCTGGTGCTTCACAAGCAATAGAAGTAACAAGTAAAAATTGGATTACACATCCCGGTTTTGAATTACAAGATCTTCAAGATGATTTGGCTATTATCAATTTACCAGAACCAGTTCAATTTGGAGGTAATTTAAGAAAATACACATAAATATTTTTGAAATATAAAATAACGTAAATTTTTAGAATTCGTGGGACCTATTGACGTTGAATGTAATGATAAAAATCGTCATGACAATGAAATTCTTCAAGTTTCTGGATGGGGCAAATTCAGCGACTGTAAGAATTTATATTTTTTTAAAATGAAGAAGTATAGTTTAATTATTATTTTTGAATTATTTTACATCAGCTGCTGCAGATGAAACAACAATTCTTCGGGCAGCAGAAGTTCGTACTATATCAGATTCGATATGTAAAAGAGCATTTAGTGTACCAATTACATCATCTATGATTTGTGTTGATGGTAAAAATTCTATTGGTGTTTGTAAAGGTGATTCAGGTGGCCCAATTGTTTCAACAAACAATGGTAAAATTATAGGTGTTGGATCATTTACTGTAGGTGGATGTAAGCAATCTAATCCTAGAATATTTACACGATTATCTTCATATGGAAACTGGATTCAAGCTAATTCTATTGATCATATTAAAACTTGTTAAAAACAAAAATTTATCAATTTTTAGAAAAAACTAAATATTTCTATTATTAAATTAAAAGTTAAAATATCAAAAAAGTCATGTATAATATTAAATTTTTCTGATTTTATTCAAATAAAGGTTTGGGTTTAATTTAGTTTTTCAATTGTTAATAAGTATAATTTAATGAAAACATTTTCAAGAAAAGAAATTAAAGAGACATATTTTGTTTGAGTCCTTCTGGGATTACAGCAGATCGTATATAACTCGGAATCACCATAATTGTATTTTGCACAATTTATCTATTTCGGATTCATTGCAAATATTGTTAAGATGTGAAGTTTTCTTTTAGTTTTTTTTTTTTAATAAATAGTAAAAATAGTAGCTATGTCAGCTATTGAATTAATCAACTGTTATTTATAACTTATTTTCCATTTTGCGAAGTCTTTGTCGTTGGTTAAACTGAGGATAACTAATAATTACACCTTATAGTATCTATGTTTCCATATTTAATTAGTTATTTAGTAAAAAGGATTTTAATTACATTCTGTATGTAAAGTAATGGTAAATTATAAGTTTTCCGAAAATTCTTTTATTTAAAATAATTTATTATAAATTCAAATTTTAGGATCTTTCACATTTCACATAATGTATCCCAAAATAAATGTGTGTATCCCTGAAAGTTGTCATTTTTTAAAGTATTTGATTTTCATAATTTATTCCACAAGTATAAAATTATAAACAAATTAGTAATTATAATTGATAACATATTTTTTATAGTTTCATTAATTTAATTTGCTATAAAAGATTTTTACTATTTAAAATAATATTACATCTACTACAAACATCTTCATTTAAAATAGAAAATCTTCTACAACGTGGACATAATTGATTTATATTAGAACTGAATTTAAATTCAGTATTAATCAATTCGCTCGGTCTTAAGATAATATTAGAAACTTGAAGAAGATCACAAAGTTCAGATGAATTTAAAGATTCGTCAATTTTCAAATGTAATTTCTATAATATATAATTATTAACTATTTACTTAATTTTTAATAAAATTAATTAAATTTTACCTTTAACAATTTTAAATCATCTTCATTACACATTATTTCACAGTTTAATGTCCATGTATTAACATTTTTAATATTTTTATTTAAATTTTTGCGTAAATTTAATACATTATTAATAATTAAATCGGCTTCGTCATCTATCCATTCATCTGAAGTAATTATGTTTTGTTCATAAAATGGTCGCGTATCTTTAAAGGAAATAGTTTTTTTTAGTAGAATATAAATCAAGCTTAAATAAAATAATTTACGATAATAACTCCAACTTTCTTCAATTAAAAATGGCACAATTGGATATAATGTTTTACATAAAATTTCATAACAATTAATTAATACTACTTTAACAGTTTGATAATCATTGTCATTTCCACAATATAAACGATCTTTGACTAGATTCACATAAACTGATGATATTTGATTAGCAATGAAATTTTGTATTACAGCTGCAACTCGATTATATTCATAATTTTTATATAGTTGAAAAATCTGTATAATAATTTATTATAATAGTAAATTGAAATTATTTAAAGAAAAATTATTTTATTACCTCTTTTTCAAAATTCCACAATGAATTCAACAAATATCTATCCAAATAATTTAAATTATATGATGAATTAATTTGTTGTGTCTTTTCGCCAATAACACCATTTAAATATCGTAATGTAGACCGAATTTTAGATAACATTTCAGCAGATCCCTCCAATAAATTAACACTAACAATAATTGAACTATGCTGTGTACCATGAGAAGCTACCCACCATCTAAAAATTATTATAAAAATCATTATTTAACTTTAATAAGGCATGAACATATTTATAAACCTTAAAACATCAGTTCCGTATTTTTTTGTAATATCGTTCGGTGAAATAATATTTCCTAATGATTTCGACATTTTATGGCCTTTTTCATCAACTGTAAATCCATGAACGAAAAGAGATCTGTAAATTTGACAGAAATAAATGGTATATAATATGAAAATTTATTTAAAAAAATTGTTTTATACTTATATGGTGAACAATTCCTGTACGCAATACTAGTTAATAAAGATGATTGAAACCATCCAGTGAATTGATCAAAACCTTCCAAATACATATCAGCAATTTTATCACCATTCAAAGCATTTATCCAGGATATTCCAGAATCAAACCATATATCAAAAATATCTTTACCCTTTTCAATATCATCGGCTTTAACATTTAATTCATTTAAAATTTCCGAAGACAAAAGATCTTTAACATCTTTCGACCACCAAAAATCCATATTTCCATTTTTAATTAATAAGGAAGATATATGTTGAATAATTTTTCTAAAATCATGATATTTATTTTAATTATTTGATGATTTTTGAAATAAAAAAAGTTATACTCATTTGTAATAATTTCTTTAGAATCCTTTCTGTAGAAAACTGGAATTGGTACACCCCATGATCTTTGTCGAGAAATACACCAATAAGGACGCTTTTGAACTTGTGTTAGTAAAGCTTTTTTACTAGCTTCCGAATTAACTTTTGGATAAATCTCTAGTTTACTAATCTAGTAATATACATAAACAGAAAAATAATTAGAATTTTAATTTTTGTATAATTTGCATTAACCTCTTCTGCAGCTTTATTTTTCAATTGATCAGTATTTATGAACCATTGTTCACTGGCACGAATTATTACTGGTTTTTTAGTTCGCCAATCAATAGGATAAGAATGTGTTAATTTTCCTAAATATATTACATCTTTATCTAAATATTTTAAAACTAATTCATCGCCATCTTTTATAACGCATTTGCCATGTAAAAATGATGGTGCCTCGTTTGTATATTGACCAGTTTCATCAACAAAACATTTCTAAAATTTGAAATGTATTAACTAACTGAAAAATTGTAATGTCAGTAAAATTTCTTACAATTGGAATTTTGTGTTCTAAACTAACGAGAAAATCCTCTGGACCATGTGCTGGTGCCGTATGAACTAAACCTGTTCCTTTAGTGTTTTGAACATGATTAGCTGGAATAAATGGTAGTATTTCGTGTTCATTGATTGGATGAAAATATGAGCAGTTCTTTAAATCGATTCCTATAATATAATAAGTTGAAAATAGACTTGGCTATAAATTCTAAATAAACAATATACCAGGAATGGTTGAAAGAACTTCTGTTTTTAAATTAGTCAATTGTTGAAATTGTTCTAATAAGTCTGTAGCGATTAAATATACCTCATTTTCAGAATTATTCAATTTAATTATACTGTATTCCAAATCAGGATTGTAGCAAACTGCCTGATTACTTGGCAAAGTCCATGGCGTTGTTGTCCAAATTAATGCAAACACATTATGATTTGAAGTGTTTATTGATTTAGGTAAATTTGATAGTTTCATTCGAAGAATTACCGAAGGACTGACAAAATTTGTATCATACTCTAACTCTGCTTCTGCTAAGGCAGTTCTAAAATATTTATGAAGTGGATTGAGAGAAAATAAAATATATGTATCTAATTTAATTATACTACCTTGATGATGGTGACCAATAAACTGGTTTTAAATCACGATAGACTAATTTTCTATCATAAAAATTTAAAAATAATTTTAGTTGTTGTTCTATATATTTTGGATCAAAAGTTTTATATATATTATTTGAATTTTCCCAATCAGCCATTACACCCCATGATTTGAATTCTTTCATTTGTTTCTTAATGGTATCAATGGCGAATTGGCGAGCTATAAAAATATATTTTTTATTTACCTAATAATTAATTATAATAATAAATAGTAGATACATTTTTGTCTTATTTGGACTGGATCATTATTTATTTTTCCTGTTATTGCTTTAAGTTCAATTGGTAGTCCATGACAATCCCAACCGACTTTGTAATGAACTTTCTTCTTATTAACAATATTTTGTCTTAATGTAATATCTTTTAATATCTAAAATTATCAAAATTTTCGTATCAATATTTGAGTACATATATAGTATAAGTATACTCTAAGTCTAAGAGTATAACATTCTATTTTACCTTGTTAACGGCATGTCCCATATGTAGATTACCATTTGCATATGGTGGACCATCATGTAGAACAAATGTTGGTTCAATATTATGTTGTTCTTGGTATCCATATAAATTTTTAAAGGTATTCTATAGAATTTTATTATAAATTAATTTTAATTTTATGATAGCTATTTATGATAGCTTTGAAATCCTTTCAATTACCTCTACTATATTTTTTTCAATTTCTGCTCTCTTGGTTTGTGATAATCTTGTTGGAAATTTTGTTTTTGGAAGATTTATTGTATTAGTATATTTAGTAACATTCTTGGAAACAGTTTTAGTAGAATAAAGCTTTGTTATGTATTTATATTTTGAACTTAAATCTTGAAGTTTTAGAAGCATTTCAAATACAATTTCGTGTTTATAATTTACAATGGTTTATGGTTATATTAATTGTATTCATAACAATAACAGCTGATTAATAATGTTCATTATACATATACAGTTTCAGTTAATCCATTAGACAGTAGATGTCAGCATAAGAGATAAAGAAAGAAAATATGCAAAAGCGGCAACCAAAAACAAACCTAAAAACTGACATTTGAGATCTGACATGTGCAAAGGAAAATGGAGTTTTGAGATTGACTGTAGCTTTCTGCATTTAAAATAAAAAATAGTATTTTCTAGGAAATAATTATTTAAAATACTATTTTTTAAAACATATTAAAAAAAATTCAACATAAAAAACATGGCTGATGTGTTAGATATTGATAATGCAGAGGAATTTGAGGTAGATGATGACGGTGATCAAGGTATTGTCCGGCTAAAAGAAAAAGCTAAAAAACGTAAAGGAAGAGGGTTTGGTGGTGAAAGTGTTGTTCGTGAACCAATACAAAATTATGATCGTGTACGAGCTGATGAAGAAGATGAACTTGAACCAGGTCCACAACGATCAGTTGAAGGATGGATTCTGTTTGTGACTTCTATACATGAAGAAGCCCAAGAAGATGATATTCAGGAAAAATTTTGTGAATATGGTGACATTAAAAATATTCATTTAAATCTTGACCGGCGTACTGGATTTTCAAAGGGCTATGCTTTAGTCGAGTATGAAACATATAGACAAGCGTTGGCTGCCAAAGAAGCACTGAATGCGTCAGAGATTCTTGGCCAAACCATACAAGTTGATTGGTGTTTCGTGAAAGGACCGAAACGTACAAAAAAAGTATCTGATAGAAGAAGGAAATGAATAATATTATGAATTACTAAAAAATTAATTAAAAATAGTTTTATCATGTCATTTTTCGAAATAAAAAAGCATTGATAAAATAACAATATAGTTTTTAATTAAAATACAAAATAAACAAATTACAATTTAATAATATAAATATTAACTTTTCTATATAAAATATTGTTTAATCAAGTAACCAATAAGTTTTCTTTGATATTTTCCCAAGGATTCAAAACACGACAGCTCATTTAAATATTCTAAAATTTGCTTATTATTACGATGAATTATCCATGATGATACCAAACATTTTAAGGTATTTATCATTTCACTAGGAATGTTTAGTTCAAAGAAATCAGATGAGTTTTGACCCAAATCTATATCATCTTCATCTTCATTCGCACTTGTGGAATATTTTTGAATTAATTTTATATGCGATGGTGACTGCCGTGATGGTGGTAAATCTAATATTAGTAATAACAAAATTCGTAATATTTCAATACGATTTAAGACGTCTAAATATAAATGTTCTTTTCGTCGTTCAGTGATATTATCAAAAATATCAGTTAATTTTTCCAATGCTTGTAAAAATTCATCCGAATCGATACAACCAAAGGCGGAAATTTCTAAATCATAAATTCTATGACAAGGCGATGAAAAATTACTAAAACCTTCAAATGTTGGACTAATTGTTTTCATTTCTCGAATTAAAGCTGCTTTCATGGCAGATTCATCGTTTAGTTTTAATAGTGCATTATGATAGGATTTTAACGCACCCTGAAATAAAAATAGTTTCTTAACTTCATACACTTATTTTTTTTTAATATTCTCACCTCTATGAATTCTCTCTTGTTAGTTTTCAAGTTTAATTTTTCTTGTTCTTCATTAGCCTTAACAAATGCTCTAGCTGATTTTAGGTAATAATCTATTTCTAATCCAGAATTAGCTAAAAACCACTTGTAGAATTAATTTATTGTTTTAGTTATTTATTTTATGATTACCTAATGATTTCTGACATTTGGAAGATCCTAAAAAACACATGCCAGAGTATTGATGCAATGAGCATTCTTCGAATTGGATAGCTAATCTGTGGAACTCAGTAGAAACATCATCAGCAATATTTGGTGAAAATCGCCTAATAAAAAAATAACCATATCATTTCAATAATATTGAAGATAAATTTGGGAATGTTACTTAAAAACCACTCTCTCAAACTTTTTTAATTTGCTACATGCATTTAAATATTGTTGTATTAAATTATTTATATGCTGGTCCATTTTCTCTTTTTCAATTGGATTCAAAAAACCTTGCAAACAATTCTGTTGTTTTTAAATTTAATTAATTTAAATTCGGGAAATTTAATAGCAATATATTAGCAATTAATTTTGTAGTTACTAAATCAAAAATAATAAGCAGAAGCAGTAAATATTTCTTGATTTCTAATGCACAGAGTAGGAGTTACCATATTTATTTTATTTACAATATAGCAAAGGTTTTTGTTTAATTTTATATTAATTTATTTTTCTAATACATTTCCCTTTTATTTGTTATGACAGCCCACATCCATCAGCTGATTAAAATCCCATTATTCATATCTTTACAATTCCCAACTGCTGATACGTCGAATTCAAGTTTCGAATATTTGATATATATTTCTGAAATTTAATTTTAGAGAAACAATTAAAGAATTTGTTAGTTTTGTCTAGCAATAGCATCAATGTGTAATAGAATTGCAAAATATATACATGGACAAAAGTTAGTTAATTCTGAAATTGAACCAATTCTAAGTATTTTGCAACTTTTTATTCCTTCATGAAGATTTAAGAAAAATTCTTTAACAAATTCAAAAGTTTGGTTTCGATTTCGATATACAAGGATTTTGATTCGGTATTTTGGTTTTTTATCAGCTGATTGGAATTGGAAAGCGTTATTGTTAAAAATTTTGTTTACAAATAAAATTCGTTAGTTATCAGTTATCACATCAATGCTTTAAAAATTCTTTCATTGAATATAAATTTTATCTTGCCAAATGGGAATTAAGGAATTGTGGCCTTTAATAACTCCTTATTGTGAAAGAAAGCCAATTTTTGAATTACAGGGAAAAATAGTGGCCATTGATTTAGCAGGATGGGTCTGTGAAAGCTTAAATGCTGTTGACTACTTTGTTCATCCGAGACATTACCTGAAGTAAATTTACTATACATTAACATTATTGAAGTAACATAACTAGCTATATCTACGATAATTAATAACATATTTTTTTTACAGAAATTTATTTTTCCGGACATGTTATTTATTAATGGAAGGTGTAATTCCTGTATTTGTTCTTGAAGGTATTGCACCAAAATTAAAACAAAAAGTTATAGCCAAACGTAACGAACTTCAATTTCGTGGTGCAAAACCAAAAGACATTTCTAAACAAACTAACCAAAATATCAAAAACGATCCAAAAGGTAGAACCAGATTTAATCATGTTTTAAAACAATGTGAAAATCTATTAAATTGTATGGGAATAAAATGTGTACAAGGGCCAGGAGAAGCCGAAGCATATTGCGCTTTTCTTAATAAAAAAGGAGTAAGAAAATTCTTTTATGCTTTATTTGTATCATAAATATAAATCCATTAAATTTATATTTATTAGTTAGTAGATGGAATAATTAGTCAAGATTCTGATTGTTTTGCTTATGGTGCAATAATAGTTTATAGAAATTTTTCTGTATCAACACAAGGCACAACTGCAGCTCAAGGTGGCTCTGTAGATGTTTATGATATGAATAAAATTTGTCGGAATATAGGTAATTAAATTTACTATACAATTTAAAAAATAATTTAAATTTCTGGTTTATAATAGATTTCGGTCAACAAAAAATAATTATTATGGCTCTACTGTGTGGTTGTGACTATACTGAAGGAATTTCAGGAGTTGGAAAAGATTCTGTATTAAAATTATTTAAAAAATATAAAAATAATGAAATTATGGACAGGCAATAATAAAATGAGATAATTTTAATAGAAAATAAATATATTTTCTTTTTAGGATTAAGTCTTGGCGTGATAACGATTCGAAATATACAGCTCTTGAAATGAAAGTTGATGATAAAAATGTTTGCTCAAATTGTGGACATCTTGGAAAAACTATTACACACACTAAAAGTGGTTGCAGTACTTGTCGAACGCCGAAAGGTTGTGATGAAAGTCTTTGGAAGTGAGAATTATTTTAAATATTAAAAATTTATAAGTTTTATCAAGTATTTAAAAATTTAAGAGAACAAAGATTATCCATAAAAGCTGAATTAATGTTAAGGAAAAAAGCACTTGTCGATATCGAATTTCCATCACAAGAAGTTATTGATGAATTTCTATTTGAACCACCGAATTCACCAACACTAAATTTAAATTGGTCACAACCAAATATTGTGAAGTTTTTAAAACAAATTGGAGATTTATTACAATGGCCAGAAATATATTGTTTCCAAAAATTTTTACCATTATTAACAAGATGGCAAATAGTATGCAATAATAAAAATAAATTATTTACTAGTATTGTTTTACCTGAGTTTATTAATAAAAAACGAACATTGAAAGGTTTCAAATTTAATTTTATTGTAATAAAATATAATTGTAATGTATTTTTAATAGGAACCCCAAGTTATGAAATTATATGGAAGGATAAATTGAAATTTTTAGATGGCCTAATACCTGATAATCAAATTAAAACTTATATAGATGATAATCCACAAGGAATTCAATTACTATGGACTACAATTGAACCAGCTGACTTGACGGAAAAAGCATATCCTGAATTAGTTGAGACATTTATAAAATCAAAAGCAAAACCTATAAAAATTAAAAAAACTCGAAAGAAAAAACCTAAAACTCAAATCAATATTAATAATGATTCTTTAAATAATATGAATGATTTAATTGCAGTTACAGAAGAGATTTCGAAAAAAATTAAAACCAAAACGAAAAAATCAAAACCAAGAAAAGGTCTTCAGTTAATTGATAAATTCTTTAATAAAGAAAATTTGATTAGTAATTTAAATCCACATAATAATTGTTCAACGCCAATTAAAAAATCTTGTTTATCGGATTTGGAACTAGATGATGATAATGAAGATAATTGTGATTTATCTGGAATTATTAAAGAAATTGTCTCAAGACCAAAAAAATCACTTTTAAATTATCATGCTGGAAAAATGTTAATTTATGATAAAGTTAATATTAATATGAGTATAAATGAAACACAAGATGATTTAGCACTATTACCAAAAAAACGTAATTTATCATCGTCATTTTTAACATGTCAGAGTCCAAAAAGATTTACATTCAGCGATTCAATAAAAAATATTATAAATTCTCAAAGATCAATTGATGACATTGTTTTAATTGATTTGGATCATGATAATACTCCAAAGTTATCAAATCATGTTGGACGTTTTTTAGGTAATAATACCAGCAAACAAATTAATCGAATGGATATTTCAAAAAACGTTAGTTATTTTTTTGGTACAAATACTGATGGCCATGAAGATGAATTTGAAAAATTATTAGATATCAGTTTTTTAAAAACTGATATAAATGTGTCTTCTAATAGTGAGAACTCAGACTAAGCATATATATTTAAAAATCAATTTTATTTATAAGAATATAAAAAAATACATTTTTTAAGTCGAAAAATACATTTGAAAAAATTACAAACTAATAAATTAAGTAAAAAAAAATATTTCTTTTTCACTCTAACATTAAATAAAAATATTTAAATAATTCACAGAGAACAAAAAAAAAATCGTGTACAACATAAATTACGAAAAATTAAATTTTAAATTCAAATTAGTTTTTCGTCTAAAAAATAAAATAATAAAATTGGTTTCTTTTTTATTATTATTATAGTGTATCAGTACTTGTTGCCGATCCCAGTGTAACACAAGTTGCTTCTGATGAAAGTGTTTCCATTGAAACTTCTAAATTGTCTTTCAATGCTTTCAAACCATTCAAACAATAAATTTCTTGTTGACTACCACGTTCTTTATTTATGGCTAAAGCCCAACAATTTTTGGTACCACTTTCAGCCAGTAAAGTTGGCATATATAAATTTAAATAAGTTCTTTTGAAATTTGGTTCTTGTGTAACATCATCATCACTATCCGTCATTTCTGTATTACCAATATTGGCAATTTCATTTTTATATGATCGATAAATTCTTATAATTTGAACAATTTGAAAATGTGAAATATATAAAAATGGTTCACGATATATAAAACCAGTTGGTGTATATTCCCAGTTAATATCGTATGGTCTTGAACGGCAACCATACTCATCCACAAATATTCCACATTCAACAAAACATAATAAAAATTCTTGTGGACTAATACGAAAAACAATAATTGGTTGTAAGGTTCGAGTATGTGACATGGATGCATCTGATAAATCGACAAATTCTTCAGCTGTATAAGATGTTAAATCAATTTCAAAAAATTTATCTGAACTGACAATCGCTGTATGACGTGTAAATAGAATTGATGATACTGATGTAGCTGTGTCTAGAGCTCGTACTGGTTTGAAACGTTGTAAATTTAAATCATATTTCATGATAACAATTCGTGTAGATGTTGCTGCAATTGCAATTGTTTCGATAGCATTTTCTGGATGATCCGAAATTTTAACTAAATGCCATTTTTCATTATGTGCCCGATTTGCAAATGGCAAATCTAAAACGGATGCATCCAATTTTGGTTTTAAACAAGCATTTGCTTGACTACGATTATGCAAATGTCTCAAATCACATTGATATAAATATTCACCATTTGAACCAACTATAATTGCCTTTGATAAGGCCGCTGCTACCGCAATATAATTTACACTCTCAATTCCTGTTATGAGGACCATTGTAGCACTGTCACAATGGTAAGCAAAAAGACCAGAATTGGACCCTGAAAATAAAATACCAATAAAATTTGTATGATTCAAAATTCAGACAGACAATGGATTAAAACCTCGACATGTATTAAGATATTAAAAATTGCAATACGTTAAAATACCTAAATTTATCCGAATTTGATATATCGAGACGAATGCGAGAGATTTCTACAATAAATTTAAAAATAATTTTTTTCTTACCCAATAAAATAATATTTTCAGACATTTCATAAGCACAATTAATTTCCATTTTATTCTTTTCATTATCCAGTGCAGTACATAAATAATCACCATGATATCCTTTAATAAAATTCTCTAAAAATTCTTCTTTTACATTATCTTGTAGCGGTGGAACTGATTCTATATCTTTTTCTGGTGGTTCATGATTCATTTCGACACCATCACAAGAAGTATTGACATCAGTACGACATCTTCGGTGAACAGAACCTTTACATTCTTTACATTTCCAACATGGTGAACCGGTTAAAATTTGTTTATGGCAAGCTAAACAATTAATAACAATCGAATCAACTGTTTCAAGTGTTAATTCAAATCGATGAGTTTGATAAGTTCGACGACGATTGCTAGTTTCTGATGCTGTACTAATACGTGTTGGTTCAGCACGTTTAGGAATTGTATTTGTTCGAACAGCAATCGAAGCAACTTCATTAGCTTTTGATTGATACGAAACTTTCGATTGTTGTTTTTGTGGTGAAGAAGATGTTGAAATTTTAGCTGGTACTGTATGTATATCATTTGTATTATAATTATCTATACGTTCTTGAAGTGTTTTATTTTTTTGTTTTTCTCGTTTTAATTCTTCTTGTAATGTTCTGTACAAAATTGATGATTCTATAGTATTTGGTGAGATATTCTCTTTTTTCGAATTTGTTGTGCCGCTACCAAAAATTATATCAGTAAATGATTTCTTTTTCTTTTGACTTGATAAATCTTCAACTTTTACTTGTAAATAATCAATTAATTTTTTATGTTGCGCTAATGTTGCTTCTGATTTAATATCACGTTGAATATAATGAGTTTTTTGTTCAGCTAATGTACCATTTAATTGCTCAATTTCATTATTTAATTCAATAATAGTTTGTTGTGATTCTTTCAAATCATTACATAATCTATTTACTTCTTCTTTTGTATGGAATAGTTCAGTTAAAATTTTGGCACCTTCTTCTTTCAAAATATTTATTTCTTTATTATGATTTTGATTCATTGTTTGTAAATTATTTGATTCAGATGATATTAATTCAAGTTTTTCTTGTGCTGCAAATAAATCATTTGTATATTCAATTAATTGATTTTGTTGACTTATAATTTTTGTTTGTGATATTTCTAAATTTGTACGCAATTCATCAATTTCAATATTCAAATTTTTCATTTTCTCTTCAGCACAAATTTTATTAGCTACTTCAGTATTTATACTCTTTTGTAATTGAGCAATTTGTCCATCTTTTTCTCGAACATTTTTATTTAATTGTTCAATTTTCTCCTGATTTGTTTTGTTACGTTTCATCTCAGTATCCAACATTACTTCAATTTCAGTTAATTGTGAATCTGTAATATTACAAGCTACTTTAAGCATTTCATAATTACTTTCGGTGTTTTTTAATTTCATTTGGATTTCAGCTAACGAATCATTTGATGTTGTTGCCCGATCACGTTCGTCATTTAATTCACGTAATAATCGAATATTTTCCAAACTTAAACTATCGTTTTTCTTTTGAGATTGTTCGAATTTTTGACGAATATCTTGTAGTTTTTCCTCAAGATTATGTACTGCAGAAACATGTTCTAATACTTCAGATTTTTCTTTCATACGTTCCTGTTCAGCTTTCTCCCACATTTTATGTTCTTTCTGTAGATCACGTTTTAAATTAATTATCTCATCTTTTAGTTCTTGTATACGTGTATCTTTTTGTTTACATTCACTATGTACTGTTTTTAAGGTACGTTCAATATCAGCTCGTTCATTTTGGATTTTTTTCATTTTATCCTCTGTCAATTCCATACGTCTTTGAATCATTTTCTTTTCATGATGCAAATCATCAACTTGTTTTTCTAATTTCCACATTCCTAAATTTGCTGTTCTAGCTGATTGTCTCTCTAATACCATTTGATCTCTTGTTGTTGCTAATTGATCTTCTAATTTTTCATTTTTCTTCTCCAACATAACACCAACAGATTTTGGTGGTTGTTCATTGATTTTTGAAATAATTGTTTCTAATTTCGTTACAGCTATTTCTAATTTTTCAGCACGTTTACGTTGCAATTCTTCATTTTCTTTGGCCATTGTTAAATCATTTCGTAATTGTTCTTCTACAGCATGTAAATCAGTTAAACTGCCATTTGCAGTATGATATGGTGATGATAATGTACTTCCCAAATTTTTAGTACATTCAACAAGTTGTAAATCTTTTTGTAGTTTCTCATTTTCAGTACGTAAGATTTCACAATTTTTTTCAAGTTCATTACGAAATTTCTCAATATTAGCCATTTCTGATCTTAAATTATTATTTAAATCAATTTCACGTGTTAAACGTTGTTTAATTTCTTGTATATTCTTTTCTGTAGTTAATTTTGACTGTTTATTACTATTTGTGGAACATATTGATTCATCCAATTCAGTTTGTACATCACGTAATTGAAATGTTAATCGATTTTTGGTATCTTTTTCCATTTTTAATTTACTTCTCATTTCAATTATTTTCATCTCATATGTTTCTGTCAATTCAGTTTTATTTTTTTCAAATTCTTGTTTATCTATTATTGCTTGTTCTTTGATAGATTTTAACATTTCCTTATAATTCTCTAATTTGTCGTGTAAATGTTTACATTCATCATTTTTTGCTGATAATTCATTATCACGCTGTCTTAAATTTTGCGTAATATTTATTATTTCTGTTTTCTTTTCAGCTATTTGTTTTTCATAATTTTGATCAGATGCTATTTTAGCTTTTTCCCATTTTTTATATGTAGAACGTAAAATTTCTGAAATTGTATCATCATTTTTCAAACGCATTTCTTCATCAATTTTTAATGAATTTTGTAATGTTTTAATTTCGGTTTTACATGAAGCCAATTCAATTGTTTTTTGTTTTAGACTTTCTTTCATTTTATTCAATTCATCTTTAGCTTCAGTTAGAATTTTACTAACTGAATCAGATTGTTTAGCTTTTTGTTCAGCTTTTAATAAATTTTCTTGTAAACAATGTATTTCATCAGTTTGACTTTTCATAACAATTTGTAAATCTTTGATTTTCATATTGAGTTTATTCATTTTTAAATTATTCACCTCATTGTTAGGTTCATTAGATTTATCTTGTCCGTTATCATCGTGATGATATATAAAACCGTAACCTAAAAATGGTAAATCTTGACCAGAAAAATCATTTGATTTTATATTAGTTGTAATTGGAGTTTTCTTAATAAATGTGCTACGACGTCCTTTATTTCGTTCAACATCTTCAAAATTCGAAATGTCATCATCACCATTTACATTTGGTATAATTGGTGGTACTTGTTGACGTATTGTATCCCATTTAATACCATTAAAAAATTGATGTTTTCGTATTTGTCCATAACTAAGACGTTTTGTTGGTTTCGTAATTAAACGTTGAATTAAATTTTTAAATTCTTCAGTTAATTTTATATCATTTGGAAATGATATCATTTCTTTGGAATGACTATCCTCACAGTGTGTTAAAATTTTCGAATATGTTTCATGGACATTTTCTTCATGGAATGGTGTAGTTTCACATACTAATTCATAACCAATTATACCCATAGACCAGTAATCACAACTTACCTAAATATAAATATTTGGATTTTTAAAATATTTTTATGAGTTTTTACAAAATTATATTAAATTATTGAAAGCAAGTTTAGCTTACATCATGTGTTGATTTGTTTAATTTAAATGATGATATTGTTTGTAATAATTCTGGTGCAATATAATCTGGTGTGCCCACTGGTGATAAACTAATTACATTACCATCTTTATTTAATGCTGCTGCATTACCGAAATCAGCTAATTTTATATGACCAAAACGATCAATTAAAATATTTTCTGGTTTAATGTCACGATGTACATAGCCCATTTGATGAATAGCATTGATGGCTAGTGTAAGTTCAGCTAAATAGAATTTTGTAAGATCTTCTTCAAAACTACCATTGCGTATCATCAAACTTAAAAGATCACCACCAGGTAAATATTCCATAATTAAATAAAGACAGTCAGAGTCCTAATAGGATAATTTTTTTTTTTTTTATATATATATATTTATATAGTTTTTTTTTTACCTGGAAAGCATACTGCAAATTAGTAATCCATTCAGAATTTCTTTTGGCCATAATGTCTCGTTCTTCTTTTACTTGTGATGTCGTTACTACAGATTTTTTAATCTTTTTCATGGCATATACATCTCCGGTTGTTTTTTCTGTAACCAAATGTACATTTCCAAAATAACCTTTACCAATAATAGCTTTAACACTAAAATCATTATTATTTATTCGTAGCGATTTCGTTTCGTCAATTACTGGGCGATCTAAAGAATTTTATAAATGTTATAGAAGAAAAAATATGTATTTATTTTATTTTAAAATTTACATTTCGATATAAATTCTTGAATATTTTTATCGCGTTTCTTAAGTTGTTCTTTGTCACATTCATTGTATAGTAGACAGAAAGCATCTAATAGTCCTTCACGTGAAATTGCATCTGCTGTTGATTTGTTTGTTTTCGATGTTGCCTTTGAATTGCCCAAAATTAAATGATTTAAACGTGTTGTACGTACACTAATAGGCTCTAATGATTTGGACATATTTAAAATAATTTTCTTTTCACTTTGTGAAATACTAAATTTTTTTTTTTGTATATTTAATATTTATTTTTAAGAAATTCAGTTACGCTGCAGTAGAAAAAAATGTAAACCGTCGTCAAGTCAAATTGCAAATTCAAAAGATTCTCAAATTTAGTGGTAGTGGTACCAGATTATAAAAATTGTAAACGCTATTGTAGAATGTAGTTTGTTTGGTCTTTTGTAGCTACTTGTAGTTCATCTACATTCTAGAATTCAAATGAATAATTTCGAACAGAATTCCAACAGAAGAATATCAGAATTCAAAATCTACATATCCACATGTATGTATCTACTAAGAGCACTTCATAATATTTACGTCCAAAATATGGTTATAAAGCAAGAAATATATGCAGATTAATTAATCTTTGATATATTTGATAATACTTACTTTTTAATACTTATTTTAATAAAAAAATTTGTCTGTTCTATTCTTTTTAATTTGCAACAGTCGTATCTATTATGAAAGATTAGTCAAAATTAATTGTAGCTTTACCCCTCAAACAAGCTCGACGCGACGGACGCAACGGAGACGGACTCAAATGTCGAAAAAAAGTTGAAATGTATAGGAATATATGAAAGTGAGCAAAGTCACGACGGACGCGACGTACACGACGGACGCAAGACGCAAAAGTTCAATCGATTTCAACTTTCGATGGACACGACGGATATAAAATAGGTACTTTTCAAAATTTTGAATTAAAATAAATTTATTTGACATTCTAAATTTTTTTTTAGTGTATTATAAGTTGTGAAAAATTAATATAAAATATAAGTACATAGTTTTTTTTACAAAAAAAAATTGTTTATAAACTGTCATTGAAGAATATGTAGTCCGTCTCAACCGTCGAGTTTGCTCGATCGAAAATTCTTATGTGTTTATTGTCCGTCCGTTGCGTCCGTCGCGTCCGTCGTCAGTCGAGCTTGTTTGAACCATTAAGATGCATAATCTAATTATTATATTACTGAATCAATAATACGAATCACACTTATCTGACATATCAATACACTGAGGAAACCTATAGTCCAACAGAAAAGTTAGAATTTTGCAGAGTTATTGAACATTATTTTGAAAATACTGAGATATTAAAGTACATGTTCATAATTTGAATATAAATATTTCGTAAATATATTTACTACAAATAAAATTATTGTATATAAATGTTTCATTTTGAGATAATTTGAAATTTTCCGAATTATAAATTGAATTTTGTCTTATTGGGTAATTTTGGCGCCTACCCATAATTAATTTCATATAATTCTGGGCCGCTCTAACAGATGGCAGTAAATATGACATGGCAATGACAGTCGCAAAAATATATCAAAAAAAAAAATTGTTATTTTCGTTTTCGTGTGTGTCAAACAAAAAATTTGCAAGCTCAACTAAAAAAAATTATTAACATTTAACAGAAATAAATTTTTAATATTTTCCTCAAAATTTAATTACGTAAATAAGAAATATAAATAAATATGAATCGACATAAACCATAATAATATAAACAATATCAAAAAATTAATATTGTAATTCGTGAATAACATCTTAACTAATATCTTTGCGCGGGCGGAAAATATAAAAAACTTTCATTTTGAAAGCGGTAGTTGCATAAATTAAAAAAATTAAAGTGTGCATAATTTTTTTGACCAATTCCAGTAACAAATAAAATAAAAATCAATATATCAAAATGGATACAAGTACACCAAGTGATAAAGTTGACGAAACTTTCACAGAAAATGCAACAGAAGAAATTCAAGGTATTAACAACACAAAACCATTTGTATAATTAGTAGTCTTGTTTCCTAAAATTGTGTAATTCAATTATTATATCTAATCTAATTCTGTATTTTAATCGTAATCTACTTTTATTAAATTATTATTTACATATTACATAACTTTATAATGCTTAGATTATTATTATTATTATTATTTACGTTTTATTTATATATACAAAATAGATTCCATTAATGATTTTATTTTCATAATCATTTAATGTCAGGTAGTTGAAAATACAATTGTTATTTGTTACTATAATATTTACAAATGCATTTTAATTGTTAATCTAATATTGTAAAATTAATATTTTTAACAATTAACTTTGCTAATTATATAAAAATCCAAATATAATTGTATTATAAATAAAAATATGAATTTATTTTTGTTTGAAACGTTTTAATTAATAAATTATTTTTATTTATATTATTATATTTCATATTAATATTATACAATCTTTTTCGGTTTCAAAATAATAAATAACCAACAGGTGTTTTTTTTTTGGTTAATTAAACGTATTGCGTATATTAATCATATAAAATAATTTTTACCCGTTTCATTAGTTTTGTTTTTGTATAATATTATATAAATATAATAAAAATTAAAATTATAGTTAACTTTTGTGAGTCAAAAATGTTATTAATATAACCTGAATTTTTCCTATTGGAATTTATTATGACAAATCTTGATAGCAAAAATTTTAGGTATAATACATAATGTAAAAATATCAATTCAATTATAATTTTAATACCTGTATAAAACAGTAGCGTACAGTAGTCTGATCACCAAATTGTGTGATAATATTTTATTAGTTATCTTGTATTAAAATTATACTGCAATTTAATATTATTAATTACAGAATATACTGTAGCCTATAAAATAGATAAGATTGATTTGTATTGTAATACATAATTTTTGGCTACACTTTTTTGATATGCCGATAACGATTCTTAATATTTTTCGATACCTTTTTTGTTCTAATATTATAATAATTTAAAAATATTTTATTTTTAATCTCAATATCAAAATTCAATTATAGATTTAGTAGAAATTTCTATTTTTATATTTATAGGTCGATTTCAAGATTATTGTTTTAATCATAGATTGTAATTTTCTAGCATTTATTTGATTAGCTTAATTATTGTACTGAATAGATAGATGTACTTACGTGAAATGGAATTTATGTTAATCGTTGATTAAAAATATTTAATCAGAACTTTATTGTTGATAAGGGGAAAATGTGATATTAATAATGTCCATTTTAACTGATTTTGAATCACATGATTCGAAATACATTTTCTTACTCTAACTATATTTATTTTAGATACGAGTGGATTAATAATCTATGAATTTTAAATTTGCATAGTAAACTAATAAATTGGTTACGAATAATGAACATTTTGCACATAGATATTGTACGCCACTGATACAAAACGAGAATATGCGACTAAAGTGTATTACAGAAAAAGTATTTTTAATATAAAATGTTGAATAAAAGTTGACTTATATTTAAAATTAAATTAATTATTTTGTATCACAATTTTTGAAGGCTGTTTCTACCTATTTTTAAATTGTTAACATTATTTCTTTCGTACTAATAAAAATTATTTTAAAATACAGGGAGAAGGGGAGAATCTAGTTTTGTTAAAAATTTTAAGTTGCCGGGGAAATAATACAATGTTTATTTGGGGGAGAAATAGACGAAACTCAACTTCTTTACAATAAAAATTCTTTAAAAGTTCAAGCTGACTTCACTAAAAAAGTATATTAGAATCATTCATAAATTAGTTTTATGAATATATTTATATTACTACAATAATTATTTGAATTTAATTTATTTTAAATTTAAATATTTGATATTATAATAGATTACTATTATTAGATTAGTGTTCTGCAGTAATTGAATTTCAGATTCTCTTAACATTATTACATTAAGCCCACAAAATGTTCATACAAATTTTAACTGATAGTTATTTCATTTTTGTTTGTGCGATTTTTCTTATTTTAAGTAATATATTTCATAACGAAAAAAAACCCCGAAATATGATATGGGTATAATTTTTTTTTTTTTGTAAATTAAGTGGATTTTTGTAGATCTCGAATTGCGATTTTTAATTTATTTTGGTCATTTTTTAACTTTTAAGTTATCGGAGCGATTTTTTATTTATTTTGAGATATTTTTAATTTGGGTGAGCTTTCATATGAAAACTTTATTGAGTTTAATTTCCAAAACCATTTTTTTTTTTGCGTTTCTTTAAATTACATTTCCATGTACCAACAAAATATTAGGACGCAATACGAAGTCTATAACCAAATCTTAAAGCTTATGCCTTCATCCTACTTCCAATAATGGATAAATTGGATTTTCATAATATTCAATTTTAGTTTTGTTGTAGTAAATTGATTTTATATAAATAAATTTTAAAATATTTTATATTTTGCTGTGCATGTTAATTTTTTTTTTTGCTTTGTTATTGTAATTCATATATACTCAAATAATTATATTCTTAAATTAACAAAACCAAATTTGCATTAATCAATAAATTATTAAAACAAAGAAAGAAAAAAAAAAAAACAAAAAAATTCTCTAATTTTTCAGCTACAAAACAAGGAGAAACAAATTCAATATTTCTTCAAGTTGAAGATTCAACATTAGATAATTTACCAAAACATGTTGAACAACTATTAAATAATTTACCATCAAAATCACAAACCGATCTATTAATTGGATTAATATATTGTATAGCTGTAGAAACTGGATTTGCTGACATACAATCAATATCAACTGAATCAACATCAACAAAAAAATCATCTATTTCAACAGTAACAAAAACATCATCATCATCGACATCACTTGATGATTATTCATATTTTTGGGGATTTTCATTTAATTTAAAATTTACAAAAAATATATTACAAACGATACCAAATTATCAAGATTTAACAACAACACAAAATCATAATTTATATCAATTAAAATTAAATTTAATAAATTTTTCAATAATTAATTGCCTTTTGGTTGGTATACAAACTGGTGAATATTTAATTGTAACATTAACAATTGATAAATTATCTGGTCGAAGTATATGTTTATCAATACCACGTTATGTATTATCACAAAAAACAATAAATATTAAACCAAATCTATTTCGTAATTTAAAAGAATTATCATATTTATTAAAAGAAAAAATATTTATACCAACACGTAATACATTAATGGAAGAATCAAATAAATTATATCCAGGTTTAAATGGTTTACCAATTGAATTATTAAATATAATATTAAAATATGTAAATATAAAACAAATACAAAATTTATCAAGAACATGTTGGAAAATGCGTTGCTGTTGTGTTGATTATTATGAATTAAAATATACACCAATGAAAAATCCGTATGGTTCAAAATTAGGTGGTAATACTGATATTAATAAAACTACAAGAGTTAATCGTTCTGAACCAACAAATGTATTTCATAATCGTAATGATGGATTAAATGTTCTTCATGATCCGGATTATATAAATTGAAATAATTTTGACAAAAAAATAAATAAAAAAAATAAATATATAATTAAATATAATTGTGTTTTAATCATTATTATTATTTTGTATATGGATAACTTTGTATTTATAATTTATTTTTTTTAAAAGAAATATTATATTATCAAGGAAATATTGGTACCGAAATTTTTCAAAGTATTTTATTTTGAATTTTTATTTTTTTTTTTGCTTTTGGTTATGGAAACTAATTATATTAAATTATTTTTTATGTTAACCATTCTTTATATAATTTCATTTTGCTTATTTGGCTTATTGTTTTCTTCTTATTTCTTTATATATATTATATATATTTTATGAAAATATAACTAATTTATTAATTTAATTAATTTTTGTGTTAATTTTTTGTGTTTTTTTTTTTTAACATTTTTGTATCTTATTGAAAATTTTCAGATCAACAAATTTTAACAGAAAATAATGAAAAGGAAACAATTATTACGGATAGTACAATTTTATCAGGTAAAATATTTTTAATTATTTATCAAATTTTGTGATAACCTAATTTTTGGAGAATGTGTTGTGATAGATTAAAAAATTAATATATATAATATGAAATTCAAGTACCTACAAATATGTGAAATGTGAAACTTATTGAATTTATGATTCGTGTTTAATGTGGGTGTGGGATAGGTGGTGTTCATTCAGTGAATATAAATTTAATGATTTAACAATCATTCCTCAAATGCATGAACCTAATAACTATTTTGTTTAATAAATTTATCACTTAACGATTTAATTATTAACTAAAAAATTCAATACAAATAATGTAATTGTTCACACTAATTTTATTTATATTTCATATTATAAAATATAAAATATTTGTTATGGACTCTTTATTATGTATTATTTAACAAATATTTAACGACAAATATTTATTTTAAATAAAATTATACTTCAAAACCAACAAATTATATACAATTTATGGAAATATAGAGCTTTGTTCCTAATATGAAAAAAAATATTTACATATTTAATATAGTTTTATAATGGTAAATTTTGTACAACCAATTGCGAAATTATAAAACCATGTTGAGGATGAATTGAATAAAATAAAACATATCGAACTGAAATATTATATTTTGTATAAAATCTTATTTAAACATTATATTTTTGGTTTTGATTATCATTCTATTATAAAAATAATCAATTAAATACTAATTATTAATTGAAAATTAATATTCAAATAGTTTTATATATGAAAACAATAGTCTCTATTTATTCCAACAATTATGGACTTGTATTTAATGTTGATTAATGGTAAATGTAAAGTGTTCATAATTAGAGCGGCTGCCACTTAGTGGTAGTATACTATAATATGATTCGATTACAGACAGCGATATTGATATCGCTCTAAAAGTTGGCCCTAAGTTGGCAACAATATGTAATTTTAAGACTGGGAAATATGCTTACGCTTGGGACTTTTTGCTGAAAATAAATATCACATTCTATAAAAAGCCAATTAGCTTTTTACAACTAAAAATTTCGTCACTGTATAGTAACTTAAATATTTATTCGGAATATACATTAAAAATTATATAGTTCCAAATTGCAATAGAATGTTCAAATTGCTCTATGCTCCCATGTGGAGTGAACAAGGACAAAAAAGAGATTGAAAATATAAATCTACAATTTGAAAATCAACTAGCAAATGACGGAATAAATACATTTTAGTTAATCAATTCAATATTTTCACTACATTATTAAGTTATTCAAAAAGTAGACTTTGAATCCATGACCCCTGGATTAAATTCTATTCAATTCGAATTACCATTAATTATTATTTTTTTTGATTTTTAAATTAAATTTAAATTAGGTGTTAAATTTATAATTTAATTTTTAATTAGTTTTTCAATGTATATTAATTATTCTATTTATAAGACTGGGATTACCTGGAATTTCACCCCAGTCAATTAATATTAATTGTTATATTTTATAGAATTTTTTACAGATTTTGTTCAAATTTATAATTTTTCATTTTAATTATTATTTTATAAGATGTCATATTAAATAAATATTAAAAGTAAAATATAATATTTATTTAGTATCAACATCAAATATCCACCTACAAGAAAATATATTTACTAAAAATAATATTGTTTATATTAATGTCAAAATCAAATAGAATAAATCTACTAATCAGATGAAAAATATTGCAAATTACGATATAATAATTATTTAAAAGTAATTTATATAAAATTATTTATAATATTAATTAATATCCTTATATTAATTTAGAGCAACTTCTTATTATTTAAAACTTTAATCTAAAAATTAAATAAGTCAAAATATAATAAAGTAATAAAAAATAATCTGAAAATTAAAATATAACAAATAATAATATTGAATATTAAAGCAAAAGTTTTTTACGCGTCATTCTGGTGCCGAAATATTATATTTCTATTTGTACAAACCAATGTTAAAATCAGAAATGAATAGACCCAATCACCCAATAACCTTTACATGTATACACAGTACTTTTTTTCGTACTGATGCTCATCATCATTACTCTTTTTTATTCTCTCGGAAAAGAATCTCAGCTCATCATATGAATCATGTGTAGTAAAAGTACGTAGGTATATTGTTTTTTTGTATAACTCCTTATATCCTCCCACCCCCCTTTTATTCATCACTTTCAATAATTCTTTAAATATATAGAAAATATCATCTTAAACTTGCTAATTTTGCTATAGAATAACCCCTGCAATGTTCATCTATTTAATATTTGTTATTTTGGTAAGGATAAGGTCGTCAAGGATCCACATGGGTGAAAATTATGTTCATAATATATACATAGAATAGAAAACATATGGAACATACAGATTAAGAGCTGTTGGCAAAGGAAATATGGATATAATAAATGAATATTCTTTAGTCATTAAGGTAAATAATTTTTGAAAATTGTAATGATATTTTCAGAGAATAAGTGGTTCATTAATCTAAAAAACGAAGTTATCGAGATGGTATTTTTTGTACATATACATACATAATAAAGTATCCTTCTTAAATAAGTAGTGAAATTATAAAACATGAAATATGCTAAATTTAAAATTGTCAGTTTAGACTATCACAACATAAATATCATTTAAACAAACCATACACTTTAGATAGACTGACAAGTTGGTTGGTTTGTTAATAAGGAATGATGGAGTAAATATAACAAATGACGTTTTTAGTGACATATAGAACGTATTTGATGATTTGACTAAAAGTAATATCCTCTTTGTTGTAGTTACATGATAAATGAACTACTTTACAGATTTGTTTTTCGCTAGATTAAAATAAATACTATAATCTTATTAATGATGAACAAAAAATCATAGTTTTCGAACTCTGGGCATATCGGAAAATACTGAAAATATCCTGGAGAGACAGAATAACGAAAATTGAGGTACTTTTAATAGAATGAATAACCTGTTTTAACTGAACTGATGGAAATAAGTTAAAGAAAACTGAGTTTCTTAGGTCATATAATCATTCGTGGCGAAAAAAATGTTTGGCTCAAGAACAGGAAATAGAAAGCAGAAATTTTGGATTAGTAACAATGTACAATTTACTTAATAGAATGAATAAAACAACTGAGCTGATGGAAATAATAAAATATATCAGAAAACTGAGTTTCTTCGGTTATTTGTTGCGAAAAATACAGGATCCTTTAAGTTACCGTACAAGGAAAAATGTGAGATTCAAGAACAAGAGGTATAAAGAAGAGATCCGGGATTGGTGATTACCTTGTAGAATTATACATTATTTCTGAAATCAATATTTTAAGAGCTGCAAAATCAAGAGAGACAATTAAACAGACAATGGCCAATCTCAACAGTGGAGCGGTACAATAAGCAAAAGAAGACTACATAATCTTATTCAAATCATGTTTAACCATAAATTAATTCTTAGACCTTAAACTATCTAACTAAATAGACATTATTAAATACTTCTACGGATTTTGGCATCATATATAATCATATGAAACTGATTTTTACCCATTTTTTCTGGATATAAAACTTTCCTAATACATAAATTTTCTGTATAGGTATAATAATATCCTTTTCATTCTAAAAAACCATATGTATATATAAATATCTTTATATACATAATACGTATTGATAAATAAATATATATAGAGAAAAAATATATAATTTTATTTTATATATTTTATATAATTTTTTTGCTATGGCTTTTTACATGTCTTGCGATATGTTTTCCTTTTTATTTTATATACATACATATAATTTTTTTTATTCATTTTTGTTTTCCTTTCGGATGAAAATTTTCTGTACAAGATTATAATATTTATTTTTAAAAACCATCATCAGTTCAATTTTGAGATTTCTCTTGTTCAGACGTTTTTCTAAAAACAATTTTTTGATTTCGTAAATCTTCTCTAAGTAAAATTTACGTGGGTTCGTGTTTTTTTGGTTTGATTTTCTTTTAGTTTAAGTTTAAATCTTTGTATAATAATATTCACATTTAAATTCGTAGTAAATTCTAATAATCTACATATAAATGTAATAAAAGCAGTTATCCTTGGCACTCCTTACAGCTTCCAAATATATTTTTTTATTTTGGAAATTTCAAAAACAACAAAGAATTTGGATTTGTCTACAAGCTATTTATTTATAATAATATGTATATAAAAAAAGGATAAACGATTGAAAATAATAACCTTAACAAGGATAATAATTTTGGTTTCATAATTTTTTTTGTACATAATTTTTTATCTGGTGTTTTGTCTTGAGGTGAAAATTATTTATGTTTTGTGAATTTATCATAAGAAAAACTTTGAACGCACAAATATTTTTATAATTTAATATACAATATTGCGATGCTAGTAACGTTGCAGATCCTTTTTGATTATTCTCTTTTGAACGATTATATAATCTCGAGAGTATACTTAACAAAATTTATATTCTTTTCATATAATTTTATATATATACAATTTTTTTTTGTTTTTTTTTTTGTATATATATAAATGTAATATGAAGAAAATTATTTATTTCTTGTCAAATTTTATGTCCTTTTGTCCTTTTTTGATTAAAATGTTGTGTATATTTTTTTTCTCTGTTGATTTTATGATTTTATGATTTTCTTGTTTCGTAGTTGTTCTTGGGGAAAAATTAAGTGAATATAAATTTTCGTAGAATTTTCTTTTTATAATAAATAAACTTATCACAGTTAAATTGAATTTGGTCGTGGGTGAAAAACGTAAAGGAGAGATTATTTGATTTAAAGAATTTTGTAAAAAATGTTTTTTTTAAATATATTTTAAAACAGTTTTTTTTTTTTTACATTTTTCTTTATTAAGGATAACGTTTAAAAATATCCTTTCTAGTAGATTATATTAAAAAACACATTTAATTCAAATTTAAATTACTTTTTATTGAATTGGATTAAAAAACTACTAAATGAATTTCAATAAAATATTACACTTAAATCAAATTCAATAAAAAATTATATTCTCCTTTACTTAATCAACAAATATTATTATTACTACAACATTTAATATCCTTAAATCTTCAATATACATTTATAGAGATGAGAAAAAATATAAATTATAATGAAATCCTTACGATTTATGCTGCATATCCACAAGGATAATATTTGTATAGTGGAATATGAGTTTATAAAATAGAATAAAAAAGGATTTAGTTTTTATTTCCTTACATAAAAATAAAAAAATCACAAAGATTTTTCAATATAAAAAACTGCAAAAATAAAAAATTATAAAAAAAAGGAATAACATAAAAATTGTTAAAAAATCTATAAAACCATTTTTTTTTTCTTGTAACAATTTTAAAGTGCTGGATAATAAAAGATGTATCACAGAAAAAAAGGATATTTTTTTTTTGTGTATGCCTGTGTGCGTTGGTAAACAAAAATTAGCATAATAACAATTAATTTTTTTTTTTTGTGAAAACTTTGTGAAGGATAAGTAATTTATCTTAATCCTGGATTTAACGTGTGGAACATGGGGTGGAAAAACACCAACATCATCATCATCATCAGAACAAGAAGGATCAGCCATAACACCATCACCACCCCATAAAATTTTAACATCAACAAAAATATCATTACAACAACATCAACAACAGCACCTACAAAAAAATCATTTTCATCATTATCATTATAATAATAATAATAATAATCATAAATATCATCAACAACAACAACGTAAACAACATCCTTTAGTTACATTATCAGCACCACCATCATCCAGATGTCGAAGTCCAATGTTATGTCATAGTTTTAGTGATGGTGAATTTCCATACTATAAACAAGGTAAAAAAAAAATAATAATAAATTATTTTTTATTTTTGACAATTATACAAAACATGCCACCCTGTAAAATAATTATTCAAATTAAATGTTGTTGTGTTTTTTTTGGGGGTGCAAAAAAAAAGTTGTTGAAAATTCAAAGATGCCAGAATAATAATGAATGAGCTACTACGACGACGACGACAAAGGATAAGGAGCCATCAGGAGTTTTTTGTTTGTTTATTTTGTTTTGTTAGGAAATGACTAATTATTTATTTTGTGGGAGGTTCTGTTAGGGTTGGAGGGTTTTGGTTTTTAGATTTTAAATAGGGGAATAAAAAGTATTTCAAATTGTGATAATCAAATTATATTTTTTGTAGAAATTCTGGTATTATGCAGAATTTATTATTTTTGGATAGAAAACAGGAAAAGTTTTCCTAATTTTCATTTATTTTTTTCAAAATATTACGTATAAATTTTTTCGTGCAATAAACTTGTTTAAAATCAACTTTGAAAAGTAAATAATTGTGAATTTTAATATAAAATTATTAAATTTTTATTAATTTTTACAAAAACTGAATATCCTGAAGGTTATTTTTTAAATATATTTTTAAGAAATTAATAAATAACTGCAGGATATTAATTTATTTATATGTTATAGATGAAAATTTGTCTTTACCCTAGTTAGTTTTTGCTTTTATTGTATGTCATTACTGTGCTAAATAAATTATTTTAAACGAATTTCATTCTGTTTCAACTTTACTTAAATTTTAGAATGAATAAAGTTTAATTTAGCACTAAACTTAAAATAAATTTAATAGGATCGACTTATAGGATCGATCAGACTGAAACTTTAAAATTCCAAAGCTATTAGTTTGTATAGTTGCTTACAAGTTAGTTAAAAATACACTTTGATGAATGAATTGAAAGATGACAATTATCCTGCATTCTTGATTTTAATTGATCCTTTTACTACATTTATGTCAGTTGTTTTCATGACCGAACCTCAGAATCGGTTTTCCATAAGAAGAGAAACACTTAACATGCAGGTATATGAGACCTATAACAACATTGATGACAAACTGTGGTGCATAAGACAAAGGGATATTGACGTTCTGGATTTGGTTTGATTGCCGAATAAATGTTTAAAAACAATTTGAAAATTTAAATGCACTGACAATGACAGCATTTATTTAATTATGTATTAGAAATTAATATGAATGTCAACAGATTTTAATATAAATTTACTGTAGAAGAACATGTAGCTTGTAGCTAAATAACACAACATTTAAGGTTTTTATCCTTGGAAGAAGAATTTAAACTTTTTTGGATCCTAGGTTCCAAAATGGAATTATTGAAAATATTGTATGCAACGAAAAATGGTTTGTAAAACTATATTAATTATTATATTAAATGTGATATAATGAAGAAATTTTCGCAAACCATAAAAATTACATAATTGTCGCAGATTGGAATCCAACAATTTATAATTTGTTGCATTTATAATCATTAATACGCTAATTCCAATTGGTGCCTGACATTTTACATAATTACATTTTATATGATGAAACACAAAATTTTTAATATAAAACATTTTAAAATCGAATTAATCGTTTATATCTAGGTACTTGCGATGGAAATGAATATTTCCATCAATTCGAAACATCTGTAATAAAAACGTTCCATAGTAAAAGTATTCGTATGACCTAATTTTCAGAAAATACTTTTATAACAATCTAAGACAAGGTCGCGCCATTCATTCATATTGACTGTATATGTGCAAAATTTTATTTAGCCAGGCCCATTAACATGTAAAAATCTTTAGACATAATAAAAATAACTTTGGTAAAATGAATACTAAACTTAAATGTTAATGCTGCGCTTATAAATGGCGCTGCCCTTCTTGTCACATCTAATTAACATTATTTATTGGAATTGGGTAGTGTCGTTTGAAGTTTTGAAGTTATTTAAAATAACTTAAAATTGGGAAATACTTTTTATTAAATCCTCTTTTTATTCCTAATTCATTAATTTATTATTACTTATATAAACACGAAATTTAGTTCTACTTTGTTCATAAATACAATCCAAAAGAAAGTATAATAAGTATTGAAAGCAAATAAGCCAGCAATGGAATTTGTTCTTATATAGAAGACCCTAATAAATCTTATTTTCAATGATTATTGTGATCTTCAAAAAGTAACAACAAATTTTTTTTTTATTGTTTTATAAATTTTTTTTTTTAAGAAAGATTGTATTTTTTTTTTGTTAAATTGTTAAATATTTTATTTGGTTTTGCACAAGAAAAACAAATTCTTCCTTAAAAATTGAGGAGGCGTCTTTTCGTCTAAAGAAAATCAACGACCCGTACGCGGTTTTTCCTTTTTATATTAAATACAACAAAATAAAAATTTCCTTTTCATTTTAAAGTTTATTTGATTGTTATTTTATATTTATTTCTTTTACTCATGAGAAGATTTCCTTTTTTTTCTTCTTTATTTCATAATTTTAGTCCTTATTTTTTTGTTTTGGCTGCGTGTGTTCAGATCTTTTCTTTTAAAAACCATCATTTACAAAAATATTTATATAGTTTTTTTTTTTGGATACCGGGTTATTTATCCTGGAAATATATAATAATATAAGTTCAGTGGCGTACAAAGAAATTTATAAGAGTAAGCCACTTTCTACGATTAAGTAATGGTTCGATTTTTATATAATTACGATGACCGTTCGTCCTTTTCTTCAAGGGACAGTCCGTATGGAGTAAGACATGCCTTAAATTTAAAATTTTATAAAAAAACTCAATATGTCCCTTTTATGATCCCATTTTCCTTAAAATTCCTTTTTCTGTCGTTAGAGTCCAAAATCATAAAAACATTCTTTTGTATACCTGAACTTTAAATCACATATATTTATTCATAGCGTGAAAATCATGCATTTAGGCGACAACGTCAACTGCAATATTTTTAAGTGTAAGCTTTATATTTTACTACTAGGAAAAGTATTTGGCTCTGATTAAAGGTGTCTAAGCATAGCACATAGTGAAACATAATAATTCATTTGCTCCACGGATTATGTAAGAAATGCTTCAATATTAGAAATTCCCTTGTGCCAGGACAAAATCAGATGCTATTATTTGCAGCAATAAGATTTTGTTCAATCAGGAGTAAAGGTTTAAAATTGTTATATTTTTTCCGAAAAAGGTCTGTGCCTTATTTTGCAAAATAGTCACATAATAGGCAATTATTTTCTTAACAATTTTAAAAACTATAAGAATCTAAAAAAGGGTTGTAATAAATAGACTACCGAGATTCTTTAGAATCATCCTGATAATTATTCTCGAAATTTCCTCGAAGAAACGCGTTTTTTTCTAGCATCGTCTGTAATTCCCAATAAAAAAATAATCATTGCTTCCTAGAAATGGTAATTAACTTCGAAAAAACACTTCGATAGATGTCGCTGTTTCTTTTATTGAGAAAAAAGATCATAACCAGAATCATTTTTGTGGTAAATATAAACTAACTTCTATACAAAATATGCAAGACCCCGAAATGATTAATTTATTTTTGTTCCTTTTTTATAGAACGTCATACGTTCTTTAAGACCGGTTGCTTTTAAAATTTCCGAACAATAATTCTGGCCCGTCCCTGATTCATACTGTAAAATGTATATATTAATATTATGTACATTTATTTTTCCAAACGTAAATATCATTTTTTTTGTTTGGAAGATGAAAGTCCTTGTAAGGATATTGATTTATATTTGTCTATATGACATTTTTTTTTATTTATTTATTGTAGTTAAGAAAATAATAAATAATTTTAACTTTATATTCCTTTTTAATTTTGGTTTGGGTTTTTTGTGCTAGTGGCTACATATAAGAAGAGCATCCTGATTCAATCAAATTAAATAAAATATAATATCTCGATTTATATTGTGAAATGAAGAAATTGTAAATAATTTATTTAAAAAATATTAAAATTTATGCAAATAAATTTTATCCTTGTAGAGGAGATTTTTAATAAAATTCTTAATTTAGGAGTAAAATAAGAATTTTACTTTTAGCCACTTGCATTGAATATTGAAAAATCTATTTTTAATGAGTTTGTCGACCTTATAGAATTCGTTTTCTACAAATAATTATATAATAAAAGTATTCAGGACATTAAACAAAATCCTTTTAAGTTCAAATAAATTCTTTCTCATAAATTTACAAGAGAAATGTCCTAATTTGCTCCTTGAAAAGTTTATATTGTAATAAGTAATTTATTTGCCAACAAATAACAAAACGAAACAGAAAACTAAAACCTTTTAATAAAAAGTCATCTAAATTCTTAAGGATTTTGATCAAATTTAGTAAAGATCTTTATATGTAATTTGAAGAAATTTTTTTTATTTGTATTTTAAGGATATATTATGTCGTAATTGTGGGATTATTGTGACTGATCAACATAAAATATATAAAATGTGATTTAATAAAAAAAAAAATAGATTTATTTTTACATTTTTGTGATGTTTCCTTTTTTAAATGGTTATATTTATTTATGTTTTGATATAAGTTTTATTAAAATTTATGGTAAAATTTTGTAGTATAAAGAAAATAATAAATAATTTAAATTTTTTTTAAACATATTTAAATATAGAATTCATTTTTATTGTGGTAAATTTTGTGGTTTAGAAACTTTCAATTAATTATTTTAAGATGGTAGGTCAGTAAGAATAAATAATTCATTCAAACTATGAAAAAACTACCCCTAATATGAAGTCAATTTGAGCAATATATACTTAAACTCTATACATTCTACAAGATAGTAAGTACTCCACTATCAATTACCTAAACGTACAATTTAAACTCTTGGCTAAAGTTTACTGAATGTGAACCGATAAATTCGTTAAAAAACAATACGAATTCCATATATTTATGAATTTAAATTTATATTTTATATTTTCAAATTCAAATTTCGCGCGTTAAATTTTAAATATGAATTTTCGCACCAATTTTTTTATTCATTTAATTAGTCACGCCTCTTTTTTTTAGTCAATATTTAATTGCCGGTGGTAAAAGACGTTTCGGTACTTAGTACAAAAAAATAAATAAAATAAAATTATAAAAGTTAAGTTTTTACCTTTTAAACCTTCACAAAACTATAAAATAAATATTTTTAAATAATTCTTAACTAAAAAAATAATAAAAAATCTAATTTTTCGGTCATTTTAATTTAAAATCGTTTTTCATTAAAATTGAAAATTTACATGTGTTTTTTTTTGTGGTTAGAAAATTATTTTTAATGAAAATTTAAATTTAAAAAATGTAGTGTTAATTAACAAAAAATGAAATAAATTTCCAAATTAATATTAAAATATTGAAAATTTTAATAATACAAATTTATATAAAATTGACGAATTAAAAGCGTTTTTTTTTTTCGGTGCGGTTGTGAAAATTAACTTTGTATTTTTTTTTTGTTATTCAACCATTTTTAATTTGTTTTTTTATCATTTGAGGTAAATTACAATTTTTTTTAATTTAATTTTAGTTTTTTTAAGATTACCAGATTTTTTTTTTCATTCTAATATTTTTGCAAAATAATAAAGTTGTGTTTATTGTCCAAAATTGAATTTATTAGGTACATCAGAAAAAACCCTATCTCCGTAAATATTTCATTTTGTACCATTCTCGAATATTCCACCAATTGCCTGGTTTCTTTATTTAAATATGATCTATTTATTTAAGGTCTGTTATTATTATTTTAAATTAAGCTCCTGTGCTCCTCTACAACTTTTTTTTCTACTTGCTTCATTTTTGATTTATGAATGTAGGACATTTGTTATGAAAGGACGACGTCAAATTGAATAATAAGATGGAAATTCAAATATAATAATAGGAAATCAAATTGAAATTTAAAGGAAAATCTCAAATTTATAAACTTTAACGTAATCAATAATTTATCAGTAAAACTATCTTTATAAAAAAGCGAATTTTCAATATTGTAGAGTTCAATTACCATTCAATTTAGTGCAACAATTTTCTTCCGCACCACAAGTCTATTTAATTTTTTTTTTTTAATACGATTTTTCAGCTATTCGAAAAACACTTGGTTTTGTTAATATTATTTGTATGATTTTAATAATAAAAAGTGAAAAAAATCCATTCACAACTTTTTTCAAATTAGCTGAAAACGTATTGACCGATATATTCCGTCACAAAGTTATTGAAATTATTACAATAGAATTATAAAACATTAAATATAAACTGAAGACTTACAAATTCACTTTATTTCAGATGTTATTCTTATGTGTGAAGTTACAATTTTAAATTACAATTTAACTGTCAGTCAAATTTGATATTTTAGCTAAAATTTCAAAAATTTCGATTATATTAGTTCTTAACAAGTTTAAGAATTTTCATATGTTTTTGTAACTGAATGTTTTATAATCAATAATCAATTACACAAATTTGGTTTAACCCATCAATAATCAAATTTGGTTTGGATAATTATTGATTAGTACAGATATAAATACATAATTTCATAATTTCAAGAAACCACCTGATGCGACAAGAAATTATTTACCAGGATAAATTCAAGCAAACCCCATAAAAATTAAAATATTTAAAGAATTATTTTTTATTGACTGCAAAATATATTGAACCATTTTAGTCTGCCCTGAAATATATTGCTTTTTATATTTCATTTTCATTAGACTATAAATAATATTAATATATTTCAGTTTGTAATTTTTCTTACTGATGGGGTATCGGCAATATTTCATCATTTTATATATCGGTTAATCGGGAAAAATGTAAAGGCTATACAAATTATAACAAAAAAAATTTATAGCACCAGAAGTGTAAATTTTTTTTTAAAAGTTTAATATTCAAAGTTTATTATGGTCTGCTATAAATTCCACCTGACCAATAAATTTTCAATATTTCACTATAATATCGGAAAGTTTATAAAATAAAATTTGTTTCTTTGGTTTTATATATTTTATGTGTAAAATTTGTATAAAATTTTTAACTTCGGAAAAATGTTGGTTCCAAAAAAAGAAAAACCCCCGAAAAGAAATTATTATGATCTTTTCCAAAATTTATAAATTATGATGTCTAAAAAATTTTCTATATAATTTTTGTTATGGTTAATTTTGTCTGTCAGTGTTAAGTGTAGAGTTTTGACCCATTAATGGAGTTTTTAACGATGATGTGATAATGCATATAGAATTATAATGATGTTTTTATATATTATGTTCAATTTAATGAATTAGATGAAAAGTTTTCTCTAAGTAAATAATTCTATTTTAATATAGTAAATTTATATCAATTTTAATGTTAAAAATTCTTGTTCATTTTGTGGTTTTTATATGAAAAGTGAAAATTTTATATATACGGTATAAAAATTATTTAAATTGTTAAAAATTAATTCAAATTTGTAAATTTTTTTTCAAAAGATGAAGTTCTTCAATATAATATAACAAAATTAAGCTTAATCAGTTAGTGAATTCAGTTTTAGTAAACTATTCTTGTTTATATAACAAAATTATATTATATAAAAATAAGGAAAGTTTTATAAACGTTTAATAAAATTGTTTTCTAATTAAAATTAGTACATAAATGATAAAATTTATAGTTTATAGTTTTCATAAAAATGTTAAAATTGTTTTGATAATATACAATATATCATGAGATTAATAAAGTTTTAGTTGATATCTACTTTAAAAGCATATAAATTATTTTCTCACTTCGATAACTATGCAATCAACAGAATTTAAGTAGTTCTATATATAAAAAGGATATAAATATCCTTATATATAAATCTACGTAATACAACTATACTAAATCATAATTCAAGTAGCAACAATTCAGCAAAATTAAATTTTAAACCTTTAATTATGATTATATCAGTCAGAAAAGCTATTAAATTTCAAGGATTACTACAAATTCAATTGAAAACTGTGGTTATTTAAAAGGATAATAATGTTAAAATTACGTCGTCATGGAGGTAATTATCTTATATTTACAATTAAAAATGTTTTCAAGGACTTTCGTTATCATTTATATTATAGAAAAATTAGAAAGTCTCAATTATTGAATTTCATACTAAACAATTTTTATTTTTATGTTGTTTCGTTTTATCTAATTTATTATTTAATTTCTGATTTATTTACAAATAAAATTTTTTATATACAATTTTTTTTATCCATTTTCAACTTTTGTGACATTTTTAGATATTTTGATTTTATATAAATAAAATATTTATTTTATTATATCCTCATCAGTAGTAAAATGTTAATTTAAAATTTATATTTTAATATAGAATGTCAAAAACTTGTAAAAATGAAAATATTTTTTTATTTTTAATTTATTTTTGAATGATAAATTTTTCAATAATAATTTTAGTTCACTATAATCCAAATTTATTAAACTACAAATATTCATAAAAAAAAAAATATCCTTTACAATTCCGGAAAAGTATAGTTTTCTATTCGTTGTGTATTATAAAATTCCAATTTATAAAACATTTACAATTTTGTAAACAATTTTTTTTCTATATTGAAAATTGATTTTTTTTTTAAAATAATAATAAAACTTTGTTAACTATAGGAGGTACTAGTAAATGTTTCCAAATAAATGTACACTGGTTCGATAGTTGAGATATGATTCTAGTACACCTAAACTGAAACAGATTTCCTTTTGACATTCTATTCCAATTTTTATCTACTAATTTTGTATGAATTCCGAACTATTTAGGTTTCTTTATAGTAAATAAGCTTGAATTGCAACAAGCTAATGGTTTTTAATAGTAAGACGTGGGGTATGTTGTCGACAATTATAGGCTTAAACCGAACGTTAAAATTTTTATTCAGTCTTAAAATCACATTACATACTGAACGTTTTATTACTGGTACTCATCATTTGAAGCTGATTCAGTTTAGAACACTGATTGTAAACCTTTGAAGCTAGCCCCTAAAATTTTCAAAGAATATTCTCGCATCCTTTACTTACTCAAAATTAGAAACATAAATTTTTATAAAAAATCTAAATACATACCTTAAACTTAAATAATGATTTCTTTATTTTTCCTTTTGTTTAATTATGCTTGAAAATCGGAAGACCCTTTTTTGAATTATAGCCACTACCAATATCATCACTACCATTAAATTTATTTCAGGACTTTGATTTTATAAGTGCAAGTAAATGAAAACCTCATCGTTCTGGCAAATTGAAGTGTTGTTTTAGCTAATAGTGGATATAATATTAATGGAGCACACCACAAAATTTGTAAACTTGCTGTTTCACTTTGCAAACTTTGCCGTATGAATACGTCAATTGGTCCATAGTTCTGCAAAATTATATTTTAATCTTTTAATAAATTAAATTAACACTATTAAAACTATTTGTGAGTAAGAGGTTGGTTAATCAAAACGATTGTCTGTTAAGATATAATTAAAAGAAAGTACATTTTGTTGTAATGACATACAAAACTTCAAAATTTATTTAATTTTCTTTTTTCAGTACAATGAAACAAAGAAATTTAATGTGCAGCAAGGTTTTGCTTGGTAATGGTGTCAATAGCAATATTAAAATTAGTCTGTAATTAAGTTAACTAAAGCTAGCTCTAAATAGTTTTCAAAATTTAATACATTTTTGCTATAATTTCACTTATTCTTCGGAAACTAATATAATTTTTCATAAATATCCTTTATTGTTTTCGTTTATTTTTCTTCTGTGGTATTTTTTTTTTTGATTATCATGACATTGTAGATTTCTCTAAAGTATAAAAAACACAAACTATAACATCCAAAACAAATTATTATTTCATTTTTTTTTTTTATTCAAATTTTCTATTTTACTCAAGAGAAAACTTTCCATCCTTATTCAGTTTTTTTTTTATCCTTATGGAAATGGATAAGATTTTAACTATTTCAAATTTTCTAATATTCAAATAAACAAAATATACAAAAAAAAAAAAAGGATTTATATAAAAATGACATTCTATATTTTTTTTTTTGGCAGTCAGAAAGGATGATATATCCTTTTTTTATACATTTACAATTTTTTTTTATTATATTTGGTTTTATATATTTTATTCATTCAATCCGGAACTATTTTATTTGCAAACATATTTCCTTTTACGTATTTTGTATTTGGATATACATAAATGTGTGTGTATATATGTTTATGTTAATTGTTTGTTTGTAGAAAATAAGGAAATTTTTAAAGTAAACAAAATTATATAAATTGAACTAGGATTAGTGTTTATGTGATAGGAGAATTTTTGTTATATTTCGCATTAAAAAGTTGTTTACCATTTTTATGCAATATGCAATTCCTTGCGGTGACCAAAAAGGATGTTGGGGGTATTTTTTTTTTTGTTGTCGTTATTTGTTACATATTGGGGTCAGAATATCCTAAATTTGTTTTGTCAGATATATTTGATGTTATGAGAAAATTGAATTAAATGGTTGACTAGAATTATTTGATTTATATAAAAAATCTGATTTTTTGTATATATTCGCGGAAAAATGGCTTAATAAAGTTTAACATTATTAATATAGGGTTAAAGCTAGAGAGTTATAAGAAGGATTTCTACTTATACTTATTGCAAGGAACTTACTTAAAGTAAAATTTAAGTTAGATGTAACAAAATTGCTTATAATAATATTGTATCAGTAAGGAGTAAGCAATTATTTAAATTTAGTTGAAGTTTTTAGCATAAATTGTCACCGAAGATAAAATTTTATTTTATTTTTATGACCTTGAACTGAATCACAAAACGGATGTCATTTAAAGTGTAGATTAGCACTTTAAAAAATTAAAAATCAATATCTTCGGTGGAAAGTTGATTGGCGACAGTTTTCCAAAAATAATTTTACAAATTAAAATGATTGCAGGCAAATACTAAATTGAAATTTAGCATAAATTAAAAGATGTAAAAAAAAATAATAATAAAATATTCGGTAATTTACTAATGGTGCACTACTATTTCATGACAATGGTCTTGTTCATTAAACGAAATTTGTGGCTGAACCTATAAGGTCATAAATTCTACACGAAAATTCAAATATTTATTGTTCCATTTACAGAGAATACAAAAAAAACTCTCTTTGTAGTTTGCTTACATGGTAAGTGCGTTTGGTATGCTAAATCCACAAAGTTCCTTGGTTAATTTTAATAACAAAAATTTATGTCAGATTGATCTATTTTTTGAACACTAACTTGGTTACAGGGTGTTTAAAAAACTTCCTTCAATTTTGTAACTATACAAACAAATATTAAATCGTATCTTCTAAAATATTGATTCTAGTGATCAATCAAACATTTCTTAAATCATATTCACAATATTCATTGGTAATTTGGTTAGCCTTTTTAGGAATAAAGATAAAATAATTATTACGAGTAGTTAGAATAACTATGAGTGTTGAATTGTTCTGAGTGTTTTCCAGGTCGGGGAGACCGAAAATGCATTAAAAAAACTACTCAGCGTACGCGTCCTCTTCCACGTAGAAAAAATTTCCATTTGTGCAGTAAAATCGTCATTTTAATGCAATTTGGCATACAGGTTCATCATGATTTTATCATAATGCCCATACAAATGGAATCGATACTTTCAATTAGTATATTTTTAGTACTTCCCCTTTATGTGGAGAGCTGTAGGCCTTACAGAGTTTTATTTGGTATAATACTTTTAAAAATAGTAATTTTAATTGATAATAGAATTATCGTTTATATGACACCCTGTTATGTTGGAAAAAGAAATCCAGCAAATAAAATTTATAAAAAGGATTTCTATAATTACATAATTTTTACTGCTGATGTTATTTTTAGAATATGGATTTTCTAAAAACTTTCCAAAATATCAGATTAAAATTTGCATATAAATTATTCATAAATGTCTAAAATAAAATAATTTAATTAAAATGTAAATAAATTCAAAATTTTAAATATTTTGCTGACTAATTCTTATTTTTCATGTATTTTATTATTATATAAATAAAATTTAAAATCGTTTATTTGGTCCTTAAAAATATTCGTAAAAAACAGTCAACATTTTTGGTTATAAGCTCTAAAATTATAAGGACTTTTTTTGGTTTTTTTTTTATTGTATATGGTTTTGAATTTTAATCAAGGACACGAAAATGTTTTTACAACAAAATAAATTTGAGGTGTTTATATAAACTTGAATTGAGGTTGGTTTTTATTTTTGGCATGCTTAAAATTCTGGCACTAAAAATTTTCCTTTTTGATATATAATATTAAAAACAAAATAAAGTTGCTATAATTTTTATTTTTATATCATTTTTATGGTGTCTCGACTTTTATTGAGCTAATATTGTATTTAAAGGATGTGTTTTATGTATTTTTTTTATATTATTATTATTATTATTCTTATCATAAATTGGCAATACATGCATGTAAATAAATATTTTTTTTAAATATAAGATAATTTTTCTTCATTTTTCACTATCTACTTTAGTCGATTTTCTATGTTTACGTGTTGTTAGAGTATCCTTTCTTCTATAATATAAATTAGAACAATAAGAATTTTTATCTATGTAAAAAAATATTATTCAGTACACGCTCTTTTGGTTAAAATTAAATTTCATGAGATATGGTCTTGTGTATTAGAGTATAGATGCCATAAACATGGCAAAAAAAAATTATAATTTATATAGATATTTAGTAGATATATACTCAAACCATTAAGAAAAATATAATTTTTCTTATTGAACATTTTATGGAAAATAATGTAAGATGAATTTTCTTTCATGGAAATATATATAAAAAAAATTAGAAAATATTTGAAGTGGAAAATAAAATCCTAACGAGCAGAACATATTAAATTAGTTATGATTAGTTATGACCTTTCGATATTTTTTTTTTGTTTTTGTTATAAAAATTTAGTAATAAAGTCTTAAAGTAAATATAATTTTCTAGTAACTTAAAGGAGACGGTTTGCTACAAAATTGGGATGTAAAATGTTATTAAAAATTAACATATTTATTTATATATTTACTAATTTACTTGATAATTTCGGGACATGCGATTCTTAGGATTTATGCAAAGGACTTACGTCATTTCCCTCTTATCGTAAATATATGGAAACAGGTGAAGATATTGAAATATTTGTAATGCTATTGCCTCTCTGTCCATAGGGGAATGTAGTATAGTAGTTTCTCTCTAGAAAACCTTGAAGAAACTGGTAAAATGATGCCACAATGTGAGTTCATTCATTAAAGAAGTGGGATGGGTCGACACACTGCAATTATATGATGCAGATTTGACTGGATGGTATAACTGCTTCTCTAATTTGTGGTCTATGTGGGTTTCTGTAAAATTTCTCACCAATATTTAAATTGTAACCAGTAAACCCTTAATTAATAAACCCAATTTTTGTTTAAGATAAGATAATATAAATATTAGTTATATTTAGTATTTTCTGATATATATATTCTTGTAATTTCTATGCAAACTTAAAAATTCATTTTTGTATGAGCTTAAAAATTCATTAAATGTTAATTATTCATATACTAAATGTTTTTAAATGTTAATTATTCATATACTATCAACATCCAGCTTATCAGCGTCAATTAGAAATGAATTTTTTTTTTAAATACAATTTGCTTGCATCAATTCAATCTTAGTTCAATTGGATATATTATTCAAAAACAGAACACGACTAAGTGTCCATAAAAAAGGATTTATAATCATTATCATTTTTGAATATCGTATTAGACATCAAAATTCTAGCTTTTATTTTCTTATAAGATTCTTCTATTAATTTATGTACATCTTGTATAGGCTAATACAGATCAATTCAATGCAAATGCAAATATCTTTTCAAAAATATGCATCATAAATTTTGTAAGATGTATGACCGAATTTAATTTTAAAATGCACGAATCTTTTAATGAAAATAAATACACTTTTCATACAAAGTCAACTTTTTATATACAATTGCACCATTTATTATTTAATCAGAACATAAACTATAATTATTTAAAATTGCGAAACATAAATTTTCCAATAATTATAAATCATGATTAACAATTATTCCTTAAATTAATTATTCTAATAATAAATCTACTCTATATAATTAATATTTTCCGAAATTGATTTGAATTACAAACTCCTGCCATAAAAGTTTTTTTTTGAAACTATTTATTTATATACAAGATGCTTCAAAATATTTTATCCTCCATTTATCGTGGATGTATGAAAACAGGAGGAGATAATGACACGTCTGTTATGCCATTGGCTGTCAATCCAATATAAAAGATTTCGGAAATTTGGTAGATTCTTTATAGAAAACTTTGAGGACACGAGTAATGTAAAGCTGATTAAAGTAATTGCATTCTTTAAAGAAGTGGGATGGGTCGACCAACTGTAATAATGATTCAGCGTTTGGACAAACTCATAAAGTCTAAGTGTATAGGAGTCTCGAAAGTAGTTTTACATTTCTGTAAAACTAACTAACATATTTATTGTGCTGTTAAAAAAATTCTAAGCAACATTCAAATTGTAATCACCTACAACTTCATTAATAATTTTTAGTATATTTAGTATTCTCTGATATATAATTTTGTAATTTCTTTAAATTTACTTATATACAAACAAATTTCAAAATTCATAAATACCTTAAAAAATTCTATAAGTAGAAAAATTGTGTAATCCAGACACAAATAAAATCTTTTTAACGAAAACTATCTTATATAAAATATCATAAAAATTAAGAAAATTTAATATAAATAATTATATTTTCTATTATAAATTTCAGTTTCTAAATTAGCTTCATATTTTACCAATTAAATTTTGTTTAAAATATTTTACTTATTTCATTTTAAAACAAAAACTAAATTTATTATATCAAATTTATTATCCTGCTAAGAATAACACAAAATAAAACTGAAATTTGTATTTATATTTCCTGGGGTAAAATATTATTAAATAAATAAATTGTAGTCAAATTTTTTTTTATTATGATTATAGTTATATATTTTAAAAAGGATAACGATCGTACAATGAACTTGTACTTGTAAATATACATATAAAAAAAATTAAATAAGAAAATACCAATAATTTAACTTTTTTTGTGAATAATATTATTTTGTTACTAAATTATCCTTTCTAACCATCTGTTACCTGTCTGCCAAATAAATATTATAACAACAAAAGACTTTATTTTTCATTTATTTGTATATAATACATAATTCAGGATCATCTTTTATCCTTTTTAAAATTTTCAACTCCCTCAGTTGAAAAATCATTTATACATACATAACAGATATCTTCCGAAAATATACAAAGGAATAAAAAATCGATATAAATCGTTATTGTGTATATATATAGAATAATGATAAAATTTGTATATATATATTTAAAATATAACTTCTACGTCTGTCCTGCCTCCGATATTACTTTGAAACTTTATGAAAAAACTCATGATTTATCTCGAAAGCGAGTCGGGGTGGGTTGGAATGTGAATGGTAGATGTCATGTTTATGCAAAAGAAACTATATAGTTAAAGTCTTGATGATTCTTTTACAGCATTTTATAAGTTTTGTTATATAATATTATACAATGATAACAAATTTATATAAAAAAGATGGAATTTTACGTTTCACTAAATAAATATTATTTAATTTCTTATTTTTCTGCAATAAATATAACAATATTTTGTCGTCCTTGGAAGTTTTTCTTTTTCTGGTATAGACTTTGAATTTGGATTTTTCTTTTTTGTTTATATACAAAATTATAGTTTTGTATATTCGTTAGTGAAGAATATTCAAAATGATTAAGTGAAAAATATTTTGTATCTTTGTGATTGTGAAGAAAATAAGTAATAAGAAAAATATGATAAGTTTTTTATAACATTAATTAAATGTATAAAGTTGAAAAGTATATAATTTTATAATTGTTTTTGATGATAGAGAAATTATGAATAAAAATTTGTTAGTTTTTAATTTCTTAGACATATTATACTTAATTGTAACATTAATAAATGAACTATAATTATTTTGAAAATTTTATAATTAAAAATATAAATACAAAGTATATTAATATTTTTTTTTGCATTAGACACTGATTAATGTATATAATATTTCTTTGAACGCTGTTGTAAGTGAAAAAGTTTAATTTTTCTTTATAGATGAAGTTGGTAAATTAATTTCAATCCATTGTTCAGTAGCCTAAATATTTTCATGTAAAGATCAGGTCTTATATTTAGGTTATCTGCATTGAGAGTAATCAGTTTTGTTTTGCACTAAATTGGAAATAAGTGGATAAAAGAATTTCTCAAAACGATCTAGTCTAGATGTTAGATGAGTAAGAATTAACGACGTCTTTAATTCGAGAATCGAAAATTAGTTTTCAATATGACATGAACTAATGCCATGTGACTTTATTTAAAATTTAAATTAATAGCGTGAAGTTAATTCATATTTTAGGTGACTATAACACCTCTAAGTAGTTGGTTTCTTATGCCTTATTTGTCGATACAAATCATTTTACGATAATGTTATATAATCTCTTCGCAAAGACGGTCACGACGTCACAGTAACTTTACTTATAAATTTGACAGTCAAAATAAAAATTGGAAATATTAGCCAATTTTGTAAATGGTGAGTCTAATGCTTATATTAAGGTTATTCCCACCGTGTTTTGTTTGTGACCACCGTTTTCGGTTATTCCCACCGTTTTTTGTTTGTTACCACCGTTTTTCGGTTATTTCCACCGTTTTTTGTTTGTTACCACCGTTTTTTTGGTTATTACCAGCATTTTTTGTTTGTTACCACCGTTTTTTCCCTGCTTAAGCTTACTGTGTAAATTATTGTTAATGATATAATAATTATGAATGAATATTAAACAGCTGATATTAAATTGTTTATATCCTTTTTTTATAAGCTCAAGTCATACTTATTTGGCGCTGTTAAACATCATTTTCACTAAAACTTCAACTGAAATACTAAAATATAATTTAAATCGTAGTTAAAACTATTGCTAAGTTTTAAGCTGGCATTGTTAATTATAATTTATTATGCTTAAAATTATTATTCCTTTTTATAATTAAATTAAATTGTATTATAATTTAAAATTATTAACCATAAATATTTAATCCAGTTTTACTCAACACATCCATTCGCCAAATCTAATAATGATTTAAATTGCTTTTGTATTTATACTTTATAATTATATTTAATATTTCTATAAATCTAAAATATTAATTAATAATTAATTTTTTTTCTATGTTTATTTTTCAGGTAAGCAACATTATGAAATATAAAATTAGTAAAATCTGACAAACAATGGTAAAATTCTGCAATGGTAATATTTTTTAAAACTTCAATAAATATAATATAAATTCTAAGAATTATTTCAAATTACACCAATAAATCTAGAACTACAAAATATTGAACTCCAACAAAATAATACTATTAAATTTTATAGAAATTTTGATATAAAACTAATAAATTTATTGTCCTTCACCTGAACCAAACTATAAAACCGCATTTTAATATATATACGTGATTATCAATCACGTACTTTATCAAAAGGTTTTTATTTAACCCATAACCAAATATAATTTGTATTTGTCACAACAATAAACAAAGTAGTAAAAATTTGAAATAATACAGTGCCAGCCAATATCATAAAAATTTATATCGATTGTTAAAACACATAAAAATCTTTCTGTAAAATACTTTAAAATTATATAGGGTGATCTGCTGATGTGAATGGTGGTATAGAAATCATTGAGAATTGATAATAACAAAATATGTTTAACACAAGAAGATACTTTATGCAAACACCTTAAATTTCACCTTCACTGTTATTGTATTCAATTTATGTGCCAGATTGTTTTGTTGCACGCACTACTCTCCCTAGTATTTTCATTTTATAATATGACTAAAACAAGTGTTCTGAGATTCACCCTTAAAAAAGTTGATATATTTTCCAAATCCTATATAAAAAATTGTAAATGTATTTTTGATGGTTCTTTTTGTATAAGTTTGTGTTTCATGATTTTGTTGATTTGATTGAAAAATCTTTTTATAGGTTTTTTGTGCGCGATTTTATTATTCCCAACCAATAATTGCTATTTTAGGTTGAAAGGACTTTTTCGAAATCGTGAAAGGAATATGGAGTCAAACTCTCACTCTATAGCAAATTTACAATTTAAAATTTAAGACATTTTTTTTTTAGAAATTTGTCTGAATAAGGGAGATGAAAAAGGATATAAAAAGAAATGTTCTTGTCAGCAAAATTTCTATTGTTAAATCTGATTTTAATGACGAAAATTCTTGCAAGTTTTTTTTTGTTTATTTAGCTGATGTGATCGATAGCTTTAAAAAATACCGAAATGCTTAAGTACTTTTTAATTGTTCTAGTTTTTTTTAAATAATTTAAAATGAAATTTATTGCGATTTATATTTTTATAGGTAATTTTATGAAACTGAACTTTTCGAAATCCGTCAATTTAGAATATTTTTAATAGAATTCTAAAATGGTTTTCTATTTTTTAAAAATCTATGCTTGCACGTTTGCTTACAGTAGACCGTCATGAACCTGTAAGGTTAGATTATAACAATTTAGTTTAAAAAGTGTTTTTCGAAGTAAGTTCTTCGGCTTTTTCTTTTCTGGTGAATTGTTTTTCATTTAATTGATCGAAACCTCCCAACAAAACAAAAATTTAAAAAATTTATATAGTTACATAATATTACAATAGTAAAATTTACATTAAAACAAGTAAAAATAAAGTTATCAAAAGTTTAAAAATGCAAGTTTTCTGATATTGAAGACATGTTCAAATAATCATATTTCAAATACTAAAACTGTAATCCTCGTAGCATAAAAATGACGTTTAAATTTTAAATTTCTTCTAAATAAATGAAGAAAATGCACATTACGAATAAATGCAAATTTACTTTTCAAATACAATTTCGATAAAAAACTAATATTTTTTTTCATTAACAATTCTGTAGAAAATATTGTAATACATTTACAAATGCACATCACATCAGTATCTTTGAAATGTGTTATGCAAATAGGAATCACTTCATATAAATACATAAAAATTTAATATATTTAACAGAATGAAAATTCTGTGAAATTTGAAATTTCGCAATTCCGTATTCGAGATTTTGTACGTTGAAATCGATAAAATTTTGAAATATTCATAAAACCGACAATATTATTTGATGTAGGATCTCATAATTTGAATATGAATCAGAATATGAATCATTCTATGGTCAACTGTGACCTGTCCACCCTATTGTCTAGGATGGTCAGAGGCGCTTTTTACATATTAAATCGTTAAAAGTATTTTCATTGTCGAGCATTTTCTAATTTTGTCTAAAATAAAATGTTTCGGTAATCCTAGGTGTATCAAGTATCACAAAGGAGATTGAAGTGCTACTATATATTTTTAAATTTCTTAAAATATGTAAAATTTCTAGTTCGATAATAAAATTTATATTCAAATAACATTTCAACTTTACAACGAATTTTATATTTTTTTTAATATAATTTTATATGGGATTCAATACTAAATTAAATGTACACCAATAATGATAAAAACCTTTTAACTTTCTTTTTTTAATAAATTTTTCGTTTTAGAAATGTTACAGATTTTTAATATATAAATTGAAATGATAAATGATTATAATTTTTCTAATCTAAATTTTCAACATTTTGAATGTAACCGCAATATAACATTAATCTTCTAAATAACATTTTTCTACATAAATATAAATTTCACTACATTTAATAGTAAATTTGGTTAATTTTGTGGATTTAATAGTTTTTAATTTGAAAAATTATTATATTATTTTCATGTGAATTGAGTTTTAAATTGACTATGTGATTTTATTTTATAATTAATATTTTGAAATTAATTGCCAAAATAATTTAATTGTTTATTATTTATTTATATAAATATATTCAATTTAATTAAATAGTATTATTGCCATGTATTCTTAATTCTAATCAAGGAAACTTTAGATATTAGGTGGCGTTATTGTTTTACAGAAGTTTAAAATAATATTTTAGTTTAAGCAAACGAAGTTTTAGCGTAATCAATAAATGTCTATACAAACAAGTTTTTTGTTTAAATGTGAAATTAAATATCGAAACAGTGAGCCAGTAGAGTCCTTGTAATCTTAACGTCATCATAGAAGATGTCATTGTTAAAACTCGATTTACCTTTGGGCTTTGACTTAAAACTGCATTCATAATTAGCTATAGTTAAAATATACATATAATTTGGTGAATTACACTTAAATGTGCAATCGTAAAGCATAATCAGCCTGAATATTAGATTCAGGACAGTTTATTTTCCCAACTACTATAATTGAAAAATATGAGAATTAGTGAATTTTTGTATTTCTTTCAAGATCGTTTATTCTAAAAATGATTCGGCAACCACAATCTTATAGAATCAACCTTCAGCTTTTGAAATGCTATCACAAAGGGCGATCTATGGACCGAATTTATTGTACGTCGATTGTTCGTCATTCAAGCAATGATCATAGCAAGTTGTACTAAAGTTATACCTTTTTATTGCTTTTCTGTTTAAGGTGGGCTCCGATTTGATTTTTCTTATGTACTACCGATAGGAGTCAGGCTCTGCTAGCACAAACACTTTTAGATTTGGGTAAATACGATAATACAAAATGATCTCATAATTTATAATAGTCATAGTTTTGCAATTTATGGACTACTTTTATTTATATAAATTTAATCAACTTTATAAATTCAGTTTTGTAAAAACTATTTCCTAGAACTAAACAAAAATTAAATTATTGAATCTGTATAGTAAAATTCTTTTTTTAGTTTTTAGTAAATATATTTAACAAAATTAACTTAATTTTTTTACTTTCTGTGTACGTTTTTTGATTGATTGATATCTTAAAAAAATTTCTGTTTATATTCACTAACAAATGAATTTATCCTATCCTAATATAATCATAAAACATCAAATTTGCTTTGTACCAACTATAAAATCTACGGATTTCTAAAATTTTCATTTTGATTTCTATTTTGGCTTATTATATTTAATTTCTCGTTGTATTTCGTTACTGTGCCAAGTTCATTTTCTAAGAACCAGTGGTACAGCCACATTTTTGGCAACAAACTCTGTATAAAAGTAAAGAAAATAAATATTGATTATAAAAAAATTACCTTAAACACTACAAGGATAATATGTTAATCTCTTACATTGCTTTGTATTGTTTTATACAGAATCGTATATAATTTATTTAATTTCAAAGGGAATCCTTTAATTAGATTTTTTGTTATATGTATAGAGAATAAAATAAATCAGAAAATTTAGATGGAAAATTACAGAATTGTTATATAATTTTCGGTTTGAGTATGAACAAAAATAAAAATTATTATGTAAAAGAAAAATATAGCATGAGAGAATCGATATTATTCTTTATTTAGTTTTTTTTTGCAGTTTTGAATATTTCACATCACTGAATGAATCCTTGTTAATGTATACATATTATGATAAAGGTTTATATAAGTGTATTAAGTTATTTGAAATATTTTGGGTTAAGGAATTGTTGAAAAAAATTCAAAAATTATATTGGTATATTTCCAGTATAAATGATATAAAAATTGATTAATGATGTAAATGTATAGCTCATGTATGTAGATTAATAAAAAATGAAATATTGATTCGCGATGTAAGCTACTTGGATATAATACGTTGAAGTAAAGCACACCGTTTGTGGTGGACAATGAAGACAGAATTTTGAAAAATGGACAACCTAATAAAATTTTACATTAAATCGATAAAGAAGGAAGATAAGATGAAAAGATGAAATAGAATGTGACAGCAGAAAAACGCAAATAAGAAATTGGAAAAATACGGCAGAGGATCCAGAAATATGGAAGCAAATAGTTAAGGAGGCCAAAGTTTATCCAGAGCTGTAGAGCCATTAGAAGAAGAAGAAGAGTAATATTTTATAATATGTAAAATTCTATGATTAATTTCATGCTCTAGTTTAGTTAGTTGTTGCCGGTAGAACTTGAGTTGCATATTCTAAAATGTATTTCCGAATTTTATATAAAATTATTCTTGAATGTCTTTGAGTGATTTCTGAAATTCTATTCATGAAATTTGTTATATTTTAGTTATAATTTTAAAAATTACATATTTTTATATGTCTAGAATGGATCAGGATAAGCAAGCCGTCAAAACTTGATGGTTTAATAAAATACATAAAAATTCAAGTTTTTTTTTATTAAATTTGAAATCATTAAAATTTTTGCATCTTTCCATCCTGTTTTCCCATCTTCTTTTAATGTATTTCTATTTTTTTTTACGCAATTAAATAAGAAATGTCCTTCTTCTCTATACTTCCGAAAATTCTTCTTGATTTCTTCACAATTACATGCCTATTTAATATTTAATGAATTTCAATTTCAAAATTATTTAGCTTAAAATAAAAATATATTTTTATTTATATATTTTTAATATTATTATTTTTTTATAAAGTCCTAGATACAAAATGTCCTTTCTATAGAATATAAACTTCCTGAAGATTCACAATTAAATAATAAAAAAAATTTATATAAGAAAATTTATAGAAAATTTCCAAGTCATGAAATTTGAAAAAATAAATTTTAAATTTTTTTTCTTTTGACCATTTTGTCCTTCAACTTTAAGGATATATTTTATATATAGTATATAAATAATGAGAAATAATAATAATATCTGCACAGGATGTAAACCATTTTCTTTATTATTTATATTAATATTAAATTTATCAAAAAATTATAATAAAACAGTTTTTTTTTTGTTCGGTTTTGTGACGGATAAGGATCGAAAATTTTATGGTTTGCATTAAACATAAAAAGAATTTTCTATATTTTTCAGCAGAAATTATATATGCAGAAATAATTTTCATCTATAAATATCCATCCCATTTTTCGATATGTTTATTTATCGGAAAATATAAATTTAATATTCCGGTTCTTGAACTTTTGACAAACAGAAAAAATGGATGTGTATATCAAAAGAATTGAACTTGATTCAGAGTAATGGGGGTACATAAATTGATTTATTTGTAATTGAATTAAAATTTGCATGATTAATGGAGTGCATATGACTCGTAAGAAGATGACATTGATTAAATATTGAACTTTTAGATTTAATTTGCTGGTGCTGTAAATCTGTAGGTCATAATGCTTTTATTTTAAAGATTTATTGATTAATTTTTTAATAGTTCCACCAGTTCCACTTTAAGGACAACGATTTTTTTGCTTAACTGATAAATTAATATAAGAAAATTTCTCCGGATATGGAATTTGAAGAAAAAACAAATACCATTAAATTTTCTTCAAAAAAGTAAAATATATAAAAATTGAAAAATATTCAAATTGAATTTAATAATTCAACAATTTTTCGAAATTTTCGTAGATCCTTTATAAAATAAATATTTAAATTAGATTGCATACTTTCATATTATTATCAAAATTTTCTATATAACTGTATGCTAATAATATGTTTTGTATTTTTGTTTTGCTGATAGCCTAAGCCACCCTATTTTTTTTATTTTTTATTTTAGGAAAATTTGAAAGGAAATTCATTCTATTACCCACACATATAAAACCATTACATCATTTTATTATTATACAGTGCAATGAACAATAATGTAAATTTTTGAAATGAAAATAATAATAACAAAATATTAGATTTATTTATATAGAAGCCTAAAGGGGATTTATATTTATATTGTAATAGCCTTTCATCCCCAATAACAATCAGTTTATTTTCTATTATTAATCCTTGTTATTCACTACTGTATATTACTTAATCATTTAGGGTTGCGATAATATATGGAAACGAAATGTAAATAAACGCATTTATAATAAGAACATTCAGAATTTTGTGTTTGTTTGTAAAGTTATTAAAGATGTTATAATAAATCGGATGTGGGTACGACTTTTTTCGAATTAAGTACATATATTAAACTTCATTAAATATCCTGTTTCAGCAATTTTCTGAAATTACCCTGTACATTTTTCTCTCCAACTACAAAAATAAAAAAATTCTATACAGGATAATAAAAATATTACGAATAAATTCCTCCGGCTTTATTGTTGTTTTGTTTTCTCCCCGCTTTTGCTTGATGTATTTCAAAATGTTCAACATATTTTGCTAATATTGCAAAATATATTTATGTATACATATCTATAATAATAAATCTATATAATGTACAAGGATATATGCCATTAATTCAAAACGCAGCAGATTGTTAAATGTTGTTATATATAGTTTTATTTCTTTTTTGCGTTGCTTCCTTCAAATTATTTTATATGTTGTAACTTTTGTTATACACATAAATAAAATCGATTCACTACTAATCACTATAAGTACAAAAATTTATTTCACTCCTAGAGTCCATAGCCATACTATTTCATTTTAATACTGCGATGGAATGCACATTATTGTTGTGGTCTTGAATTAAATTTATGTCTACTAAAAACAACCCTACAAGCTACAACATTGATTTACTATTTGTGTTGCTGTGAAAATACTATATTTATATACATATATATATAAACATATCCTTGTATATCCTTCCATTTTATATCAAGTGCGGAGAGGAATTAATTAATAAAAAGGCCATACGATACAAAGTGTAAGAAAAAGGATGCAGACAGATTGCAATTTCCTCATGGAAAGGTGATAAAATGGGAAGGATATAAACAAAAGACTATGAAATATTTTGTAATTTTAATTTTTTTTTTTTGTTAAAAAAAATATTTATGTCCTTAAAAAAACTATGAATACAGAGAACTACAATGTTTGGGTGATAATTTAAAGAAAAATGAGAAAGTTTTTTTTTAGGTTATAATAGCAACATGTTGATTAAATTTTTTGTCTGGGTTAATGTTGTCTGGTCGGTTGTGTTAATTATCCTTGAATATTCTGTAACGTACATTTTTTTTTTTAAATTGTTTATTAAAATATAATTTTTTGCTATTTATCAATTATTTTTTTACCCAATCTCCAACCAAAATTATTGCTATTGATTTGTAATTGTTTATTTACAAATTGCATACATTTAGGCGTTTTCGAGAATAAATTACGTATCATTTTATAGGCGAATTAATACTTTTGTATTTTGCATATTTTTAGGTGTACTTCGAAATTTAATTGTAGTATTTATAATTTTGTGTATTTTTCCTTGACGAACTGACGATTATTATATAAATTAAAAATTAAATATTTATTTTCTTTTACAAATTTAAAACTTCGAATCGAATCTTGCAAATTTTCAAAATTTAATTAAAATATAAATTATATTTGAAAATAAATTTCATAAAAATTATATTTATTTACATATTTTTATATTTACATTGTAATTTATCTTTAAGGATGAAAAAATCATTATTAATTTTTCTTTAAAACTTTAAATATTTGAGAAACACTGTTGATTTGTGTATATACAATACGCTAATACATAAGAAAAACTCTAGCCGGCCTTTTTTTTACCCTATAAGTTTACAAATATTACATAGCGTAAACAAACAAAGCAACTAATACTATAAAAAAGCGTTCGTCGTACACTTAGCAAAATATGTATTGCCATAGATACCAACAATATTTATGTATTTCTGACATGAGAATGTATTGTAAAGATACAATTAATATATCTACTAGATACACAATGTTTACAGATATTTTATGTATGTGTATGTGCAGGTTAAGTGCATTAAGTATCCAAAATAAAAAGCTTTATACATAAATAGTTTATGATTCTTTTGTGTTCGATGTTAAATAATTGATTAAGGGTTGCCATTATATGTCAAAGAAATAATTTTTTTGACAAAGATTTATAGTTTAAGAAGAAATTCCTATAGTCTGAATACTGAATTTGAAAAGTTTGGTTGGAATTGGTATAATCAATATTTAGAAATATAAAAAAATTAATAGCATTCGAAGTTTATTTCGAAAAAGTGTCCCAAATTTGTAGAAATTTTCAAAGATTTCAACTACGAAAGTGCTTTTATTAATTTTTTCCCATTACCGCTTTTGGAAGCATATAGTTTCCAATTGGCATCTCCATCTTACTCTATCTATTAGACGATGTTGTTTTTTGCATTTTCCCATGTATAAGGTTGCATTTTCCTAGTCGCCAGTTCTTTGGTGGAATACGACTTTTTGATCCCTTTTGATTCCACTCTAGGGACATTCTTGTAATACTGTTGGGCTTATTTCTGATAGTATGACCGATTCACGTTTTATATGCGTCAATATGGGTATCGATTCCACGTTTATTAGTTGCCAGAACAAATTTGCTGATGGTGTTGGGCCAGAATATTCTGGTATATGATTTTCATGATGAAAACTTGTTGATGAAAACCTGTAACTTTTGTTCGACATTAACCATAGGTTTCACTTCCGTATATCAGGGTTGACTTTTTTAAAAATGCGTTGAAATTCTGAGGTTAGTCCGTCTGGAAATTTGTAAGCTTCTCTAGGTTATAATCGTGCGAATGCTGCCCTCGCCTAGTTGAATCTATTGTTTGCACTTGTCTCTGCGCTGCCACATGTTGTGACTTGAAAAATATTGCCTTTATTTAGCTATTAAAAGCGATTATAGCTTGGAATCTAAAATGGGGACGACACAAAGTAAAACCTTTTCATGTCCGCCATCCAACAAATTTATTTAAATTAGAGTTTTCTCGATTAATAAATTTCTTCAATATTTTAATAAATGAAATCCAATATTCTGAACAAAAAAATTGTTTATCAATATTTTAATATTAAAGTCTGGCAACATTTGAATATACTAACACATATAAAAGTATACTAATACACATGTATCTTTAATATTTAATCAAAAGATCTTTTATATAGAAATATATAATTTGAATGAATACTAACAGAATTTTAATCTTTCCGTCTTTTAGTTTACCGTCACATCTCATTCGGTGTAGATGCGATACGATATTCATTTTTTTTTGTACATTGCTCCGGTTATTTAATTTGAAAATCTACAATATAAAATATTTATGTATAAAAGAATTTTTCTTTAAAAAAAAAAAAACACAGTTTTTTGTATATTAGTTTCCTATGTAAAAAAAAAAAAATCGAATTTTTCAGTCAGAAAATTTTACATTTAAATATTTTATAATTTTTACCCTAATTTTTTTTCGGTGTTTATTTACAATAAAACCAATTAATTTTGGAAATAATAATTTAGAAACAAAAAATTAAAGTTTGTTATTAACATTAGGGTTGACAATCGTCCGCCCGTCTTGCTTGCTATTGTCAATGATTTTTTTTCTTCTCGGTTCGATATTGTGTTAATCGTACGTATACGTATACGAATAGTAATAATATATATATATAATTAAATTATATGTCAAGAGAGAGATTGTTATTTCAGCTCTGTCTGTATCTGTATCTAATTCACTCTCTCTCTTTTACATTCCGGAAAAAATATTATTTATAATATAATAACCAAAAAAATAAATAAAATTATTAATAAAAAATTATTTAAAATTGTGTTTGTGATATAAAAAAAAATATCTTGATATAAATGCGCAAGTGTATTAGTGTGCATTAAATTTTATTCAAAATAAATGGATGTGTTTTTTTTATATATGTGTGTGTGCCAAAAAGTATATAAATTGAAATAAAGGTGTGTGTCTGTATTTGTGTAAACAAATATTTTTATTTTTTTATTGAAAATTTAATAAATTTATGCCTAACGGGTCAATACAACAAAATATTCCAAAAAAATTAATTATATAAATTTGTTTTTATTAATATTTTGTAATATAAATAATTTAAAATTTTATTAGAAATTGTTTTTTTTTTTTCTAAATTTCTTTAAATTAATTTTTCCATTCAGAAATTTAACAAATTTTCTTTATAAACAAGACAAATTTCTTTACCACTACCACCACCACAAACGTTAATAATTACGATTGTTGCATGCGATAAATGGAAAATTGACAAAATTTTTCAATTGTTGTGTTTTTATTATTTTTTTACTTTGATGCATTTTAAAAATGTTGGAAATATTTTCAATACAAAAAACTAAAAAAATTATTGAATTTTGTAAATTCCGATGGGTGCAGTCATGTCATGACTGGCAGTGACTGGCAGTCATAGTCTGACTGAAATTTTAAATTAATTTTGTTTTTTTTTGAATTTTTTTTATGTAATTTTATAGTTCAGGTTTTTTTTTTTTGGTTTTTTGTATGATGATCTGACATGAAACAAAATTGGTGGGCTTGTAAAATGAATGAGAGTAAAAGTTAAAAAAAATATTTCCAATAATGAAAAAATCTCAGCGGGTTTGGTGGAATAATAAATAAAAAGTTCAATGAACATTTTGTTGTAGTTTTTCAATAAAAATTTTATTGTATCAAGTGGTTTGTTGTTGTTGTATACATTACAAATGTGAAGCTTCAAATTTTCAATCATTTGGACCAAATTCTGCACCATAAGTTTTTGTAATTTTTCGAAACTCAATATCTTATAATGAAATTACAATAATTAATGTTTTTTCTTGTGAGATTTTCATATTACTGATTAGAATGTCAAAATTTTCAAATAGCTTTTACCTATTTGTAGATTTGAGATAATAAAACCGTAAAACGTTTGAAAAATATATGAATTTACAAATTTTAAGGTAATTTTAGTGTCCTATTTCTATTCCAGGAAACAATTTCGTTCAATTAGCAAAGGTTTTGTTAATAATGTCAGTAAAATATTTAATACGCTCGAAATACTCACAGTTGGGCACCCTTAAATAATACATTTTCTAAATCATTTATTTTTTTGGAAATATATATTGCTTGGACTCTTGGGACTCTTGTAGACTGACTGGTCTCCTTATAGTTTGTTTAATTAAAATTAGGTAAATGTGATATAAGTATTAAACTTCCGACTTTATAGGCTATGAAAGATCAAATCTTACAATAAAACAAAAAAGTTTATTTTAAATCAATTTAGTTTATTTCTGAACCAAATAGAAACTTCAACTGTTTAACAAATCATTATTAATTTGAAACTTTCAATTGGACAAACTCAAGTATTTCAATTATTTTTTATTATTTCATGTTTATATACAGCATTACGAAACAAATCGATAATTTATTGATTTTCAGTAAAATGTAATATAAAATATACAAGGAACTTTTTAAAGTTGCATTTTCCTTACTTTCTTGTAAAATTGATGCTACTTAACTTAATGCTACTTCTTAATTTAAAATATGTGTTCTACTACATTTTGGGAAAAGCAGGAAATTGTGTCAAAGTCGTATTTCAGCCCAGTTAGTAGACAATTTTCTATTACACCATCAACGTTGAGCATTGTAATTCCTTATGTTTAAAGCTGTGTATTTTTTAAAACTGTGATTGCGACGTTGACGTTGACAGCGACACTGTGATTTCACCTTTATATTTATGATAATTTAGAAAATGACAATAAATGGCGTCTAGTTCAACTACATAAATTAAATTGACGTCGTCGTCACCGTCGTCGTATCTCCATCATAAATTCATATATAATAATAATTTTCATATCATATTATAAATAAAAATTAAAATTTCTTTATAAATTCAGTATTTCTAAAATAAATTCTTTATAATTTCTCGGCAACTAAAATTTTTTCTTAGCTGTTTTAAAAAAATATAAAAAAACCACCTGTCTTTTAATAAAATAAAAAATTCCGAAAAATATTATTTTTTTGTTTATTAATAAACTCACCAACCCTAATTCTTCTGTATAGTTATCCTTTAAACTGCTTTCATACTCTTCCATATATTTTATTTCTAATTCTTCTATAGCTGTTCGCGAAGTTTACAATCAAAAACAACAAATTCTTATATTACAAAAATCCTAACCAACGATGGGTTAATGGCTTCCATCCATAAATACAACAAGTATAAAATCTGTGTTTTTTTTTTTTGGTTCTGTAATAATTATTGGTCTTTTCTTTGTTATCCTCCAAAATAAAACCAAAAAAAAAAAAATCGAACAAGAACTGCTGAAACACTCCTTTAAAAAAATATCCTTTCCAATTTAGTTACACGCGCACCGTTCAAAATCGGCAATGATAAAAATGTTGTTGAATTTTTGTTTGATTATTTTTCTTTGTTGGTTTTTTTTTTTATTTTCGAAGGGTCATCATCATTCAGGCAAAATACAAACTGATAATGTAAAAAAAAAAAAAATTGTTGCCTTTATTTTATCCATATCACAACCTTTTTTTTAGGCTGTACTCAACAGACGAACACAGAAATTATTAAAAAAAAATAAAGGAAGAAATTATTTTAATTTAATACCAATAAATTTTGAGGATTGAGATAAAATTCCTTATGTGCTAAACGGTTTTCTGTCTACTGTCAGTGGTGCCGTAAAACTTTTAATATTTATTATTCTCGAAAATTGATTATGCGTTTAAAAGAGTCGAGTAAATTAAATTTTAGATATATAATTCAAAACTATCTTGCTACTTTGGTGGAATGCGATACAGATACAGATTCAACTCGCACACATTAAAAACCTTATACGTATTAAACTACTGTGACAAGTCTGATGCCCGGCACATTTAATACGTACATTTTTTTTTGTTTGTTAAAAAACGTAAAAGGATATTTTTACAAAAAAAAAGAAATTCTAAATTTCAAAAGGACGATTGTTTATTAAATTCTCCTTATCTGACTTTTTATATATATATACAATTATGTATGTATATTTTATTTGTATATATAAGAATTTTTCCTGTAACGAAAACCTCATTTTACCCATTACATTTTTATACTCACAATATTAATGTTGTTGAGAAAAATATCCTTGTTTTTTTTTTTTTTTTTTGAGTCTACCTGGAAATCAATTTTGATGAGATTTTCTACTTAAACTATTTACATATAATATACAACAGCCCAGGCAGCAGGTTTCAACTATATCCTTATTATGTATCGTTCATGTGGGTTTCTTTGTGTTTGTTTGATAAACATTAAAGTGAAGGGACGGAAGAAGAAATGGTTTTGTAAAAAGACATACAATAATCCTAAAAATGATTTTTACTATACCATTACGACATTACGAGTATTATAATCAAATTTTATATATTTTCGAAAATTCTCAGACAGAATAATAAAAGGACTATATAACAAAACAATAAGTATAAAATTAAAAAGGAATTGAATGTAATAAAAATAAATTATTATTATATAAAGTTTTGGATTATAAAATTTTGTTGTTGATTTGATTTTTTTTTTTTGGTTCCTGGTCTGTTGTATTGGGACGAGTAAATTTATGAGATTTTTGAGAAATGCCTCCATTTTGGATTATATTCATCTTATATATAATTGCTGGAAGGACTCTCTGAAAAGTAAATTTATGTGTTTTATTCGTCATTAGATGAAATTTGATATATCTGTTTTGTTGGATGAAATATTTTTAATTTTTTTCTGGTAACCTCTTCATCTTAAATAGTTATTATCATATTTATGAGTTTTTGGCTATGTAATTTTAAACTCATAACTTTTAGCCTCTACTACTTAAATAATTATATAGTTTCTATATTGTACGTTCCGCAATGACATGTGAATTGTCAATAAATATAAAAAACAGGAAGCATTCCCCTATCTATCTGATGTTTGATAGTTTCATCATTTTCTAATACAAATTCTTAACTTTACATTAATCGATTTGAGTCGTTAACAAGAGTTTTAAGGCCATTTGTCTATTCAGGATTTCGGTAATTAAGAAAAGTTATATTGACATGGCTTTTCCCAGCCAATACTTTAATGTTTTTTAGCTATTTGTTTTTTGGGTTTTTGTTAGATCTTAGCTCAAATACCAAACAGGTGGGGTATCCATGTTCCTTGTTATTAACTTATCAGAATTCTCCTTTTGCGAATCTTAGAATATCTGGTCCAGTGTGATATAACTAAACCTTTTATATAATCTTTTTCAGTTTAAATTATTTGTTTCCTTCTTAACATTTCCTCTATATTAAACTTCATATCAATAAGCGAAAACTTAAACAAAAATGTACACGAATCTTAGTTAGTAAACAATTTTATTACACAGAAAAAATAAATCTTGTCTCAACAATTTCATCTTTAGAATATCGTCTTCAATGAATCTAAGTACTTGAAAATAGATCGTCGTTTTAGTACTACACTTTTTAATATACCACTATATTTTCACAACAATGACTTTCTCTTCTCCTTTATCAAATTATTAGTATTACTCAAAGCAAAAAATTTTATATATAGAAACTGTGAGCTCTTTTGGAATTTGTAACACAGCAAAAACTCTGAACAAAGTTTACTAACAACAAAAAGACAGAAATATGAAATAAACGATATTGAAAAATTTTATAGTTCAAATGGCAATGTTGTCTTTTACCAATAGTCTGGAATCTTTCCACTTGTAGACTTCCCGCACGAATAAGTTTTAATCTTAAATCAGGGTGTTTTTATTAATGGTTTTGGATTGTATACACCAAAGAAAATTGTTTCAAAAGAAAATTATTTGTATTTTCACACAATTAATTTGATTCATAAAAATGAAACTGATTAAAAATTTCAGAAAATAAAAAACGAATTTGAAATTACTTACAAGTGAAATTTGACATTAGTTAATTTTTTGTTATTATTAATTAATTTTATTTTTATTATTTATTATTTTTTTTAATTGCTCTATTTTTTTTTGTTATTTATTATTCATTATTTATAAAAATATTTTTGTGTTTTTTTTATTTCAATGGAGAAAATTAATGATTAAAAATTATAGATTTCAAAAATATTTTAATTATGGGAATTTATTTTAAAAATTAATATATTTTTGATTAGAGTTAAAAGTAATTTTATTGTTTACATTTTTATTATTTAAATATCGAAATTAATTTTCTTGGATTCGTTTAATAAACTGGGTCATTGTAGAAATTATAATTAGAAAAATATTGGGTGCAATCATAGAATAAGTGGCTATGAAAGTATTATGAAAGTAAAAAGTAACATTTTGAATATTAAATTGATAAAGTTTTGATTTTAAAAAAATAATTATAATTTGAAGAAATCATTGTTAATTATTTATTGAGGTTCGACTTAATGTTGAACCTAAAAACGACTTAATGTCGAACCTACTGAAAATGGTTTTATTTATTTCCTACTTAATTATTTAAAGTCATTCTTTAATTTACTTTAATGTTATTTTATAAGGAATCCCTGAAAAACGCAAAAATGTTCAATTAATGTTTAATTAACTTCTGGATTTAAATATATTCCCTGGATTTGTGTATACTCGAAAAACTGAAAAGGAAATACGTTAACAAATCCATCACAATAGAATTAAATCAAGACATGTAAGCTACTGCCTTCAAGACTTAATAACCTTAACAAGGTAACTTACACAAACTTGGAGTATTAGCATATCAACTGATGTGCAGATTCTATGAAGACGAAGACGAGACGACAGAACACATATTATGTAAATGCGATGCGCTAGCGAAAAAACACATTTGACACCTCGTTTGTTACATAATTACACCCTCATAATCGTGGTCCATGTCTTTTAAGCTTTAGTATACATAGGACTAGCCAGTAACGCAAAATTAGAAAAGGGGAATTACAGTAATGTAATGCAGTGATTACGACTAGTAAGAGTTGTTCATGTAAAATCTCATCTAACTAATCTACACTTCTCGTATGATGGATTTTAGTGCTATGTAGTTGGAAGTAAATAGCCCACCAAGAAAACATGACAATCTTTTAAAATAATAATTAATATTTCCACAAGTAAAAACACTTCAAATTTTTGTCCTTATACAGAGCAGTTACAATCGTAATTATTTCTAAGTTTGTGAAATTGCTGAAAAAAAATAAAATTGATTTATAATATTTCATAAAATTAAATTATTTTTAGATTTGAGACTGATTGCTTTTTATGGAGATAAGAAAAAGTCAAATTGATAAAAATATTAGTGCCAAATATAATTTCCTATACAATTAATTTATATTTAATGAAATAAAACGCACAACAAAAAAAATATTATTATCTAATTTAGTATTTAGTGAAACACAAAAAAATAATGAAAAATCAATAAATTCTGTAATACGATAATAAATGAAATTGTGAATTTGTATAAATCTGTTATAATATAATTAACAAATATAATTAAAAAAGTGAAATTTAATATTTTATCTATAAAATTAATTTCTTCAAAAGCCTTTAATTGATTATATTTCTAGTATTTTTAGTGCCAATTACATAAATTTAATATAATTATAAAAAATATCTTTAATAATCTTTGGTGTTTGCTTTAAATTTGCCAATTTTAATTAAAAAAAAATTATAATAGCTTCCTAATTAGTGTTGACATCATTAAAAAAAATAATAATAAATACAAATTATCATTATAAAATAAATAGTTAACCTCAAAGTTATGTCAATGAGAAATAATTATAGCAATAATCATAATCAAAATAATCAACAACAACAACAGCAGTTACAACAAAATAATGCTAATAGAAATAATATTGGAGGTGGTGGTGTAATTACAAATAATGTTGATCATTATCAACAGCAACAACAGCAGCAACAGCAACAACGAATAATATCACCATCATCTCCAATATCGGATTTTCATCATCAATTACAACAACATTTACAACAAACTTATCAACAACAAATTCAACAACAATATCATAATTATCATCATCATCAAAGACATTTACATCAGCAACAACAGCAGCAACAACAACAACAACATAATGATGATGATGAAAATGAAGATGACAATGAGAATAATGATGATGAAAATGAAGATGATGATGATGATGAAGAAATAAATAATCATATTGGTGATAATAACGATTCTAATGATAATAATAGTAATAATGATGGTAATATAATTAATACATCATCATCAGGTGATAATAATCATAAATATAGTGTTGTTACTAAAATGCAAAAATCTGTAACAATTACTGTAACACCACAGCGTAGCAATTCAATGGATTATTTAAATTTTGAAGAGAAACGTCAATTAATTGCATCATCATTATCATTATCGGATATATTACATTGTAATCCAGCAGTAGCTGCAGCAGCAGCAGCTAAAGAAGTAGCAGCAAATACACAAGTTATTGTTGGTAAGTTAAAATTGTTATGTATTTTATATTATGTAAGTCTTGGTAACCAGACAATTATAGCTTTCACATAATTCATACAAAAATATTTAACAGAAAAACATGGTTGTTTTTGTAGCATTAGGTCAGGAATGGAATTCTATACGTAACTTTCTCTAGGTCATATAAAACGTTTCAAAAGTAGTAGCTACCATGTTTTTTTTTTCATATTAAAAATTTGTATTATAGTCAGAGATGAACGAGGTTTAAAATTTATGACGTCTTTTTTTAGCATCGCATCTAAAAATTATGTCACATATGAATTAGGTCACACATAGACTACCGGGGGTAGTCGCCGAACTGAAAAGTTATGAATCCCTAGGTAAAGAATCATCCTGGGTATTCGTTGAGGTATCGAAGAATAGCCCTAAGATTCCGTGCTATTCGTCAAATTCAGTATCATCCTGATAACGATTCTCCTCGAGTTTAGAAGAGTACTTCCTCCTAGAAACATCGCATCTAATTCACGATAAAAAATTGTTGATTTGGACAAAAAGTGGTTGATTTCGAGAAAAACATTAAATTAGTTCAAGAAATTTAGAAATTCTTGGATTAAGTGATTTATGTCACTTTTCATCAAAATGACATGCAAAAGACTTTATTATAAAAATTGTATGGTAAAAACAAAATGGTATGAAGTTTTGAATATGGAAAATTTCAAAATATTTCAACATGCTCCTATTAAATGTATTTTTTAACCAACTGTTGTTTGTTAAAATCTATTTTTATTTATTTATTTGACACCTGTCAAACGTATAGAACAAAATCTTTTCCACATATTTATAAACTAATTCAAAATATATTGAGATATAGCATAACCTCAGTAAATAAATATATTTATAAGGATATCATTTTTTTTCGTATTATATTATAATCTTTAAATTTTTTTCCTAAACTGTCATACTTTTATATAGTGAAATGTCAATGTCAATCATGATTACGTATCTATATTTATATAGTTATTATTTATAATATCGATTTTTCTTTAAATGTTTTTTGTTATTTAATTTATATATAATTTTAGAAAAATTGAAATTTATTGATGCGGTTTCGTCGTCTGGGATAACAATATTAAAATATTAAAAAATTTTAATTATACCTTTGTGGATTATGAATAAATTTAATTTGTTTAATCAACTTTTCAAAAATATAAATATACACCCATAATGATAATTAGTGTAATTATCAAAGGGATCTATTTACACCTCCAAATTCTAAGAACCAGCAATTACAATTTTTTTTTTAAATTAATGGAATAAAACCTTGATCACATAATTTATAAAAAGGATAATTTTTATTTATTTATAATTCCATCCAAAAAATGTCTTTTTATAATTTCATGCTATACGTAAATTTTTTAAAAACTCTTTTTCTCTGGTTTTAATCTTGTAATTAATACTTTTATAGTGTAGATTCTAAAAACAAAAGGACATTGATAACTAAAATGGCTAGGGCTGCTAATCTGGGGGTTAGACAACTTGGAGTATATTATATCCAATAGTACGTTTTGTAATAAACAGTGCTTTATGAAATATGTGAAATAATGAACTATTTTAAACTACTTTTATAATATAATTTTAAATTGGAACCCACTTTAGTCTTCAGTGGGTTCCAATTTTAAATTAATCGAAATAAGATTTTCCAAGAATCAACGAAATAAACCTGTGTGTCAAATTTCATCGTGCAAGAATTACTATGTGTTCCCTATAAGACCTTTAACAAGGACTGACTGAACTAGCATTTTAACAGACATCGAGTGTGCTCCCTTTTCACAGTCTTCTCAGATCTATTTTCTACTTATTTTTGCATTTTTAAACTCTCTACCTTCTATTTTAGGGTTGGTATAGAAAGATCGATTATTTTACCTTTCACATTTTCTTCCCATCACGATACTTCGCAGTTATACATATAAAAACTCCTCGTAATATTCATAAAATATTTTATTTATCTAAATTTTCTTTATCCTTTTCATTGGCGGACAGATAAAATATCAGCAAAAAACATATTTTTTTTTAATTATCTAAATAATTGTCTTCAATATGTTTAGATAATCAATAAACAAAGTGAATAAACATAACATCATAGTATCCTTTTTATTTAAATCAATATTTAAATAAAACCCTTTTCAAAAATTTCAGACAACAATAAAATATAACTATATAAATATTAAATCGAATAAAAACATCGAATAAAAATGTGTGGTTTTATGGTAAATCCTTTGGAAAATGTATAATATTAGTAAGAACACAACAAATTGTTCCAGTATAATCTAAAAGGATAATGAATCCATAAACTGTTCTCCACTGTATATTTCTATATAATGTCGTTTTTGTCACCAACTGAATCTATGAAGTCAATCATAATTTTCCTTTTTCCAAGAAATTATTGTGAAAAGGACAAAAAAAAAGGAATATCCTTGAAAATTGTGACTTCAATGATATAGTGTTATAAAAGGATATTATTTACAAGAATTTATATCCGTTTTTCTCTTAGTATATAATTTTATTACATCAATGGATGGATGGAAATAGAAATCTGTTGAAAAGGTCCATTGCCCTTTATTTTTCTGATATTTATATATTTAAATTTTTTTTTATTATATGTTTCAATTTTATGAATACTTGTCATATTATCGACAATATATTTTCTGTGGTTATAAAAAAATTCCGACATTGTCGCCTCTAAGGATTTTTTTTTTCTATATACACACTTTTTGATTTTGAGGGTTGAAGTATGGAAGTGTTTGTTATTTGCTAGAGGTTATAAAAAGGAATCTAATTTCTTTTTTATGTACAGTTTATAGTTAAGTGGAATTTCTTTTAAGGATACTTAATGTTTTAAGAAAATATTGAAACAGTTTTTATTTATATATTTTGAAGTATTATTATTTAAAGAAATTGATTATAAAATTTTAAGTTAAGAATTGAAATCTTAAATTTATTATTTTTTTACGAATGATAGTAATTATCTTCATCTTAAAGTAATTGAGAAGAAAGTGGTTAAATCCAAGTTAGTGAATAAATGTAAATGTAATCTAAATATACCAGCAAGGAATAACGAACTAACAATAACTCTTTGGTCATCAGAACATAGTGTGATTGATGGCAACGAAAGGCTGACGAATTGGCTATTACAATTTTTTCCGATATACCAAGTGGGAGTCCCACAAGCTACTAATAAGAAATCTTTGGAAAATTGAATGGAAAAGGAAAACTTGAATGGAAAAGGAAGACTTTTAGTAATGGTTGATACGCAACGAAACCCTTTTTCGGGGAACGTAAACGCTTAAAAGTCCAAACACATGATTCGCATATATATCGGAATAGCCCGTGGCCATATTTTACTCAGGAAGCATGGTAGAAAATTAAGTGTAACGGCAATTGCAATGGGATGTGGGGGCTAAGAGGAAACGCTAAAAGATTTTCTCTGTCACTGCCCTACGGAAGATATAAAAGATTTCAATACTTGGAACGTAATTTTTTTACTAACATTAAGAAGGCGGGCAGATTGACACAGTCTTGCGTTCATGAGATTGGTGAATTCGAATGATGTGCTTTAGAGTAACCAATTATCTTCATCATTAAATTTCCGAACCAATTTTTTTAACCATTTAATGTTTTCTTTGTCAAAATTTAATTGCCGGTGTCAAAAGACATTTCGTTAATTGGTACTGGAAATAATAAAATAAAATTACAATAATTAAATTTTATCGATTTATAAATATTAATAAAATTAATTATAAAATAAATGTTTTTAAACAATGTTTAATATAAAAAACTGATAATAAATCAAGAATTCGAGCCTATGACTAAAAACTATTAATTTTCATTCATTCAGATTCGTCTTTCATTGGTACAAAACTCGACCCAACCTACAAACTTCAGTTCCATCCTTTCTTAGTTTATGTTATCCGGATAATTAATCGAAAACAGTTGACCGAATTCTTAATTGTCTAAAATATTTTATTGTAATTAAGCTTTATTTAAGAAGTAAAATTAGATTTTTTTTACTCTGGTCTGTGAACTCTTGTAAAACGTCGAGAACATTAAATTTTTGTTTATTCTATATAAAAATAAGTTTTTTATTGGCAACTTTTGTATATTCACTTGTTAAAATTCTTAAAGATAATAAAATTATCATAAAATTTTAGTATTTTTTGCTGATTATATTTGATTGCTAAATGTAATTCCCATTTAAAAATATTATTTTAATATCGATTTTACAAGTAAAGTTTGCAAAAATTGTAGACACACAATTTTTAGTTATAAAAACTCTTTTAGTTCAACCAGAAATTTTATATTTTCAAACTATAAATAGGGTGTCCCAAAAATAATTGTCAAGCCGAAGCGGAGAAGGTAGAGAACCTCAAGGTCTATAAAACTATAAAGTTGATTTTTGATAGTTTGGGACTACAATTTTTTTCTATTTTTTTCTATTTACCTTCCAGTTTGCCGATTTTTTGTTATGGTAAATTAGCAACTGCGATAAACTTGATTTTTTTTTGTTCAGCTTAAGTAATAAACTGGGCTATTCGGCGCAATGACATTTTTTTCATAGATCTTAACGTCGCGTCAAAAAAAAAATCAAAAATAAATGAAATTTAAATATTCACATAAACTTTCTTTCCCAAATCTATGTAATCCAAAAACTTCAGTTACAACTGCAAATTATACAGCGGTACTATTACGGCTTCATTGTAAAAATACTTATTTTAAGTATAGAAAGTACAAAATTTTGTATTTTTATGATTATAATTAAAAAGATCATTAAAACAAATTAAAACTTATTTAATATAAATTGTTAATTTGAAAGTCCTTGCGGTCTTCTAACTCCCTGCTTCGGTTCGCAACAACTTTTCCGGACAGTCTGTTTATAAATTCTTATTTCAATTAAGTATATTATACTTTTCAATTTTTATTCGTACTAAAATAAGAATTTAAACAATTTTTAAAATTAAATCAATTTCGTTAAAAGATTTCCAATTTCTAACAAAGAATTCCATTTTAAAAATGTTAACATTATAGTTTTTTTTTATATGATATAACCTAAAACCATCAACGACAAAAATAAAATTAATTAGATCCTTGTTCTTAATATTTCTGTCTCTAAAGTCCAGTGACTAAAATAAAAAACTTGAACACTTTATAAATTATAAAAATAAAGTAGTTCGTACTACAGTGAAATAGGATATACGCCTGAATCTTATATCAAAAAATTCCATTTTTAACATTGGGTTTTTTGTTATAGGGCATTTCTTGTTTTTTTACTTTGGGGGAAGAAAAACTTTTTAAAAACATTTGTGAAAAGTTGAACGAACCCTTCAAAAAAAAGAAATATAAAATTTAGTACAAAATGAAAACTTTTATCTATTAAATTTTCGTGTTTTTTTTTTTTAACAAGTTTTCTATATCAACATTAAAAAATAAGCCACAACATTTCAGGAGTTTTTTTTTAATGTTCTTTTGATAATTTTTTTTTTGTTATCCTTGTTTAGATTTTTCTTTAATGTTTATATATATTTTTTTTTTATATTATAAAATTCGACCTAATTTTTTTTTACTCTTATTTCGTTTATTGTTAGCTATTTTTGAAATTAAATTTTTTTTTAAGGTTTATTATAATAATAGCATTTCCAAAAAAAATGAAAATTTCAGTGAGGGTGACATTTTTGGCAAGTTCTGTACATTGTTCCAAATAATTTAATTGTTTTGTATAAACAAGTTTGACAGTTTCTGTTATCCGTAATCAATAAGTGTGATAAAGCTTTGACAAGTTGAGTTATTGTTAAATAAATCTATTAAAGAACCCAACATTTTTCTGAAAAACATTTTAAAATAAAGAAATTTTCTTGTTGATGTTTGAATAACTTCATTTGATGGCTCAAAATTAATAAACTAGTAAATTTAAATTCTAAATATTATATATCCAAAATTCAATTAAATTTTATTTCTATAGATAATTTGAATTATTTTGAAGCCTGATTTACAAACTAAAGTAAAACACGTAAGAATTGTAAGATATGTTAAAGTTAAAATTTATGAAATTAATTCTATTGGAAAATTTATAACAAACATGATTCAAACAAGCTAAATTGATGATGGACTCGTCGGAGCGGGCAGACGAACAAGAAACGTATTAGAAATTACGTTTTAAATGACAGTTCAAACAACTTAAACAACTTTTTTCTTATTGATGTCAATTTCATTGAAAAAAATCATTTCGCCATTTTTGTCGAAAAATGCTCACAAATATACGACAATTATTGGTTGATTATCGACAAACATTTGTCATAATATGAATGTTGAGAAAATGTGGGAAGGGTTGACGCGATTTGCGATATTATCATTATATTTGTGACAAAATTATCGACAAATTTGTCATCTTTTGACATATTTGTTGACAAGTTGATTTTTTGAAATATTTGTTGACAAATTTTCTACATTTTTTGTCAATTTTTGGATACTCGGTTAAATTTGTCAATTTATAAAAAAAATCGGCCCAAAGTCTGTCAAAAGTTCAAATCAATTGAGAGCGTATTACGTCCGTCGTGAACGTTGTGACTTTTGCTTAATTTCATAACATATTTCTTTGACTTTTGTCAAAAAATTTGACATCTAAATTTCTTACATTTATTACATTATATTTATAAATCGCATCAACAGTTCTTACCAGCTTACCTTTTTAACGATTTTTTAAATGTTTTGTTTTTATTGTTTTTTAATTAACGCTCTTCCTGTAATTTAATTTAATTAACATTACCTTCCCTCCGCCTGGAATTAATCATAAATCGTGTTAAAATTTATTTATCTAAAATAAAAGCAAAAAAATCGAAATTTGAAAATTCTGTTATAGGAAAAATGGAAAACAAGTACCCAAGGGAAAAACCTTTCTGGGGCTCTACACTACAACGACTTATACAAATTTACATTTGGGGCGATTTTTTTTCTTCTTTATTATAAACTTTTTCTTTATAATCACTGGAGAAAAACTTTTTGTATTTTAAGATTCGATAATTTATTTAATTTTCCATTGAAATATTATAAGTAATAATTTTTTTTGGGAAATATAACAAGTGGAAATGAAATTATTTGTATTATTTATTTTGTGGGAATTTTTATGGTCTCTGATTGAATTTAAATATTTTGGATCTGGAAAATGTTTTATGTGTAAATTTGTGTTCACCTTGAAAATTAAATAAAAAAAATAAAATAAAAAAATTAATTCACGTGCCAAAAAGAAAATAAGTAAGTAAACAACATAAAAAGTTCATTTAAAATTTATACTCAAATTACCGTAAAAATTGCCACAAAATATAAATAAAAAATACTTACCAAAAACAAAAAAAGTAAGTAAATAAATACTTAAAGAATGAAATTGTAAAAGAAAATTTGCAAAATTTTCAACCATCACAAAACAAAAACGGAACCTAATATACAAAACCAGTTCGAATTCTTTGAACCTTAAAAAATACCAAAAACAATTTTTGTATCCCTCCGGTACTTAATAAAATAAAAAAATTTAACAATTTGTCTTTACCTAAAAATTATATTTTTGATGAAATAGAAATCCAATCAGAATCAATGGTTTTTAATATAATTTCAAATTAATTGGAAATTCTCTTTATTGTTGGTGGTTTTGTTAGGCTACTCAGTGGTATTCAATCTTTTATATCCACGTGCTATTTCATAAGAGGTCTACGGGCCAGAAGGTCTGACCATTTCATAAGATGTCAGAAGGTTTACGGGCCAAAAGGTCGGACCATTTCATAAGATGTCAGAAGGTCTAAAATCATTCTTTCTACTTTTCTCTAAATGAATATAGATATGGTTATTATATTAAAGTGAATGGTGGGTGCATTTGCTGTTCCAAGTATATTTTTTTTTGATAATCCAGACGCTCTTCCGGTAATTCTTGAAGTTGTTGATTTGCTGAGAGTAATTCTATATTTGTTTTTTAATGTACTAATTATATGAAAATTTGCAGTGCGTCTATTAAATAATAAAACTCAATGCCAGGCCAACTAAAAATGTTTAAAGGGTTTTATGTGGCCCGCAAGCTGTAGTTTTAACACCACTGACCGCTACTCGATACACTAATAATACAACATTCTAATTTAAAATGATTTTTATTTTATTGTGGGTCCATAACAGTCCACACCAGATCAACATTGTTATAAAAATTATTGACTTATGCCACGGTTGGGGAGCGGTGATTGAAAAATGTTGCTTTCAATTTAGATTTATTGTACGTATATATTTTCTGTACAAAATTTTATTGAACTCTTTATAAATTTAGTTTTAAAAATGTGTACAATTTTGGATATTGTGTGTATTAAAAAAGAGTTCATTGATCGATTGGAAAATATTAGTTGCTTTTAAGTGGTTTTTATTCAAGAATTTTTATGCTGTACGAATTTTATTAAATAATATCGATGGAATATTATTGGAATTGTAGGTCGCAATTTATTGGCAGCTATGTACTTTGTAAAAATAAGTTTTATTGGTATTTCAGAGTATTTTTTTTAAGGTTGAGTTATTTATGAATGTGAGTTGAGTCTTACATATAATAATATGATAAGTGGCGTTAATGTAACATTTCGGTCATAATTAAGAAAAATAGTTTATTTTATGATTGTTAATATTGTCATTCATTAAGTAATGATCTTTTGTAACGAACTGTTAAAAGTAAAGTAACCATTACATAATTTAAGATTATTTACATATAGTTGCAGAAATTCATATTGCAGATAATGTTACTATAAACAACAAAGACTATATAAATGATTTTTTTTATAATAATTTATTTGACAGTCTAATATTGAAGAACAGTTCCAAGTTCCCTTAGAGTACCAAAAATTAAGTTCCATATTACAACTTATAATTGAAATATATTATGATTTCTTCTCTTAATTAGAATTATTTGTTTCATAAAAAAATATTTTGGAAGGATATAAAATTAAATATTCCTAAGGTACTATTACAGTACTCAATTACATAACAAACTTATAGCTAGATTCATAACACTAGACTGATAGAGTGAATTATCGTTTTGTAAATTACTCAAACACAATACAGTACAGTATTTTATGGTACAAAACTATGATTAAATATTATGAATGTGGCGAAGAGGAGGAAGCATTAGAACTCCTCCATTGTCACTGCCCTGCAGTACGATATAAAAGATTTAAACAATTGGAATACATCTTTTTTTGACCAAATTAGGCGAACAGGTTGATGAAAGAGGTGAATTGGAATGATGTGCTCTAGGGTAGAATAATCCATTGTGGGGAGTTTGCAACGGTATATCTATAGGTGCATGCAGAAGTTTTAGTACTCTTCCATCCATTTAAACCAACTAATTACGATTATTGTACTTGTAAAATTACAAAAAAAAATATAAGAATAGTTTGATATTTCAATTTATAATCGTGGTACTTTTGAAATTATTGCAAGTACTTGCGTTAAATAGCATTTATATATTAAATCTGGATGGACTTTTAATTTTTGAATGTCGTTTGTTTGAAGTATCACTTTGTAGATGCGGAGAAAAAGTGATAACATGTGGACTGGGAACAAAATGATACTCTTTTAATAAGCAGTACTGAATAAGTACTATAAATACAACTTACATTCAAATGTTAGAAATGCTGATTATTTATTATTCATTATAATTAGTGTTGATACGAATCAGAGAATGAATATACTCCTGTTAACTGTTGTACTGATTCAATTATAATAATTTTAAAATAATGTTAATAATAAATAATATAATTAAAATGAAAAATATCATAAAAGTGCATAAGAAAATGTATCAATTTATGTAAAAAATTAATAAATTTAATCAAATTTAATTATTTATTAGAAAAATTTCTAATAAATTTAAAATTTATCAATCTTAGATGTGGCAAGTGGCAACATAGCTATTACAACAATAATAAATAAAATTTTTAATAAAAACAAATTTATATTCCGTGCAAGTTTTAAAATATCGACAATAATAAATTTTAGTTTACAAATAACATTTATTTTTAATGTTTTCAATATTTTTCTCTATGTCGGATATATAAGAAAATTGATAGTAAACGCAATGTTATGATCGTTCCAATGGAGAAGCCATAACTTTTACTACACCCACTGCTGATATAATTATTTATAGTTTTTTTTATTAGTAAAATTATTATTAATGAAAATTGGAAACTTTCATTTCAATATTTTTGTTTTTATACATTTTCTTTCGTTGGCGTCCGCCGTTTTTATTTTCCGACTTGCACACAATTTTTTTTTAAAATTGATGGACGTGTGAGCATATTTTTTTATGTTTCTTCTTATATTAACTTTTAAATTAAAAACATTTAATTTAATTTATTATAATTATAAAATTTTCAAGTTCACGAACTAATTTGAAATATTCAAATGTTAATTGAGGAAAACTTTATATATACAAAATAACAAGTTACAAAGCCAAAAATTTTGTATTGCATGTTTCTGAATCTCGTGTTCATAATTTTGTTAATCGATTTTTGTTGTATGTATTTTAAAAATAATTGAAGTCATTAAGAATGATGATAATTTGGTTAAAGGGTGCGAGATATTAAGTATAAGAAAATTCACAAAATATCAAAATAAAAATGATAATTTAATTATTTCTTTTTGTTTGATAAAATTAATTTTAACACCCGTAAACAACGGATACGATCAATTTTGGGGATTATTTACACGACTGTGCCCCGCCATAGGTTAAACAAATATTTTGAATTCAAGGATTTGGTGATTTTAATACTTATCTAAATTCGTGGTATTCAAAAATAATTTAATTAAGAATTAATTAGGTTTGGCCTTAAATTTCTTAAAACTTAATTATATTTTATGAAATTATTAAAAATTTTTGACTGAATTTTAAAGAACCTTTAAAATTAAGACGCGCCTAAAATTTATGTTTCTCGCGATTTTTTTTTTGTATTTTAAAATTTTTCAATAATCCTTGATTGATTTTATAAGATGATTAATATTTTTTTTAACATTTCTAATGAAAACCAAAACAACAGAAACATAAATAATTAAAAAATACTTTTATGATTAACAAAATAACCTCACCCATTTTGCCCTGACGATTTAACTATAAAATTCATTAAAAAAATCAAATTCAATCTGTAAAATGAGTCATTTTCTTGTCACATTGTTTTTGTAACGAAATATTTATCTAATAATTTATTTATTAATAAAATATCTTTTTATAATTTTTTTATTTTTTTTAATCCGTTTGTGATGAATCTTATGTCATTCTTGAACAGTTAACAAGTTATAAAGTTATTTTTTTATTGGAGTTTTGTTTTTGCTCATTTTGCTTCTGTTGACATTGTAATGATCATAAATGTCGAGTTATTTTTATAATATTTTAGATTTTTTTACTTATAAATGTTTATTTTTATAGGGAATTGTAGTAATTTTTATAAATTGTGATTATTTTAAGTGATTTTTTTTTGGTGGATATAAGTTTTGTATAGATAATTTAGCATTATGTAAATTCTATTTTTAAACTGATTGAAAATTTAATGGAGAGAATTATAGTAGGGTCATAATTGTTATCAATATATAAGCATACATTTGACGTTTGGATGAAGCTAGGTCCATAGCATTTAGCAAACCCATTAAGCAAATTATATTCAATATTGGATTAATGAAAGTTGATAATGAGTAGATGAAGAAAAAAAACCGTCAAAAATAGCGAGAATAGGTGAAAATCGTGATAGACACTATAAAGAATTCGCGGGGTCCATCTCATAGTAGTATGGGATTTAAAACATATAAAAACACCTCCCTTCAGCACAATACGTTTGAGTTATACTATGAGTTATTACAATCTAGTATTATGACTTTATAGTACATAAGTACGTCTGGTTTTATTTATTATTTATACTAAAGCTGGAACGGTTTAACCCTTTTAGTCTTCTTGTTATGTGTGTGTTATCTAGGAGCTAAGTAGCCTAACGTTCACATGTTGTCTGAGTCTTCTTCCATGGCTTTGAATTATATTTTTAACTGCTTTGGCAACCATATATATATATCTAAATCCCTGTGAAGAACATTGTTCTGAAATCGTTGAATAATGTTTACATTACTTTCTTTGGTACATCCGCATATAGCATATTCCAAATTGGTTTCATTACTTGTTTATATAGCAATATCTTATTTTTTCTAATGAAAGTAAAATAAACATTAACTTTTACTTTAACTGTTATTATCTTTATTATAAATTAGAAGTCGCGGTTGATCTTCTCATAATTGTGGGCCCTGGGTAATTGCTCAAATTGCTAGCATTGAATATAATTATCTTAAGATTATTTTGATGTAACATTAATTTATTTGTAAAATTAGAATTTAATTTTTATTTTTGGTAGTTAAAATAAATTTTTGGTTAAAGCCTTAAATCAGAAGAATCTGCATCTTTAGATGTTCTCCCTGACTAAGATAATTAAGAGAATTAATTGATTTTAACCATATTGATTGAATATAGTTAAATATGTTTGATAAAATCGAGGAGATGTCGGGAAACTAATTAAGAGAAACCAAAAATTTGTAACGAAATTGGGCTTCAGTCAAAGTACCTATACTAAGTATTCGGAGACCAAAAACTTGTAGAATTAACTGGGAGGATTAAATCCGAAGAATAAGTGTTAACAAGACTAAAAAAATATTTTTCTGTCAATTATATAATTAAACTCATTCATATACTTTAATTCTCTTGAGTTCCATATTTAAAAATTAACATGATCTAAAAATAGCAATCCAACTTCAAAATTTTCTTTCTAATGATTTCAAAATTAACTTTAAATATTACATTCTTTAAATTTTCTGAAATTCTATGCTAAATTCTACTTCAGTTTAAGCATAAATACTAAACAATTAATCATGATTATTCTTTATATTATCAAAACCAAGTGGAATATGTCTTCATTTTATTATAATAAACCCTCCATAGACAAAATATTCTCATCGGGTTAATAAAACGTTTAAAATACATAAAAAAAAAAAAACAACAACATCACAAAAAAAATTGATAAACAAAAGGGTGAATAACATAATTGTATCTACGAAGTTTACAATAGCATAAATTATGATTTGTATTCTTACACAAAAAAAAAAAAATGTAGAGAAAAGTTAATTAACAAATTATATAAAATCTTTTTTATTTTTTTAAATCCCTAATTTTTCTCTCTGTTGAAACGACAAACAGACGCGTACAATGGAAAATCCTTTTCATATATGTGAAATCGTACTGTTATAAACCACAAGTGAATCTAAACAACAACATAAAAAAAAGATCTTTTAATTCTTTTCACTTTTTTTTTTATATATAGAACGTATATTATACAACATAAAAAATGTTCTATATAAAGTATAAAATTTATGAATTTTGTTTGAGAACAAATATTATAGCAAAAGTGAAAAATTAGAATTTTTAGAAAATTCTATAGGGAAAATATATAAATTCAGGTATACAGAAAAAAATAGGTTTTTAGATACAAAATTAAATGGAAAAGAATTTAAATCTGAATGTTTTAATATATGGTGTCCTAGTACCTTCACGTCATGATTTTAATTTTTATGGAATGTGCTGTTAGACGTATCGGGTTATGGAGTTAGTCTATTCAATTGCTGTTGAATGCTATTAGGTTTTGTTGAGAATATTACACTTAAAGTGATTAAACAATCAGTTTATAATATATTTTAAAATTGGTGCTATTTTATAACGATACAATCCGGACATGTTCGTACGTTCGTAGTTGAATGAAATGAACCCCATCATTAACCTGACCTATATACATATAGCATGCAGGTAATAGAGCACCCTGTACATGTACAAGAGATACAATTAAAATTAACATACATACGTGCTTAAGGTATTTTTACAATGTTTTAATACAGATTTTTACGGAATTATTTTTTCAAAAATTTTCTTTAAATATTGAATTAATTTGTAGATAAATTTATACTTTTAAATATTATTGAAAATAAAAGTATGTAATTGAAATAGGGAAGCATTTTTATGCTGAAATAAAGAAATGCTTAATATTACATAATTTTTATTTTACATATATCCTTCCTAAATCATTATTTTTATTAATTATTAACATTACATTTATGGAAATTACTTATTTAGCTGTTAGATCCCTCGAAATGCATATTGCGTCCACGGAATGTGTTTCAGTTCTTTTCAGTTGTTACCGAATTTCTGGTGTTCCTATTATAGTGATCTGCGCCAAGCTTGCCTAGGACGACCCACTCTTCTAACTCTTTCGATAAGTGGATTCCATTGCATTACATGTCTTGCAATAGATTTTCCTTTTTTTCCTAATCTTATGCCACTTCCGTCTGTTGACTATTGAAATTACGATATAATTAAATTGTCCCGACCGTTTTTATCTTATCACGAACGCACTACTTGTACAAGTCAACTATTATATCGAAATATATCTTAGAAAGTGGATCCACTTGCTTACTAGTCATCATAAAATATAAATCGGTTTCAGTTAAAACTTGTATTAATTTTTAAATGAATATTTTCCACAGTGATTGAACTATTATTTTCCCATATTAGAACTATAAGAATTTGTAAATTAAACAAAATTATAAAATTTCTTTCATAAGTTCAGTTTAATTTAAAATTTATCTATAGGTTAATACTGATTAATACGGCTCCAGGTTATCAAACTCTATTTTTTCTACAAAAAAATAATCTGCTTCTACTAGGACATTTCAATTTATTTATCTTCCACTACTTCCACTATGTTTTAACAAAACTCTTCAAAGAATTTTTTTAATTTTGTTAATTTTAGATCATATATTTAAAAGATTTTACAATATTCGAATTAGCCTAATACCATTTCATTTTTATTTATCAGCTCCAACGTTAATTTACTTTAAAATTGATAAATTTAATTTTAATTTATGACTGTACTTAAAGAAAGCACAAAGCCGATTAATACTAAATCTCTTCTATTTTATAGCTATAATACACTAAATACATTAAAATAAAATTGAAACTAAATGTTGTATTTAAATCCAATTAATGAGCTACTTACTGGTGGTTTTACTGCATTTTAACAAAAACCTATATCTTTTACATGTATCTCAATATACTAATTTTAATCTGAAAATTAGGTCTTTTCCGAACAATTTACTTTGCACTTTGTAGTTACTTTGGTCAAATAAAATGCTTAAAACTACAGATTTATAAAAAAGCAAGTTTTTTTTATGTATATAGGTCAATTTTAATCTTCGTTCATTTAAATACTGACGTGTTTAATAAAAGTTTAAAATTCTCGGGTAAATTTTAATATTTACACTTAAATAAATTTTAGGATTTGTTAAAATTTTACCAAAAGTTTTCATAAGTAGGTATTAAACAATTAGATATAACCTTTATTAGTTGAATGCCATGCTACCAGGTAACACCAAACGCTGGCCCAATATTTTTGATATGTAAAGCCACTGCCGTGAGACCTATTTCCTGGTCAGTTTAACTATCAGTAGGCAGTGTTACTTAGGGATTCATATAATTAGTCATCAATTCCTGTTTAATGATAACAATAATCGAATAGTGATTTCGGCCTGTCTTACTAAGCTGAGGATAGTTCGTTAGTAAGCGTATACAGAACGAACAGTAATTTAACAAAAAATTTAGAACGGTTACAGTAGACATGAACTTGTAATTTCTTAAGTTTAATAGTCGCTAAGACAAGTACATTATAATTAATTGTATGAATACGGGAAACAATGGGAAATCGAACTACTGTCTATGTTTTCGTAAGGTTCTGGTAAGCATACCAGAAGGCATCGTATTTGTGAATCAGTAATAATCAGTTTATTCTCATAATATATGTGCAAACTACTATAATGTGAATTTATAAAATTTTCATGGTTAATATAAAGTTAGGCTATATTAAATTACCATTTATTTAAATTTATAATTAATTTTACGATTACTAATTTTTATATTAAATTAAGCTGCAATCACAGTGCCACCGACACCATCGCGTTGATAGTTGTGTAAAATACACAGCCTTATAACTAAGCAATTATAATATTCAACGTTGACTGCTATACTAGAAAAAATACTACTATCAGCGCTGAAACACGACTTTGACGCAAATCCGTATTAGCCGCGTTGCTAATAATGTAGTAGAAAACTTTAAATTAAGAAATAACATTAAGTATCATCAATTTCACAAAAAAAGTCAGGAAACGTCAGTTTTCAATGTTCCATACAACGTGTACAATGTAATTTTAAATTTTAGATCACCGTCAATGCTCGTTGACGTTGGCAATATGCTTCCAGCTTTATATTCTTTTGATAATATAGAAAAATTTAAAATATTTTTTAATATTTCCAGTTTTTAGATTTAATATTTGTTATGAAAATTGTATCACGTGCTACTCAGTGTAAATTTGATAATTTTTACTGACACATTTAGATTAAAAATTAGCATTTTTATTAACATATAATTTTATTTTATCGGATATTTATATTAAATTCACTTTTTTTTTTATTTTTTTTTTGCATAACATTTAAATATCTATCAAACAGGCCAATGTCAAGACCAAAGTCTCCATTATTATTATATTAACGCCTACATTTTAAAATATCATAAACATTTTTATTTTCTTCATTTTCTTATAGGAATTTAAGTAATAAAATCTCAATTATATTGAAATTTTATTATAATTTTTATTTTACATAAATTTGTCATTCTATGAACGAATCATCTTTGAATGTAAATCGTGAGTTGATTACATAACATTATTTGGCGCGTTTTATATGCGGTTTTTTAAAGAATTTGAAATTTATTGTGGTTAAGTTTTAAATTATGCATTATTAATGTTAATTTAAACATTTATTTTTATATGTATAAAGTTTTGTTGAAATTCTGTTTTTCATGTTAAAAGTTTTTAAATATTTATTTTCATTCAACGATTTTGACATATTAGATATTACGCATTATCAAGCTGACATTATTTTTTATATTAAGATACCAAGCGTGAGCGTTACTTAATACATAGTATGAGACTTTAACCAACTAAAAACACCTCCCTTGAGCACGACCATGCCAAGAACAATCAAGCTGCGAACTATAACTGCGAACTATAAGACGAATAAGCAATTTTATTTTATTGTTGTTACTTGTTTTTGCACTAGAACTTCTCTAGGGATTCATTCTAGTTTCATCTTCATATTAATTTATACCCGCTCGAAAGGTTTCACTCTTTTAAATCTTCTTATTATTCCCGTGTTTTCTATATTTAAATTAAATGATTTTTTTTATATGAAAATTTATAATTAATTTTATCTAGAAATTATTCTTAATTACTATACTTATTTTCGGGAGTTGGGAGTTCTGCAAGGATTGAGGAAATATAGGAAATTGTTAAAAATAATTGTTACATATTTACGAAAAATAGTTGGTTTTTACTATAGCTTCAATAAAATAATATAAGAAGAATTTCCAAAATAATAACATCCATTTTCTAACTAAAATACAGCTTCCATCTGTTAAGAGCCACTGTGGAGTGGGAATAGAAATAACAAAACATTAGTGTAATATATAAACGAAAGAAAATAAAATTATGAATGCGATTTATGTAAAATAATAATTTAGGTTTGCAATCTAATGTTAGACAACTTTTTGATAAAATGTTGGCGAACACTTGCATTTCAGTAAACTAACTCTCAATGATTTTTTTTAGTTTTTGCAGTTTAATATAAAATGATATTTTGAATGTTTCGAAAAGATAAAAATTAAATTATTTTTGTTAGTATAATCAGTGTTAGTATAATTGTTAGTGTTTATTATTTTACACTGTTAAATTTCTGAAAAGTTCACTTGGATTTGTAAAAATTATAATCTGTCTTTATAATTTTTTTTGGAATCGTCTTGTTTAGCATAATCGAACATTTGAATCTATAGAGCATGTTGCTCCAGGTAATTTGCATTCTTTAAATATGTATCCGAAATTTTGTAGGTTACGAGTAATCTGTCGAAATCCTTTAAAAGTATGAAAAATTGCAATCAAAACTACTTACAATTAAGTATATGGTTTTTGATAGATCAGCCAAAATAGCAATTTTTGAATCTAGTTGTTGGTCTATTTAGGTCGATATTTCTGAAAAAATTATATTTGGTTAATTTTTTCATATTAATAAGTGACTATTGGAAATTCAAAAGTAATTATATTTTATTCATTGGGTGGATCGTTTGGCGAGCCCCATATAGACTGTCCAGGACTCCAAGTAGTTATTTAGTTAAATTCTCGTTCACATTCTCGTGAACTCTAGCATGGGTGATGTTGTTTTAGATCCATCTCGTGTCGTTAAAGAAATGTACGTTTTCCATAGACCGTTTACTGGGATAGATTATTATGTTTGTTAATGTAGTACAGTTTACCAAGAGACCAATGCCTCGTCTCTGGATATAGTTGGCCACTTGAAAATGAAGTACTCAATTATTTCTTTTTTGTTGGACAAAAATTTTACGTGATAATACATGGTAGTTTAATTAATGAGTTGGAAGGAAGTCCATTATATAAATTTTTTAATATATTTTATAATATTTAATAATTCTATTAATTTTTTAATAATTTTTTTTTATTTTTCTATTTCAGGTAAGTCATCAATTCTATTTTTACTCTGAATTTATGGTATCTATATTACTACTTCAAACAGCGAGGTATATAATTATACAATATTCAAAATCAGATGTAGGATTATTTTTTAACAGTGTAATTATTATAAAATGAAATTACACAATTAAATATAGAAAAATATCATTTTTATAAATGCAAAATATATTCAAGGACGAAGCTTGATTTATTTTGTTATGTACATTGAGAAATATTAGTGCTTGGCTTGGGGGTATAGTCATGAGTGTCGTTAGTATATATATTAGTTAAAATATCAAATTGTGGGCAAAATATGGGAGGTTTTTGCTGAATAGTTATTTAGTATTTTCGATACGAAATATTATGTTATTTTTTTTTGCTAAAAAAAATGAAATTTCAATTTAAATTTTCCATTTTATAAATAACTAATTTTGAATGTACGATTTTTTTTTTATTTATAACTTACAAAATATAGAAAAATAATTAAAAGATATAAAATTTATTGCAATGTTCCGATGATATTTTGTGTAATTTTTTCTATTTAATTCAATTGCTAACAATTTTATGTAAATTTTCTATGATTATTTATTAGAATTCAATTTTTATGGTAGGATATAAAATTGTTTTTTTAATTATATTAAATGTAAAATCACGAAATAAGTTTTTTTTAATGAAAATTTATGAGTTACAATAGTGAAAAATGTATGATGATATTTAATTTATTAATGAAATTAAATATTATACTATAAAATTTATAATTTATGATTATTTTCTGATAATTTTAATTATCATTGTTCTATCTATAGCGATGTATAGCGATATTTGATGCAAGGTAAATTTAAAATTATTATCAGGATCAGAGCTATTTAAATTATTCATTACTTAATTTGTGAAACAAAATAAAATAGTTCGAAAGTTATTGACAAATTCTTAATTATGTATATTAAAAGTTTTGCTATATTTATACGTAACTTCGATGGCGTCGATTTTACACATAGTTTAAACAAATAAGACTAATAACAAAGTTTTAACAAACATTTAAGTACAATCTGACAATTATTTAAAGTGTATACGTAGATCAAGTCAGGTAACCAAGCAGTTCTTACAATAGTCATAAATTCTTTTCGAATCGATATTCGTTTGGTATTATCTATCCTCCATCAAGCAATTGGAAACAAGAATTTGCAATCCATTTACTGAAATTATTCCAGAGTAATGTTTTGTGGAAATTTGTTAGTAATTTTTATGAATTTGTAAGTTTTGCTAAGGGTTTCCACTTAGCAAAGCTTAGTTACACAGGCGAATAAAATTTAAAAGTTATCTCAATAAAATTTATAAGTCAGACAACACTGAATGTTGGTTCTGCTCATTCAGATCAGCAGAGAAAAACTCATTGTTTGTGATTGTCAGTCTATTTATTATGCGGAAAAAGTTGGCATACTGCGTTAAAGATTTTTGAACCCTTCATTTATGGACACATGGTTATGGACACAGCCGACTGAATAGTTCTTGAATAGTTCATAGATCTTAGCTCTTAAAGAAGCTTCGAATTCGAGCAAACATAATTAAATGGGTTAATGTCTTTCTTTGTTACCACTTTTTAATCTAATCTAATATCTAATATTTTTTTTCCAATAATCACTTTTTAACGTTGCTTGTGTCGCAGTATTTTCCATCAAAAATTATATACTGTGCTAGTGCAAGCCTACTTTTTTGTGAATAGCATTTTATTTGTGAATTTAATTCAATATAAAATGATTCTGTACGTGATTGTATGATATGTCAAGAACAACAAATTAGCAAGTGCTCTTAAATTAATATTTTTAAACTCTTCGACATTTATATATGCATTTACATTTCAACCAAAACATTTTTATAAATTAAAAAATTGTTTCGCATCATCAAGCAATTTATTAACGTCGTATATAGTAAAAAAAAACGGATACGCTCATTTTAATATTTTCCTATACGAAACATTAAAACGTGACTAGACGACAAAATAATTTTAAAAATTATATGTTTTTTTTCACTTTAATTCAACAGAACATATATAAAAATAAATTCAATAAAAAACAAAATTGTCGTCCTTTTTTTATAATTTTCTTTTTTCAAAAATACATATATAAAAAATATCGTCTACGAAACTTTAAAAAATAATTTATTTATGATTTCATTATAAATTTTTGAAATGTTCATTTCCAATTCACAACAAAAATATCAAAATGGTTTCTAATTAATCACAATAAAATAATAAAAATAAAATATTTCCAATTAATTTGAATATAATGTAAATATAGACATAGCTGGGCAACTACTGTTTAACTTACGTCATTTCAGTAGACGAATAGACTTCTTAGGCGCCTTTGGAAGTTACTGAGCAGAATATGGAAGTTCTGATAAACTTTGTAATAGTTTATTTATAGTTTTTTGTTTTCAATGGCAACGTTTTCAAGGATAAATTATCCTTGTCCAATAATTTATTATAAAAGTGACGACACTTGTGCAACATTTACAGTCGCAAGAATAATAGTAAATTGCATATAGGTACAATATTTTATCGATTCATTAATAAGCTTAATAACGTATCACAAAATTTCGATTTTTTTATTCTTGGCGGTGATGTTAAATGGAAATACTTATTCTAATAAAATGAGTAGAAAACAGAGATGTTAAATAAAGTGCAGGGAATTATCGCCCCAGGCATTATCGCCCGAAGGGCGATAATTCCCACTTGGGTGAGCATTATCGCCCGAAATTCATTACAAATCCATTCGGGCGATAATGCTCACCCAAGTGGGAATTATCGCCCACAAAAAGGTGAGCATTATCGCCCGAAATCCATTCGGGCGATAATGCTCACCCAAGTGGGAATTATCGCCCAAAAAAATGTGAAAATACAAATTAAATTAGAAAACTAATATTCTTACTAACAATAACAATGAAAACAAGTTTATTTACAGTATTGTTATTATTATAAATTAAAATTTATTAATAAATTGAATAATTTAATTCAAATTAATATTCTATTGCAGTTAATAGTAATACGAATTCTGCTTTGTTATCCCTTTTCCGGAAAAGGCAAATACCAACGTTCTTTATTTCTCACTTATGTGGGTTATAAAGCTCGAACATTATTTGTATAAAGGAATTTCTCCCATTTTTGTGGGCGATAATTCCCACTTGGGTGAGCATTATCGCCCGAAATTCATTACAAATCCATTCGGGCGATAATGCTCACCCAAGTGGGAATTATCGCCCTAACATTATTTGTATAAAGGGCATTATCGCCCGAAGGGCGATAATTCCCACTTGGGTGAGCATTATCGCCCGAATGAATTTCGGGCGATAATGCTCACTCAAGTGGGAATTATCGCCCTTCGGGCGATAATGCCCTGCACCGTTAAATAATGCAGTAAAAATGTTATGCAGTATCATTACTGAGTAATTCAATTATTGCATGCATTACACTTTTGCAAATATAATTTTTACTGAAAAGTTTCAAGTATAAAATAGTTTGTAATACTAAAGTAATGCATTATTTTTAAGTAATTAATCTTACTTCATTTAATTACTAAATACTGCGTTACTACTTCGAAATACTTCATTGAAGTACAGAGTATTTCAAAAAATATTTCAAAGTAATTAATTTTTTTGTTGAGAATTAGTGGAATCAAAAATAGTAATGCATTACTTTTAATTTAGATAGTAATGCATTACTTTTAAACCACTTAAAATAAGGCATTACTAATGCATTACAAAGTATTTTATTCTTAAAAATTGTCAGTATGGCAATATAGTACTGCATTAAAGTAATTCAAATGAAGTAACTGGTACTGTTGTAATGATATTGCTTATATATTACCAAAATAATGCATTATTTAACAATTCTGCTAGAATATAACGTTTGTGAACCTTTTTTTCTGACTGTAATTTCTCTGTTTTCACAATTGCTAATTTCCAGTAAGTTATTCTGGCAGCTCAATCTCTTAGTCTACTAAAATGTTTATAATTTTAATATTTTCAAAATTTATGATAAATAAATTTATATTTCGTTCTATATATTTTTTGATTAAAAATTTTACGGATATGATTTTACCCAATATTCATGATAGACAGATAATGATAAAGGTAAAATTGATTATAAATAAAATATTGAAAATGTTTAAACAATATATCAATAAATATATTTTAATAAAATGATTTGTTTTCATAAATTTTCATTATTTAAAACATGAATAATTTATCATATTATTTTGAATATAAACAAATTATGAAACTGGAAACATAATTTTTATTTATAGATAAAATGTGCATTTTATGAATTATTAGATTATATTTTATAGATAATTATTTATGATATTGTTTATATAAACATTAAAATTTGTAGTATATTTTTTTAAATTAATCATTTTATTTAGTTGTCATATTAAATTTCGTTATAAATTTAAATTAAATTGAAATATATTGCAAATTTATATTGAATTCGAACGGAAATAACCAGTATATTTTACGCTACCTCAGATGACAGTTTTGTATGATACTGTCAAGAATTGTTCGAATGTAAACTTATTTGGTCTCGTTCCAATAATTTTATATATCGAGGTCATAGCATAGTCTGTCCTCTTTCCTATTTGAATTTTCCAGCCACTTCTTTGTATATGGTATACTCAAATGTATGGTGTTGCCGATATTCTTTCCAATCCCGTAACCTGACAGCAGAAAAAGTAGAATTCTTCGGAATTTTCAGATATAGAGTTTTTTATGGAATTCTTATAAATTTAGCAGAAATGTTGGATTTGAAAGCCAAATTTTAATCCATATCATAGCTTGTCTAATAATTTGACGAACATTTATGTACTTCATTTAGACCTGCCTGAGCCTGGATATCATGAACTGTTAATACTTTATAAAATTAATTCATTTATACTGTCAGTAGTGACAAAACACTGACTATAGGCAAATTATTTTAATTTTATTAAAATTTTGTTTTTCTCTTTAATATTTAATTTAATATTTTGATATTTTTAGAATATTTTTTTATATCGATTATTTTTTTGTTAATTATTTTTTAATCTACTGAAATGAATAAATAATCTTTGATCAAAAAGTAAACTAATTAAAAAATTTCAATAGCATTTAGATTACCTAAATACAAATTGAACTAAATTTTAAAGGTTTCAATTTATTTATTTGTTAAAAAAATAATTCCTTGAATTATAAATATAATAATAAATAAAATTGAAATTGAAATGCGTGTACGATGAATAAAAAAATTAATTAGTTTATGCTTGGGGAAGTGTTTTATGTAGTGTCTATATTTGTGGCTTCCACCGATGTCTGTCGAAGTTTTTTTTTTGTGAAATATTATTAATAATTTAGGTAATTATATTTAGAAGGTTTACTTTTTGCATTATGCTAATTTTAAGTGATAATTTTGGTTAATATATTATTAATACTTTTAGAGTGTTGAATTTTAAAATGTATTTTAATTGGAGCAATAATTATATGATAATTTAGCTTGAAATTGAATTTTAGCATTTATAGAATTGAAGTAAATAATATTGAATAAAAGTACGTTTATTACGTACGTATAGTTAGTCGAAATCGCGTTGAAATCTATTCTATAATTTGTTGTGAAAACCAATATTTTTTTTCTGTATTCTGTTAATTTTCGTACGTAAGTAGTAAAATTATTCATTTCATTATTTCGAAAAATTAAATTTATTTAGTTACGGTGGCGGATACAGTTTAGTTTATTACCAATTACTATTTAACACAAACTTTTTACTATTAATTCATTGCTTTCGGTTTGAAAATGCATTGTTTAATATTGATTTCCGTAGAATAAATTGACGTGACATCATGTTTGACGTTTAATTTTCACAGTGATTATTTGTATTGGTATTTTTACTCTACAACGATTTTTTTTTTTCAATATAAAAATTATTTAATTTTCATGAAATTGTAACTAAATGTCAGAATTTTATTAGTGTTACGTTATGTTATAACGTTATTATGAATATGTATTCGAAATATATTTTTAATGATACAAGGAATGTAACTGACAATAATTGTGGTAATTTCTTTATATTGTACAGCACTGATTTTACGTATGTTGGCCATGCCATTATAATCAGTATAAAGTTTACGTAAGCTGCTAGTTCTAGGTAATATAATAAGTGTTAGTACTCTAGTTAATCCTTTTATTATCATTTTATTAATAGCTTTTGTAATTAATCCTGGCTTCTTCAACTTAGGGTTTTACAAAATTCCCAATTATTTATAAAAAAACCTTCCTCGTATTTCATTTTGCTCGAAAATTGTATGGATGAAATTTTCTTTGTCGAAATTACTTCGTTGAAAATACAATTGGAAAATTTCTAAAGTATATAATTAAATTGTACTTACACCTCTTCGAAACGTAAGAAAACTTAATTAAGTTCATTCGTACAGTTCTCAACATTTCGATTTGGTTATTCTTTTGATATATCTAAAAATGTTTAATTAATCATTTTATCCAACTTTGAACTTTACAAAACTATTTATATATTTTATGTATTGTAGTAATTCTCAAAATATATTTTTAAAACATTTCCATAAAAAAATTACATATTGTTCGTCTTCCCCCTAATAAATCATAAAATTTATATTTTCATTACCTATATACAAAACATATTTTTTGTTGTGGCTAAATTGTTAAATCAAAATTAGTTGAAATTTAAAAATAGATTTTAATATTGAGTGTTGGCATTTTCGATTTTTAAGTTCAAGTCGAATAAAAATAGCACAAAATCATTCATGGATGAAGGAATAAATTGAACATAAAAAAAAAAAAAAAACGAAATTATCTATTTTAAGCACATCAAAAAGAACAGATGAAAATCAATGGAAATTCGTGGATGGGGAAGTTCATTATAATGTTGCATTAGGAATTTGTTACTTCCTTCCTGAGTGATTTGATTTCATTTTATATATAGTTTTTTGAATGTATAGTTTCCGATGCAACAAATGTTTGAAAAAAATTGTTTAAAATTATTGAAGCAATTAATAAAAGATCGGAATTAGTTCTTTCCATGAATAGGACAAATTGCAGGAGTTATTTGATGATTGGCAGGCACGGTGCTTAGCTTAGAGTCACAAATTGCGATCTGTATCGGATTGTGGCCACGAGATCAAAGAATTGTACACTTGAAAATTTGGTGTGTGAATTTCGAGATTATGTACAAATACTTGGGTAGCGGAATTCTTAAGATTTATCGATACTTGGCAGGTTTGGCCTTTATAGAGGATCAGAAAAAAAAATCTTTGGAAAAGATTAGTTGCGCAGTACAAAACTCAACGATCGGACCTTGATCCACAATAGATTCATTGAGATGCGCCTTGTGGCGCTACTTTTCGATTTTTTCACATCCTTTTGCACAACAATTGAGGTTCGACATTTCTTTCAAAATTGAGACATTTTCATAGTTTGTATTTTCGTTACTGTCATTAACGGAGTCGTCTAATTTATAAATAATTTTTGTATTGCATATGGAAACTATTATATGGACCTCATAAAATTAATAATTATGTCTTAGTTAATTTTGTATAATGTTTTCAAGTCTATTGTGAGTGCAGTTGACATAAATGTTTAGATTTCATTTTTTTGAAAATTTTAATAATTTAGGGAAGAAAAATTTATTTTTGTTTTATGTTTTTCTATCTTTAATTTGATTTTTGTTGATACTTTGTTGTCGTTGATAGGGAAATTATCGAAAAGTGTTTTTTTGAGTAAAAAACACGAATAAACAAATAACAAACTAAAGTTTAACATAATTTTTACAATGTCATAAAAATATAAATAAACTTAATTTGTTAACGAGAATTATTTATTTATGTAATTATGTTGAACATATGAATATGAACTTCTATATGACTTAAATCCATAGATTGTTAGATAAATTAAATAAATGAGAATTAATTATGAAGATTTCCATGAAATTAAATAAAAATTTAGTGAATAAAATATAATTAGTAAATTAAGGATTCAATTTATGTTGTTTTTAATATAATAATTTATGTAAATAAAACGTATTTCTGTCAGTGTTGACATATTCGATATGTAAATAAAATATAAAATACTTGAAAAATTAAGTAAATACTTTTAAATTAAGTATAGACAAAGACAATGTTAGACAAATGGCGGCTGACTCTGTATCATAGATAATAGTCTATTCCTATTGTTTATTAATTTAAAACCGGTGACAAACCAGATTTCATAAACATATGATTTCAAAGTTCAAAATGTCATTTGTCGATTTGACGCCATTAAAATAGCAATAAATTGAACTTTCTTGAGGAGCGCCGTTCGATATCGTTCAGTTTATTCATATAATTTTTTTTTGACAGTTCAAAACATGAACGCTGTAGAAACTCGTCTGGGACTGCCTTCAAACACTAATCACCCAGGCGAACTTGAACAGATTCAAACTCATTTGAGTGCCGCGATATTCGGGTACTGAAGGAAACGAGACAGTGGATTTTCTTTATATTTTAACAAACATTCAATAAATGCAATATAATTTTGTTGCATTTTTCGAGCCAGTGCAGAATTAGTAATTAAATTTTGGATGAAATTACAAATGTATAAGCGGTAGAACTCCATACAAGATAACTGGCTCGCACAAACAATTCAGACGCGAGAGCTCCTTGATATGATCAAATTTAGAGTACGAACTATAATGTCGACAGAATGTGGAAATACGAAGAGGAATTGGCTCAACACATGTTATGCGAAAGCGAAGCACTAAGCTCAATCCAGACTTTCTCATCTGCCTGTATTAAACCATAGCTTTATTAAGCCAATTGAACCCTACCTAAATTTTAATCATAAGGAATTCAATTTTATTTTTATATACATATTTATAAATCAAAAATAATTGTAATTATAAAATCAAAAATTAATTAATAATCGGTGTAGTCTTGACAATAAAATCTTAAGGGAAATTAAAATCAAATTATCATAATTTTTACCTTATATAATTCTAGTTCAATTTCCCAAATAAATATAAATAAAAATAAAATAAATATAATTCCTTAAATTAAATCAGTAAAAATATATTTTCTATATCTTCATTACCAATATTTATTTATATTCACCCTCCTCAATATATATTTACTTTAATGAAAATGTTGCGTTGAACCTTATTCTCATTTCTATATCAATTGGTGATAATTTTGAAAATAAGCTGTGATTGAATACTCATTTGGGACACATCAAATTTGACTTACTAATTGGTTATTATAGAAACAAACAAGACAAAAAAGAAGAAGTTTTTTTGTTTGTGGTATAATTTTTGTGCTGAATAAGTTTTTATTATACTAACCAGAAAAGACAAGTGGAAAATCTTCATCATTCAAAGTGTAATTTTCTTGTCATTTATATTATAGATTTTCAATATGTTTTCTTGATAGCAGTTATATAATAAATATTTTGGCATTTGGAAGTAAAGAAAATTAATTAGATTTCTCGTTGAAATAAAAATAATTTCTATAAATCTCTTGATAACAAGAAACAAGACATTTTATTTATATATTTATTGACTGCCTCGCTCTTGAATAATTCTTAAGATATTCTATTTTAAGAATTAAGATACAAATATTTTAATATTTCTACCAATTTTGTCATTTTGTGAAAGATTTAACAGACTTCTGCGCATGATGTTGGATAATTGACATTAAGAATATCCCATCAGGTAAAAAATTTAAATTTTACACGAACCGGAATTGAATTTCTATTTTAATTTGCTGAAGGAGTATTTTAATTGAATTTAATTAGTATATAAAAATCCTTATTTCTATACAGATTAGTGTCAAATTATTTTGTTCTGCAGTATCAAGCGAACGATTTTATAATTCATTTATATAATCAAAGTTTTACCACAAATTATGGTGACAGAATTAATTTTTTTTACAACTACGGTGATTAATTTAATTACATAAAATATGTTGTTTCTGCACCTGGTGAAAAATTATAATGTAAATGTTTCTTAATAAAAATTTGTATTTACATATTTGTTTTATTACTTTTCAGTTGGTATTTTCAATTTACTTGTAAAGTTAATTCTTTTGCAATATAATTACTTGTAGTTACAAGATAAAATATACATAAAAGTATCTTTATACATTCATTTGAATTACATTCGATTTAACTTTAATTGATATAGTCTGGTTAAAAGACAATATGTAACGCATGAGTTTTTCTTTGAAAATTTAGTTAAACATTTTATTGTAATTCGAAATGAATGGAAAAATGATTCAGATTTAATTAATTAAAGTATTATATATTAAATTTAATTCAATTTTCGTTTAAAATTAATATTTAGTTAATTTTGAACAGTTTTTTTTAGTAATATTTTCTTTAAATAATTTTATTAATTAGTTCAAAATTTTGTTCAGATACTTCGGTCATAAGTCTCTCTCAATCATCATCACAGTATTCGATTTACTATGTTAATATCTCACAGTTATGCATGAATTTTACTAAATGGTTCCTCAAATCTTTATTTACTTACCAATTTTTCTCATATCATCTCTTGGAATCCATTCCGTAATTAGTTTTGTCCATTTATCATCTCCGAATCTGGTAATGTCATTTTAATAAATGGCTCATTGCCATTACATCTTTAAAATTTAAAATTTTGTTAACTCTCTTATTAGGTACTCTTTGACTCCTGTTTATCTTAAGTATTAAGGTTCCATAGGTCTTTGCGTAATCTGTAATTACTCGTTTAAGTGGTCCATGTTTGAGCACCATATGAAAGCTTGCGGGTAGTGTGTAATTAAGTTTTTACAAATGTAAACGTTAAACACTTTTTACAGTCATCAACTACTGGTAAAAAAATAATTTATTTAGGACATTCTGTAGATTATAATGAGTATTTTGTCATACATTAATTCAGGGTTGCTGAATGTATAGCAAAAACTAAAAAAAAAATTGAATTACTACTGTCGAAATAATAATTGAAATATAATAAATCAAGCTAAAATATTAATTGTTCTCTGGAAAATCGTATTTTAAAGATAATTGAATAAAGTGTATGCACTAATTAGTAGTAATTCATATACTTTCGTCATCTATTTCAAAAATGAAATTCTGCATGCCTCAATGGTAGAGGTTTCGTGACAATTTATTATATGCATATATTAATTAATTTTTGTTCTAATACCGTGTCACATAATTTTCATTTAAATACGTAATTTCCATTTGTTAGCTTTACATTAATTACGAATTTATCAAATTCATCAAGCATTAATTCAATCAGCCATTTTTATTATCAACGTATTATAGTAAAATTTCAAAAATTCTCAAAATAATTAACAATTAATTATTAATTCAATTGATTATTTTAAAAGCTTATGTATTACAACATAAAAATTATTTGCATAAAATCGATTTAAAATTTATAAAATTTTCAGTTTTCACATACGTTTTAGGCATGAACTTACATTTATTATGCAAGTTTTTTTTACATGCAGAAATTTTGGGTGTGCCAGCCATTGTCAAAGCAAAATATATTTTCATAATTAACTTTTAAAATCAATTAAACTTTTAATAGTTAATTTTGGTTGTTATATGCCACAAAGTCATAAGCATTCAAATTTGTATAGTGTTTTTTTTTCGTTGCTGGAACGTTTAAAACATACTTAGAGCTAGTTATACAATGTAAAATTCATATTTGTATAAATATGTAAATTAAAGTTTACAAAATTGCAATAATATTTTGTAGAAAATTGTATTCAAAAACAAAAATAAAATTTTAATTTATTTTAGAAAATTTATATTTAATTACCGTAACTAAGGGTAACATTTAAAATGTAATAAAAAGTAAGTTTTTGCTTGAAAATCATTGAATATTTTTATAGTTTAAACTTTTGCTATACAAAATATCATTGTATAATTTGTAAATTTTAATTTAAATATTAAAATTTTGTTTTATTAAAGCCAAAACTTTATCTTTACTGTTTATATAATTCCAGATTTGTCTAACTTTTTTTTTTTATGAAACCAATTAAATTACATTCAAATGTAAATTTTCATATAATAACGTAGACAAAAATATTTTTCAAAGAATATTATAAATAATTCTCAAAAAGGTTTTTGTATAACATAATATAAAAAAAATATTTTCAAAGGATTTATTTTATCCCTAAGGAATGAAATTTTTTTACAAGTTTTTATATCAATTTGAAAAATAGTTAATGCCATTTAAATAACAGACTTCGTAGAATCATTTAAAAAGTTTTATATTTGGTTGTTATAAAAAAATTGATTATTTCTTATAAAAATTGGAAATATTTTGGAAATTATAATGAATAAATATTTCGATTGTTATCAAATTAGTCCTTTGGTATCATTATTAAGGATTCATCAACCTTTTTCTTATAAAAATATTGTAGTAAATATTTTTAGTATATTTTTGTCTGGGTAAATATTTTTTATGTTTGGGAGCTACGGTGACTATAGTGTCATATGCTGTGATGCATAGGTCTACAAATTCTACCGACACATGTTAATAGTTTAATAGTTTATTCAGTTTTAAATGAGAATAACTAGGAAAGATTAATGGAAGAAGAAGAATATCTTGGATGCAAAACATTGCACATTACTACAACTGCACTAAAATGTAATTGCTAACAGCTGCTAGTTAAGATGAGTATTACCAATCTCCATAGTGGAGGGAACCCTAAAGAAGAAGAAGAAGTTATAAAATTAGTTGTTTATCATTTTTAAAAGCCATTATTAGGTTGCAATTTAAGTTTCTTCACCATGTAGTGCCTAGTATTCGGTATTTGTATAAAATTAGAACCATCACATTGAAATATAGATTATGACGAAATCATTATCATTAGAAATGGGTGACTGAGCATCATATTTGATCTGTCCAAGCAGTAAAAAAATAAGAATTCTTTGTGGAATATTAAATGGTCGATCATTATTTTAACAAAATTCATCAACAATTTCAATATTTTGTAATAAATTACTAAAAATAATTTTAAATGCTTAAATTGTGTCTGCAAATTTGTATAATCCATCAAATTATTTTTCTATAATTTTTAAAATTGCTAACAATTTAATAAATTTATTTATTAATTCTTAAATCAACTTTTCTATAGTACAAATGTGAAAACCTATACTTTTCGTAACTTAATTTTTCACTCATTATTTTGTCAAAAATAAATATAAATATATAAAATTTTCTTCAAATTCAATTTCCATTATTAAATTTCCCACATAGTTCTAAATAAACATCTACAACATAATTTTTAAAAGAACATGAAAACTAAATCACATACAGAAGAACAGAACAGATTATTTTCATATATATTTCTATAATATTGTATATTAGGAAAATTGAATTTCCTTGTAATTTCACAGGGATTCAGACTCCACCAACAACTGCTGCATTTGTCTTGCTGTTATTTTTAAAAAAATACTTGACCTACTAATAGAAAATTTGTACTTTTCGAATATAAAAGGTTTCATTAAATGAAAATTTAATCAAAATCCATTATTTTAATGAACTTGAATAATAAGTGATAAAATAATATGAAATACCAGAGCATAAAACAAGTAGAATTTTAGAAAATTACAAGGTTTTTTAATGGTTGTTGTTCAAAGTGTTCAACAAACAATATAATTTTTTCAAGAGATTTGTTGGAATAGAGCCAAACATTATTTTGTTGATACGGATATGAATCATAAATGTGAAATATTTTATTTCAAAAATTGTATTTATAATAAATTGTCCTTTATTCATTAATGTTTTATATAATTAACACGTAAATATAAGGATATATAAAGGGATTTTTATTTAAAAAAAAGTTTAGTAAATATACAAACTATTTATATTAGAATTAGTAAAAATTTTGTTGTTTTGCAAAAGTTTTGAATTTACATAAAGTTTATAAAATGTTTTAGGCTTTTCATTACATAAACTTTTATGTAAAAAGTTATACAAGTGAAAATTTATTATGAAAATTCTTCAGTATTATTCAAGTTGGTATAATTGGTAATAAATTACTTTATAAAAATTATAAAGTTTTACTAGTTTGTTTTTTAAGGATATAATTTACTTTTTTAAGTAAAAAAGTCGAAAAGAAATTTACTGACTGATTATTAATGCTTCAATAATTATTAGCAATTTAATAATTAAGGTTTTGTTCTTTGGAAATTCCCTTATTTATGTTGTCCTGATTCTCAAAAACTAAAAAAATATTAAAATTTAATTTTAATTTTTAATATTGGAAGTAAAGGACTTTTCAAATCTACCATATTATCTCCAATGAATTATTTTTTTTTGCTTTTTTCACAAGCTTTACAAAAGTAGAGATGTAATCCTAGGACTAGGCACATCTTTCGAGTGATAGAGGCTCCCTGATATTTGTATTTCAATTTGTTGGAACTACTAATTTTATTTATATAAAATAAACTTTAATTCCATCAACAAGATAGCTTTTAATAGTAAGACATTTGTGGTGAGCCAATCTTCTCGATCAACCATTAGCCATTAGAAAATCAAAAAACCTGAGGGGTTAAAATTTTACTTGAAAACAGCATTTTACTTTATTGATTCGTAGTTTGGAAAATAAAAAATAAATGAATGAGAATTTTACCCAAAATTTATTTTTAGTATTTTTCTTGATCGTTTAGTTAAATTTTGGGATTCACATTTGAGCACATTTGTTGAAGGATTGGAATTGATCCAAGTAAAACATGAAAATTATATAAACTTTTTTTTTGTAGCCCAGACCTTATTCATATTTTTCTTATTTATAATTTAACTAGATTTTCCTCCAGAATTTTACTGAATTTCCTTAAATAGAAACTTTAAAGCTAAAATCTAAATATTGACAATGTGGTAGTCAATCCTATTTAAAAGTTACAAATTAGTTTATCATCTATCGGGAAATAAAAAACTTAATGTAAATAAATTTCTTTTGAAGAAAAACTTTTATATATTTATAAATTTAATTTGAAAGTTTTTCAAATAAGAAAATCAATATAATTAAAATATAAATTCTTCATTTAATTAAATATAACTTTTGCTAAACTATAATTTTATCTTTAAAATATTTATAAAATTATATAATAAATTAAATTGAGTTTCTATTTTGAATAATTTTATAAATATTTTATCAGTTCCTGATTTTAGGTGACATAAATCAAAACTAATAATTTTAATTTAAAACAGAATTATTGTATTATTATAAATAAATCACAGATTTATTTACATTAAATTAAATATGTATAATTAAAATATTTATTTTGGCTAAAATTAATTTATTTTTATAAAAAATTATGAATAAATTAAATACAATTTAAAAATAAATAATGAGAAATTTACGCAAAATAAACAAATATTTTTATTGTAAATAAAATATTTTATGATTCATTAATAGACTAAGAGCCTGTGAGCTGTTTTACTTCTTTTCATGTATAGTTTTTTATTTATTTGCGACAGGATTCTGGGGTCAGTAACAAGTCTTCAAAACGATAAATAAAGTAAATAATTTCTTTTTAAGTTAAGTTACGGTTAGATCCTTAAGCTATATAGAAACCACTGGAACAGAATATCTAAAATTCAAGAAAATCCGCTAATATCACAATTATATTACCCAAATGAGTTATATTTTAAAAAATCGATGGATAATGGTTTCCTATCCCCAGAAAGTTTTATATATCTAGATATGAACAATTTTATTCAAGATAAAGATGGTGTACCTTTGCTGTACCACTTTAAAAGAAGAACGACAGACAATAAAATATATAATTATTATAAAGACATAGATCGAAATGACTTAAAATATAATTTACATGTTCCGGATGAAGATAGAAGAGACATATTAAAATATGTGAAAAATATATGGTGGTTAATATAACATAAGTATAACTTTGTACTTATGGGGTTTTAGTTTTAAGTATATAGATTAAGGTTAGCATTAGGAATTTTTATTATTATTATTATTTTTTTTTTTTTTTATTAAAAAGCTTAATTTGATTTTTAATTTTTTTTTTTTTTTTTCAAATAAACAAAATAAATAAAATGAATTACATGAAACAAAATATATATTAAAAGAAATAACATGATATAAAAAACCATTAAAAACTCAAAATCTAAAATTACTATTTAGAGTGTTCCAACGAGGACCATTAAATATAAGAAAAATTAAAATTATGTAATATCTACACTTTATTAGATTAAGGAAAATGTAAATAACTAAAAAGAATTAATAAAGTAAATATAAAATAAATAAAAAAACGGTTAGATCCTTAAGCTATGTAGCTCGAGTTAAATTAAATTTTAACGCGATCTCCAAAGCTCACCAAATAATACGAAAAAAATGTGAAATATATTTTGTGTACATTTCCAAATTTAAAGTGTTCTTTTTAAAAGAAAGTACTTTTAAATTTTTTAGTAAAAAATTTCAAATTTCTATTTACAAACTACATTTTTTTCATGACTTTTTCATGTGTGCTACTTGAGTGAAATTATAAGCGAAATTTATCGTTGTTCATTTCACTAATAAATTTCATTTTATTCGAGCTACATAACTAAGCTTTAAAAGTGAGATTGATGAACTTATGTAAAATCGTTATTAAGCGCTGGATTATATACACTTTTTCATTGTCATTTTGCTTATCAAAATCCAGCTTCTCCACATGTTTTAAAATATGAATAGTAAAATTGTTTTTAGCTCTCTGTCTAAATAATTTAATAAAAAAATAATAATCAGTTCCCCAAAAATTGTAAATTTAACAAGTGTTTTTTCTAGCTTTTAAGAAATTAATTATAAAATTATTTGTAATCTTCATATTAATGACATAATTAACTTAAAGTTAATCGATCGGTTAGTAATTTTAAATAATAAATTATTCAAATTTTGTCTTCTGGTACTAATAAAATTTATTAAAGAATTTTCTTAAAAATATTTTTTATATTTTTTTTATTGGCAAAAAGCCACAACGAAGACACATGTTTTTGTTAAAATTATGTTGCTAAATATTTCCTGCAACGAAAAATATTTTATGAAAATAAAAAATTGATATATTTTTTAGTTAAACTTAGTAAATGAATTAAATTTATATTTAAAAAATTAGTTAAAACTATTGAAATTCTTCTAATTACTTTGGATTTGTTTGGAGTGGGAAGCTGCTGTAGGTTCATGTACTTAGGCCAGAATAAAGTACATTTTACTCATCGTATATTTCACGTTTCACATGCCACGGCAACTGGTTCAGCCAGCAACTCATTTGACAAAATTTCAGAACTAGTTTCCATTCCAGATTACTTGTTTCATGTAGTTCGTTCATGTAGTTTGTAGTAAGAACTAAAGCAAGTCTGTTGCATATGCATGAGGTAAGGTCAATGACTCAAAAAGTGGTCAGTTGTATCATGCTTGCCTCGACACATGTTAAGCTCGGATCACCGTATTTTAAAATCATTATCTGTCAACATTAAGTGTCCTGTTAAGAGCGCGGTCGTCAGAAATCTGTTTTGTTATTTTGTGAGTATTACTTGGAGATAACTGCGCTCGAGGTTACTTAATATATACTAACTATTATCATATAGGCCAAACCATTTCAAGATTAAATTACACTGCTTCTAATTTATCATCTATTTACGGTAACAGCAAACTAAAATTCCACACAACGCTTAATATATGAGTCTGATACTATTAGCTTTAACTGGTGAATGTTCCTTGGCGAATGTTCCATTATCATCAAAATTACTTCAATTTTTCTTTATTTTTGTTTATTCAATTAATTATTATTTAAGACGAGCTTAATTTATATTTTTGATTACTCGTCTGGACAAAATAAATTTACCAATGGTCAAAAATACTGAAACAAAAAAAATTAGTCAATTTATAATTTTAGATTGCTGACCAGAACTTAAAGCAATTTAATAGTTTTTTTTTTAGTATGGTCGCCGGTTTTATGATTCATAAAATTTTTGACATTTATAAATATATTTTATAGTGTAAATTAGTAAAATTGCAATTCAAAAATTGTATTTATATACACTTTAGTCATGACCAATATAATTATTAAAAAAATTTAAATGCGAAATATTTTTTGAACATTAAATTTTGATTATTTGCCAGGAAGCCAATATTATAGAGAACAATTACCGAATAAATGAGAAATAAAAGTTTTTTTTATGATTCATAAATGTCATTTTTTTGTTGTTAGTGAATATACAATTGGCGCCATCTATTCTATGCTCTTCTACTTCTTCCATACTGAACTTGATGATAATATGGTCCGCTTGTAATATTATTCTATCGAGCAATAAAACTTGATATTGTAATTCTAAGCCGAAACAAATTTCTATTTAATTTCCATTAAAAGTATTTTTTTTGGAAGTGTGATAAAATATTTATTAAATGTTTGCTTTTAAAATTAACAAGATTAAACTTTCTTCAAAATCAATTTAAATTAATTTATAAATTTTTTTTGATTTTTCTTAATAATTTTAAATTTAAATAGAATTTCTTATTAAGAATGTAAAATTATTTGATTTTTCATGCACATATTATTTTGTTTTGATATTTTGAATATTAATATTATTATGATCAAATACTCATCAAATTGGATAACCCATGACATTTATTAAAGCATGGGCTAAACAAAGTAACCTTCTAAGATGTACATATATCAAGAATGGTTGCTAACACACAAAACTGTTCTGGGGGACCCCGAATTCTAGAAAGACTAAGAAATTCTTACAGATGAAACAATCATAACATTAAGATTATTCTTTGGACTTGCTACGGGACACGCAACGCTCTGGAAGAATGCGGTAATGTTAGATTGACCACTACTTCAATCTGCAGAGGATTTAAGGATTAGGATGAGTCAATGAATCATTTACTGTGCCACTGCCCTCCGGTCCAACAATGAATGTTCAGGAATTTGGGAAACCTGGACAATTTGTATGAAGCAGGCGGGATAAATCAGGCTATAGAAGTTATTATAGAAGTTAGGTGGATCGGTACTCTACAATTATGAAAAAAGTGGGGCTTTCAATAAGGCTATTTTTATCCCTTATCCAATTTTTTAAAAGTTAAAGTGGGACCACTTTTAAAACCCTTATTTTTTTTAATTTAGTGCCGTGTCGACTAGCGTTACGATTACGACTACGATGCATGATTAAATTGATCTCAATTTCAACAAATTATCAATAAATTGAACTATATAAATTTTCACAATAAAATGAAATTGCTTGTTTTTTTTTTGTATAATTAATTATTATTTATTTTCTACTCTAAGGTATTAATTTTGTTTGTTCATGGACGTGTTTTTGAATTTAATTAAATTATATTAATTATTAAAATAATTCTTGACAGCATAATTAAATTTTATAATAATAATTCAAACTTAATTTAATCATATTTCACTAATAAATTTTATTATCTACTAATTAAATTGGACTAATTATTTTTTTAAATTATTTATATCTGAAAATTGCATTTTCATGATTTTGGAGGTTACGTGACGATATTCACAATTTCCATTTTAATTAAATTAATTACACAATTTTACATAATTAAATTTTATTATTAATTTACTAAAATTACTAATTAAATTATATTTTTTTCTCGTTTTAGGTAAGTGTGTTTTTAAATAACAACAAAAAAAAACTTCATGGAATAATTAAGAAAATATGATAAAAAAATTGAGTGAGTTTTTTATTATTAGAATTTATTACATTTTTTGTAATTTTCAATATTTCGGTTCAATATTTCTTATAATTTTCGTAAATATTTATATAAATTTTAAATAATTCTTAATGGTACAAATCATTTATACATCGGCCAAGTTGGGTGGTTTACAAGGAATGTGACATACTTTCTCACTATGGCAGTAATTGGTCAGTTTCACCGTCCTTACGATTACTCACATTTTTCCTGTAATGAGCGAGTAACTTTTAACATCCCGGTGATAAATTTCAATGTAAATTGGTACTAAAGCACATTCAGATTCGATAAACAACATTTTTAAAATTGAACCTTATAGAGAGTGCCAATTTCTAACTTCCTTTCAACTTAACAGCTATTGAACCCTTAAAAACCTAAGGATATTTAACATAACATCGTGTTCGTATATCTTCTTTTTCAAGTTAATATCCTACACTAGAACGTAAATGGAAAGTAAATTATGTAAATACTAAATTTGAGATTACATTGCTAAGTCTATCTCAAATATGGTCACAGTTTGTGCTTCTTTCAAATACTTTATTAAGAGCATTTATTTTGAAAAGAACAAAGGATTCGAGGTTCGTGTAGTTAATAAATTACCAAGGATTCATAAAGGATCAAACTCTATAGGTGGAATAAACTAAATTCATTTAGGTTTTGAATTGTTTTGGCAACAGATAGATTGACAGAAGGACTGCAAAAGTGAAACCTGAACTATAGTACAAAAAAATCTTCAAAATCCCAATTTAAAATGAGCAGAGCATATTACAATAGAATTTAATCAAAGCCCTTAAATTTACTAAAGCTTACAAGCATAGTCTTAACAAAATCTTGAAATTCCAATAAATTCCAAGTCTCAAGTAAAGAAATTCAAATTGGAAAACATTAAAAAAATCGTCGAACATCAGGTGAACAATTTTTCATTTAATTGAACATAATTTTTCTTATATAATTAATTATTTTATATATTCTTAAAGAAATTTTCTACATATTTCTATGTAATACAAAATTCTTAAGGCTAATCGTATCATTGACCTACATTACAATAAAATAATTTCTTCCTAGAATATATAAATTAATAAAAATGAAATTATAAATATTTATTTCAAATTTAAGATTATAATTACCAAGTTATACCAGAAACTAATTATATTTTTTATAGTTTGACATTTCCCATTAAAATAATAAATTTTAATGTTTTCAGTTTTTAAGAAACAAGAAATGATAACACCACAAGTTTTAAAGTGCAACCATGAATCATTCATTTTCAAATACATATAAATTATTTGTTTGTGTCATCCTCCAGGGAATTTCTAGTTATTTTCTTTCTTATGATTTTTCCAAGATTTTTACTTAATTTCAAACTGTGCCACTGCCACATAATACACGTTTAAAAGAAATATTTTATTTCTCATTTAATATACACTGCAGTAGCCAGCATATTAAAAATCGTGTTAACTTCAGCAAAAATTGTGAAAAATTATAGCTACCAAAGCATCAATAATGGCAAAAAGATAAAAATTACTTTTCGAAAAAACAATCCGGATAGAAATTAAAAAAAAAAAATCGATTAAAATTATATTGGCTATAAAAGGAAGGAAAAAAATGGATGATAAAAAGTATCCGTATATCATTTGAAAAGCTGGTTCTATTACATCTCTGATGGCTAATTAATTTTCAGTTTTTTCTTCTTTTGATTAACCAGTTTTTCTTTTTCTTTTGCTATATAATAATAATAATTTTTTGATGTTTTGGTCGTTTTTTTTATATAATCAACAGCGGAAATATTTCTGTAATGACTTTTTACTGTAAACTTTAAATAGAAGTGAATTGAACCGATTAGACTTTGTTTTCACTTTCAATCAATTAATATTGTAGACATAATTTAAAACTTACACGCTTATATAGCTAGATATTTATAATATTTTTACAAGGATTATTTAAGATTGAGTGCGAACTGAGAAATTATTGCAATTGATATTTTTATGCTTCTTTTAGCATAACAGAAAATATTAAATTGAAAATATATAATTTTTTTTATATTATAATTAAATCTGGGTTATAAGAGCATAAAATTTCAAAATTATGTCTAGATAAATTTTATGTCATGATATATTATAGTTAATTTTTAGAGTTGAACTCTTGATTAACTTAGATTTAAATTTTAATGTGATTGCCCTTGTAATACTTAAACTATGTAACTCGATTTTGATCGTTTTGAAGAAAATGAGTTTTTAAGTAATATAATCAAATCGACATTTATCTCGTTCTGACAAAATTTATGTTAATCATAATCTGGGCAGCGTATGAGTTAACTATACTTAAATCATTATTATCTATAACTAATTTCTGATTTTTCCGTACATATGGTTGGTTGGTTGGTTTGAGAAGGGGGAAATGGAAGCGACCAAACCACGTACCTAGACCGTACGGCCCGTTGTACCTCCTTACGAAACGTTGACCATTTTCACCACGAATCGTGCCATCCCACTTCCTTTATAAAGCTTGTCAACTTCGCAGATTTTACACTGCTTAATACTATTAAATCTCCTACAAAATAAGAACCGAAAAATTTTAACCTTTTATTACACAGATAAAGACAGTGACATAAAAGATGCTCAACAATCTCATCATCCTCAAAACAGCTTCTACAAGCTGTTTCAGTTATCATTCTGAGTCGCCCGGCATGTTTTCGTAATAGTAAATGCCCCGTGACAGTTCCTGTGTACAGTCTGAGCATGTTAAGCTTTCTGTGCATATAAGTTAAAGTTAATATTAAAAATGTCAAAATCGAGTTACCTATTTTAAGTATTATGAGATTTTGTGGCAATTTGAATTAAATTGTTTTGACATTATAATTTTTGAATTTGGCAAATTTTTCATTGTAGATTAATATTAGTTATATTACTTTTTATAATTGACAATAATCTATGAAATAATTAAATGACTTTCAAGTTGTCTTTATATAAATTATTGATTTTAGTTAATTGAAATTATGCTGCTAAATTTAATTGACCTCTTTTTCATCTTTTACAATGTCAAAATATAAATAATTATTTTGATATTTATTATGATTTTTTGTAAACAATTGCATCATTATTGCAATGGTTCCCAAATTATTAAATTTCCATACCATTAATGGTAACAACGTGAAAGTCTGACATTTTACAAAATGAAAATTATATAAATTACATTTTTTTAACATATTTCTCACAGTTTATAGAAAAATGCTGCAATAGATAATTCAAAAAGTTTAAATAAATTTTCATTTAATTTTGAATAATTTAATTGCATTTTTTATATAGTTGCACAATTTCATATTCAATTTAAGTTTTTCCATTTTTTTATAACATAATTTTCCTTTTTCTTATAATAATTTAAAATCTATTCATTTCTAATTTCTAATTTTTCAATTTTCTCACGGCACATTTTCCATATAATACTAGTATTATAAAAAGTAAAATTTTGTGGCATGTTACTGTCATATCAATCATAAAAGAAAACTTGAAAATATAAATTTTTGTTTTGATTATGAATTATTAATTTTCCGGTGAAATGTACATTTTATATAAATTAAAAATTTTATCTTTTTGATTGAATTATTGTTTATTTATTATACCTTGAACTTTAAATTGTTTAACGATATTGTTTTTGTTTATCTTTCAAAATAATAAATTGTAAAATTTAAATATAAACATAAAAATTTCATGTCTGCAATTTTAATGTCATGATTAATAAATGCATATTACATATATAAATTTAGATTTTGTTTATCAATTTAATAATATTTTAGTTTCCCAAATATGGTAATTGTTATAATTCAAGTAAATGGGTACAGACTTTGATGTATGAATCTATGTAGGTCTTGTAAAATATCATAATTTCATTTAACAAATTCTTATCAACATTGAATATAGCAGTTTGAAATGGAATGAACAGAATAGTTTTACGTACACAAAACCATTCTGGGGGATTCATAATCAACATTCTGGGGGATTCATAGCCACGGGTCATGCGATTGTTAGGAAGCAATGAGATATATGCCATTGCCATCGCCTCCTCTGGAGGATGACGAGAATATGACAATGTCACAACATTTGTTCTATCAGTTTGTTGTGTGTTGTGCAATTGCCTACCAGTCCGACATAAAAAAGATTTAGGAAATTTCGTAGTTACTTTCTAGAAAACGTAGATAAACTGAGAAGTGGATAAAGTGAGGCCGATGATTACATTCGTTAAAGAAGTGTAACAGACACGCTATAATTGTCACTGCTTTTAAAATAAACCAACCAATCACAATACCAAAACTTCTGAATATCGTCTGTGAAATTGGATATTCTGAATGTAAAGTTATTTTGACCTTTTTCGAATCCAGCAAACAGGGTATAAATTTTATTTGTAATTCTATCAATTGTTACGACAATTTTTCATCCCTCTTTCTCTGATTCTATTTCTTGAATCCAGCGAGAAGAAGACATTTCGGTATCTATGGAACCGAAAAAAAATATTTGTTATCTTGTTCTAATGTCCGCAATCAAAATTAAACCATATCATAAAAATGTCTAATATTCGGAATTCGGACACTACTATACAGATTCCATTTTAATTTCATATTGTTAATAACGAACATAAAATTTCCAGTTCAAATAATTTCGCCCCTGAGAATAATATACAAATTGTGGTTGAAATATTAATTTAACTGTAACGAAATGTCAGGAAAATCTAAATCATTTTCATAGTTAATATAATATCCGCACTAAAAATTGTATTATAATTATGATTGTCTTCTCTGTTATTTGTATTTATGAATATGGATGATAATTTGATAATTAACCAAAGTCAGAGTGCATTAAAACAAATAATCCAAAACCACTAAACCCGCAAATGCAGTACGTTTTCAAGGGGGAGACAAAATTATAGTAAAATTTTCTGTCATTTCTCCATTTTTCATATAAAAAAGAATTTATAAATTTAATATAAATTTTCTAATAATTTAATTACAAAAACAATTTTTCAGTTTTTCTTTTTATATTTTCATTTTATATATTATACGAGAAAATATTTTTGTGAAAAAATTTCTTCATTTTCTTTTTAATGAATCATAAAGAATATAATTGAATTTTAATGGTGGCTATTTAGAAAGTTAATGTTGTGTCGCTGTTCGTTTTTGTTTTATACTTAATGCCGTCAAATTGGAATTTTAATTTTAAATGAAAAGTGAAGAATTTGTTTTTCTTCATTACTCTTGTATATTTCAATATAAAAGTATAGTAATTTTCTTTAAAATTATACAGTGTACAAAAAAAAGTGATTGGAAAATTATGTGAAAGGAAAAATCTTAATAACTCTGACAATGATTTGCAATTATAATTAAAGTTAAATGACCAAAATGTTTTTTTCACTTTATTAATATTTATTTATTATATTAATTATATTTGATGATGCAGTAAATTAAAATTTATAGGATAATATAATTAAATTATTGACATATTTGATATTTATTGAATAAATTGTCAATTTGTAGAAGTATACTAACTTTTTGAAAACCAAGTCTTTCCTATATTAATATTTTAAATTGTACTACTCAAAAACTGTACGGCATGTTGTTAAAGATGAGCTCTTTAGATGAAATGTTTCATTTTTTTTTTTAAATTTTCTACAATAATTTATGTCCACAAATTACAAAATTAAAATATCTTTCCTTATTTCCTTATTTCTAAAAACTTTCATTAAATTTTCAAAAGTTTTAATTAAAATTTAATTTTTTTGTGGTGAAATAAATTTTATCTGTCTGTAAAATTTAATGGGAATTCCAATTTGTCCTTTAATATAATTTTTTAAATATATTCAAGTTGCTAAAATAATTATAATTTTACTTCTTGAATTCCATTTTAAGAATTATATAATTATTGATGTTCCGAAATAATTTTACGGTCCAATGAATTAAGGTTGTATAGAAATGTCTCCGAAAATAAGAATTAACGACGCATGACTTTTGTTTTACATTTGAATTAAAGTCGTCACAATTTAAGTCGCGCGACATTCTGAAAATGACATGCTAAAATTTTAATATTGGTAATTTCCAGTTTACAATTTTTAAGCAATTCTAATATTTCGTGCGCGGATCCTATAAATAATTGAAATTGTGTTCTTACGTTTGTAGACACGATTAATATCGAAACTAAATAACAAAATCGCTTTACAGAAATTTTGAATTTGGGATTGTTTTTGATAAGGTTCCAATTCAAATTTAATTGAATTAAATTGACATAACGGTGGACAGTCCGGACAGTCCAGTATTGGTACTATTAAATATGTATTTATACTGAAAGACTTCCTACTTGTTCATATAATTTTATATAATTTTCATCCTTTTTTTCTAAAAATTAAAATATATAAATGAAAACTTTATGAAACTAAAATTTCTGTCGTCTGTCGTGCGGTTAAATTTAACAAGAAAAACAAAATGGTTTACTATAATATATATAAAAAGGAATAAAAAGGAAATAAAACGTAAAAAATAATAGTTTTAGTATATAAGTAGAGAAAAACCCATCCATGTATTAAAAATAAAAATATTTTTTTTTTTAGTATTTTGTCCTTTTTTATTGTAAAATATAAAATTTGATAATATTATGTAAAATGTGGTAAATGTTTATGTAATTTACATTTTACTGAAATAAGTTTTCTATTAAGTAAAATGGAAATTGTTACTTAAATGCACATATATAATTTTCTGCCTTGAATTTTATATTATTTGAAATTTTTGGATTAAACATTTTTTTGCGAATAGTTCTGGAAATAACTATGATGTTTTGAGATAGAAGAATTGGTGGAAACATTTGTTAAAATCAATTTTTCTTTACATTTTCGAGGGTCCAGAAATGAAACACAAAAAAATTCTTGAAAATTTTAAATAAAAGTAAGCAACTTAAATTTTGTGTATGTAACTTCAATTTGTAATCTATTTTTATATCTTCTTGATGCTGATAACTTATTTTTTTTTAAATTTTTTAAATTTTGACCTACCCCTAGGTTAGAAGGTTTGTTTTTGTTTTGGGTAAGCACAATAAAGATTGTAAATTACTTTTTATATCCTGTTTTTTTAATAATCAATATAGTTGAAGATATTTCAATACAATTTAGCATTGTTGAATTAAATTAGCTTGTAATGGCTTGTAATGGCTACTATACTTCTGACATGGCACTTAAATATAAAGACACAAAATAATAAGACGAAACTATTTGCGAAGAAAGTAAGGAGTCCCCGCCGTTTGTAACGTTCAAGAGAATTGATATGCAGATGCAGCACCAATTAGTGAATAATACGTTTATATCTGCTAGTTATAGAACTGTAGCTAAGTAAACTTTTATTTAAATGATTATTTCTCTGTAGAGTAGACCCCATAAACAGTGTCAGAAATTTAGATGCGCTGTCATTTTTTAATAGCATATGCCTAAGTAGTCCAATTACTTATATTTTCTTAGTAGTATCGAAGCTATTAAAAAAATTCACTAATTAATTAGGCAAAGTAAGTTTTTTTTTAAATAATTTCAATTAGTTTAATTATATTATACATAAATATCAAACCTATCAGTGTCAATACTTTCTCGATAAATTTCCAATAAACAACAAATATTATTTTATGAAACAATCTCTAATTTGTCTAAATATCTTTGCTAATTAGTAAAATTATTTATCTTTTATACAAATACATTTTAATTACAACAAAAACACTTTATATTTGACAACAATGTCACCATTTATTTCTTAAATACATAAAATGTATCTATACAACATAACATATTATTGACATATGACAAATAACTAATTAAAGTAATTTTGATGGCGTATTTTATTATCGTGTGAATGACCTCCCAGCTGTTTAAATATATTCACTGGAAACTATGTGTTTACACCCAGTATTGATAGTGATGGAGAATTTAGTAAACAAAAATGCACAAAAGAAAAACCGAATTAAAGTTAAAATAAATTGACCTAAGGTCAAATATATTAAAAATAATGGGAAAGATGATGATTATTATGATTAGCGTATTTGTTACACAAACAGTATTAACTTAATAAACCATTATTTTTCATTTGCAATCTTGCCGATTATAGTATTAAATTCCAATGCTGAATTAAAAAAATATTTATAAAATTTAATCTGTTAAAATTCAATTTATTTAATGTCAAATTTTATAATTTATATTTATTTTAATGTATGATTTTCACTAATTTAATGACATTCATTATAGTTAGCACTTAGATTATGATGCTTAAAACAGGAAACACACAAAAAGTAGCTAAGGCAAAATTCATAATTCTTATTATGTATTTCTTTATCGCACAATACAGAAAACTGTATTTAAGATCTCATTTTGGTCCATTTTTCTAAAATTCTGGTCCATTTTACTAAAATTGCAACTAAAATTCACTTGAATTAAATGTAGAAATTGCATTATTTAAAATAACTATATTTTTTGACGTTTAACTCAAATAGTGTTACCAACAACAAAAATTTCTGTTGATATAAAATTTGTTAACTCAGTACAATATTGATATTTTACAATCAAAAACCATTCGAATTATGGTAAATGATTGATGAAGGATACTTTAAAAATAGAAGTAGGTTCAAAATCTATGAAAATTCGGTAAATATTTACATTTAGCATTTTTCTCTTCAAATAAATGTCATCATTTTTTAAATACAAATAATAAAATAGAGTTGGGCAATAAGAATTCGAATTATTTAATAACGTTATTTTAAATTTTGTTTGTTACATAACGTTATAAATAACCTTAAATATTTTAAAAGTTTACATTATACGTAACGTTATTATGTTATCAATGTTTTTCAGGCGTTATCAATATTTATTATCAATATTTGAATCTGTGTACTACTACGAGGCTCGAGGCAATATTCGTATTAGGAAATTATATATAATTGTAAATTGTTTTCTAATAGGTTGATTTTTTACCTATAGTTAGTCGTTATTAAATAAAATCGAATCAATAATTCAGCAGCAGCTTTCTCCAATTTATCATGAACTAGTTTAATGAAGTAAAATAAAAACTAATAATAATAAACGTTATTGCTTAAGCTTACTATGCAGCTCGAATAAAATGAAATATTAGCGCGAATTCCAAAACACTTCAAATTCTCCGGTGAAATATCCATGAAAAAATTGTGATAAATATTTTGTGAAAAAAAAAAAAAATGATTATAAATGTCAAAGTTTCAAAGTGAAATAAAATATTCTAAAAATTAATTTGCGCACCATCTGTTGCTTGGAAAACAAACTACATTTTTTTTCATAACTTTTTCAGCTGTGTAACTACATGAGCGAAATTATATGGTAAATTCTTCATTTCTGATTTCACAACATTACATTCATATGACAATTTCATTTTACACGAGCTGCATACTAAGCTTAAGCTTAATATTATAATCGTAATAAACATTATGAATCTAATTGTGACGGTAATGTAACATAAATTCATCATTTTATCATTATTATAACGTTATTATGTATATTGTGTTACATCCCTAAAAAAATAGTAATCATTATACAAAAAGGACACTAATAATTATCTGTATATATACAAATTTTATATAACATGTTTTCATTTAAAAAGTCTCCATTAAACCGGAAAAATGTTAGTTTTTGGTTGTCATAACAGAAAAGAATCTTTTTTTTTTAAAGATTTCCCCATTTTCCGTTCCAAATACGGAAATCTAAATTTAAAGAAAAATAAAGGATTTTTCAACTCCTTTTTCTCTTTTTATGAATATTTTCTAAAACTAAATGATTTTTTTTTTCTTTCTAATAAATGGAACTGTGGGAAAAATCTTTTTAGTTGAGGTTTTTCATTTAGTTTTTTTTTTCATCCTTTTTAATGAAAATAAATAAAACTAAACCAATTTTTTTTTTTGTATTATACATTTAGTTTAGTTAGTAGAAGATTGAAAGAGTAGGTAAGACAAGTGAAGAGTTGGACTTATTATTATTATAATTTTTTTTGTGAGGTTAGGTAATAACTAAACCATAGAATCAGATTTATGTAAGTGTGTGGAAAAGTATAAAAATGAAAATGAGTTTTTTTTGCTTAAAAAGAGAATAATTTTCTTTCTTCCATCAACATTCGGTGAATGAACCAATTATCCAAAAGATTTTTTTTTTATGTTGAGTGACTGATGATTATGATGACAGTGATGATGATGATGATATTGCTGCTCTATGTTTATTATGGGTAAATGGGACACAGACATTTATAGGTTGCTTTTAAATAATATTCATGATATTAGTGCTTTGAATGATGACAAAAATATAAAAGTTTTTGTAGGTAAAATGTGAAAAACTTTTGTTGTATGAATGAAAATACAAGCGATTATATTAGGTGAATGAATTTTTTGTTAGAGATAAAGTGATATAGTTTTCGAAAGCATGAAATTGTTTTAGAAAAATATTTTTCATTAAAAAATAATTTAAATTTTAAACGTATGTGAATAGGTTGAAAACATCAATACTATATAAAGAAAAACGAGATGTATTTATGAAATTTTGAGAAGACTGAGTGATACATTTCATACAAGTTAAAATATCTTAAAGCATCCGTAATAAAAAGCCTGAACATTTCGTTCCAGTTCAGTAAAATTATACCGCAAGTTTCATTTTGTGAGATTTTGATATTCTATTTAAAAATATAAATTTAGCTTTACTTGGGGCCACTTTGGAAAACCAAGCTGTAGAAGACTTTATATCTGTAATATGTATAGACCCCATCTATAAAATTGTTTCTGATCCTTGTTTTTAACATGAAGTAGGAAAATATCTCCATGAATAACTACACGGTAATTCAATTCGTTGTGCTTCATTGGTTGGTGTATATTCTCATGTGGGAGTTATTTCTCATAGGGTTTTTACCATGGCAAATGCTAATTTACTTCACTTCAAGTGCGAATTTATAATTTTAATAAATCGAGTGGTTTTAATTTACAATTCGTGGCATTATTTCACATTTACATTTGGTGAAATTAATTCCTGATACGAGTGGAATAAATTCTCATGTGGAATGATTTTTCTTAACGTTATCACGGAGTTATTCCTCACCAAGTTTGTATCATTGTTAATGCCAAACCAATTAACTCTACTTCAAGTGGGGATTTAGATTCCCATTTATATTTGGAGTAATAATTTCTCACTTAAAGTAGAATTAATTCCCATCTGGAGTGATGTTTCTGCAATTTTCCTGTAACATTTACCGTGTTAAGCGTTAAATATTTAACTCTCACTTTCACTTGACATAATAAATTAACAAAATTTTAAGCTTGACAAAAATATAATTAAACTATCAATCATTTAATTTCATAAAGAAAGGACTCTTCTAAGTCTTCCTCTATTGCTGAAGGAAAACTTTTATAATTATAAATTCCTTGTTTCATAGGAGAATTTAAATTAAATTGGTATTATTTTAATGATATTTATATAGTTAAATTTTCTATAAAACTATATTCCAACATTTAAATAGGTACGTAGACGTACGTATCTTTATGTAAATTTTTATAATTAAAACTTTCAACAGCAACAAAAAAAAAAAAACTGTCTATAAAATTATTTATCAAAAAAATTACCATAAAAACTTCTGTAAAACTTAATCTAATATAAGAAAGTAATTTCCAATTTTTTTTTTTGAATAAATAATGGGAAAATTTGATCCTGCTATAAAAATCTTTTCTATTTTTTTATTTTATTTTTATGTTTTAAAGAAAATTTATTATAATTTTGTAAATTCTTTTTTTTTTTTGGAACTATTTTTTTGTTATTAAAAAGCCGCTCGTCTGATAGAAAATGGACGGATCATAAATGTAAAATCTAAACAGGCTAATTTCATTATTTTAGAATTAATATTTTGTATGTTTTTTGTAGTAATTTGTAGATTATATTTTTCAAATTACCATAATTTATATTTTGTAGAACTAGTTTTCGTTAATATTTTCTATTTCTGTTTTTATTTTTATTGTATATTAGATAAAAACTAATTTGGTTGTGTAAAAACATTAACATTAAATATGCATATAAAAAATATCTTTTCTATAAGATGATTTTCATTTTGTTTTTGATATTTTTATAATTTATTGTTTTTATGATTATATAGTTACAGTATTTGTGACGGACTGCGAAGCTTCAAATTCGTAAAAAGTTGAATATCTTTACATTTTCAATGATGGTGGAAATTCGAAACAAGTGTTCGAACCCATCAGTATAAGCTAATTAGTGCATTGTTTGCCCAGCAATATTTCATAGATCTATAGTTGATTCATAAAATATATGGAATTATTAATTACATTGGGTCCGTACTGTGAATTTCTGTATTGCATCCACTCCGTTTTTGGTTTTATTCAAAATCACTCCGTTTATTACAAAAGTATTCTATTTATTACGAGTTATCGTTCCCCCCTTAGGTAATCAACTTTTTATTTCTGGTTTTGTTGTTTTATAGATAAGAAATTATTTCATGTTTATTTATAAAATGATTATAAGAATTTCATTAAATTATTGTATATAATATATCAAAATTATAAAGAATATTTATTCAGAAAATTAATAAATGTAAGATAAATTGTATAATTAATTTTATGAAAATATAAACATTTTAATTTTACAAATTATTGTTATTAATTGAAACAAAACCTACAGATTTTAAGAATGTTATCATTGATCTAGTTTGAAGACAATATTTATTCCCAGTAAATTCACAGTGTTTTACATATAGCTTAACAATCATTTTGGTTAGGTTTTTGGTTTCCTCAGAAATTGTAATGACATTACTTGTCACAAAAAAAGTTCTAGATTTGAAACATGGTCAGTTGATAAACAAAGCCAAGATGGGAGTGTAATTTTCGTCGTAACGTACGGACCAATATTGATTGATGATGGCATTTAAAAAATTGGAAAATATCAGCGGAACAATGTGAACATTGAAGAAGAACTTTTGGAGATACCCAAGGCTCAATTTGGACTATAGCGTCTGAAAAGAAGAAAAAGTAATTATTATATTGCGCTATTCATTCCCAGTTTTATATATTATTGGACCCACTTTTGATAGATAAAATAGTAGAAATAGATAACGTCCAGCATTATTTGATATAACGTCTATTTAGTTTTAATTATCAATGGAATTAATTAAAGAGTTTTGTTCTACATAAACCTTCATAAAATTTGTTTTAAAAAAAAATTGCTTTTCAGAATATTGTCAATCAGTTTCATATAAAATGCTAGAGTCCAGATATTTGAAAAATGCATATGGGTTTAAAAAGCATGTTATCAAAAATATTTGGACTCCAGAAGCTCATTTTATATGAAACTGATTGACAGTATTTCTGCAGGGCGATGTTTTTTAAAAGCAAGTTTTATGAATTACAATTTAATTTAATTTTAATTCCACAATTGAAGTCTTATACAAGCATTTTCAGTCTAATCACGCTCAGAACAGCTAAAACGCTTCTATCATACAAGTAAAACGCAACAGCTTATATTAAAATAAAATTTATACCGAAGATGACAATATATATATAAAAAAAAAACAAAATTATTCAGTAATTCAGGAATTTTATATGTGTTTTAAAATTAACTTTAAAATCATCTGTTAAATATGTAAAAAGAATTTCAAATTTTTTGTAACCGAAATTCCAGTTCTTTAACAGACCCCAACATCAAAATAATAACTGGTTTACTTGTAAAGCAAAACATCATCTTTTAAATTTTCAACTTGTTGTTCACATATTAAACGCTTCAATTGTTGTTGTTGATGATTTCCTGAAATTTAGTAAACAAGTAAAATGATTCCAAACACGCGACTTAAATATACACGCGGTCAAGCAACATCAAAATTTTACAACAACAACAACAACAAAAACCAGTTTTCTTCACTTTTTTTTTCACTTTTTTTTTTGAAATATTTTTTTCTAATAGTTTTTGTCTGGTGGAATTTTAAAAGATTCTTTTTATTACATATTTGTATCTTTTATGATTTGAGTAAACCAAAAAAAAAAAAAGATACAAAAATTATTTTAAATCACGGAAAGCAATTTATATTTTTTTTTTTATTTTTTATTTGAAAAAAATTACGGAAATTTATTTAAAAAAAAAAATCATTTTTGAAGTCAGTGTACATTAAATCTACAAAATCTTTCTTTAAATTTGGTTCTAATTCTGCCTCTGGAGTATAAAATAATTCGAATTTTAGTTTTTCAATTTGATTTCTATGTAAAATAGAAATTCGTGCGTATTTGAAGAAACTGTTAAAAAAAAATATTTTGTAAAACGTTTTAATTAAATAATTTTAAAAAACGTGATAAAATTATTAGTACATAAATATAAAAATTTAATATTTATTTAATATGAGATGAAAGATAAATGATAATTGACGGATTAAATAAAGTTTTAAGTAATTTTTGTAATTGGATAAACTATGAAATTTAAATTGAAGATTTGCAGCGTGTTTTAGTACTGATATTTCGATATTTCGTGTCATATAATATTGAAATTTAATTCTTAAATCAGCTTCCGGCAGACGATTTCTGTTAATTACTTGTTTTTTTTTAATGAATGATGGGGTAATGGCATTTAACTAAATGATGTATAGTGTCTTTTGAGATGGTCTAATATAATTATTTTCATAAATTATGCTAAACATTTAGAGTAAAATTTTCCATGACTTTACTTTTAATATAAATATCTGTGGTTATTTCAATCAAGGAGGAACAAATTCTTAAAATTACTAATTTCATTTTAGGTAATAACACACAAAACAAAAATTATATTAGAAGTTATAGGTCGTATCATTAAGTATACATTTTAGCTATGTATATTATTTTCGGCGCAATGCTGCAAAGAAATAAACCGTCTCTTTCTCGGGTACCCATTTTCTTGGTTAATGAAAAGATAAATCTTGTGTTAATTCGATGAGGATTAGCTACTCGATTACTAATTTATCCAGGAATTAGGTATCCGAAAATAACGACACTGAGTATCGAATTTCTATGATGTTGTTTTTATTGAGAATTATACATGGTTCCCAGTAAAATTACGTTTCTAGGAAGCCTTATAGAACTATCCATTTCAAAATGACGTTACATTTCCAATATAAAATATCATTTTGAAAACTCTGTACTGAAGGCATCTTTTAAGGCATCATTTGTAAAATTTAAGTGCACGTACATAATGACGCTATGAGCGGTGTAAGGAGTAGGCTATGAGCGGTACACAGCTTCCAGTACCGCCTAAGAGTTTATAAAAGAATATATCAAAATATTGTGCATTAGTGTCATTCTTTAGATATCGGCTACAAACTGTTGAATTTAAAGCGACATTACATAAAATCATCAATCGGCATCGACAGAAAAATGAACAATGATCGAATTCCAATATTTGATTACTTTTAATATTTTTATAAATAATTTCAAAATTATTCAATTTTCATTTTCACGGTCCCCTAAAGAAAATATTTTTTGTGATCCTCAAAAGTATTAAAAGCGCGAGTATTAAAGTTTTATAATCGCTGGCTTAATTCATTTTAAATTTTAGAAATGTAATTTTCAATAATTCTGTTAAATTTTAGCTATAATACTTAATATCAAATTTTATATTTTAAATTAAAAAATTAATTTTTTGTTGTTAATTAAGTATAAATACAAAAAATAAATTTTCTCAAGTATTTTTTTTATATCATGATATTAAATTTTATTTCCTCCTTTCATTATCAGGTAAGTGGATATATCATCTTCAATAATTCTATTTTTGGTACAATAAATATCTTAATATTGAAACATATTTATAATGTAAAATTTATTATTAAGATAAAAATGATTTTTGTTATATAAAATGTCATCATTTTCACATCATCAAAGATAAAATATTTATTATTAAATTTTCAAATTTTCTAAGTATAGAAGAGAAAATTGATATTTATCGATTGGAAATTTTTATTGATATTATAATAAATATTTTTATATAATTTTCTTTTAAATTTGTATTTATGTAATGTAAATTTATTAGAAAATTAATTTTAGTACACCCTTAAATCTTGATAAAATAAGGAATTTTTTCAAGGAAAATACAATTTAATGATTAATTTTGTTAAGCGTTTTTACTTGTCTATCATTCATGTTAGATAAATATTACATAATTATTAATAATTTAATAATTATTATTAATATTAATAATTTAATATATTTATTATAAAAATAGGTACTTTTCTTTTATATAATATTATAAATATTTACTAAAAATATGAACGCGCAATAATCAATTTATTATTTACCTTAGTTTTTGTATAGCTTCTTCAATTAGTAGCTTGAGAAAGTGCAAAAAAATTAATAACAATAATATTAGTATACAAATATTATTAGGAGTGGATAAATATTGATTTTGAAAATTCTTTGTACACTGAAAGAAATTATATTAGATGACACTTAAATAAAGTTTAGATACGATTATTTTTAGGCGAATATAAGGGAAAAGAAGATTAAGTTCGAGTTACCAATCCAACCAAACTTTCTGTCTTGTTTGCTCTATAATTTAAAACTATAAATTCCAACTATCAGAATAAAGAAATTATTTGAAGTAGTTAGTGCGACAGCTTAACTCCCCTAGCGTTTACTTATGAGAGTAGAAAAGTTATTTAATTCGTTTTCCGCAAAACATTCATCTCCATGACCTCTACTCGCATGTTTCTGTGTTTGGTATATATTTTAAAAAGCTTGTTCCCGTAGCATTGTTGGATAACGAGCACGAATGTATAGTAAACCGAGTCAATCATATGGGAATGACTCACATACTTTGTAGCTTTATCTTTATCACAAACTAGTCGCAGTGTTGGCTATGAAAATTTTTCAACCCATTTTTTCTGGTTCGGTATTAGTGATTGCAGTGCAATCTTCCGTGCCGTATCATCTTAAGTTATCTCGTCTGCTTTTACATTACCGGGGAAATAGTATTTGATTTAGTAAATAACTTTTCATTTTCTTTTTCTCAGTGTAGATATATATACTATTATATTCAACATTTTAATATTTTTTTCAAAACAAGGGTCGATCAAAGTAGTTAGTTTGCCAACATTAAATATTAGATTAATAATATTAAAGTTTTCTTTCCCTATTTTATGAAGTTTTCCTCTATTTTTATACCATTATATTCCGCTTTGTTGAATTAAGAAATTTAATATACATACTCGTAGGGGGATCAAAAATGTTCGGTCTGTTTGGCATTTTTTTAGAGACTTTGTTCTTCATTTCATTCAAAATATTTTCTTCTTTTAGTTATATTATAAATTGAATGACCTTTTTTCGATATAATTATTTCAAATTGAAAATAAAAGGTTCCGTGTCAAGAAAAAATATATACTTAGTTATAAATTAGTCAATTGAATTATATTTATGTATTTATATATATTTAGATATGTTGTTTACTTTATGTATATTGTATATTGAATATAGGAAGGAAACACGGAAACAAGAAACTTATTTATAATATCACTTTTATAATTCAAAAATTCAAACCACAATATTAGTTTGATAAATTTATATAAATATCGTATTTTAATTAAGATATTAAACAAATGATATAGTATAATAATTTGGATTGGATTGGATTAAACAGCGGGGTTCATGAACGTAGACCTATTATATACCCTTCACGTCGCATTTCCGATATGAATTACCAAAGCATTTCCGTCGCAGAAGCAGGAGACAGGCAAATAACATAAAAATTGTTCAATTGTTTCAAGCATTATCCCTAAGCATGGACTATCCTTTTAAGATCACGGTCTCCACATATACTGAGCTTTTCTATTTTGGAAGTATTTTTTGGTGACTAATTCGATCCGGACTCGTCATAAGCTTTTTGTTACTATACAATTAATTTACATCTTTTAACGATACATAGTTTAAAAAGAGTTCTACACCTCTACCTATAATTGTCTTATAGGTGGTTCCTTTACTATTTATATATAGGACTGTTTCACCTTCCACTGAATCGAGGTCGGTCGGTTTATACATTATTCAGATAAAAAAAATAGCTGTTCCAAACTCATATACAAAGATTCACTAACCTAGTTTCTTGGGAACTCTATATTATCTTTATAGTGAGTGTCGTGTCCTGTAAGAATACTAACTAGATGTTTTTAATGTCTACAAATACTTTTGAATATGTAGTAAGAAATCTGAATTATCTCAAAAAATTCTGAAAATATGTAAAAAAAAATTTAAGCCAATATTGGTCAAAATACTCAAAATTTTGAATAAAATTTAAATAAATCCACAATATTTAAAGACAATTTAAATTTTTCGAACCAAATTAAAAAACAATGTTTTTTTGTTTTGTTTTTGTAAATTTTCCTTCCGGAAAGGACTCCTGTATATAAAAATAATCTCTAAATGTTTAAACTTTTCCTGTTTTGCTCATGGTATACAAGATGTTTTCCTGAAAATTATATTAAGATGGGAACATTTTCAGGTGGTTTCATAACAAGCATCCAATTACCAAAATAATAAAAACTTTTCTTTTAAATATTTAACGAATTTTTTGATTAAATATCAAAATTTATATTTTATTAAAGTATTATGTTATACAAAAATTAAATAATTAAGGAAAACACAATTTTAACTGACATTGTTAATTTTCCAAATTTACTAATTATGTACAGTAGAGAGCGGTTGTAGTGCTTGTGTCTGGGAAAAATACTTTAATTTGAAACCATTTGTTTGACAACAAATATCTCACTATTTAAAGCTAATGAGCTTGTTCCAATTAAAAGTTACTTCACTATAAAGAAACTTATGGTCTAAGTAGGTCCAAATTACAATAAAAAATCAAGAAATCTCTTTCATTCCAAAAATTAACATTTCTTAATAATAAAAATTCCAATAAAAACAATTTTTGGAATCTAAAAACAAAATTTACAACAATTTTTCCATAAATTTTTATATTCTGAATTTTACTTTTTTAAGTTATCATAAAAAAAAAAAGTAAATCCAATTACACCCAAGTTGATATTTAAAGGATTCTCCTAAAAGCCAATTTCCTTAAATCACAGATTAAAAACATAAAACTCCCTAACATAAAAAAAGTTCAATATTTTTTTACTTCTTGTTTTTTTGCTATTCATATCATCGTAGTCGTAGATTTTACGTCCCAATGTATTTCGTAAAAGTTCCATAATAATGTCGGAAAAATAAAGTGAATAGAGAAGAAATAAATGTGAAGGCGCGCCAAAAAAAAAAAACCAAATATATTTTCTTATTGGCACGTGTAAAAGTGATGAAAAAAAGAAAACCGGAAAATTTGAAAATAAAAAGAAATATGATCAGAAATTGATACCCTTTTGTACCTACCAAGAGTTTGTCTGTGGATTGGAAAAACTTCAAAGAATTCCGTATTCAAAAACAATCGGGGCTATTCTGAATTCCGTTCGGAACGGAGAAATACTCAATTTTAGCTCCGACGGAGAATTTGGTATTCTAAATTTCGTTCGGAGGATAATTAATTTTCGAATTCGATTGTTTGTAAATATGGTATTCTGAATTACGTTCGGAATGTCAAATTCATACAAAATTTCTCCGACATAATATACTTGCGGAGTATTTAAGTTGTGTTAACAGTTAAATTATTTTCTAAATATTTTTTTTTAAATAAAAAAATTAAAATGTCTAAGACTACAAATAAAACGCAATATAGAAGATTAATAGATTTATTAAATGAGAAACCAGATATTGCAAGAGGTTTTACCAAACGTGACAGAGTTGAAGTAGATAACTTTTGGGAAAATATAGCTGTTAAACTCAATAGTTTGGGACCCCCAACTAAAGATAAATCTAGTTGGAAAAAGGTAAGTGAACTTCCTTCATGATAAATTTAAAATTACTTTACCGAATTAATTTTAGGTTTGGCTGGATTATAAGTGCTATATAAAAAAGAAAATGACGCATAATAAGAAGGAACTAGTAGCAACTGGAGGAGGACCCAATAAAATGTACATCTTCACAGATATAGAAGAAGATGTCATTAAATTAACATCAATGGAAACCAATGTTAGTGGTATTCCAAAAACTCTATCTTTTGGCATAGTTGAAGATCGGGAGGTATTAGAAGTTTTCCCTGAAATTAATGATAACAACGTATGTACATAATCAGAATATAATTTTTTTTTTATTACCTATTTTTTAACGCCAACAGGTAATAGAATTTACAAATGCTGATGATTTAAATATTTCGATGCAGTCTATAGATGACAATAACTCTCAACGTCAATTACCGAAAAAAACAAACAAAATAATTTCATCCGAGCTTATGAATGAACAAATAAAAAATCAAGAGTGTTTTTATCAAAGTGTTTCGGAATATTTTAAACGGCAACAAGAGCAGCATTTAGAAATGTCCAACAACGTAAAAAAAATATATCGGTCCATTGACAAAATGAACGATAATCATAACAATGAAATAGCTGAAGCACGTAGACATAACTTAGCTATTGAAAAACTCCTTCAAGCTAAAATAAATATAAAAATGGAAATGCTAGAAATTGAAAAATCTAAGTTAAATTATAATTCTACTTAACCCATTTGTATGTGATTAGAATATTGGTGGTCCGTCCCATATTGGTATAATATATAATTTAAGAAAGTCATTTTTGTTATTGCCAAAGAAGTTGAACTAAAATTTATTTTTATTTTGTTATTTTTTTTATCTATTTTTATAAATTATAGTAGTGGAACTACTAATACATTTTTTTTTTTATATTTTTAATAAAGATTTTTTTAAAAAAAATTATGATATTTATTTGTTTTTATTATAAGCTATTCATCACGTCATTTCTAATTATTGTCGCTTCATTTCGGTAACGCGATGCTCCACCATCCTCATCCTCGTAATTTTCACCATCGTCTTCATTTTCATCTGGAAGATATTCTTCATAATCTATTCCATAACTGAAACATATGTTATGTAAGGCACAACATACATTGAAAATTTGTACAGCTTTTTTAGGTGAGTAATGGAGTTCCCTTGCCCCAAGCAAGCAACGAAATCGATTTTTCAACACTCCAATGGTTCGTTCTATAATATTTCTTGTTCTAGAATGTTGGGTGTTATAAAAAATTTTTGATATAGATGATGAATTTGTTCGATATGGTGTTAGAAGCCACGGCTCCAAAGGATATCCTGCATCACCTTAAAAATACATATAAAAAAATATATAAAAAAATATATAAAAAAATATATAAAAAACTGTAATGGGCTTTTTACCTAGCAACCAGGAACCTCTCTGACCTCTCCTATATTCATCTTCAAAATATTTTCGAGCTGCACTTGCCTTCCACACATGTGCATCATGGTTACTGCCCGGGTATCGGCCATCAATATACCTAATTCTCATATTATGGTCACAAATCTGAAAAAATAATAATTAGTAATTTAAAATACAGTTTGACATCTATCATTATTTTTATATTTTACAATCATTGCATTCACGCTAAAAAATCCTTTCCTATTCACATACAAATGTTTATCTATTGCAGGTGGAATTATTTTTATATGTGTTCCATCTACACACATGATAACACCAGGAAAGTTGGTTTTGGAGTAAAATGTTTCCTTTGCACAATTTTGCTCATTGTCCGTCATTTTAATATTTATCCATTTAGAACATAATTTTTCTTCTAAAATATCTAATGTCTCTGAAAGAATTTTGGAAATGGTGGATTGAGCCATGCCAACATCAAAATCTTTGCCAACTCCATGCTGATAGCTTCCTTCAGCTAAAAATCTAAGCAAGGCACAAAGTTTTTGTTTAGGTGTTATACCAAATGATTTTTTAAGTGGTGGTAATCCGCTTTCCAACTCTTTCAAAACGTAAAGAAAGCTATGTCTATTTAATCTGAAATTTTTTTTTATCCTAAATGAAATTAATTCTTTTTAGTTCTTTTAAATTAATTACCAAATTAAAATTTATACTTACACGTTATCATTAACATTAAGTGGATCATTATTTCTCAATAATATCCTTTCATTTCTTAAATTTCGTCTTCTTACTAAATCTTCAAATCTTTCTTCTTCGTTTATCATTTCCAGGTAAAATCCAACAACATCCATTATTTTATAATTTAAAAATCACAAATAATCACAAATTTTATCGACACTAAAAACACAAATTACTTTATCAATAATAAAAAAAATAGCGTTTGACATAAATCAGCTGATTTCGAAAACTCCGAAAATTGTTTTCATATGGCAATTTTTTAACTCGATTCCGTCGGAATTCAGAATACTATTTTGTTGTCCGTCGGAATCGAGACCTCCGTCGGTATATCTATCCGAACGGAATTCAGAATAGCCCCGAATGTCAAACGAAAGAAGTTAGGAGTTTGTTAAGAGTGGAATTTCTTTTCTAATAAGTACGAGCTATAACGGAGTCGTGGTAGAATATCCAGATTGATTATAGTGATTCCGAGAGTAATCTTGGCCGATATATTTGGTATCCTATGTGACAGGATTCGGAAAAAGAAATTACAAATGATAAAAAGAACTTTTTTTCAGAATTCATAGGTCCAGGCTAGTTGTTTTGAATAAAGTCATTTTGTCAATTGTTATATGTCATTTTTCTTATCTGCATCCAGGCCCAGGTCGAGATATTACAGTTTAATACCTAACTAAGATATGAGCTTGTAATATTGAAATGACTAAAACTCCTTAAATTAAAATTTAACATAAAACATTTTGAAAGAGGTTTTTCCTGTCCAAACTTTAGATTGTAAATATTGAAACTATACAATTTTTCAAGTTCATCATCAAAATTGGTCAATGTAATTAATAAACTTTTAATTAGATAGCAATAACAAATTAAATTAATTATATTCTTCTGAAATTAACGACATCAAAATGACTCTATTTGAAGAGTCGATCATAACTTCTTTTTCATCTATTTGAATACCAAAAGTGAAATTAATAAAAATACTTTTCCAAATATTTTTCCCTGAAACATTTTAAATAGCATTTATACAAAAATGTTAAAATGTAAACTCACACCTAAGAAAAATAAAGAAATATGTTAAATTCAAGAAAACAGAAAACGAAGAAAAGTGTTAATAGAAATAAATTTTCTTAGAATAAAATCACATTCATGTATAAAAATACTTAACCTCACCACAAATTCATCCATATAACTTACAACAACAAAAAAGGTGAGGTCGAGGTCTACTACATTCCATTGAAGACATTCTCAGGTGTATAATTATATAACAAAAAAAAAAAACACTTTTTAATATTATTTTTTCTGTGGATCATTGTGGATCACCAGAATCATTACAATGAAATTATCAAAAAAAAAAAAAAAATCTATTTTAATTTTTGTATGGATCAGATTTGAAATGAGATTTTTACTTGGTTTAAATCATAAAGTTAAAGTTGCCACATCATTTTGGTAAGAAATGAACTAAACTTTTGAGGATGCCATTTTAGTTAATATATGAATAGTAGAAGCTAATATTCCCTCCCCATCGAGATTTCTATAAATGTAAATAATTTTAAAAACAAGGAAGAAAATTTATTTTTAAAGAAAAATGACGATGAGATAAATGGAAAAATTGAAGAGTCATGAAGCAAATTGGTTGTATTATATATGCCTTTCTATTTTATAAATGATAATAGATTCTTTTATGCTGTACCATATTCTTTCTATTATAGACATTACATATTGACATGTTGAAATATTTCCACAAAATGATGAATTTATGTCTGATGCCAAAGCATTTGGTGTTGAGGAAATTATTCTCATCTTCAATTTTTTTTTTAAAATGTGTTATCTTTGGTTGTGAAATGTAAATTGGTTATTTGATATGAGAAGTTATTTATAGTTTTTGAAAATGTTAAGAGGCATTTGCAAGATCCACTACAGACGAAGGTTTTCTTTGGTTTTGTTGAAGTAAAAGGAATCTTATTATATATTTTTTTTTTAGACTAGAATTGACAGTTTTGATTCTACAAAAATTTCCAGTTAATTTTGTCAATACAGTATTTCAATTTCAATACAGTATTTTGATCAGACTTATTTCAAGACTAATTGTATGAGGTTGGTTTAAGCTTTCAAATTTTATGGAAGTTAATATCATGCAGTTCTTACAGTAACTGGTCAATATTCTGTCTTGTCACATTCATTTCAAGGAACTTTGTTGAACGATGTCTAGAGCTAGATGATTATGGATAATTTTCAGGGCCATCTTTACAAATTTAAGCGCCTCTGTCAAAACAAAATTTGAAACGTTTCACAATTTATGAACGAACTTTGTATTACAAAATTGTAAAACTGTGCGGCGGTGGAGTAATGCTAGAGTGTTAATTATGCTGCAATGCATTAGGACCTGAGTTCAACTTCAAACTGAATAATCGATGTCCCTGTATGTTGTCTCAGCATTGTTTAAATGAGCACCCAGTAATAAAATATGCAATATGAAATTGTAGTTTTAAGAGTGGGAAGAGTAACAACAAACGTTTTACTATTAAATGTTTCCTTCTCTATAAAAAAACTTATGGTGCGGAATTCATTAATAACTTAGTCCAAATGGCATTAAAAATGTCGTGAAATCTCTATCAGTGAGGTCCTATGCTGCCAATTAGGGTTGAACATGGAAAAATAAAATTGTAAAATTAAAAAATAACCAACATTTTTTATTTCAAAGAAATAACGATACAAAAATCATCTTTACTTGGTTTATAGGCGGATCGATGACGCCCCTGGGCTGCAGTCGTATCCCCAATAGATAAGTAGGGTCTGATAATTGTGTAAATAACTTCTTTCAATGTTTCTGGACCAATAACTATCCTTATTTCGCCACAAAACCATGCATTTTCATTGCTGCTTAATTTTGTATCTACTGGTGCTTGTCTAGGGCTTTCTATTAACTTTAGAGGAGTTATTTTTAGCTACTCGTAAAATATAACTTTTTTTTTGTTGAAAATATTGAAAATATACATGGAAAAACAAAAAAAAAAATTATATTTTCATATTTTTCCGCTTAGTCAAGTTCATAAATTGTATATAGAAAAAGTGATTATATTTTTTGGTTTAGCTTAGATAAAGTAAATATAAAAAGTCATCGAAGCATTCAGGATAAGGTTTTTTTTTTGGTTACAAAAAAAAAAGTTAATTAATGTAAAGTATTTAATGGATTTCTATATAAAAGAAAGTATATTAGTAAATTATAGAATTAAATATATTATCAATTTTAAGAGTTAATTTTCTTTTCTTTTCATTTTGCAATGAAAATTCTTGTGAAGAATATTTTCTTTTGATGATGTTTTTTTTATGAGATTATTGATGAATGCATAAACATGCTAAAAGTAAATTTTTATATTAAGCAAAGGAATTATAAAAAAATTTACGTGAATCACACACAACACACTGTAAAAAATGATAAAACCTCAAAATGAAAGCTGTATAATGTATAACGTTATTATTCCATTACGTTATAACGAAATTATCAATATTATTCTTAGTAACTTTTCCTCTATACCAGAAAATTGAATTTTGATTAATCGTAATAACGTTATTATATGTAACTAAACAAAAAGTTATTTTGTTGAAATCAAATTACATTTTAGCCAAGAATTATGATTAGGTTAGGAAATAGTTTTAATTCAAAATTTGAAATTATGATGACAAATGTGTTCCGTCAATTTTTTGTTCAACCTTAAAATGAATTTAATATCGAAATAATAACGTTATAACAGAACGGAATTACATAATATTTCATTATTATAACCGTATCCGTAATAGAATTGAAATTTTATTTGTAGACGTAACGAAATGAATAACGTTAATTTTTTTCCGGTTTTCTGCACTGTCAAAAAAAACGATTGAATCACAACAATTTTTGAATTTAGAATTTAGACTTCAATTAAAACCATTCATTTTTCATTTTGACCTACTCAACTTTTTGTTGAAATTTATAGTTTTTTTTGGCTATTTGTAGACTACAATCACCATCCCAAATAGAAAATTGATTATTGAAATTTTCCATATATCAATTCTCTTTAAAATGGATTTTGTTGCATTTATGAAAACGCTGACATCATTGACTTGAATAGCTTAGCAAAAAATATATTTTTCATATTCATTTAACTTCCTTTGATAAATTCGTTTCAATAAAAAAACATTTTGTTGTTAGGTCAATATGAAAGATTCATGACATTTTTCATCTCGTTTTTTTTATGTTATTCAATGTCAGTGGCTCTTCACCTTTTTACAATCACGGTACTCCAATATTAAATTATGCTATATTCTAGGTATTTAATGTAAAGTAATTTTATTGAGTTTGTTTTACATATAGTTCGCTTCATCTTGGTTGAGAATCACTGCTCTACGATGTTAAATTTCAATGAAATAATAAATTTATTATATTTTTTACGTTGCAATTTATCAAGCTTGAATATTGTTTTTTATTGCTGGCATCAAAAGTTTATAAAAAAAATGTGATGTTTGAGCTTAGCATTCAGAAAAAAGCAATGAATAATGTCTAAAAAATTGTTATTACTATTTTGTTACTGGAAATAATTGAATAAAATTAAAAACGTTTTTTTTTATGTTTTGTATAATGTATAAGGTAATAATTGATTCCATATTGTTTAATGGAATTTACTATTTTTGCCTCATGTGATTTTGATTTATTATTTAGAGCGGTTAAAAATATCATTATGACTATGAAACTATCTTAATTTTGAAATGATATAATGGAATTGGTTAAAATTGTTTGAATATTTTGTTTTGAAACTATATTATGAAAATAAGAAAGTCGAATTTTATTACAGTGGAAAATATTAAAACAAAATGTTTTAGTTTTGGATAATTCAGTTGACCTAATTTGGTTGTTGTATATATTGTTAGCCCAAATGGAAATATATGGTTATAATCTGTACCTTTTAAAATATTAAATAAAATTGATTATTCATTGTACTTTCTGACTATTAGATTACCCTGAACACTTGAATTAACATATTACATATTTAATTGATTCTTAAAATTAGCATAACTTTTAAACCAAATTTTTTGAATCAATTGTGTATCAATGAAATGTACGAGGATATTTTATTTGATTTGAGGAATGGGATAAAAAAAGATGAATATATTTTGGCATTAGTCCTATTTTAACTCAGGGTTACATTTATGAATTGCGCTTGTAACAATTTTGTTCATAAAATCTGATATTTGCCACATCTGAACCTAAAATTGCTTTATATTTATCTCGTAAAATCGAAGAAATCAATCGGATGCCACTGAAATTTTTCTTATAGGACTAATTCTTATATAAATTTTGCAATGACTATTTTTGGATACGTAATAGTTTCATATAAGTTTGAAGTTTGACGGCACTCGCACTCGCCTTCTAATACAAATCTTTTAATTAAGTATCAAAAATTGCTAAGCTAAGTATTGGGTACCTTATCTTGTGCTGACTTTTTACATTTTGGCTACTTAATCTTGTGCTGAAATATTATCATTCGTGATAATATTTCAGACAATTTAAACCTTTCAGTAATTTCTTTTTGAGAAGGGGAACGCGAGAGAGCACTACGACCTTAACGATCTATTGTGCGTTCTTTTAGTTCTTAAGTCTAGAATTTTTCACAAGCTGATCTTAACTAAATAAAAAGCACTTGAAGCTACACGGATTAATAATTTTAATTCCACCGTTTCCTACTTTTTATTCCGTAAATGTCATCGTATTTGTCATTAATTCTACTAATATTGAAATTACCATAAAATTTGAATAATTTATATTTTAATATCAATTTATTTGTGACATAATGTCAACAAAATGTTCTTGATAATTTATTAATGTTTTCATGAATCCACGAATTTTACACACATGAACAAAATTCCCAAATGGAAATAAAATTTTCCTTTCCACCTGTTGTGATGGTTTCTCTTTCCCATGATATACCAAATTTTGTGCTGCATCATTGTGTTTTAATTTGCCTACTATATAGCCTTTTAAACTCTAAAAAGGATTCAGCTTTTGTAAATTATTTGCTTTAGTTTATTTCATTTTTGAAGTGTTCTCTCTGTATCACAAAATTATAAAAATAAATTTCTACATTTTCCAGGAAATTTTTATATGGACAATTGTGTAAATATTATCCTTTTGTGAAGTTCCCTCCATTTTCTGTTGTTGTTGTTGTTTGTGTAATAATAATTCATTATTTAAAAACCCCATCAGTGACGATGACATCACAAAAATATCTAAACAACCCTTAATATTTATTCAGTTGATTTTTCTGTTTTGTTACTGTTTTAAATTTTGCCTTGCGGTAATGCGGTTTTTTTATTTTTATGTTTAAATGCAAAAATAACCAGGAACATTTTTTTTTTGTTTTGTTTACATATACATCAAAAAGTTTTAATGTTTTAAATCCTTTGGTACCAAATTTCAGTTCCATGTGACAACAATAATTGAAATTTTTGTATTATGTTAAGGGGTTTTGTTGTTAAATGGAGCAATGAACGCGTTAAAAACAATTTTCAGTTTTTGTATAATTAAGTAAACTTTTTGAATTGTGGATTAAAAATTGAATATATTAATGATAATTATCATGAATTTTATAATTATTATTGTTGAAAGCATTAAATTTATGAGATTGTGCAAAAATGAGATAATTTTTAGGCTGATCTGTCGAAATATTTCGTAATATGAATTTTAATTATTTAATTTTATTTGAAATTTATTTATTTTCTTAGAGGTTTGTTATTAAATAATAGTAAAATTGTTAACAAAATGTGGATAACTTAGTTGACAGAACTGGTAAACCATAGTGGGAGTGTCTTTACAATTTACAAAAAAAAATCCTTAGTATTCGTACAGAGTGTAGCTATTAACGTTATTCAGGATGTGGATATTTATATTATTTATATGCAACCAATCTGCGCACGTATATTTAAATAAGCATAGAACAATGTTTGCGCGTTGTACGTGCCCTCCCTAACTATTTCCCTTTCCAACTAGACGCTCAAAACAGGACACTGATTGTTACGATCACACAGTTCTGCCATTCAAATATTTTTAATTGTTTTGGTTCTTATTGAATGAGTGAATTTCAATACGCAATTGTTCTGGGAATGGTAAAAGCTATTGAAGTTCGGTCGGAACCGCTGTGTTATTATAGTATTCAGAAAAGGTTGTATAAAACCTGAATTCTTGAATATTGTGTTCTTAATCAATCCAACCAATAATTTAAATATTTAATAGAGAATCTTACAATAAGTATTAGGAATTTTCAATAAATTATAAAATATTAACATATTTTATACCAATTAACTTAATATGAAATTCATTGATTCTGTAATTGCAATAAATTTATTTCAAGAAGATGATGGCTAATATTAGTCTCAACTTAGGCTTCTTTTACAATATACTTTATGTATTAATTATTACTTACATTTTATATACTCAATAAATATAAACATTTTACTATGTAGTCAATTTGTCCTTTTACATCAATTATCAAATTGATATTTGTATATATAGATTGACTAGTAATTGTTTGATAAATTGACTGTAAGTAAATATCATTAGTAACTAGAAAATTCCTAATTTAAATCACTAAAATTCTCAAAAGAGGAATCTTTACAATTCTGATATAATTTACTCTGTAACATATCAAAGAAATGTTTTCATTCTAAAATTACTTTAATTTAAAGATAATAAATTTTCAAAATTTTAACTATGATGATAAATAATTTTCTATGTAATAGTAAAATTTAATTAAAAATAATTTAAAATCCTTTGAGATTATGAAAATGTAAACCTTTGAGGACATAAATGATAAATTCACAAAATTAAATTTAAGGATATTTTGAAGATTTATGAGGATTTTAGAAACACTTATACGTAATTCAGAAACCTTTTCACCACCAATAAAATAAATATATTTTTATGATATTTATTGTATCTTAGTTAAGTATAAGTGTTTTCAGGATATACAGGATTAATTAAATTTCATTTTGTATTATAAATATAGTTAATGTAATTAATTTAAAAATGTTAATTTAACTAACATTCCTAAAATTTAATGTCTAATTTGATAAATAATTAAAATTTTATTTTAATTTCATTTACATTACAAAATCCAAGTATGTATACTTGAAATGTGTAATTACGTTAGTAAATATTCAGATTTGTTAGATTTTTAAATTTATGAAAAAAAATTTTCTTAGCCACTTTAGCCAGACGCGTTTAAAAGTATGTACTATAAATTGCAGCTAATTTCATTTCTTTATAAAATAATTCCAAACCTTTCTGGCTAGCGTAATATTACAGCTTTAGTGGTTTTGAAAGAAATGATCTGGCTGGCGTACTAACAATTACACTTGTCAGAGACGTATACACAATTTTGATTTGGTTAGCGTAATGAAGCTACTTTTCTAATAATGGGCAGCATTTATAAATGTGTGAATTTTTATATTGACATCATCTGCTGCAATATGCATTCAATTAGCACTTTCAACTCCCACTGAACAACTGAACTTAACTATAAAACATATAAAAAAATTCTTAACAACTAATTATGAAACAAGTGTGAAAATATTGAATTAATTTTAATTGGAAAAAATATGAAATATCGAAATATCATACAAGAATAAAAAATATTGAATTTTAATCTATTTAACTGGAAAAATGTTAAATTTTTACGTGTTAATCTATAAATTTGAAAAAATAATATAAAATTATATAAATTTTATAGTCCATTTGAAATGAATTTAAATGAATTACATTAATACTTAATAGGAATTTTATAGTGAATATAGTGATTATATTGGTGGTTATATGTAACAGGTAGTTTCGTGTCCATCAATTTTATATTAACATGTTCTTTATCACAATCGTTAAGTAAGCAGAAGTTAATAGCCACTCGTTTCATTTAAATAAGTAAATTATATTTGTATTATTTTTCAATTTAGCTATTTTCTTAAAGGCCGTAGCTCCTCACAATTTTCACACCGTAGTTCCTCACTTATAGGCACATAAGACGTCGAGTTTTATTAAAAGGTCTAGCCGGCTTGGCTATAATGAGAAAATTAAATGATCTTGTAACTACTAAGTGGTACCAATTACGGACTGATCTTGTAATATAAAAAGTAATATCGTGGAAAGCTAAATACCATAACTGCGGCCATCCTGCAAAGGATCTACAGGATTCTCTGATACTGATGAAAGCTCTTAGAATCATGAATTTGTCGTATATGCGATGCGTTTGATAATTTGCTATAATAAATCAACTTTAGTTTTTGAACCAATAATTCGTTCCTATTTCAATTCAAAAAATAAAATTAATATTTAACATTTTGGTTCGGAATTCAACAAATATTTTATATAATCCCTAATAAAATTTATCATTATAAAGAGAATGCCAATGTGACCTATCGTGATTCTGTAGTACGTAGCTCAAAATAACATAAACTAATATTAAAATAAGTTGATTAATGAGCTATAAGTCTACACAATTTTCAACCATATGGAAAATATAAAAAATATATATTTCAAAATGTTTATTAATGATAGTACTATCAGAAAAGGTTCTTATTTTGTCAATTCTAACCATCTTTTAAATATTTTCATTCAAAACGTATCCAATTTCTATGTTGAATAACTTAAAAAATGTAATACGATTTTGTCATATGCGACATAGAATTTACAACAAAAATTACAAAAAGTTTTTAACCATAAATTATATACAATGTTGAACAAAAATTTACTATATAAACTGGAAAGCATTAAAATATGTTAAATAATTGTATAACACCAAACTTTTTTATTGGACCATTTTTAGACTGTTAAACTTTTTGTACAATTTCGAGATTTTTATTTTCAATATTTATTTGCATTTTACTAAGTTATCTTGACGATATTTTCCAACTTATGGAAATAAAATTGTAACAAAGAGAAAAAGTTTAAAAAAAAAAAAAAAATTAACACCCACTACACTACGTCTCCCATTTCAATCTGTAGGCTAGGCCATAAATTCTGTTAGTAATCATAGTCATAAAATATTCATTTACATAAAAATATATATAGAAGAAAAATGTCTCCAGCCTTAGATAAAGTAGAAAATTTTAAAAGTTTTTTTATTTGTTCAATTTTCTATAGTATATTGCGATATGAAAGCTCACACACTTTTTAAAATTGGTGGAGGGCAGGCTCTTGTGATGGAGGTGGTTAGAATTTCTAATAAAATATTTTGTATAATAATCAAATAATTTACACAGTAACATTTCAAAAAAAAAACTTGAGGGTGTTAAAATTTATGTTATGTCGTTTTTATTTTGTGCGGTTATTGATTTTGTAATGTGGTTCATTTCATAGTATCCGGTTTAAATATTTTGTGGTTTGTAATTGTCATGTATACTTTTGATCCGTTTAAAGTTTAAAGTAATAATTTGTATATGTCAGGCAGGAATGATAATTAAACTATACTAATGAAATAGTAATATTTATAAAGCTATTTTGATGCGGGTGTGTTTATATGTCATGCATCAAGGAATTTGTAACGTTTTTGAAAAAAGGATATGCAAAAATTGATATAATTGATTTGGAGGGAGGAACCGCTAGGCTAGAGGTTCATGAACTTATGGCCAAAACTAAGTTAATTGTACCCCTAATATCCTTCTCAACATAAATGTTGGAGCGACTGTAGCCATTAATAATGAATGTCATTATTTATGGTTACATTTTTACAATTTTTAAAAAAATATTGTTTGCGTTAAAATTTTATATCGAATTGTCGAGTGTTTATTACATCTATGAAAAATTGAAAAGTTTGCACGTTTTGCAATATAACATTTTCCATTTTATAATCAATACTATCGAATTCCTTGATGTAACTGCTGCTGATGTAGCACTTTTAAGATTATATCGTTTTTTTAATTTTACAAGAATTCTAATTAATTAAAATATTTGAATGTGAATTCAAAATCTTCTTCTCGGCTTCCATTTCCATTACAATTAGAATATTTTTTTTAATTTTTAATTATTATTTTTATAATTGCGATTATTTTTTTAATTATTGATGTTGTAATTGCATTAATTTTACCAATATAATTATTATTAATTTCTCTAATTTAATATGATCTTTATCTAACACAATTTTTATTACTATTTCACTATTGGGGCTTTATCATAAATGAAACTAGGGAGCTAAGTGAAGTAACCATAAAATATAAGGTTGTAGTTAATTATAACAAAAAGTATTCAAAAAGTATTGAATTTTAAACTACCTAGAATATGAAGCGATTAATCGCAATTAGTTTTGTTCTAGTTTCTTACATTCCTATTCTTAAAATCAAAATTGTAATACAAATATTTGTAAATTCATAATTACAAATTTGACGTTGGTGGTGACTAGTATTTAAGTTATGGAAATGAAAATTAAATTTATGGAAACTAAATTATAAAAAAATATAATGTCGTCTCAGCTGTCAAAATATTTATTATTAAAAAGCACAATTTTTATGATTTTTACCATATATATTATGTTAATTTAAATTTATAATAAATTTTTGTCATTTTTTTTCAATTCTTTGATATCATTTTCTTTTTCTTGGTAATTTTACAGAATATATTTTTCATATTTTAAAAGATGTTGACGGAAAATTAAAGATATTAAGATTATAAATCGATAAAGGTTAAATAAAATTGTAAAATTTTATTACATGGCAAATAGTTCACAATTTTATAAGTCTGAGTACCAGTTTATTTTATTAGCTATTATGATGCATTAGATTACGTTTTCTTTACAGGAATAACGATGTTATTGAGCTTTTTAATAGCTATTAAAAAATGTATAATAATCTGACAGTTTAAAATCCATTATTAAAAGACAGTTTGCAAAAAATCAAAATATTGTAGGTAAACAAAGAATTATGCTAAATTTTTCAGTTTTTTTTTAATTTGTTTTATATCTAATTCTATTTAAAGAAACTTAATAAAATTAACTAAATAAGTTTAACTTTTGGCGTTTATTTAATTTAAAACCAAATACAAACAACTTCCTGCAATAACTACACAAAAATCTTTATAACAAGTATAAACATTCCAGTTAAATACAACAAACTAAAATTAAAATCTTATCTTTTTCTACTTATAAATCCAATTATAAACATAAAAAAACGAGTTTTACATAAATTTTTTATCTAAATTACCTTCATAAGTAATTTTGTATATGTAATCAGTGTATTAATATCAGCAGGTATTTTTGTAAATATATTATTAAAAATGCACTTACGCAGAAATTATTTACACAATTTTCAATTCCTTAATAAAATCCGATAAAATATGATCTTTAAGTCATCCGAAGTTATTGCTACAATAATATTTACAGATTACTTAACTTGTTTTTGTAACGTATTCCATAGCGTGTAGATCGCTCCTCAATGGGAAATATCTTATTATTATATAGCCATTATCCATAAAATTGAATTATGCAGCATTTATGGTGGAAGTAATTTGTCCGTCCGCATCGTTGTCAAAAATGAAAGGGAAATTTATTATGTTACTCCACTAAAACTGTTTATAAATATAAAACAACAACAGAAAATGTAACAAATTGTAACAAGTAAAACATGTAATTTTTGTTGTTTTATATTTCCAATTTTTTTTTACAACGTCAGGTGAAGGGGTCGGAATAACTTCGATCGGATTGATGATATCGAATGTAAGAAAACAGTTTAGAAAAAAATTGTTATCGTGTTGGCATGACTTTTTCGATATTTTAATAGCAACAAGTATAAAAAAATGATACGATTAATGTTAATTTGTATGTACGTAACACAGACATACTAGACTAAATAAAATCAATCGTAAAATTAAGTTAAAGTAAATTTAGACATAACGAGACTAAAATATTTCAGTGTTTTTTATTTTATTTTTGGTAATAAAGGCAACAGGTGAAATAGTTAGTAACGTTTTATAGCTAAATACTTAATTGTAGATAGTTTATCTATTTAATTTAACAACATAATGTTTTTTTTGTTTTATATATTTTTAGTGAGGTATAGAATTATTTTGATAGTATAATAATTTTTTTTTGGAATATGAATAAAATTACCTGACGACTTCTTTATTACGCAGATATAAAGTTATTTGAACAAATTTTATAGAAATTTTGGAGAGGATCTGTGAAAATATGAAAAGTTTGACTATTTATAATAATTGTGAATTATGTATTAAATTTAATGTTGGAAGTAAATTTATTATAGTGTAATATAAGTTACCGAAGTAATATAAGTATATAAATAACTTTTAATTTGATGGAATATTAATGGAGAAAACTTTTATAATCGAAAGTTTGTTAATGTATTTAGAAGCAAGAAAAAAAATCAGTAGTAAATTTGGTATAGGATGCTTCCAAATTCAATATAAAGGTGACAAAACATAAAGTTCTCTTAATGGTGGTACGGAAGCATTGAACTTCTTCGAGGAACTTCACGTTATTGGCTAACATATTGAAATAAATAATTCTTCTATAATATTTAAAAACATATTGAAAGTTTTAATACAACAAACTCAAATCCCACATTACGCCACTACCACTACAACCGATCGCCCTACAAATAAATGCTTTAAAAATTAATGGTCACAGTTTGTATTGATACTATAAGGACCAAATCATCTAATTTGGAATCATTTAATTTTTCATCTAATTTTTATAACTATGGCCATAAATCATCTAATTTTTATAACTAGGGCCATCAAATTATTTATTCGACAAGGTTGATGTATAAGTTAACTAAATTGTACGAAAAACTTTTAAAACTTCTTCAACTATTTGAGAGTTGATACATTAAAAGATGACAATTTGGACAAATTTTAATTTAAAAAATATTAAGTAAAAAATTCCAATTTATAAAATTACCAAAGTTATAAAATTTCGCTGGTAAAATAATATTTTTTTATACGTTTTATATACTTTGTTATACATCTAAAAAACCATCCTTCCTGAGACGGAATTTGTTATATTTATAATTTAATTCAGTGGTACACATTTTTTCTGTTTGGAACATGTTCCCTTAAGCTAAACTTTTACCACACAAAATTATATAAATAAGAATTTTGCTTAAAATTATGTTATAAAATATTTATATTTATAAACTATAAATTTGAAAATTAAAATATTTTATCTTTATGCTTAAAAATAATTTATGTAAATATTTTTCTGATTGAATAATTTAAACCTAAAATAATTCAAAATTTATTTACACCTTTTCTCAGTATTCAAAAATTTCTGATGCATTTCAATAAACCACACGAGCTACTTGGGAAATAGCTTCCTGTTATCCTTTTAATAAAGTCCTATATTCACATTATATTAAAATCGAAGTGGTTCTGTAAACCGCAAAGGTTTATATAGATTAGAATTTCATTTATTTCAGTTTTTATAATATAAATAGAAATTTTGATATTTTGCAACATTAATTATCCTTGTGGTACTTGATATCCTTTAGTAGAGTATAATAATCGCGGTTAAATATTTATTTATATGACTTGGAAAATATTTCATTACAGTTGAAGGACTATTTTATCGTAATATAAATTTTGTATACAGTCAAAATGGATATTTTGTTGATAAATTTGGAAAATATCTATACAAGGTGAAGAAAATTGATCAGAAAAATATATAAATAATAAACCCAAAATTTTTGGAATAGAGTTTATTTTATGGTTGGTGGGAAAAATCAATATTTTCATATTTGGTGTAGGGTAAAATTCTTAAATTTATTTTGTTATGTAAATTTAAATAAATAAAGTTGTTGTTAATTCGTTTGCAATACAAATATTCAAAAATTGTATAAATAAATCGGCACTGTCGATCGATTATCACTCATGGTTTCACCAGTTTTTCTGACAATTTCAAATAGTTTGCCATATTAAATATTTTTATTATATAAATTAAATTGTTAAAACCATTAAGGAAACAGGATAAATAATTGTGATTTTAAGCAGTGTGGCAAAATGAAAATAAAAAAAAAATGTAACGTTACACATTTCGCGATATAACGAAATAATATATTTTTGCGTTTCGTTATTGAAATAATATAACGAAGGAATTTCTGATATTTTTTTATGTTTTAACATAGCATCTTTCAAAACAATTTTCCTGAAAATATTTAAAGAAAACTCTATTTTTTAAAAAGTAATATTGACATAACATAACTTTAAGTTTGACGTTTACTAGTAAAATTCAGCGGTAAACTGGACGGTGAACATTTACTACACGATGAATAGTTTTTGTTAGATTTATGCTGAATAATATTTCAAAATTGTGTAACGAAAAACGATATAAATTGTTTGCATTCTCGTTACGTTTTTCCTTATGTAACACAATAATTTAATTAATAAAAAGTTATGTAACACAATTGTGATAAAGAATACTAACTTATTTCGTTATTTCGTTTTAGCGTTACATTTTGAATAACGTTTTGCAACTCTCCTCTGCAGTGAAATCGTAAAATTATTAAGATTGGAATGCATGGGTCGAAAAAACCAGCTTGATATTTTTTGGGAAATATTTATTACAATATAAAATCTGTAATAATTTTTTTTAATGCTATTAAAGACCGCCGAAACAAAATTCATATTTTATTAAATAATATATTTAAATCAAAATTTAATTTAGGAAAATACTCTTTAAGTAGGAGGTAATGTACAAATTAACAAATTAATGTAAAAAATATTTTCTCAATTTTCATGAAATATTGGTATAAATTAATTTGGGTCAATACTACCCCAACGATAAAAACACTATAGCATTAAGTAAAACATTTTTTTTGCGTAAAAGTTTTGAAACTTTCTATTAATACCAAACTGAAAATTAAAATTTATTAAACAATTTTTTTGTAACTAATTTTATAATTTCTTGTTTAAAGAAGTCAGTAAATATTTTCTAAAGTTTTCACTTAAGTCACTCAAAATTTTCTTAACAGATGGAAAACTTTTTCAAATTGCGTTTATGGAAGTTTTGGATTTGTTTTTAAATAGTTTAAATTAAATCTAAACATTAAAAATTAATAAAAAGAAAATAATTGAAAGCTTATTTTTGCTTGGAGCATATTCTGAAGTTGGTTAGGTTAGGCAACAAGGATGTGGAAAAGATTTGACGGGCCACAATACGAGAGATCTTAATGGATTAATGGATCAATTGTAGGCCTTTCTTTGAGTTTTCTATATTGCAGCAATTATTCAATTATAGATTCGGCTTTCTTTATTTAATAATGAGTCTGATCCTTCAAATTATGTCATAGATTGCTCATTGGAACTCCGATGTCCGATGTAAGCACCTTGTCTACCGGTATTACAAGGTATGATTTACTGTTTACTCCTATCTTGTTTTACACAGATAATTTTTGGTAATGTTTGCGAATTTTATAAGCTTGAATATGTTAATATCCACGATATCGCAAGGTTGCTCCCTAATATTTTTTATAAGTAAACTTCACTACAAAATATTTAATTTATAAAATTCCAAATTAGAATTCTTTATGCAGGTGCAATTTTCATTTCATTTTAACTTAATCCCAAACTGCACCCATAACAAATCCTCCACAGAATCCTAAACTACAAAAAAAAATCTGTAATTTACTTGTTTTTTATTTTTGTATTGCCATATCCTTTTTGTTTTTGTTCACGAATTTTTCTTATGATGTGGTAAGGATAAAGAAGTATAAGATTTTTGTCATTCTCTGTACTCCTTTGACGTTTTTTTCCGTTTTGTGGTGGTGGATTTTATTATGTTTAATGAATATTTCGCAAAGGGGATAAGATTAAAAATTTGTTACATTTTTTTTGTTGTTGTGGAAAAGTTTCTCGGGAACCATAAATCTTTTTAAATTAAATTTAAAAACTTAATCTTTATAAAATATTAAATTTTATAAAAAAAAGAAGAAAAATTGAAAATTATTTTTATTTTTTTATTTTTTTTTTACAGCTAAAAAACAAAATGGTTCTGCACTAAGGACAAATAGTTTAGGATCTGCTGGTACAAGAACACCACCATTAGAACGTAAAAGTAAATTAAGTGCATTAGGACGTTTTTTTAAACCATGGAAATGGCGGCGGAAAAAGAAAAGTGAAAAATTTGAGCAAACTTCAAAATGTAAGTACAATAGTAAACTATTTTTTTTTTAAATTTTTGAGAGAATAAAATTCATTCACGTTTGAAAGTATCCTTTTAAAATTGAACGACTTGGGACATATCGAATAGCTGGTCCTTGGAAACTTGAACATGGTGGAATATTTCATTTTTAAAAATTGAAATATGAAATATATTATGAAAATCCTTTATTATTTCTATCACGACATTTTTCATATTTAAGATTCCATCTAAAACGTAAGGTTTTAGCAACTATCAATTTTCTTAAACACAACCAGGAACAATATTTTCACAATAATTTAATGATCTAGTTTTCGTGTTTCATAAAGTTTTACTTTTATATTTTATAATAAATAACAAAAATCAAGTTTTCCCCTAAGGACATTTTTTATATGTTATCGTCTGTCATAAATTTATCTAAAAAAAAAAATTAAATCCTTTTTTTGTTTTGCGTTTTTTTCTTTTCTAAAATGTGGTTCTTAACCATAAAAGTTTTCATTTTTCCTTTTGTAAATTTAACTAAAAAATACAAAAGGACATAACAAAAATACACGATGGTAGAAAAAGGATTTATACAAAACAATTTTAATTACTAAAGAAAATTTGTAAATTATTTTTGTGTTTGTGTTAACTTAAAAACAAAAAAAATGTAACATTTTCTGAAAAGATATTTTCTTTAACAATAAAAATTATTAAAATATGTATACAGAGATACTTCTATTTGGGATGTACAAAAAAAGGACTAAGCTTAATTGTAATATAGATTTAATTTTATCCTTTAAAAAAATTCGGTTCGATGATTTTTTCCAGTTCGTTTCTTTCATACCAAGGACAAAATATCTTTAGTTCTCATTTGTTCACTAAGTAATAAAATATTTAAAATTTATTGTATAGAAAGAAAATCTTTTCCAAAAAATTAAATTCAAATATATTTTTATTTAAATCTTTAATATAGCACTTGAAAGAAAAATATCAGTACGTGCCAATAGAGAAGAACTTGTTCAAAAAGGAATTCTACTACCAGAAAGTCCAATAGGAACAATACCTGAATCAGGTTAGTAATTGAAAATTATATTATAAATTAAATTATTATAATATGAAAAGATTAATAGATTTAATATAGACTTACCAAAAAAGGATTAAAATTTACCAAAAAGGATAAAAATTTTAATTATAGTTTTTATAAATATAATTTAAATATAAATAGTAAAATGTTTTTGAAGTGAATTTTAAACATTTTAATCTGGCAATATTTCAATTTCGATATTATCAAAAATAATATTGTACATAATTTGTTGATGCATATAAAATAGATATTAATTTTAATAAAGGATTTATATCCTTTTATACATATATAATCTAAAATATTAAAATCCAATTGTCAATTTCGAATGTCAACAATAATTTCTCTTTGATAGTGGTGTGCTTCAAGGTATTCTATCATATGTAGTAAAACGAGGGCTGATTAAAAAAATTTGATAGCCAAGAAAAAATGAATTTTGTGGGTTAAAAATTACTTTATTTTTCAATATAATCTCATTCAAGCTCATCACACTTAATCAAATGTTTTCTTAACAATTCTATGCCATGTTTATAATGAATTGTATCAAAGCTTGTACCTACCAGCATCAATTACTACTTGATTGGACCAAAAATGCTTCCCAGATATGATTTTTTTAGGCTTGGAAATATATAGTAGCACGAGGGATTCAAATCTGGCGAATACGATAGATGGTCAAGTTATTTGTACATCAATTTATTAATGTTTTGGAATATGCTGTAAACACTTTTTGTGAGCTATTGCATTTTTTTCATGAAAAATTATGTTTTTATTTTCTAAGCGAGTCTGTTCTTTTTCACTTTTGTACCTTATTGGTTCAACAGGCATGTATAATTTTGAGACTTAAATGTTTTACATTTTTGAAGATAATCGATCAACGAAATTCTGTTTGAATCTTTAAAAACTAATTCCAGCTTATATCCATTGTTTTTATAGTTCTTTTGTATATGGTTGTGTAGTGGTGCATCCAAATTTTATTATTATAGATCCAGGTACAAACTCGTTTTTATTCTTGTTGAAACGTTTCGAACAGCAATTAGAATATAAAACTATAAAGTTTCATTTAAATCCGTCAATTCATTTATTGTTGACCTGCTGTTAATTGAATACGTTTTTAATTCAAATGCGACACCCATCTTGCGCAAAGCTTTTTGATTTTTCATATTCATCATACAAAACTATGGTAGATTCATTCTATTGAGATTCCTACAGCATCAACTAGTCCATCGGTGAACAGTTGGAAAAGGAGAAGCAGATTCCTTTAATACTTTTATTAACTTGGTAAAACATTTTATCACTGCACGACATTCTATTTTTTCCATTATCAAAAAATGCATGACACGTTAATTTTAAATAGCACGTCAACAATAAATTAATTGATGGATTCATTTTATATTCTTATGTCTGATAAAATTATTAAAAGCGGTTGAAAATTTTTCTTGCGACAGTATTTTCGGTGTCGCTTTCACGTTTTCAAACATCCCTCGTAATTAATTAGATCGTTTGACCTAATCTGGTATTTTACATAAAATATGTTTATACTGTTTTAAATAAATTTGTATTCAATTCAATTGTTATTAAAACAATTTTCGAATATATTATTTCATTTCATTTATTGTTACATTAAAATTAGTGCTGTAGGCTCTTTATATTTTTGTATTTATTCAGCTTTATCTAATAAATCTATTGAAACTACAATATAAAATTAACTCTTAACCGTATTTTAAGCAATTTACCTCAAGGTGTCTGTCTCTTAATTATGTATTTTTGTTCAGGTTATTTTGAAATATAATAAATTATGGTTTTCAATTTCTATACTTGATGAAACTAATGAAGCATCAGAGTTGATCGATCAATAAATGAATTTATTATTATATAATATAATGTTGAGACTTAAATGGTCTCATCATATACACGTAAATTCAGATTGAAAGTTTGGTATCATAACTTCTAATTACAAAATTTCAATAATTTCTTCTCAAAAAGTTCGCAAATCATTAGCTCAATTAATACTTGTAAGATGTATAATTTAAAATTTATGATGAGACATGATTATTCTGATGTACATTGGCATTATTTTTTAGTATGATGTAGGTCTACAATTTGGAAATTTTAATTTTATCATACTATAGAATCATTCATTCTAAGAGAGTACGAATTTTATTTAAATGAAAAACTATAGAAATAATTAGAAAACCTTTAGTACATTTCACATCTTCTTAGATTGAACATTATTATTGATTAGTTAGGGCCATCTTCACAAATAAAGTTCCTCATTTTTTTAACTACTTATACATTGCAAAATTGTAAAACTAAGCCTAATTTATTCAGTTTAAAATTTAAAATTAATAACCAAGGTTTAAAATTTAACATAAAATTTTAATTTCAACTAAATAATCATACAAAAATTCACCATTACTTGGTTTTTAGGCGCTCTCTCTTAACAATGGCGCCCCTGGGCTGTAGACCATTTGGCCAATGAATAAGGAGGGCCTGATTTTTTTTCAACAATTTTAATTTCAATATTTATTTTAATTGTCATTATTATTTTGAATTCAATTTCAAGAAGTGACCTGAAATTTGTATTTGGTACACTTATATAATCACAAGTCACAAGCAAACAATTTTCACAACGCCACCATTTTTGTAAATAAATTTTACTTTTCAATGGCACAATTTAAAATTTATTATCGTATAATATTCAAATTTCACTCATAGTTGAATGTGTTATAAATATTAAAATAATCACATATAAAAATATATTGACGTGCTAGCGAAACTAATTATTAATTTACTACCGCGTATAACAATTTTATATAGAAATTGAAATTGATTTTTTTTTATTTTACCAGGTTTTACCTTATTTGTTAATAATTTATTTGTTTTTGTTTTTTTGTTGCTGAAAATTCCATTGACATTTCAGTAAATATAGAAATTTTAATTTAAAAACAAATTTTTATTTACTTTAAAAGGAATTTTTGTTATAACCAATAATTATTTTAAATATCAAATTACAGATTGGCATTTTTTGATAGATTAGATAATAATTATTTATGGATTAATGGCGGATAAATATAAAATTGAAAATATTGTTAATTATAATTCGTATAAATATTAGACATAGAAATATTTCCTTATGGATGACAATAACGAAGACTCATAGTAAATATTGTTGCATAAATTTAGCCTAAAAGTTCATACATTTCTATGATATTATACGAAATTTTAACATTAATCCATAGGCAAATTTGTCTAGGGCCTCGGCTTTATAAGAGTTTTATATATAATAATTTAGGTAAAAATTAAAACCAAATTATTTCACATTTTAAACCTTAAAAAATTTAAATTTTTACACAATTTAAAATATTTCGGCACCTTAAATCTCAAATCTAATACTCTTAAATGAAGTATGTCTATTTGTAAATATGTAATATAATTATCTACAACGATACTGGCCCAAAAATGTTGACTTAATTAGCTTTAGCATTTCAAAGTTATGTTGTCAATAAAGTAACTCATGACTCATTAATTGTTTTTACATTTGTCACGAAGCAAAATGGCGAATATATAATATTTTTCTTAATTAAATAATAAACGTTTAGATTGCAATCGACCTATAAAAGAGGGCCCACAATATTTGCTTTTACATGTCAAAATCCGTCTCTGTACCCAAAGTATTTCTGTATTAATAATTTTAAATATTAAATAAATTTAGTTTGGTTTTTAGTATTTTTAATAAAATTTTAATTTTTTCTGTATTAAAAAAGAAGAAAATCCTCGAAAACATATTTTAACATTTAACACCGGAAATAATTGTTACCGCGAAGCAGTAACACAAACTGTTGCTAATGTATTGCACCCTGTGACCACTGAATGTGGAACTGTTCAAATACAGAATAATTTTTGCTACAGAAACATTGCTCTCTATTTACTCCTCATTGGTAGACATTACTTTTTCGAATTATTCAGTTCAAAATGAAATCCTTATCGGTAAATGTAATGACAATTTGTTTTTCTGTATCAGAAAAGCCTTGGAAAATACGTTTTCTCGTCAATTGAATTTTTTTCCAAATAATTTGATTTTTTAAGATATTTAAAGAATTTTTAAGGGAAGTAATCGTTTCAAATATTCGTCATTATAAAAATATAACGTATTTCCGGTATATCTAACGCAGTCTATCGGAATCATAAAACAAATACTTTATAATTATTAGTCTATACTATATGATACTAGGTGGCGTTATGATCTCCGTTAATCAAATACTTCAACCATTCAACATTTCATGTACAGTACTGAACAAAATTTAAGGAAAATTATAGTTTTTTATTATATATTATGTACCTACGTATGAAAAGGAAAACTACAAAAAATGTTTAAATTGTTCGTTAAATAAAGTTTAAATTTTCAAGATAATGGTTTCAATAATTAATCTAATAAGTGTCCATAGTTGGTAGCATCACAATATAATTTTTAAAATTTAATAACTTGAATTTCTCTGTAATTAAAATTATTTATTAATTTTTTTTTTTTTTATTATTTTTCAGGTGAGGAAATTTATAATACAACAATTTCAAATGGTAGAATTGGATTATCTGCCGTCCATAATAATTCTTCGTCAACAACAACAACAGGTACTGGTACAATATTAACAACATCATCATCATTATCAGGATCGACAGTACCAACGTCACATTCAGTACAACAATTTAATTCACAACAACAACAACAACAGCCACAAACCCAACAACTTTACCATCACCAACAGCAGCAACAACATAATATTAATAGTTTAGGTGGTGGTAATGGTGGTGGTGGCGGCGGCGGTGTTAATGGTGGTGATAATAGTATCGGCCAAAATATTAATAATAATTCAATAAATTCTAATGTTGGTAATAATATTAGTGGTTTAATAGCAACCCTTAATAATAGTTTAGCAGCAACAACAGTATCACATTCACAATCAGCACCACATCAATTGGGTGTTCAAACAACAATAGCACCACCATTAACACCGTTAGCACAACATCATCAGGCATTGGCTCAACAATTGCAACAACATTTTGCAAATAACATCGGTAAGTTCGAATAAAATGGATTTTAACATTAGGTGATGGGATTTAAAATATAGAATTAAATATTTTTATTAATATGGTTTAAGAAGGGAGGAATGGAAGCGGTCAAACCTCGTATCTAGACCATACGGTCCGTTGTATACCCTCTTACGAAACGTTGCCCATTTTCACCACGAATCGTGCCATCCCACTTCCTTTATAAAGTTTATCGGATTAGCAGGTTTTTCCTTTCTTATTTCTATTAAACCTCCTGCAGAATAAAAATTGAATTTCCCTTGTCTGCTTTTGTCGCGCGGCATGTTTACGTAATAGTAAATGCCACTATTCCTGTGTACAGTCTGAGGTTTGGTCATATTCAGAATACTTCTCCATTGTTTACCGTTGGGGTTACTCCAGAACAGCTTTATGTGGAGACAACTGTTCAACGCGACCCATTCTAAATTATTTCGTTCTACTAGCCATAGTTTAAGCAGTCAGTCTTTTAATCGAGCTAGCTGACTGGGCAAATTGGGAGGCTGGTATCCACCGCACCATTTCATTTAGATGACTTACTTGTAGTGGATATATAAATGGATGTGTTGCTATCAATTATTGTCCAACAAAACTGTTGACTATACAAAATTAGATTAAACATTTTATTATATTAAAAGAAAAAATTAAATTTTCATTAAATTTGTGCTGAAAACTTACTGAAATGTATATGATAAAAAATTGATCTCTACATTCTCGTTTTGGTTGCCAGAAAAATGGATAAACTTTCACTCCCTTCTTAAAATCAATAAAATTTAGTTTGGTATATAAGATATTTGAAAATATAAAATTCCTGTATATATTTGAACAGGATATACCCTAATAAATGCGGATAAAGTGAAAATTTATAAGTCATTTTTGTATACGGTATTATAACATAAATAAAGTGTGGGTGTTAAAACCCGTAAATTCTTTCAAAGTTAATAAATTCTGTACCGAAATATTAAATTTCCACCTTTAAGTTTTTTTTTTTTTTTGCTTAAATATAGAAATACAAAATTTATAATTTCCTTTAATAAAAATTTATGAAAATTGAAGAAAAATTTATCTTAATAAAAAATTCAGATCAAGAACGATTAGGAAAATGGAAATTCGAGTTATGTATAAAAAATAAAAGTATTTTATTTTCTTTACATATTATTGGAGGATGTAAATTTCATTAAAATTTTTTGGAATAAATTTATTCAATTCAAAAAATTTCAATTCAATACTCAAGACTTGAATCGTGTTTGTAATTGTAATCTTCAAGCAATACAAAATGGTGAAATTAGAGAGCAGCTCTAAGAGTAATCAAAAATGTAAGATGATTTTTTTTTTGTTATTACCCAATATTTTTCGTTTTTTCGTTTACTCTTTATCTTATCAGATCAGTTGCCAACAGTTTCACTATTTAACTATTTTTGACAATATACAAAAAATGCATTAGCTATTTCGATACTTTGCAGATTCATTGTCAAATATGTGACAATGTGACCAATTTATGACATATTATACTTCGTTAATAGCAAAACTAGCTTAAACTGCTTTCAATCGCACTACTTTGTCTATCTAATTCATCTGCTTTCAATAGTTACTACTACATATCAGCATTGTATGATTTATTCGCATTTTTCAAAGGTTTCATCAATGTTATTACTGGTTGGGATATTCATGGTCCATCAAGCCTTTAGAAATTGAATTAAACTAAGTTTTACAAATAAAGTATAGTTATGACAGGACTACCAGCTGTCTAAAGTAGCTAAGGAAAAACTGAATTTGTAGTTCCAGCATTAAAAAGACAAACAATTTAACAGATTACAACCAGCTTTAGGCTTCGCAGGTCTGCAAAGAACACTACTATTTCCCTCAACTGTCACTCATCAATTCGAGACTTAAAAATTTAATAAAAATAAAAAAAAGGGTAAGGAAAAACTGAATTTGTAGTACCAGCATTAAAAAGACACACAAATTAGCTTTAGTATTCCATACCTCCCAATTCCCTTTTCATTTAACATTATCAAATATTGAAAACTTCAAAACTTTTACTGTTTTCTACTATACATAATTATGTTGTCAAATTGTTTTAATGCTTATGGTGTTTGATAGATAACGTCATTTTTGATGGTGTACGATAAATAATTCAAATGTCACTTATGACACAGAACAATCAAATTCTTGATATTAATCCTTATCTTTTCTTAAATATGTAATGTAAAGTTATGTCGTTTTTATTTTCCAATATTTATCAGATCAGCTGCGTTCTTATAACCGAATATTGTAAAGTTTTTTCAACTTTTATTTATTATTTTTTTTTTGGTAAAATTCCATTTTAAATTTCCACATTTTATCTTTTTTATAGTTTACATAATTCTGATTCATATTTTTTTTCTTTTTTTTTATCTTGTATTATTTTGATTACTTTAAAAAAGAGCAATTCCAAATATTTTCTTAAAAAAAAAATAACAACATAAATAAATATGTATTTAAGTATAATAAATTATTCACCATTAAAGAAAAACGAAATAGATTTGAAAATAAAAGTTTTTTTTTAGAATAATGCAAACTTTTTTGAAAAACAACAGGTAAAAAATGTCTGAACATTAAAAGACTTCCACTTAAAAAATATATAAAATAAATACAAGAGGAAAAACTTTTAATAATTTTCTTTTTTCGGTACAGCAGATATGGAAGACTGTACTGCTAACTAGTACACGTACAGAAGACAGAGATTTAAATATTTTTGTTGAAACTTTTTTCTTTTTTGTTTTGGTGGTTCTTTTCTAATAAATATTTTGATATTATCCAGAATTCTTTAAAAAAAAAAATATTTATGATTAGGTTTATTAAAAATATAAAAAGTTTTTGTTTTTTGCTAAATAAAAAATTAATTAACCAATTTAAAAAAAAAAAAAAATATTTTTAATAGTCTGATAAACCAAAGTTTTGATGATCTAAATCTAAATATTATTTTGTTTCTGTGAATGGATCTTAAAAGGTTATGTTTTCATAGCAGGAAAGATTAAAAGTTTATGAGGATTTATCTATAGTACCCAATTAACAGTACTGAGGTTATAGCAAAATTGAATTTTCCAATTTTCTTAATGGTATTTTTAGATTACAGGTAAATATATTTTCGTTAATTTCTTCAATATTTGAAGTATTTTTTGTAATCAGCTTGGTAACATTGATCTTTAGTATAGATTTGTGCATTGTGGTAACATTGATAATCAATGCAGATTTGTGAACGTATTCTATTCGGTACAAGAGTTTTGTATTTTTGCAACGTTATTTTATTTGTATCACTATACGAATTCATATATTTTTGGGACAATTTTTAATCAGTTTTCAAAGTATTTCTATTTGAACACCGATTAATTCTATTTGAAAAACGATTCAAAATTTTTGAAAAATGATTAAAATATTTCCAAAAACGACTAATTTAATCTGAAAATGGTATAATTATAAGTTATATACAAACATTCGATACTTTGTATACTTATAACTTTGGTGTTCTAGACATCGAGACTATAAAAACTAGATTGCTACAATTTAATCTATTTTCAATTTTGATGACAGAGAAAGTCATACTATTTATCAGTTTTGTCTTGTGATTCTCTTAATTTTCTTGTAGTACTGAGGTATTGTAAATATTTTGAGGCTTAGGATAGCAAAACTTATATGAACCTGTCATCTATTACGGTCACGAGTTTACCAAATATTTGACACCTATATTATAATTCACTTTTCCATTTACATATAGATTAAACTCTGATTTTGTCTTATTCTTTCTCGTTCGGCGCTGAATATTTGAACTACGAACTATAGATAATTTTATTTAGAGCTATGAATTTTGAGTATACTTTATAGTCAATAACAAAATACATAATTTTATGGGTAAATATTAGTTAACAAAAGATTTTATCGTAAATTTTCGAGTAATTCCATTATATTTATGTAAACATGTTTACATAAATTATGTAACATGTCTCTAAAAGTTGTAAAAATCTTTAACATAGTAAAACCAATATAAACACTAAATATTAATTGGCTGAAAATTTCCAAAAAAACATTCGGGAATACATTATAAATTCATACTGTAATTCTTATAACCCACAGGCCACTGTTTTTATGGTTATGTACCTTATAAATTTATGAAGGAAACATTTTAACTTTTCAATAATAGAACTAAAGTTAAAAAAACCACAAATTATTTTTAAATCTTAAATTTCATTGTTTATCCGTTGTTTCCCTATAGCTTGTTTGCTATAAAACAACACAAAAATAACTACTTAACCTTCTTAAGAGCATCCAGTAACTGATGAAGAAGATTTTATTTAATTTTATCTATCCCTAAACATATTCCAGACTTCAGACATTCAATTTTTTTTCGGTGTCTGTTTACATAATATAATTTTCAGCTTTTGTGTAAAAAGTCAAAATTTTATAAGTAGTTATTTAATAATTTTGAAGTGTTGTGATGGAAAGATTCACAGAAAAATATCAAATTTTTTATTTACGTTTTCGAGGTTTGGTGATTCTGAAAATGGAATAAAAAATTTCACTTCAAGGAATTTATATGCGCAGCAAAATCTTGTAATAATTATTATGGAATTTCAATGAAATTTTGCGTATAGCTTTAAGGTTTTTCGTAAGTTATTATGCCCGTCAAATTTAAGGTTCAATTCCTTATAAAATTTACCGAATTCTATAAAAACATTTTTGATATCTGAAATATTGTATAGATTCCCAAAATAATCACTTCCTGCATTTCTTCTTATTAAACGTTTTTTTATAAAGTACTATTTGAAAATAACTACGAGTTTTAAGCTACCCCTAGGTAAGCAGATTCTTTATTTAATAAAGCTTAGTTTGTTTATCTAATTTTAAGAATGTTGTTATTTTTTTTGTCAGTATTTTCACTTCAATAAATTTTCTTTTATGTTAAATTATATTCAAATTATGGTAAGAGTGGAAGTTCAGCAGTTTTTTTTTTGTGGCTATCGAACTAAATTTTATGCGGTACTTAAGATACACAAACGATAAAACTCTCTTGTATTTATAAAATTAACATAAAAGATAAAATATGCAATTTTTTTTTTATGTTGTTTTGTTTATTATCTTCTATGTTTATTAAATTTGACTTTGAAATGTCTGGACCGACAAGAATTTGTGTTTTTTTATATATAATTATTGCTTGAGTAATTAATTGTTTGGACATAATAGTCGTTGGTCGTTTAGTTTCCCATTCAAATTTCGTATTATATTTAATATTGCGGTCAGGGATAGAGTAATTTTGTTCCCCTAGAGACACAATCCAGCATCATCACAAATTCATGACTGAAATTCAGACTCAAACAGACAGACCGACAAGTAATCGTTTTGGTGTTGAATGTAGTGATGCAGCTTTGCTAGTATAAGCTATGTATAATATTTATAAATTAATCTGTCACCAAATTGGCTGACAAAGTTATAGATTTATTTAAAATGAATTGGAAATTGATTCTTATAAGAGCTGCATTTGAATAAAATTTGTTGTAAATGAGAAAAAGATTTACTCTAAAATTTAATTAGAAGCTACAATTTTTCTGAAATTTTAGGTTCATTTAATTTAGTTTGTCTATGTCTGCATATTTTTTATCTGCTACTATAGTTTTATAGTATTTTTTTTAAGAATTTATCTAATGTTTTTCACATTCTGTTTGACAATCACATGAAAACTGTTTCTAGGGTACCATTACTTAATCTATTTTTTTTTTGTTTTTTTATGATATAACACTAGAAAAACTCATGAATAATCATTTTTTTTTTGTTTTTCCATTAACTTTAGACCATCAAGAATGCCATTATCAACACTTCTTTGTCAAATCAGAAAATAAAAAAAAAAACACAATTATTTGGTTTATTAATGTTATGTCCTTTATATCGTTCGTGATAATCGAATTTTCCTTATGGTTCACTCCATTTTTATGGAACATGAGTTTCAGTTATCGTTTTAGAAAGAATTATTATAATTTTAATTATATAACGAAAATTTAATTAGTATTGTTATTAAAGAAATGATTAAAATTTGAATTTGAATAAAGACAAATTATTTTGATGATTTTTAACCAATATATTTTCAATTAGTCTGTTTCATTAAATATTTATATTAATTACTTAAATAAGTAGTCATAAATAATTTAATTGAATTAAAAGATGATTGAATTAAATTTATCTTCCTCTAAATTAAGTTTCACTTTAAACTTTAACTTTTCTCTATTCCTTTCTTAAATAATAATGAATTTAAAACAAGTAAAATTTTCAATAAAATTTATATTTATTTATAAATAATAAGTGAAATCCTATAGAGACATCAAGGACATTTTATTAAAGGTATAATCTTACTCAACTACCGTAACAAGAAAGACAATTTATTAAAAAATCTGTCTATAATTTTTTTATTTTTTGTTTGACAAAGTATAATTTAATATGACAAGAAATGACTTTGTAATATCTTATTATGGTGTGTTAAAGTCTTAAAGTTCTAAAATATTTTTCCAAAAAGTCCTTAAGATTTTTTTTTTTTTTATTTGGATAATATTTCTAGAGTCTAGTCACATTTTGTCAGTTGTTTTCATTGTAAAATATATTTTTTGTTATTATGATCAATTATTACTCACTCCTCACATCCTTTTGATTAATATAATTCTTTTGTAAGAGTCCTTGAGTGTAAAAAAAATAAAAAACAAAATTGTTATATAATTCAAGTTCTTGTTTTACTTTCGTTTTTTTTTTTTCTGTTTTTGTTTTTGTTTTTGGTGAAATTTATATCCTGCTGAGGTGGCATTAAATTAAAATTAATGATAAAATTCACTCAAGAAAAATATCTTACAGAATATTGATTTGATTTTGAAATATATTTTTTTTTTCTTCTGGTGTTTGTATTACCTGTATAAAGTGATACCTTTGATACTACGTGGTGTAAGGATATTTATATTGTAAATAAGTAAAAATTTATATTTAATAAAACTTTTATATGTAAACGGAAATTGTTTAACGATGTAAAATTTATTAAATTTTCATAAGAAAAATATTTACAATAATATTGAAAGTAAAATTAAAATTTTAATCATTTCTTTAATAACAATACTAATTAAATTTTCGTTATATAATTAAAATTATAATAATTCTTTCTAAAACGATAACTGAAACTCATGTTCCATAAAAATGGAGTGAACCATAAGGAAAATTCGATTATCACGGACAATATAAAGGATATTCAGTACAAAAATGTATTTATGTGGAAATCTTTTAAAATTCTTTAAGTGCCCTGCGCTAGCCAGTCTATACCTCAACGAATTCAATGACCTAGCCACGAAGCAACTCAAAGACACGGTACGCTTCTTGAACAACACGAGGTGGATCTAAATTGTCTCTTTCCACCGCGTAACTTAATCTGGTCTCATGGGCATGAGTTGTAGCAAAACGGTGCGTACGCGCTAATTGGGGTCGCCGGGCATGTTGCTCGTTGGTCGCCGGGCAACATGCTTATTGGAAGGGAAGGTCAGTAGAGACGGCACTGCATAATACGGTGTCGCAAATCGAAACGTCGCTGAATTATAAGGAGTACACATTGGCAGCGTTCCTTGACATAGAAGGAGCGTTCAACAATGTCAGGACTGAAGCCATTGAGAAAGCGCTGGGTGATGCAGGTGTGAACAGAGGTGTTGCAATCTGGATTGGCCAGATGCTGAAGACAAGGAACATAACGTCAAGTTGGGGCACTAGTGAAATAACAGTATCTGTAACCAGAGGCACACCACAGGGAGGAGTGCTATCGCCATTTCTGTGGTTGCTGGTAATGGACAGTGTCTTGAAGGAATTGGAGAGGAAAGGGTATAAGGTTGTTGCATATGCAGATGACCTTGTGATTCTGGTAAGTGGGAAATTCCTGGATACTATCAGCATGTTGATGGAAAAGGGCCTCAACATAGTAGCGAAGTGGACTGATAGCTGTGGGCTATCAGTGAATCCAGCCAAGACAGAACTGGTTCTTTTCACCAGGAAGAGGAAGATTCCAGTCTTTAAGCTACCGTCGCTGAACGGAGTGGAGCTGACACTCTCGAACAGCGCGAAATATCTAGGAATTATATTGGATTCCAAACTGAACTGGAACAAGAATGTTGAGGAAAGGGTGAAAAAAGCAACCACTGCATTATTTACATGCAAGAGATTTTCAGGGATGAAATGGGGAATTAGGCCGGATATAGCATACTGGCTCTACATCAGCGTCGTGAGACCTATACTCATGTACGGTGCGCTAGTATGGTGGCCAGCAGTGGAGAAGAAAACGGTGATGAGAAAGTTGGAAAAGGTACAAAGGATGGCGTGCATAAGTGTTACGGGAGCTCTTCGTACCACACCAACTAAAGGCATGGAGATCATTCTCGATCTACACCAAGTGAGCGAGGTGGTTAAAAACAATGCAGCGAAGTCGGCATTGAGACTTCGTGAGTCCAATGCCCTAAAATTTAAGCCGTATACACATAGTGGTATACTGGAAGAATATCAACTAGATACTAGAGGAGTGCAAACAGACTATATAGTATCACAGATGTTCTTTGAGAAAGATTACAGCATTCGAATCCCGACAAGGGATGAATGGAACGGAGATCTGGTAATACCGGAGAATGGGATTGCTATATTTACGGACGGATCAAAGACAACCAGCGGAACTGGTGCGGGTGTCTTCTCTGAAAAACTAAATATAGAGGAATCAGTGAGGTTGCCAAACCACAGCAGTGTGTTTCAGGCGGAGGTGCTAGCAATAGAATATGCGGCCTCACTAGCAACGATGAAGGTGATATCACACGAGGATATTACAATCTACGTCGATAGTCAGGCTGCCATCAGGGCGCTTGATTCAATGGTAATAAAATCAAGCTTGGTTAGGAGATGCAGAGCTGTGCTTCAGACACTCTGCAGAATTAGTACGGTAAAACTTTGTTGGGTACCAGGTCATTGTGACATATACGGGAACGAGCAAGCTGATGAACTGGCTAGGAAGGGCTCTGAAAAGGATATAGAGGTCGCTGATCAATCTATTCTTGCCCCATTGGGTGTAGTGAAGAAAGAGATTGACAGAATCACAGAGAAGAAGGTGGCTGAAATATGGTTCAATACCAACACCTGTCAGGTGACCAAAGGACTTTGGCCAGAGAGGAACCTTAGCAGGACAAAACTGCTTTTATCACAGAACAGGAACAACCTGAGAATGTCGGTGGGCATAATAACAGGGCATTGCCTATTAGGAAAAATGGCTAAGAGGTTGGGGCTAACCACGGTGGACTCATGCAGAGGGTGCCAAGACTTGAGTGTAGCGGAAGATATCAGTCACATGCTTTGTGACTGCCCTGCATTAAGCAGGAGTAGGTATCGCATTTTAGGTAACTACCGTTTCAATGGACTTGAGGAGTTGGTAAGGATCCCGGTCAGGGATCTGCTAAGGTTTGTTAAGAATGCGGGGTGGCTTGAACAGCAGTAGAGGGTAAAGATTGTTGTTACAAGGGGATACCTATGGGCCAACTAGTGGCCTAGTGTTGGGGATATAATCCCCCCCTTACTAACTAACTAACTATGTTGCTCGGACTCGTCACTTAAACGAACCATAAAAATTCAGTCTCATTTTAATGGTTCAAATTTGAAATTCATTCAAAAATATTCCAATTTAAATCAACTAGTCAATTTTTCGGATACCCATCAACATAACCACAAAATTGTCTAAAGAAAATTTATTCATCTACAAAAACAAACACATTTTCTTTATATGTATCATGTAAGAAATAATAATATGTTTTTCCCCCGCATTAGAAGATAATCAATGTTGAAAAATTATGGCTGTCCTATAAATATATTTATATAGGATTTGTTTTACCACATTACATTACCAAAAATCCATTTGTAATTGAATTATTGTTTTTAACACACATTTTCAAGGATATTCGCATAGTGACAACATTTAAAATTTCCTTAAAAAACTGAGGTCAAAGTAAAAGGTTTTATAAGGACAATAATATCCTTAATACTATAATAATTCTGGTAATATTTATTTTGTAATACAATATTAGTGTGATTTTTTAAATTATTTTATATATTTTTAAGAATTTTTTATGGCTTCCTAATTGGTTCATTTTCGTGGTTTATGGTCATATGTAGAAAGAATTTGTATTTAAGAAATCTTTTAGGAAGGAACTTTCCGAATTTTGAAATATATTTTTCAAATTATAAAAGTTTCATGGCCGATTTCATAGTGAGAGCTTATGTGCAAGCTTATCTAAACCGATTGTATATATTAAGCATCTTAAATTCACTTGGCTTCTTAATCAAAATTAGCTCTAAGTTTAGCTAAACCAAAAAATGTGTAGCATTAATTTTAATTTTTTTCTAATGACTTTTAAATATATGTTCATATAAATTATTTCGTATAAAATTCATTTTCTATTTGTGAACTCTAATAATAAAAAGAATCAAAAGTTAAGCTAAAGCTTTACCAATCTTTGGCTTAAATTAAATCTTACTTTAAGGAAGGATTATCTTTAAGATTACACTGAGAAACCGTAAAATAAGTTAATCCAAAGTTTAAGTTCTGGCATATACTTAAGCTTTCTCTGTGAAATCGGACATTAGATTTACATTGTTAATTAAAAATAAAAATATTGTGAACTTGATTAGTAATTGAGTCTTTATTGTGAATAATCTACGATCATTTATTGTTCGTCGTAGGTATTTCAATAACTGCTCAATTAGCTACTAATTAAGTTCACAATATTTTTAAAAATAGTATCCTTAATTACGATCGAAATCTACTACCAGTAATAAAACTTTAAATTCCAAACTTTTCAATATATTTTCAATATATACAAAAATTAATTCTATTACAATTTTTCATTAAAATCTACTACATTAAAATAAAATTTACCGGGTAAGCTTTCAACAATGTCAAAAATTTGTATAGTGCAAAACGAGAGAATAAACAAAAAAAATATTTTATTGAACACATGATTTTCGATACGCTCAGCATACACATAAACATTAAAAAAATATCGAATTTTCAAAGCTTTTTCATACAATTTAGCTAGAGATACAAATACAAAATATCTTAGTAAAATATATTTTTTGACAAGGGGTTGATAACGGAAGGGGTTTAAAAACATATAATAATAATGAGATATTTTCGCCGGAATTTTTTTTTAGGGTCGACAAAAGTTTTGTCGTTCTTTGCTAATTTTTATTTTCATATATAAATTTTTGAGGTTTTTGTCTCCCAGTTATAAGCTTTTATGTACAGTTACTTAAGGGTGGCGAAACGTAGAGGGTTTATGTGTTTAATAATATCGTTTTACCGCTAGACAAAAAGTAAAATATATTTTTACTAATTTCAAAATTTATTAAATAAATACAGTGTTAATAAATAGATAAATTTTATTTTATGATTTTCTTTAATTTATGTTGTAAATATTTTTATTTATCTAACAAAATCATAAAAAAAAATATTAGAAATATTTTTGTCTGTCTCGAAAGTGTTTTTTTTTGTATATAAGGAAAAACGAAAACGACCCAATAAAATAGAAGAATTTTAGTTTATATAGAATTTTTAGAAGCGGTTTTATTCTATATGGTAAACGGCGCGCGGTAGTGTTGACATTGTGGCGACTTTATTTCTGTAGTAGTTTTTTTGTTTTTGTAGTGTAATTTTATATGAAGTTTTTCAATAATTATGTATTTATTTTTTCATATTAAATAATTTGTAAATATTTTCATTTTATAGTTTGTGAGTACACAGAAGTGTAAAAATATTATGAACACGGACGGAATTATGTTACTATTTAGTATATAGAAATTAAAATTAATTAATTTAAGAAAATAAAATAAAAAAAAATCGAATTACAAGTTAAAAATTAATAAAATTGAAAATAAAAATATGTTTGTGAAGAAAATTGTGAAAAATTATACAAAAAATTTCAGAAATTATTGTGAAAATTTATAAAACCCTCTTATTTGGATACACGAAGAGTTGAATTTCTGTCATTTTCTTACTGCAAAAATATAGTAAATTTCAAAGGATTAAAGAAATTTTTATTATTATTCATATTAAATTTTGTGTTACGCCATTAAAAAATACTTAAATAAATTAGAATTAGTTGAATTGTAACCAATAAACCAAATTTTTTGATCCTTATATAGAACAAAATTATAATCCAGACACATTTTTATTTCCTACTTTGTGTTTTTGTATCCTTTTATATATGAAATTTTCCGCTTTTTCTTATATTATTTTTCCACCCTAATGCATTCGTAAATTTTCTATTTATTAATCCAAACACAAATCTATAAAAAATACTCTGCATATGTTGGTCCTACATAATTTGTGTTTGTATGTGTGTTAATATGATGGTTTTTCGTGCCCTGTAAAAATTGTTCAAAAAATTTACATTTTTTACTCTCTCTTCCCCTAAGCTTACCATAAAATTTATTTATTTCTTATATATTAAAAATATCCTGCTTCTGATCCTGTTCTAGTACTACACCACAAAAATGTATGAATATTTATATCCGAAATTTCTTTTACATATATATTTTTGTGGTGTTAGTTTTAGTTAGTTTTGATGGGGAGGGTGTTTTTTTTTGGGGCTGTTTTTTTTGAGGAAGTAAAATCGAAATATATTTTTGTATAGTGTGGAATGGCGGGGTGTGTAATAGATTTTTTTTATTTTTATTTAGGGGAGAACAATGCATTATAAAAGGTCGTGAACTTGTGTAATAATATGAAAAAGATTTAAAAAAAAAAATTTTGTTTTTTGTTTTTATTTCTGCGTAACATACAAATTAGCTGACAGTCAAAATAATTGTAAATTTGATTTATTGTGAATGGGTGGGAATTGGAATTTGATTAATATTTTTTTTCATTTTTTTTCTTTCAAATTATCATAGGGAATTAAAGGAAATGTAAAATTATAATGACATTTTTTTAATTAATTTGTAAATAAATATCAGAAATTGAAAGCTGGAAAAATAGATCTTTAGAAATTTACATAAAAAATTGGAATTTATTCCATAAAAATATGGTTTTTAATCAACACATTTTGAATTATAGATTAATTTAGAGGTTATTTCCCTTTTATATGTTTTTTTTTTTATGTTTTGTTAATATAGTCTAGCAAATATTAAAATTTTGACCTATAATTAAGAAAAATTCATTTTGTTAAGAAATTATATTGTTAAAAATTATATACACTAATGCAGCTGCCAATTTCGGCAACTGCTTAAGGGCTCTAATTTAAGTAAATATTCATTATAAGAAAATGTTTATAAATAGAGAAAATTTATGCCGGGATGCATAAGCATAATTTTAGATGAATGTTTTAGGAAAATACTGCAAATATATACTTAATAAAAATTCAGAAAAATCTTAGAAATAAGAAATTTGATGTCATTCAGAAAATTTTTGATAATTAGTTTTTTCATTATTCACTACACTTGGCGAGAATAGTGCCTCAATCATAGAGGTTTCATGATATTTTATTGCATTGAATTTCGAACTATAATTTCTTTATGTTAAGAAACTTTTAATTGCAATAATGGCTTTTAATAGTGAGGCATTTGTTGTCAACAAATGTTGTCAGCAAACAAATCTTACCAGTTTCTTAAAATCACAATTTACATGTTGTTTTTATTAATAGTAATCAGTTAAAGTTGAATCAACTTAGAGCGACATCGATGCCTCCATCAGGAGTTGAACCCGAAAACTATTGCAATCACAGCGTAGCACACTTTCACTACTTTAATAATTAATTTAGGAATATTATTGGTTAATGGTTACCGATTCTTTCACTGCGTAATGAAAATTTCAATTTTAGAACATATTTTAATAATGATTAATAATTGCATTGGCGATATTGTCACTAGAAACCGAATTTTCAGTAAAATTTATTGATTGATAATTTTCCGAAATAAAGATATATAGTTTTTTTTTTAAAAAGGTGTACCTAAAAAAAGTATTTCAAAGCGCTGTCAAATGCGGCACTGTGCATTAATTTTCAATGTTTTGGATGACATTTTTCAATATTTATATTTAAATGGGCAATTCCCTAATTTTTTTAGAATTATTGTATTTTTGTGGTATGATTATCTTTTTTTAAAAAAAGGTATTAAAAATTAATCTTTATAGTTTTCCCGGTAAAATGAAAATTTGTTTGTTTTATAATACTTTTAAGAATGTTTTTTTAGAACCTCATTAGTCAGCATAAATGAAACTAGTTCATTAAAATATTGAAATAATCGCCTTCATCCACAAAATATATTAAATAGGCCTATAGAAATATATGATAAAAAATGTAATTCTTAGTATTTTTTAAATTCAAATCTCCTTAATAAGCCAGGGAGGCACACGTTTAATAATTCTACAGAAAAAATGTAATTCCCCATTGGCGAGGGTTGTCATTTTGCTTATAAGTTTTCATAAAATTTTCTAAATTAGTTCAAATATTTTTTTAAGGATAATTTGATTGTTCATAGAAAAGGATACAACTTTTGGGATTTTATTAGTTTTTAGAATATTATAATTATAATGGATCAGGGGCTCCAGAAGGTCTAATAATAATTGTTATAAATATATTCTTAAATCATTTCCTGTAGGGAAATGTAACTATATAATAAATTAATAAATTAAAACCAAAGAAAAAAGTTTCGTAGAATATTTTTTTTGAAATTTAAATATGAAATTTTTCTTGTCCTTTTTTTCTTGCTTAGATTATTATAATTCCTATTCCTACTAAAGAAGAAAGACGCAATTTTTTTGAAAGGATTTTTATTTTTTGCTGGAATATATTATAGTGAAATGTCCTTATGTATATTTTCCTGATATGAGCTTGACTAATGTTGTGTTGTCCTTATTTTTTAAAGGGATGCATTGAAAATTTCAATTTTTTTACCATTTAAAATATTTTATTTTTTTAAAATGAAATTTGTGAGCAAATTTTGTCAGTTTGTCAGTTAGTCTGTTCCATTTTTAATTAAAATGTTCACTATGTCAGTTAGTCTGTTCCATTTGTAACTAAAATATGTTCACTACATTTTTTAATATATTCAAAAGTGTTTTAGTTTTGCGAAAACTTGTTGAAAGTTTCTTTCTTTCGAAATTGTTTAGTGTATATGAAAATTGATTTTCTATAAAAATTATCCTTTCTGTCTTAATCTCAGGATTTTAAAATTAAACAAAATAAATATTACCTAGTTAATTATTAAAAGTCTTTGTTTGTGGATAAATTTCCCTGTATTGAATACAAAATTGAACTGTAAACAAAACTCTAAATTTCATATTTATACTAATGACATCTGTGGTCTTACGTTGGCTATTACTATATATAAATTTATCTTTATGTCTTGTTGAACAAATCCTTTAACAAATTAGAAATATAAAATGTATATAAATATTTATATTTATTTTCTTGAATTATATTATAAATTTCCTTGAAAATAAATTGCTTGGATTTAGTATAGAATTTTGTATCGTTGTGGATAAGAAAAAAAAAAATATAGATTAAAATTATATTTTCCAGGTCAATGTCCGTCAAAAAAGATTAAATTTATCAATTTACAAATTAAATTGAATTGTTTTTTTTTACACTATTAAATAATTTAGATAACACTTAAATCAGAAATATCAACAAATTGATCAAAATTAAATAATAGCAGCAGATTTCCCTAAGTTTATCGTAATTTACGAATTCAGATTAAATTGTCAAAAATCTTTATAATTTTTTACTCTAAATTTTTGGAGTGTCATTACTATTAACACATTGGGTGCCACGTCAGACACCATATGTCTGACAATACTTTTACATTGGAGACCGCTCTAAAAATTTCGCGAATATCGATTGGTACCGTTTCAATATTTCATGTTTATGAGTAACCCAATATTAAAGTTGCTGTAAATCGACTAGTTTGCCTTAGAATACCACCATTTTTTTTACAGAAACATACGTAGGTACCGCTGTCTGACAAAATGTATTGAAAAATGCTTCAGCTTTTATAAAATGTGTCTCTCACACAGCAATTTCTATAAACCCTTCTGTCAGACACATATGCCTGACAAAGACATTTACATATAAAGTTTTTGTCAGTCGGTAATGCTTGACATGATCAAGTTAAAAACAGGCTATTTGTACCTTGGCACCCAATGTGTTAAATATGGCACTTACGACTTTCTACTATAAATGGTAAGCTAAATTCTATAACTCGATATTATACTAAAGAGATGCTTAAAAGTTAAATGGCGGAAAATTAGAAAATGTAACTCACAAGTAATTCTCATTATTAAAAGGAAGAATAATTTTCGTAAATGTGATTTTATTTTTATTTTGTATTTGATCGTGTACACATCTCGCTAAAGTTGATAAAACTCCAATTGTTAAAAATGACCAAGTAACACTGTCTCTATAACTATTAATTGTCATCTATCAAAATACTGGGTTACGACGAGTCAATTCTCACACTTTTAAATTGAATTAAGATCCAAATAAAATTTCAAATTTAACTTGTTAACCTTCTTTGTTAAAATAAATTAAATTAAAATATGTTACTACATTGAAATTTTAACATAACCAATACCAACAATTAAAAAGGATATTTTATTTTATTTTATTATGTACATAAATTTACACACGTATCCAAAATAAATGCTATAAATAAAAATTATTAAAGTTATACCCAAATTCATCAGGATCTAAAAATGTTAAGACCCTAAAGAGACAAACAAATTCTATACAACAAACATCAGCCATTTAATTATAATTCTTCAATGTATTTTAATAATATTTCACTGAATTGAATTCATTAAATATACCTAAAAGCTTACACACGTCCATCATCATAAAGAAAAAAATTTGTTATTCTTAGTTAGACGATATCCTTTTTTAATACCTTTAAATCCTACATATGGCAATTAAATAAAAATAATACTATATGAGATCTGTCAATATTTATGTATGCTGAGACTGTTGTTATTCATGATTGTTATCTTGCTTGCCTGCTTTATGAAACAGAGCAAAAGGACAAATTTATTTTATATTTAAAACAAAACAAAAAAATATCCTTTTTATTAGGTTTCGTTATTAAGCATTATATTATTCGTGATGAATATCGGTCGTATAAACGAATAAATGGAATTTGTTTATCCAGTTGTACTAAACCGGGAAGATTAAAGAGATTTCGTAGTGTCCTTTTTTATTGTTGTATGTACATAGTTAGTTACCCATAAGAAATATTAGAAAATTGAATTTTTTGCGTAATTGAATTTTCTTACAACCCAGTTTTCTTGTCCATCAGTCAATAACTTATAATTAAATCATTATTAATAATTTCTAAAAATTTATCCCGGCATTATAAATTTTTGGTATGTAGGCTGTGAATCGATTCTATAAACTACTTTTGACCTTAACCAATGAAAAAGGATAAATTATGAATTCATAAATAAATCAGAATTGTTATAATGAAATCTATTTTTGTAAATCCTTTTTTTGTTGTGTTGATATTTGATAAGTAGTAACACATTATCCTTTTTTTTTGGAGGCATAATTTAGTGTTTTATTTGAAGGGATTGATTTTATTAATCTTTCTGGTTGTTTGTTTCTTAGTAAGAATCAATATTTATTTTTTTGTTGGGATTATGATTGGATAATATTGTGATCAGAATGAGTGGATTATGTTCATACTTATATTATTTGTTATAATAATCATACTATGCTCAATCATAAAATTAAATATTTATAAATATTTTTTAGCATTATATATTTATAAATATTTAATACTGTATATAACAATAATTGGGATTAGTGTCCTTTTTTTGATAACAAACAGAGTGTATTTTTAATCATCAAGTGTAATCAGTGAAATGGATTTAATTGAATTACTAAAAATCATTTGTGATGATATTTTGTTTTTGAATAAATTAAATTAGTTTCATAAATTAATATTTAATGGTATTAATTTATAATTTTTAAAGTTTAAACAAAAAAATTCTTTTGTTAACGTTTTGATGTTATCTGGTATGTTTTAAATCATTATTTAACATAGTAAATACATTGGAAAGGTTAAAATTTTAATACGACTGACGTCATATTACAATATTCGGTATTTTCTCGAACTAATTATGAATGAGTTTCATTCGCTACTTGGTATGCATCAATATTTATCGTCATTTTTGCAGTGATTATGAATAAGTGTAGAATAAAATAGATGTTAGTATAAATTATGTTTCTTCCACTAGCAGTGCTGCATCGTCAAAACATCTTTAAATAATGTATTTATCTAGTTTTTTCCAGATTGATAAACTTAACAAGTAGTGTTAAAAATCTATGAATATAAAATACTGCACAAGTTAGTCTTTTTGTGAGGCGTTGGTTGGTTTTAAATGATATGAGTAACTTCAATCGTACGTACTGAAGCATTATTGAAATGCACGTTCTACTCTCCACAGTCGTCCACCTTTTTTATCATTGTAGCGTAGCGTGTCGAACAACTCCACTTATCTAATGAACTAGAAATCACTTTAGTTGGATTTATCCCGTCTGTTTCCTCAAGTTTTCCAGGAAAAAATTTACCAAAATCCTGAATCTGAATTGTTGGACCAAGGGACAGTCACACAGTGATATTCTCTTCATTTTGATGTAGTGGTTACTCTGAGGCTTACCGCATGTTTCCTGATATTGTATGTACCGATGCAACTCCAATTAATAATCTTGATGTTGCTTTGTTCATCTTTAAGAATTTCTTTGTCTTCTATAGAATTCGGGACCCCGCAGAACAGTTTTGTATATTGGGAACCATTCTGTGATATATACTTACTTCTTTGAAGGTTACATTTTATGAATAGAGGTGTCTAATTTTATTATAATATACTTCAAGGATGTGGGTCTTAAATATCATTTTTAATGTAAAACACATTAACATTCTAAAATTTCTAACCTTTCGACCTAAATGTCGCGATTAATTATAGATAATAATTATTTTTTTATACATTTTTTTTTCAGAGCTTATTTCAAGTTATTTAAATATATAATTTCCATACAAAATGTTCACTCATACCGCAGTTGTCACTAACGCCTGCTTACACCATAATCCCCTGAAGGATATATCCATTTCATCCTTGTTACATTTCGTTCTATATAAATTTCAAATGATATTTTTTTTTTTGTGTTGAATGCCGCCGCATTGGTTTTTGTGGCATTTGGAAAATTAAAATTATCTTATATATATATAATAAAGAAAATGTATAGTAAAATTTATTAATATATATTTACTTACAAGAAGAATTCATGAATTTGGATGGAAGGATAATTTACTCTAAATGCACATAAATTTTCCATTTTTTTATTTTTTTTAGAGATTTATATAAAAAAAAGAGTAAATTTACATCCGTTGACGGAGTTTTGTTGTAGACTTTAGGGACTTTCTTCATTATTTTCCATTTTTGTTAGAGAAGATTGTGCGGAGTGGTAATATGATATCTGTTTTTGGGGGGCGGAATATTTTTATGTTATTTCTTAAGTAATTTCTGCAGAGAATTTTACTAACAATTTTTTTTTCTTTCTATATGATTTAAAGAAAAATTTGTTACAATATTTTTTAGAAGGAATCGTAAATATTTTTTTGGTATTAAATGATTTGTTTTAATGTATACGACCTACTTCAGAGTTGCTGGAATAAGAAAAATGATATACTTATCTAATAATTTAATAGTTTAGTAAGATTTGTATTTAAATATTACAAAAAATGTATTAATTAGTTAGTATATTGCCGGTACTGTGATTGTTATAATGACATTTTTTGTAATTTTTCAATGATCCCAAAAAATTTCTGAGTAAAATCATTTATTGCGAAACAATATTAAAAAAACTGTGATGCCTTATGAATAAACACTAATTTTTAATCTAGATTTTGAAAGTTAACAAATTCGTTCCATATGAAAGTTTTGGAAATATTTAAATTTAAAATATTATAATAAAGTCTTTGAACATTGAAAAGCAGACTCGTTGTACTCGTTGCCTACAACTCCATAGTTACACAAAGTCTACAAAGAGTTGTATACGAACTGTCGTTAATGATTTGATTGACGTTTCGCTTTAAAGAACCTAATGACATTTGTCTATATTTAGTCAATGTTTAATGAAAATAGAACCACAAGCAAGATTTTTCACAGACCACCATTCAGACATGTTATCATTAACTCCCGGTCAGATTGCTTTCAGACAAGTTATCATTAACTCCCGGTCAGATTGCATTCAGACAAGTTATCATTAACTCCTGGTCAGATTGCTTTCAGACAAGTTATCATTAACTCCTGGTCAGATTGCATTTAGACAAGTTATCATTAACTCCCGGTCAGATTACTTTCAGAAATGTTATCATTAACTCCTGGTCAGATTGCATTCAGACAAGTTATCATTAACTCCTGGTCAGATTGCTTTCAGACAAGTTATCATTAACTCCCAGTCAGATTGCTTTCAGACAAGTTATCATTAACTCCTGGTCAGATTGCATTCAGACAAGTTATCATTAACTCCCGGTCAGATTGCTTTCAGACATGTTATCAGAAATCAAAAGACTTCCAACATTTTTCACATTATTACACATGACTCATTATTGGAGCCAGTAGAGGATGATTCTTACTCTATTTTACTAATGATTCTATATGGAATGGTAACAGACCAAAGACAAAGTTTTTCGCTGGGTATATTTTTATGAAAAATAAAACAGAAAAATGAATATATTTTTTCAGTTAACTTCAAAGCGCAATAAAACCAAAATAATAATTGCCATAGAATTATTTAATTCAATTTTTAAATTAAACGAAATCTTTAGTCATGCTGAATACCACCTTCTTCCTGTGATGTTAATAAGAAAATTTATCTTCTGAAAAAAATAATTTTATTTTTAGAAATAATTATTTTTGTTATTGTTGAATATATAAACAAAATATTAAATTTAAATGTATTTTTTTTTACTAATTATTAAGACAAAATTCTTAAATTCTAGGTTATTTTTGTTTTTATTTGATTGGCACACATAAAAATGGGAATTTATTTATAGCCCTATAATAATAATTAAGATTATACAATTACATATTTTTTAATAATGTTGTATATAATAATTAAAGGGTTCTAAGAAATTCGACTTTAAGTCATCTTATTCCAATGAGATTTTTCTTGATAAAAAATATTGTGTCCGACAGAAAATTGATATATTCATAATTCTTGGAACCAATTAGTTTTCTTCGTGTGATTTCTATTAATGATTTTTTCGCCTGTGGTTATCAAAATGGTTATTCTTTCTTTTCTTGTTCACTGGTTCACTCCACTTTGGATCATATAACCATCGCTGATTTCTTTAATATACTTTAATGACCCATCTTTTAAAATATTGTTATTTTTAGACTGTTAATCAAGATCACGAAATGGCATCAAAGAACTTTATTTGAATTAAATTTTTTCATATTAAAAATAACTTTTTTATTACCCAAAATATATAAATCACTAAATTATACAAAGTATATACAAAAATTAATTTTTATTCTCGATCACAATTAAGATTAATTTTCACCCTAAAAACATGTGCATTCAATTTAATAGCCACCATAACTCAATTTGCAAAAAAAATTACATCTTAATGAGACCAAAGCAAAAAAAAAAAAAAAAATTATTGAAAAATCTGTTTCAGTTTAATAACATAAAAATTTATATTCTTTAAAATTTTACTTTTATCTATAAAAAAGTTTAAAATATTTTGCTTTTAAAAGCAAATAAACTCTAAAATAAAAATCATACCGCAGCTAACCGCAACCAGCCACAAAGTAGCACGTTTGGAATTATTCATAAAGTTTTCCAGTTGTGTTATGCGTATGCTGTTGGATGACCTTGACAAGAAATTATGTATTTTGTTTAAGTTTTTCTTAATTTTCTTTATTGAATTTCCATAAATAATGTGGGAAGATAAAAAATTTCCCTGTTGTGTAAGGTTAGATATTTGATATAGTAATTTATGTTTCTGCACTGTTAAAAAAAATATATAAAATTGTGACGTTGAATTTTATTTTAATTGTTACTTCTTATAAAAGCTGAGTATATGTATATTTAATTATTGTAATTTACTTGTTACAACCAATAAATTACAATTTGTCGCTCAAGCCGTTCTCACTGAACCTCTTCTATATACAATATTGTTGATTTGTCTGTCTGAATTACTTGTAAATACAAGGAATATCACAAAAATATTGGAAAACCTTTACTCTATATATAATTCACTAATTGTAGACTGATTGTCCAAGCTATTAGCCAGATGATGAAACTTAAGCCGCAGGGCTACGATCAAAAATTTAACAATCTTTCCTTAATTTTAATTTTTTTTTACAATTAAGTCCACAAAAGGGACGTTATCTTGGAATTAATAGAAAACAATTTCGGTCGAATTTACAGGGAGTTCAGAGCCCCCATAAATTATTGTTCTTTAGGCATCGTAATTTCTAGATTCGCCAATGTAATTAATTGTCTATATATAACAAAAATTTGATAGTATATTCATCAATGTTGGCTACTCTTTAATTTTTTACAAATTAAATTTTAGAAATCTTTTACAGTGTAAAACCAAATCATTTCCGAAATTAATTTATGTTTTTATTAAATTTTTCTTTTTCCATATAGTAAATTCACCAATGAGTAAAATTCTTTTTATAGAAATTTTTGCATTGATGGATGAAAATAAATTTTTGTCTGCGGTTTTTATATATTTTTCATCTTCTTCTAAATTATAATTTATTTAATTTTAGCTTTGGTTGGTGTTTTTACAATTTAAAATATAACGAAATTAATGATTGCAATATGAAATTTTCCCGCTCAAAAATCTAAATTTTTATCGCGTTTGATTAAGTTTTATTAGATTCAATTGGTCAAAATTGATTTAAATTATTGCTCTGAATTTTTAATAGTCATATTTGCGGGGGAGATGCAATTACATCTTTTTTTTATTTTGCAAAATTTGATTCCACGACAGCAAGAATTTTACTGTAGTGGGATTCGTGGCACGTTTATTTTTGGTGTCATAAATACTAAAAATAAAAGTATTTAAAAAAAATGAAATAAAAATTTATAATTCACACATCAATTTTATGACATTATTAAATTAATATATAATTTTTTTTTTTATTTTAATACTACGTAGTTTGTTTTTCATGAATGAAATTCTATTTAAAAGTTTTTGAATGGGCGGCTAAAATTATAAAGGAATTTGTGTTTTAAATTTGCATTTTTGGTACATGACATTTTCAACAACAAAATGCTAAAAAAAAAAATTAAAATTATGAGGAAATTTGTTGGATAGAATCAGTGATATAGTTATAGTGTCATCGGTTGATGTATTATGTTAAATTCCTCTTTATTTTAAATTATGTTTGCAAAAATGTATTAAATTATATATAAAGGATTTGACACAAGCGTTCGAAATCGAAACGTTTCGGAATTTTGAGATCGATATTTCAAATTTTGAAATCCCTATTTCAAAATAGGGATTGCCGAATTCAAAGTCACAATGAGTGAACGTATCGCTCGAAACCAAATATTCTTTTTAAATTTGCCAGGCTTGTATGTAAAAAATGAAATGCCAAATGAAATGTTATGTTACAAAGGTAAACTATAATGGATTCAGCTTGTGAAAGCTTCTCGGTTAGAAATATTTCCCTCGTAACATTTCTGCATTAACAAATTGACCAGATAGAAAAGTATAAATTTCAAATTTTTATAGAAACGATGTGTAATTTCACGTTAAACAGGATTAACAGCTGTTAAAATCATTGTAAAATCTAGTTAATTTAGGTTATAGTTCTTTAGGTGATAATTCCCAACACATTTCGCGCGGAAAATGTTGTCATTCCGGAAACGGAAATACTTGATTCCAGGAACAATATATGTTTACTGCTAAACGAAACAATTGTCGTGTGAAATTGTTGGGGTACAAATGTCTCTGGCCCGAATAATTGTTGGGCCAATCCAATAATGATATAATAATTGACCACATTCGGGTCAATATTGATATCATAATATTGACATATCTATTATATTTTACATGTAAAACATAAATTAAATTACTCAAAATCATATTTATTATTAACGCAGTGCCGATTCCTATATACAGAAATATTGACCCTGTTCTTGTGTCAATTTCACTTTTTAAATACAATTTACATAAAAATAAAAATGTTAACCAATAAACAAAAAAAATGATTTAGAATTTAGATAGTAGGTGGTTCTGGTTCAACTTTGTATTATTCAGTATATGCATTGACAAAATTCATTTAATTTTTATTCTGACCACAAAAATGTTTACACACATTTTTTTTTTCGTTTGCATAAATAAAAAATTTCACTGAATTTCAATTTATGGTAGAACACAGAAACTACATACAAACAACAACATAAAAAAAAACATATTTTTTTTAAAAATACAAAATAGGAAATACCAAATGAAAATGTTTTGTTGCTGGTTTAAATTTTCATATAAATTCAATTGAATTTTTCAGCGAACACAAAAATTATAATTTAAGACTTAAACAAAATCATATAAAAAATTCAAATTTTTTGTTGTTCAGTGAACTCAAAGTAAAGAATTTAGAAAAGAATTTCTTTTATGGGATACTTTTTAAATATGGGGAACAGAAATTGTGTCATGCTTAAAATTTATGACCCAAACAAAAAATGATCAAATGTAATTATTTATAGCAATGTTCTATAGCTGTAATTGTAGTGATTTTCTGAATATATAATTTGATTGTATAAAATGAAGGAACTTTTTTTTTGGCTTTGGTTGATTGTAGTTGGGAGTAGTTTCTTAGACCAGTTAGAGGTTTGTATCCCCAGTCGAAGGCTATTTACGTCTACAGCACATCGACTCATTCATGTGTTTCAGTCTTTTACAACGCACGTTGCTCGTAGGATTCGTCATTCTCTTCGCAGTACCTTCTAGTGGATATCTGTGTAAGCCTTCACGTGTTTCAGTCTTTTACAACGCACGTTGCTCGTAGGATTCGTCATTCTCTTCGCAGGACCTTCTAGTGGATATCTGTGTAAGCCTTAATTTCGCCGCGTCTTTCCTAAGTAGAATGTGGCCAATAACAATTCGAACCATTGGTTTGTTTCGAAAGTAAAATACTCTTTGTTTTTTCCTACATGATTTACCCCCAAAATCTATTTTCCTACCATATAAGATGTTCCACATCGATAGTAACCTTTTGTCCATTGCTAATAACCAATTTTGTAAGTTTTTTGTTATCCTGTTTTTTTTTTCAACTCGTTTTCTTTTTCGTTACCGGAATAAAACTGCCCAGTTGACTAGAATATTTTTATATCATTATAATGCAAAACAGCTCATAGCTTAGCTTAGATTTCGTCTAATAATGTTTGAATCAAATTTTGAGACTGAGAATATTTTTATTTTACTAATTATTGTGATTATCGATATAAATTAAATTGGTTTTTACTATCAAGTTTTTAATGGTAAAACTACATAGAATATAACAAAATCAAATTTAATTTAGTTTTTGTATATAGTTTTAGTCTTGTTACTATAAGATACTTTTATGTTGTTGTGTTCCTAGGGAAAATTAAATTTATGTTAATTATGATTAATGACAAGGAAAATAAAGGATCTCAGTGGTTAGCTAAAGAGAAAAATTATCTGGTTTTATTTTGTTTATTTTGTGTTAATTAATGTAAATTGCCTTATAAATATTTTGGTTACGTATAATATGTAATATGTATTTATATATATATAGAGTTTTGTTGACATGTATTTTACATAAATTTAATTAATTTGAAGAATAAATTTCGTTAAATTGTAATGGATTGGGATAAAAAATTAAATCCAATTCAATATTTCAATTAAATTACAATTTCCAAAGCAAAACAATAATTTTGACAGCTTCGCAACACCGATTTAGGTATAATGGCGGAGTCTACTCTTTCTAGCCAACCTTACAATCTCAATTAGAATAAATATCATAAAAATTTCATATTTTTAATTTTTAATTTTTAATTCAATTTTAATTAATTAAATAATTAATAATCAGATTGCAAAGGGAAACTGTTGGTCCTGGTCCATATATCCGAGATCGCGTCTTCACAATATAAATTGTGTTCAATGACATCATCGGAACTCCATGAATGTATAGCCAGATTGAAATTTTCAATTTGAACAAATTTAGTCTATTACTACTCATTTTGGTAATACACAATTTTAAATATTGTTGTAAAAAAAATTATTTGTCCGTAAACGATAAAATTGCTATAAAAATTTAAATTATAGAACAACAATTTTTTTTAATCAGTACCCATGTGAAATTAAATAAGGTCACAATTGTAAATCAGAAAAGGAAAACATAAGCTACACAATTTAAAACTTTTCATGGAAATTTTTCGCCCGTTCTTTACTTAAGTTTTGTGTGTTATTCTAGCCTTTCATATAATAAAATTTCCTTTATATTTAAAATTGAATTATATTAATAAATATACACACATACATTCAGAAAAAATCCTTTTTAATTAAATATTATTCTTGTTTGTTTTTAATTTGTCCTAGTTTTTTACATAAAAGTAGATTAATTTTAATGCGTTAAATCGGAATTTTATTTTAATTTTTAATATAATGCAAAACAAGGAACGTTTAGTACCAGAAATTTCCTACTTGAAAATTTTATTACCGCGATTACTTTAAATATTACAGATTTTTTTATTTTGTAAATTTTGAAAACTTTGGCGATTTTACAAAAGTCTACATAATTTATAATTTCGAGATTGTCGTTTTGTTCAGTTTTAATGTGTTTCGATTAAATTTTCCAATACTCTGCCAAATTATTCGGTAATGATTAGTAATTTTTAAATTTTGTCCATTTTAGTTTTAATATGTAAAATGCTCTTAATATGAATAAATATTCTTGTAATATTGATTATGAAATGGTATAGGAAATTAAAAAAAATTGATAACATAAACCTAGCGATAACCTAAAACTTAGAGTTTGTTAAAACAGTTAGGCTACCATTAAAAAGATTGGTACAACCTCACTAACTACGGGCATTTAATTTGATTGAAATTTCTTACTCAGCTGTTTAAAAAATTTCATTCAGATCGGATAACAATTTCTATGAGATAGTTACTTCGCTAGTAGTTAGTCGTGTATTAATTAGTTTTTATAGAATATTTGCCTTAGGAAACATTAAAAAACATTTCATATTTTCAACTGATTTATTAATAAATTTTTTAAATATGTATTTTAATTTGTGACCAGAAAATCCTTAAAATTGTTAAAGTTACAATTTTAGATTAACTAAAATTTTGATGGTTGGCTCCATGTAAAGGTTATTAAGGGTCGATTCGGAGAAAAGTGTTTCAACCGCTGTATCCGAAGTGGTGGAAATTTTGATATATAACTCTCTGACAGGCTGTTATAGTGTAATGTTGTGATTTAAAACACCTGCTAAAAGAGTGTTTGACTAAACGTTTCTAATCGGGCTAAAGTTTTCCTCACACTTAACAAAACCAAGCTGAGTACAATAATTGGTCTGTACACTACACTGTTCGTGGTACTGCGCCCTGGAAATAGTGACTGTCGGTTCTGTTCAGATGATGAAGATACTGTAAAACAAATCCTCTGCAATTGCGAGGCTGTAGCATGTGTAAGCCGAAAAAGCATAACACACCATTAAGAAAACTTTGCGCTTCTACAGAAGTCTGGATATCAACTGCCTAAATATGAGTATAGAGTATGCACTATTGATCTCTTTAGGTCACAGTATTTTATGTCTTAACAACCTCTTCCTTACATAATCTAATCATCAAAGTTTGCTTAAGAATGACACCAACTATCTCTATAAAATACCGGAGATCTCGTCGGATTCATTCTGATGTTTTTTTTAACTCCTAGAGCACGAATTTCTAACAAACATTTCTCTATTAAAGATTCTGTTTTTTTAATAAATGTAATGCCACAAGTATCGATAAATCTTCAAGTGCTTAAGTATATATTACACATCTCAAAGGTATATTTTTCACTGGATCGTACGAGATTATCAAATTCACGCACATCAAATAACTCAAGTTATGCGGTGAACATCAAGTGAAAATTACCTACCCAGATGATGAAGAATATCCTCATTATACCCGCGTGAAATTATGTTAATTTTGTTAACAGCATCACAGGATAATAATAACTATAAAATCTACAAGTAATTTAAAAATACAAAATTATATTTTTATCTCATTATAGTAGGTATAATTTTTCTAATTTTCATCTTCCACAACAAAACTTAATCTCCTTTAAGAATCACATCCTTTCTCATTAATTTTTCAAATCACATTTCTATATTTAATGACTTTTTAATAAGTTTTTTATTCATTTTTTTTTTTTCATACACTCTTATAATTTTGAATTTTATAAACGTGGTGAAAATATTTAATGATAACTATATCTTTTACTAGAGTACTACTAAGTTTTTAAAAGACCCAAAGCAACAAATGGGTATATAAAAAATGTATCATAAAATTTTTAGGAAAACTTATTAAAAAAAAATCTTTATGATTAAAAAAAAAAGTTTTTATTGCCCAGGATACAAATAAACACATCATCTTAAAAAATTTCAATATAAAAACTCATTCATTGAAAAAAAATTATATTAAATTTAATTTCTTTGAATATTAATGAACCTTTAAAATTACCTGACAAAATACCATACATCAATATTATTGTTGTACTCATAAAAAAAAGGGTAATCCAAGGGCAGAGGGTGACCCGAGGGTTGTTGTTGATTAAATGCATTTGATAACAAGTGTTCACCTTTAGTTTTTCTTTTTATATAACTATATAAAAAACCAATTTTCTTTGTTATTATTTGATCTAAACATGAAAAACTCATATTAATACGAACCATTGAGGAATGAAATGCTATTATATACAACAACAAAATTTCATCCCTAATTTTGCAGTCATTATAACAACATTCCATTCTTTTTCAACCTGGGTTTTTGAAAAGAAAATTATTGTTTTTTTGTTGTTAATGTTGGGAAACTTTAAAGGTAAACACGAACATAAAAATCTTTACATTGTTATAGGAAAATATAAAAAAAATATTTATTTAAAAATAGAAAATTTTTATTTAATTTTTTTTACATTTGTTTCAAAAATATTAAATAGGATAATTTTATGATTATATTCATTGTATAAGTTTGAAGTCCTTTTCATATTTTAATTGTATTAGAGTAAAATTGTATTTTAAAATTATATTTTTTTATATGTATATATTTTGTTGTTACTATGCGACTGCGACGTCATTTTAAAGTTTATATATTTTTTACGCACATGCGCCATTTTGTTTTTTGTTGTACTTGGCCATCTGACATCGTGAGAAAGCTTTTTATATGCGAGAAAACTTTTTTCACCCCAAGAGAGAGATAGTGCATCTTAATAACTTCATTTAGAAACAATATTTTCATTTCGCTTTTTACAGCGAAAATTGAGTTTTTTTATTACTTTTTTTGTTGTTGTTGTTGCTAAGAACTGTCAATGTCAAATTGACAGAATCTGTCAAAAAATAAAATTCTGTTTTTTTTTTTTGTTTCTCATATTATGGAATAGATTTTTTATTGTAAATGTAATAAAATTTAATATAAATTTGTAAAATTTTGTTATGGAAATGAATTTACGACAACAAGCGGCACATTTTGATTCTTTGAAATTACTATTTATTTATTTATGTATGTTTATGTAAAGCATTATGCTGCTAACCTAAAATGATGAATACAGAAGTAGTGCCATTGTAATATTTGTTTGTGTTTAATAGTATGGACGTGTTAACGTTGAAGGGTTAATTTAAAATGAAAATATTATGAAATGGATTTTGTCATATGTCATTGATATTGAAAGTAGGTGGTGTGTAGTGTAATATATTATGTAACATTGTTTATTTTGATTCTGATGTATTTTTATTATATTGTTTCGTGATATTGTAGATACTCGTGATTTGTAGTGATTAAATGCAGAATTTTGTACCTTAAAATGGCAATACAAATTGTGAACGTTTTTTGAAAAGCTAAACTGATTCTTGGTCATTTTTGTATATATAAAATAATTAGTTTAATTGATTATCCTGTATTAGGCGTGTGATAGTATATAGTAATTGATATAGTATATATAGTAATTGACTAAGTGCACGAACAGAGTGACGCTATGAGTGGTGCTGGAAGCTATGCTGTAGTGTGGTTGTTGTTGCTTTTTATATAAAAATACATTACAGCACAGCTTCCAGCATTGCTCATAGCGTCACTCTGTTCGTGCACTTATATGTATACTTCAACGCAACGTCAGCAATTGCCCAACTTTTAATCTTTCAAGTACATATTTTCATAATTTTATATGTATATATTTAAACTGTTGGGCAGAAATATCATTCTGAATCAATACATTAGGTTCAGTCAGAAAAATACGATATCTTGCTCAGAAGCTAAGTCAACTTGAAGTAGAAATATTGCTAATAATAAATTTTTAAGTAATAAAAAACCAATTAGGTCGTTGCAATGAAAAAATTGTTTAGCTGAAGTTGCAAAATTTATTTTTATCTTAAAACATTTCATATTTTAATATACATTTTCATTCTCTGCAATTTCCAATAGAAATTATGTCCAATATCCTGGATTTTCCCTTTTTCCTGATTATTGTTTTATACTTATTCTCTTTTATTATAAAATCGACTACAATATTATTACAATAAAAATTGAAACATTAAATATTGTCATAAATCATAAAGTACGAGTTTATATTTGGATACTTTTTTGCATAATTTATTGTTATTGTTAAATAAATTATAAATTTTATCGTTTTTCATATATTATAATTTTGTTGTTGTTGGTTTATCCGGATGGATGAATATTGAAGTGTTAAAGAAGATTTATGATGTGTAAAACTGAATTACCTACATATAAAATATATAATAATTACACAATAATATTGTTTTACTGTAGGTCAGTCAGTTTATATATGACTTTTAGTAATAAAATGCTATTTTAAGTGTTAAATACTATAGATTACCAGTATAAATCTTATATTAAAATTTATTATACTAATAATATTTTGTATATATAAAGATTTTGAATCGTAATTATGGGCAAAAGATTTTATGTGATAATTTTATTAGGTAATTTAGGTCTGAAGAACAGTGAAAAGTGAGGAAAAACTATAGAATAAACTATTCATTATTAAAAACTTTCTGATTTTCTTGATGAAATATAAGTAAATATTGAAAATTATATGAAAATTTATTTAGAGTAACAGACCCTCGACCTAACATATTCATCAGTTCTCTGAAATTTAAAAATGTGGACAAAATATGAGACTTATTATATGAAGCCTCTAAAATTTGAATTGACAATTTATTTAATTTTAATATCATAATTGTCAGAGTTGTTAAAAAATGCATTATTTTTGTAATGCATTTGAAACTTCATTAAAATAATTCGAATTACTTATATGAATTAAATAAGAATTATTTGAATTATTTTTGAATTAACAAGAACAATTCAAAAATAATTCAAATAATTCATTGAATTACTTTTCTTAATTCAAAAATAATTCAAATAATTCAATATATTTGAATTACATAATATGAACATTTTATACAAATTAAAAATAATTCAAATAAATTGAATTATTTAAATTATTTTTTAATTATTTTAATTACTTAATTCAAAAATAATTATGAATTTGAATTAAATAAAAATGAATGCATTATTTTGAATTATTAATTATTAAAAATAATGCATTACAAAAATAATTCATTAACAACTCTGATAATTGTATAATTACAGATTCCTATTACTATTTTAATAAAAATTGCATATAAATATAATTTACAAGGACATTTATATATACACTTAAATGATATAGCACTCAATTATATTTTTATATCCTTTGAAAACGTGAAAAACAATTTTACCACACTTTAAATAATTAATAATTTAATACTGTTGTAAATTTCAAAAATTAATTAATTATATCCTGTATATTTTAAACCCAACAAATTATCCTGGGTATTTTATTTATAATTCCTTTGCCACAAAGAAATATTTAATGACCTTAATTCCATATAATTACAATTATTATCCTTTCAAAAAATCTTTCCATAAAAATAATTATTGTTTCTTATAGTTAAACAGCAAAATTGTAATTTTTGCACCTGGATATAAAAACTTTTTTATTTTTATTTCTAATCGTTAGAGATCATAAACAGCAGGATAAAAATTATTTAGAGATTTTTCTGTTATTTTCTATAGAATCCTTATTCACAGAATGCACACACGGTTTCATTTATGTAAGGTGGAATTGCTATTTTCATCATCACTGTTCATGGTGCGCGAGGACATTCACCATGAAATTGTTATATATACAAAATTTCTTGTTGTTTGTTGCTTTTCTGGAAAATCTTTATTAATAAATCGTTCCATTTCAAAGTTTCCGTCATCATCGTATAGAATATAAATTTTAAGAGTTGTAGTTTTGTATATAGGAGTAGAATCGCTGACAAAAGCATTAGGTTATCATTTGAATTTTACTTGTATACAGAAAGAAACATCATCAAATAAAAATAAATTTTGTATAATTCACAGTTTTTATAATTTTTTTTTTTACCAGAATGGAAAAATAAATATTGTAATGGAAAACTAGGTCAACAATTCTCATTTAAAATGTTTAGATACAAATATACTTTAAGACTAGATCATATAGGAAAATGTAAGAATAGTTATAATTTTTGCTTTTGTGATTTATATACGAAGATAAAAAAAAAACTATTTATGAATATATGCTCGTTAAGGATAATTAATGTTTTGAAAAAAACTATTCGTTCTGTTGAGTTTCAAAATATTTTTTAATCCATTTTTTACTATACACTTTTATCACCTGAATATCTTGTAATAAAAATATTGTAATGTTGTTAATAATTGATTGGAAATTGTTTATAGTTAAACTGGGTACGACTTTCGGCTAAAATTCGTTAGAAAATTCATTCGACTAAAATTCATTATTATAAATATATTAAATTTAATTAAGTCATACACAGCCGTAACCCAAATTTAACCATGCATTAATAAGAAGGTCGGTGAGTTCCATAAAATAGCTAACTTCAGCAAATATACGAGATTTTACATTACGTTGTCGAATTTAAAATGATGGAAATTGAAATATGTAATTATTATCTCAAATCTTCTATAGATTGATAAATAAATCAAATTTTAACCAAAAATTCAATTGTATACTTTTAATTTGCCACAAATGAATTACCATCAATAGAGAAAAGCATTAATCACAAGATAATAAAAATGTGATACCAAGGCTAATTCATTTTATTAATCATTACGCGTTTGATGTTTAAAGAATTATCTAAAAATTTATTATTATGTACTTATTTGTAATAAAAAAAATTCTGACAGTATTGAGTTTTGCATAACAGCACTCAAACCGTATGTGGCTTTATCGCACTGATTTCAACTGTGATGTTGGATTACTCCATGGTCTGCGGTTCGTTTTCGTATATTCTCGATCTTAGAAAACATCATAAGAAATAAACAGGAGTGGGTAAATTAATTATCATATCAGAGTATTTGTCTCCATTCACCGTCAGTGCATTGCAAACTTCAGTTTAAAAAAAGTATCCATTCCATTTCATTAATCCATTCTAATCCTTCTGATGTCAAACCGAAACGCATATCGGGTGCAGTTAACACTGGTGAGAAATTTGGGGTTTGCAGTACCAAAAAATCGGAAATTCTATTAATTTACATTGCCAGTAAGATCGTAATGCGCTGTTTTACTAGTAATTTCGGTAACATTTTTGAGTTACCAATATCGATTGACCAATTCTACAACTTGTATCGGCTGCTTTTTAGTTATATTTTGGATTTTAGTCGCGAATAAAAAGATAAATAAAAAATTTATTCAATTTTTACATTTAATCAATATTTAATAAACATTTAATGAAATCTTATAAGTAATGTTAAAAATATTTTCTTATACAAAATTTACTTACAGAATTGAATTCAAATTAATAACTTTATTATTATATACATTTTTTCATGAAAATTCCATTTATTATTATAATTTGGAATTTTCATATTACAAAATAACATAAATATTAAAATAATTACAGAAAATTTCCACAAAAATTTCAAATTACAGAGATGATAAACCTCAACAACAAAACTAACAAAAATATTCTTTCATTATATATATCAAGAAAGTCATTTTTTGGCATCAGAAAAATCTGTTTAAAACAAACACAATTTATTTTATATTACATTACATTTAATTTCATTATTTCGTCCTTGAGTCCTTGTTATTATATTATTGTTACTTGGTTTTTATTTGTTTTTGCATTATATTAAAAATAGAGTTTTCGTTGTTGGCAGAATCAAAAAAAACATCCCATAGAATAAGACAATTACATTATAAAATATCTAATAATAATAACATACTATATTTTATTAATGCTCCTGCTGGTGATTCTCCTGCTGTTCATAATGATATGACACAAATTTAATCACATTATATTGTTGATTATGATTATCATTATTATCTTTGTGTAGCTATTGTTGGGTTAAATAGTATAAAATCTGATTTAAATGAGTTTGTTCAATGTCTCAATAATATTAATCTGGTTAGATTTATAGATTTCAATGTTATATCTTAAATTATATTTATTGGTAGTTGCGAAATTATATTATAATTAGCATACAACTGGGTAAAGATTGGTCTGATGATAGACTTACACAAATAGCATTTTTGAATATATTATTGAATACACATATCAATTTTAGTTCCAATATAATACCAGGTAATACCGATGAACTGGCCAATATAGCCCTATCAAAAATCTTAGGTTATTAAGTTACTCCTGTAAGTCTATTAAGTAGTGAAACGCACGCTTTAAACGCACAATAGATTGATAAGGTTGCAGTGTTGTATTTTAAATTGGTTCTAATTTAGTCATTTCCAGTAATATTGGAATTTAATAAAAAGATTGAACGAATAAAAATCAATCGGCCAAAAAATGGGCTAATGTTTCTGCTACTACTATCTTGCTTAACTAATTAACGAATTATGTAAAACTAGAAAACTGTTCACTCTTATAACTGGAAATTATTCATAAAAAAATTAGCAACAGAACTCCTTTGAATGAATTGGAAGAAGCTAGAACTATAGTACCTTATAGGTCAGTGGTAAGGTTATAAATGACTTATAAACAATTATACTGAAAGTGAACCAGGTGTGTAGTTTACATTCTGTCAATAGTAAGATGAAACGGAGGAACAGCTTTGAAGCGTTGATTTTTAAATGTCCTTGACACCTCGGAAGCTATCATTTTTCTGAATACGTGGCAAGCATCAATTGTACTATTTTAAAAGTAATATGACGAACTTAGGCAGTTATATATGGCTGCAGATATTACTACTACCTTATTTCAAACCTTAGCCAACCTAAATATGGTTTCCTTGTCTGTTTTGAAGTAAAATTAATAAACTAATATACTGAAAGTTTCAATAATTTATCAATACTTTAATTAGTAAAACCAATTTTCTTTATTTAACACTTTCTTATCATAAAATTGTCTACATAATTTTTGATTTGTTTCTAGGATCTTTCTTTGATATCTTCGTATTATTATTAAATTATTCAATATCATAATACAAACTGAATAATTTCTTTATTATCATTTTGCTTCTCTATTATGTTGATTTAATGAAAATGGAAAATTATTATATTTTCTATGAAATATTTTCATGAAATGTTTATTCAAGAAATTTTCATTTTAAACACAATAATCTTATAATTTTTTAATGGACTATACAGAGAAAATATATTAAATGACAGCTTGTTAAAGAAAAACTTATTAACAAAAACAACAAAAACAAAAAAATAGAAGAATAAAGATTTTTTATATGATCCTTCAGAATATTTTCAAGGAGATGAGAACTTTGTATTCCTTTGCCTAAAGATCAAGTGGCATAATTGTATTTTGTAGCCAAAAATTTTTTATTTTTAATAATTATTATTGAGATAATGAAGTTGAAAGTTTTAAGATGAAAAGTTTTAATTTTTATTTTGTCTTCTGCAAATTTTTCTGACGGAGAAAAGTAACAACAATAACAAAAAAAAAATCCTTAACAATAATATCCTTTATTAATGGTAATGAAGCGGAAAAATGTTTTTAAATTATTTTAAATTGATTTTATGAGAAATTGTTTGGAAAATTTACCAAAAAGTTGTTTAGTAATTTTAATTGCATATTTTTCTAATGAATATTTATACAGGATTCGACTAAAATCTATTTATGTTATTAGGTTTTTTTATAAACGTATGAATGAAATCTAATATAAAATTAAATATTTAAATTATTGAAATAAACTTTTGTTATTAGTTTTTTTAAAGGACTTCGTACTGTCCATTTGTCTGTAAATTCGTTTATTCCCTGGATCCGGATCTATAGAAGGCCAAGAAACTTGGAACCATAATCATTCGTGAAAGTATGTTTAGTGAATCAGTTTTTCGTTGTTTTTTTGAAGAACTCCTAAAGTGGCCAGATTAGTAGACACGTCAAATTAATTTAATATTTTTAAATTATTTCGTATTTCGAATTTAAAAATATTCTTTATTACATTTCCTACATAATCAAAACTTTGTAAAAAGAATTTTGAAGCACCTTGTATATTGGAATAGCATAATTAACAAAATTTGATTTAGTGAAGTTTTATATAAAGACGAAATTTTAATTATATATGAAATCATTTCTGTAAATAACATAAAAATGTTATAACATTTTTGATACTTAAGAGACTAAATATTTTGAAGAAATGAATTTTGTGCCATAGTAAAATAATGATTTCTCTTTTACCAAGGATGGAAACCTTTTAGTTTTCTTGTTGATTTGGTTTCGAGTAAAATAAAAAATACAAATATTTTTTCGGTTTTGGTTTTTGGTCTTGGTTTTCTATCACTAGAAAATCGAATTTTTGCTTTTGTTTTGTCTTATATTTCATCCCCTATTTTTCTTATGCTAAAATCATTCATGTTAGCTCGTATATAACATAGTTTTTAATATGTATGATAATAATAAAGCTAGTATATTAAAAACTTTCTCAAAACTGTTAAAAGTCGGATCGAAAGGGTTAAGCGACAGGAATTAATTGTCAATAAATAATTTTGTTGAAAAGTATGACGCCACAATTGTTTCACAAAAACAAAACGGATTGGTGCTTCCTAAATTATTTATCTTTAGTGGAAAATTAAAGATAAAATGCTTTTGTGATTGCATTAAACCATATTTTTTTTTATATGGTTTTGATTTTGGTGTAGTTTGTTATATGTAAATATGGTATTAGTTTCCTTTGAAATTTGACTGGTTGATTTCCATCCCTTATTTTTAGATTCATTATAATTTCGTTAATCTAAAAAAAACATTCATATCCTTTCCAATTTAATCTTATGTTTTTGGATTAAATTCATTATTTATTTATTTATTAATTTAATTAGTTATTTACTTAACAAAAATTAATAAGAAATGTTTATTTATCAATATACAAATAAACAATTTAATATCAATATAAATATTTAATATATCATTTATTTTATGTTTAACAACAAGTTTATTGTACATTTTTAAACCTTATCGATAAATAAAGTTTAAATTGATAAAAAAAATATAATCTTGATCAATTAATTAATTGTGCAATTTAAAACCCGCCGCATAACAACATTTAATAATCTGATAATTTTTTTATAATTTATTTATGTTTTATTTGTAATAACTAATAAATAATTTAATTTATTCGAAAGATTAAATTAAAAGTAAATAATTTGCATTGTTTTTTAAATATTGATAAGAAATCCATAGCTACAATATCAAAATACTGATATTTTTATCATTATTAGAATTAATCAGATCTATAAAAAATATTTTTTAGGCTAGACTAACTGAAATGAATTGTTAAATTTTTTTTTGAATTTACTGATTGCTTTTCGTATTCGATGTGAATTTAAAAACAATTAGACAACTTACAACTTACTAAAATTATCTCGAAAGGATATAGCCAGATCAACTGGTGTGTTCACTGGGCCTCTGGCAAATTAGTGAACATGCTGCCAGATTAGGCATACCATTCAAATAATTATGCCGCAGTTGCGCTGAACTGAATGATTAAGAAACTATAACCCACTTCACATGTAAGTGCCCAGTTCTGGCTAGAGCCAGAAAGGATAAATTTAGCGGATATGAACTCAATAACATTAGTGGTCAAGCGGCTAAGAGACCTACAGATAGGTACGATTTCTGATTTCCTCTAGGTGGATAAATATAAGCTGTCACGTGAGTGGAAGTAAAACGGTAGTAACGCGATAATTGGCGTCTCCGTTGCGTTGTACTCAGCAATTTACTAAGAATATTTATATTTTATTTTATCATTTTGACTTTCTTGGGAACTGAATTATTTGAAGTAAATGTACAAACACAAATGTATATGCTAAGTTTTATACTTTCTGAATTATACAAAAATTGCGAAAAAATAAAAATAGTCATAAATATTAAAAATTTAACATATTTTTTTCTGTCGAAATGTTTTGATATGTAGTGTAATTATCCTAGGGTCATATAACCTTTAATAAAATTCCACAAGCATTAAAAGGACATGAAAGTATTAAAAAATATAAAAATAAGTTTGTAAATTCTTTCATATCTTGATATTATCTTAAGGTAGATCTACTTTATAGGAATTAGTTGCCATTGTAAAAGGATTTTACTTTAAATAATAATCTTTTTCGTAAATTCCTAAGATAATTCCATTTGGATTACTCGAGTTTTAAAATGTTATATATTTCCATGCTACTGAATAATTTCTTTTTGACATTGTGGACCATTAAATTCTGTCAAAAAAAAATTATTTTCAATTTAATATACTATATCAGAAAGAAAATATATTATTAACATTATTTCTAAATTATGTGAGTTGTATTTAAGGCCATGAGTATTATTACATCTTAAATCTAAATTCGGTTTTTCTTGTAACTATATTTTTCCTCTGTGTATGTCAAAGGGATTTTTTTATTAAACCAATTTGAATAACATAAAAGGACATTTTTGCATTAATAAACTTTCATATTTTCTTGAGGACTTTAAACTCCATTTTTAAAGATTGTTGTTACCGAGTTTGAAAGAAATATTTTTTATTAAAAAATTTAAAGTATTTTTTCTCAATGGAATTTAAATATTTTTAAAGAATGTTAATTTAAATAATCGTAATCCATTTATAAATATTAACAACTCCGAAGTACTGTATTGTATAGTACTTTTAAGTAATCACCAATTTTTGTTTAGTTTAGTTCCAATTACAATCAAATCCAACTCTAGCACATTTTTCGTATTAAATTCAAATCAGTCTCTTCACGAATATGAAAATACTCTTCTAATAGAAAGAAACTTTATACACGATTCATAAATCATAATGTGATTGCCGGCCGCAACGTAAAGCAAAGCAAAGCGAAGTTGCCAAGACGATATAAAAAAAATTCAATTCATAATGAATTATGTTTTAGTAGGGTTTAATCTTTAAATGACATTACTTTACATATGTTTTTATTTGAAAATATAATTTTCATAATAAATATTTGAGAAATTTTACAATGAAAAATTTATTTTTAAATAATTGTGACATTTCAAAACTTTAATATTCGTAAAAGTTAAAAGTTGGGCAACTTTAGTTTAGCCGTACAGTTGCGTTTTGTTTCTGACATTGTATTGTGAATGAAAGTACTATTTTCATATAGTTTAATTTTGTAACTTTGAGTTCAGTTGCATTAACTTTGTATTATGAATCCAGCATAAAAGTTGGGCAACTTTTGCTCCCCTTTGTTTTGCGTCAATGTCATTGAGAAAGGAAGCAATATTTTCATATAGTTTAACTTTCAACTTTGCTTTACGATGACTTTGCTTTGCTTTGATTTTCTCATTATGAATCCAGCATTTTAGGCGTTTATGTTTTGCTCCTTAATGCACCTTGTCTCCAACTTAATAAAATAACTGACATTGATTCTGTGAAAATGTTTACCACTACTTTGAAGTACTCTGAAGTATATTGTACTTGTAAATGGATTACCAAAATAAATTTAATGTTTAGGGAGATTAATTCCACTATTACTCGAAATCAAATTTATTGCTTTTTTTTTATCTAAATATTTGTTCTAGTATACCAAATAAATTATGAAAATAAAAATTTTCAATGATAAAAAATAAAAACGATTAAAAAAATGTCGAAATAAAAAGCGAAATTGTGATTCAAAATAAATAAGTATTTTTATTATTAGTGATAATTCTTTAAGTAAAATTACGTGAATTTAAATTTTGTTCCATTCCAACGAAATAATACTCAACTCAAAATATTTAATTCCATAAAAAGACAACAATTTTAAATTTAAATATTGAGTAATTCAAATAGAAAAAGTTTGAGTTAAGCTGCTCTGATGATGGGCTACATCATGGGTTGTGCTTGTTTTAAAGGTAAAAATAAAATTATATTTTGTGAAAATATTTTTAAATTACACAATAAAAATGAAATTTTTTCGTTATCTCCAAATAAAAAAAAACCATTAAATATTTTCTTATTTTTACAATTATTTATAACATTAATTTAATTTATTTATTTTTATTACAGGTAAGCAAATTGCTAATACCGATGATAGCAGTAATGGTGAGCTATTTTTTGTTTGTTTTATACAATTTTTATATTTAAGTTATTTTGATTACAAAAGCTTTAACGTTATCGTTTTCATAGCTGTAGTGAATACACTCATATTAATTATTATCTTCAAATTATGAATTTAGTAATTTATGCCAGTACTCATAACTATTGATACTTTCAAATTCTAATACTTTCATTAAGTGTAACATTTGCGTACCTATAGTTTTGAGAAGTATTTATTTTAGTGCTGTCCAACTTTGACCTTGTCGTAATCAATTATTCTGTATAGTGAATTAAATGTAAAAATCAATTAATTTGATTTTTGGCATATGTATAAATCATCTCTGTATTTCTTATATTCTGAGATATATAATTAGTCGCCCTGAATTTGCTATTAATATAATGAAAGTTATAATGATTGTATCTATATATTAATTTCGATTAGTTGCTTTGTTTTAAGAATTTCCATCTTGTTGAGCAATCATTTTCACATAAATAATCATCGGATCCAAAAGATGTTTTCATTTGGTCCAAAAATGCATAGTTTTCCTGCTTTGGTTATTATATAAACGGTTTTTATTAATATCGACTTTGAAATGAGTTCATTAGTATATTTAGTTATTACAAATTTCAGTTTTGTTGTTTTTTTCGGTAATGTAATACAAATTTTATGCATATTTTAGAGTTCCACTGTTTTGTAGCCAGGTGCTAATTATTATTTAGTATTTTTATTATTCATTTAAAATTATTTTATTCGTTTAATTTTTAATAAAATTATTTGTGCTGACCAAATTCGTTATTTACTTATTTCAATTATGAAAATTAGGACTTACAATAATTATTCTTAGTTTACGATATTAAGTAAATATTTTCTATTTATTTTCTATTATAAATTATAACTAAATATTTATTAAATAAATAAATATATACTAAAATATATGAAAGCTTATTCATGTAGCTTTTATATAAAAAAAAAATTAAGAGAAAAAGCTAATTCTCAAAACTTTGTTAATAATATTTGCTATTTTATTAGAAAAAGCTTTTTAAAAGCATTTTTTTATTGACTCTCTTAAGTACATAATAAATATTCGATGTTAAGAGAATATAAATTTCGAAAGCTTTTTCGAACTTTTTACTGACAGGGTGCTTTTTTATATTCTTAAAAAATGTGTTTTTGGTAATATTAATAAAGTTCAGAAAAGAGCTTTTATCATTTGGTTTCTGGTTGTGGTATTATTTATACTACTACCAGACAGACTAGTAGATCTAGTTTCTACGAATCCTGTTTATAGAAATTAAATATATTTTTGTCCACAATTACCAAGTTTTAAGCCTCTAAGTTATTTTAATTCCGATTCCGAAGTAGTTTGGTAATCAAACCTAATTTATTGTTGAATGATTTATCAACCAACTTTAATTTTTATCCGATAATTATTGGACAGATATAATCGCCATGTACAATCAAAATTGATTACAAAGAACAAAATTTGTAATAAAAAATTGTCCTGCATTTATTTTAACAGCTGCGAAAAATTTAATTACAGAAATTGGGAATATTAATTCAAATCTAATCAGAATTCTAGATCGTTATGTCATTAATTTTATTATGTACTTTAATATTATTTATAAAAAATTTCGGTGTTTGGAAATTGTTAAAGACATAATCAATTTTCCATTTTATTCAATTTTCCATTTATTTTCAAAATATAACAAATAATTAATATTATTAAAAATTAATCAAACAATACCAGAAAAATTACAAAATTTTTGTCATAATTTATGAAATATTTAATTTTCAATGTTGTCGAAATTTTAAAATCATGATATTTTTCATTCAATATTTTATACCACATTATTCAAGGACGTGTTGATTCTACCCAACAACAAAAAAATTGTAATAATTTTATCTTAAATCTTTCTCTTTTTGAATTCGACTAGCTTGCGGATATTTCATATCCATTTTTTTTTTTTTAAATATTCTTAATTAAAATATTTTTTTTTTCAAAGGTTACCATTACCCAAAGGCTAGAACAAAGACTACCCAAAATGTTTTTTTAGGGCTGATATATATCTAAATAAAAAAAAAACTATTTCAAAGGCTTTCCATAAAATTATCTTATCTTATCTGAATTCTAAAAAAAATCTAATCATCAGGTAAACATTTAAATAATTTTAAAATTAAGACAAGCTAGAAACTGACTATAATCTTATTTCTTAAGAAAATTATATCATATATTGTCTTGTTTTATCCCTCAAGGTTACATTGAAGCATTTCACTCCTCATGAAAGATTTTCTATTTATTTTTATGGTCCATATAAAAAGGAAAATAATAAAAAATTTCTGTTTTCATTCTTCATTCTGTCTAGAAGAGTAAAAGTCTAGAACAGAAATTACATTAAAAATTCACTGTTTTTTTCTTATGGTTTTTAATGTTATTTTTTTATGTATTTGACTGTAGCTTTTATGATTTTTTTTTTAGTATCACTCTGTGTAGGTGTAAACAAGTTATATCCTTGATCTTAAAAAAGATCGTGAATTTATTAAATTTTTTAGCACGTTTTAATAGAAATGTAACATTAAAAGTGTCAATTCGACAGCTCTTTTATCAAATCTTCTTGGTCGTTATTTGCTATCGCTTCGCAAGTGATGGAAGAAATATTAATAGTATTTTAAAATAATTGTCTAAAGAAGCAGCTTCAGACCGTATCTAACAATTATATTTAAAGTTTTCCAGATCGTGTGTCTAATGCTTGTTCAAATTACTTATAATCTACCGAAAGAATTGGCATCATTGTAATTATTTTCTGTAGTTAACTTTATTTTTCTCAAAATCCATTCAATTAATTCCATCCTCTAAATTCATGTAAACCTCTTATTTATTACGACATATTATTGATATCTCAGCACGACTTTTCATTTGATTATACATTTATAAATTTCACAAAAAACCTGAGAAAATTATTAATGTTGACATGACTTCGCCATATTTTTTATACAAACGCAAAATTATTATAAAAAAACTAAATTATTATAAAAAAAATTAAAAAAAAAAAAAAATCGAAGAAAATTGTAAAAGTTTTTAAGAAAATCAAGAAAGGGAAAATAATTGACATAATCAAAGAAATTGTAACGACAGATGGTTTATTAAAGGATCATTGATGATTTTACAGACTATTTGGCTACCAACCGAAATATTATAATAATAAAAAAGTCCTTTAAAAAATAACATAAATTTTCATAAAATTAAATTTTGAATTCTTCTGAAAAATAAACATTTTACATGAAAATTGAAAATTTTATTTATTAAATTTTTTATGTTTTAATAATTTCATCCAGTTTAATGGAATTTAAGATTTTTTCTTGGATTTCAGGAATGCCAAAATTTAAATTATTCTAAATATTTTTGGTCTTTGTAAAGTACAAAGTTAAAATTCGTTTAAATTGTTTGTTTTTTTTTTGTTTAGAAAATTATTTAAAAAAAAGGATATTTTGATACAAGAATTACTAAATTGCTTAAATTAAAATGGTTGAATACATTTAAATTTCTTCTTTAGGCTATTTAATGTTGAATTTTGTTATAAATAATTTATGAAGATTACAATTTTTCTTGCAATAAATTTAATTAAATTTTTAAATTAAACTTTGTGTTATGCTGGAACAAACACAATAAATTTTCCTATTCATTCTTATTTACAAATTTTATTAAATTTATATTTAAAATTTAAAATAATGTTTTTTAAGATTATATAATTAAGATTTTTTTTACTACTTATAGCTTTATAGGGTGAACCGTATTCTTCATTACACTTTTTCATCACAACCTACATTTTTCGTTATCTATCGCGATCTGATTATTGTTTGTTCTGATTATTGCTTTGAATGTTATCATTCCATCTGTCTCGGTCGTTCTCTTGTTTCATTATGTTGTGGCCTATTAAATGACAATTCTTTTAACGTGGCAGGTACAGCGTAATCTTTGTGATTATATAAATTTCACTATACGTCCATATTTTATATTAAGTCGCAGAGTTGTTAAATAATGAATTATTTTTGTAATGCATTATTTTTAATAATTAATAATTCAAAATAATGCATTCATTTTTATGTAATTCAAATTCATAATTATTTTTGAATTAAGTAATTAAAATAATGCATTAAAAATAATGAATTACTTCAAAAAATTCGAATTATATGAATTAAATGACAATTATTAGAATTATTTTTGAATTAACAAAAATAATTCAAGTAATTCAATGAATTACTTTTCTTAATTCAAAAATAATTCAAATAATTCAATTTATTTGAATTATTTTTAATTTGTATAAAATGTTCATATTATGTAATTCAAATACAGTCAAATCTCTCTATCTCAAAATCTCTAGGGACCCCAAAAAAATTTCCATATAGAGAGCATTTCGAAATAGAGAATCGTTTAAAAATTGTAATGTGAATGAAAGTATATAGTAATTATAACCATTACAAAATATTTAAAAATATATTAATTAGTATCTTGAAGTAATTTTATTGCACAATTTTTTTTTTTTTTTTTAATTTATTAAAGATAAAAATTAGTAGTTAAAATTGAAAGTTAAAAATTAGTAGTTAAAATTAATTAAAAACTATTTTTGGTTTATAAAACAGTCAATTTTAGAAAAGCAATCAAATATCTTGTTTGGAGTATTTTGGGTTGTTAGTAGTCTGTTACACCTATTTTATCCTATTCCATTGTCTACTGCTCCAATAATTTTCAATTTTTCGCGAACAGTTAAAATATTTAAACTTCTTTTCCGCATTTTGAAATAGAGAATTTATTTTACATCGATTTTTGATTGAATTATTTTTTGACATAGAGGAAAATTTGAAATATAGAATTTCAATATAGAGAAATGAATTTCAGTGTATACTTGTCGGGTAAATAGATTTATTTCGACATAGAGAAAATTTCATGATAAAGATATTATGAGATAGAGAGATTTGACTGTATATTGAATTATTAGAATTATTTTTGAATTAAGAAAAGTAATTCATTGAATTACTTGAATTATTTTTGTTAATTCAAAAATAATTCAAATAATTCTTATTTAATTCATATAATTCGAATTATTTTAAGTAATGCATTATTTTTAATGCATTATTTTAATTAATTACTTCAACAATAATGCATTAATAAATCAAGTAATGCATTATTTTAATTCAAATTGAATTATTAAAATAATGCTAATGAAGTTCAAAATGCATTACAAAAATAATGCATTATTTAACAACTCTGTTAAGTTGGTATCATTCTACGTTTTATCATCGATATTCTACCAGGTATTCTATATGTGTACACAAAGTAATAACTTTAAACTAGCAATTACGTTCATCTCAATCAATTGGTTCTCGAAATTGGATATTGATTAACCTTTGGCTCCGAAATGTACACTGATATTGTCTATATCTACAGTACTAATAATATCAATAAAAATTGTTGCTTCATTTGATATTTGATATTAAGAAAGCTACTAAAAAACAAATTGTTTAAATTACGATGTACAAATTTTTCAGATTAAATCCTTTATTATTAATCATTATCCTTTCAATAAATTTAATTTACTAATATATTTGTATACTAATTTGTATTTGTGTTTCGTTTGTTAGCCAAATATTTTAAAACATTTCTTTTAATAAACTTTTACTAAATAAATCATTTTACATTAATTAATCATATTTTAATAGAAAAACCTATTATATTTATGTATATTAAATAGTCTTATTAATTATAAAAATGATTTATTTAAGTTTTAATAAAGTTTTTCCTTTAACTTTGTATTTTTATTGTGTTTTGTTGTTGGTGAAAAATTCAAGTGAATTTATTTTCATAATATCCTAATTAATGTTGTTTTTGTGGGAAATCTTCTATTTAGTTTTAACTATGAAATGAAAATAAAACTTAAAAATGAACATCAAAATTATTTAAATTGATCCTTTAAGAGAATATAATTAAATCCTACATTAAATTATTCAACAATCTTTTCAATATGGTTTTTGTAATCTATAATTTTTTTTTATTTAAAACTAAAAAATAAAAGTTTTTCATGGAAAAACTGTCACTCAGAACATAAATATTTTGAAATCCCAATCCAATAACTTTGTTGTCATATCTCGAATTCTTATCGAATTAGGTTTTGTATTTCTTTATCTATTTCTTAAATGGAAAACTAACAAAATTTTTTTAGTTTTTCCATGACCATCATAAATATTTAAAAATTGATTACAGAAACAAAATTTTTAAATCTTCCTACCAAATTTTTAATATAATTAAATTCTGAGCAATATTTTTATCTATATATTTTTGCTATTAAATCAAATCATGTCCTTAACATTTTCCAGGATTTCCTTATCGCTTATAATAAAGAAATAATTATGAAAAAAAAAATTTCCTTCTTTAAATCACAATTTGTAAAAAAACATAAAATTTCATTTCCACACAAATTCAATAAATTTTTTATATAATTTATTTTTAATCCTTGTACTTTTCAAGGACAATTTTTTAGCTGGTTTTTACCTTCATATTGATATTTCCAAGTTCAGCTGGATTTTTTTTTTAATGTTTCTTCAATGTTTCGTATAATTTTATTTTGGCATTGGCATTGCCAAATGTGACAATGACCCAAAGTATTTTTTCTGTATATTTATTTTCCTTTTTATGAATTTGCAAATCCTTGAAAATAGAATATAGATAAATAATGAAATTGTCTGCATTAACCTTTAAAAAAAACCACATTTTAAATAGATTTTTTTTATGTATAATAAAATTTAAAAAATAAAAAAATTAATTCAATTTATTTTTTGACATCAAATGAAGAATGACATAATAAATTTTGTAAAGTGGGTGGATAGTTGTTTTGTTTGTGGTATCTTTTTCAAAGTATTATTATATAAAAGAATCGGAAATTAAACACCCACAACAACAGCAAAAAAAAAAAACTACCTGTTCGATTTAATTCAAAAGATATACGAGCCAGAAATATGGTTTGTATATCCTTCATCAGTTATACTAAATATTTACTATCTTGATATACAATAATTTTCTGATGTCCTTGCTCAGGCTTTATTTTATATGTTTTTTTGTTGTTGACACTACCACAGGGCATATTTTTGTTGTTGTTAAGTATTTATATATCAAATTTCCATACTTGTGTACAAAGAATAATATATTTTTATGGTTAACTTCAAAAAAATTATATCTACTAACCAAGGGGCATAAGTTAACACGTAGTTATATAACAATGATTTGTAATAAATAGTGGTTTACAAAAAATAAGGATAAGAATTACTAATTTATGTCCTATTAAAATGTATTTCGATACTTTTGAAATGGATCCACTGAACTGAACTGACTTCAAATTTTCCGGTGCATCTTTATCAATTAAATTATGAAATAAAGCTTGTATTAGTTTAACTGAAATCATATAAGCCCCTCCTAGATTAGATTAGATTAGAGTTACAGAACTGGGCATTGTGTTCCCATATGTCACCGCGGCCATTACTGACCTATTGTGACGTTCTGTTATCTTATAGCTCTTTAATAAAGTTCAGATTGTAGATGAACCTGAGGGTGGGTTTTAGAGAGCTGGATATGATGTCCTGTGGTTTTAGGAACCCCTTGTTAAACTGTTGTAGTCTGTTACGAGAAAGCCCTACGCATTCACATAGTATGTGTTTGGAGGTTTCGTAGTGCTCACAGCAGATTCTACAAAGGGGTGAGTGTGATCTGTCCAGCTTGTTAACATGATATTTAAGCTGGACATCAAATATCCTAAAAGACATCAAATATAATTCGGGTCTTTTAGTACGTACTAACTGAACCTATCTATCGATATCAAACTTTTCCGTAGTCAACTATAGCAACCGTGTGACAAAACTCTTCTATTAAATAATGATTACGCGCAAGGACTCATTTACGTTTAAGCGGAAATTTCTTTTTCAGAATCTCGAAAACATACAAAAAAATTGTTTTAAGTCTTTCTATCTATCACAATACATCGTTAGCTATGTATACAACATAATATAATTCCTCATAATAAATATGATTATTGAAGCTTATTCATGTGTAGAAAATGAAGATAAGCGGATATAAAAAAAAAGCTTATAAATAAAATTTCAAGTTCATTTTCATAGAGATAAACATAATATATTTATGTTCTCTAATATGTTTATATCTTTGTGTATGTATACCAACATATATAATCAACATGGAAGTTTATTGATGCAATCAGAGAATTTTCTATATAAATAATAATATTCATTTTAAATTTTTTTTTTTTGCTGTGTTTTTCTGTATGTACCTTACGCTTTCTCCCGCCCATTGTCAAAAAATACATAATATACCTTGAAAATGTTACCAAAAAATCCACAATGTCAATAACATTATCGAATATAAAAGAAAAGTTTATTTGCAATAAAATTCTAGGTTTTTATTATGTTACAAAATAATTTTGCAGAAGGAAAATTTTAATGGATTTTATATTTTGTTGTAGAAAGGATAATGTTTAATTTAATTATAGTTGAAAGGATTTTAATTTTGATTTGATTTTTATATATACTAAATTTGTAAACTATACATTATAAAATTTTATGTCAATATTGAAATTTATTTTAATTAAATTTATTATGTTGAAAATGTTGGTATACTAAACTAAATCATATTTGTTTAAGAAGATTTTGGTTTTGAATATATAGTTTTATAATGGAAAATGAACTATGTATACAGAAATTTAATTGAAGGATTATTTATCTTGTTTTGACTGGTTCTTTTCACTGTTGAATTTTTAGGGTCCTCTATTGGTCAATTTTTTGGTTTTTATTCTGTATATTGTTTCTATCTTCAACGTAAGTTAAGTTAGGTTAAAGCGGCGGCCAAAGGTCAAGCATAGACCACATATGGTTGTTAGCGATACGGGTAAATTGGATAACTATGAATCCCTGAATAAAAGGTGACCAAAAATAGCTCGAAGGATTGCGTGATTTCATCGCACTTCAGTTCTTCCTGATTATGATTTGCGAAATCTCTTCGAGTTTAGTTCCTGAAAAGATTGTTAGTTGTCAATCACAGCCTCACCCCGTGCTTGCCGATTGCTGTCCATTCATGATATACACACTGTATAACGTGCGGGATAATGCGCACAGTTTTTTTCTGGTTATACGTGCCCCACATCAGATTCGTAATTTTAGAGTTAATGAGTTTACTCTTGCTGTCCGAGATTCTTGAGTGATTATAATGAGATTATGATGCTATAATGCTATGTAAGATGCTATGATTTTATATAGTCTCTCGTTATTTTTAACAGAAAATAATTTTATATTTAAATTTGAATATTTAAAATATAATTTCGAATTTTTTTATTCAAAGTTGAAAGAAATTATGTAGTAAAATATTATTTTATTTGAATTTCTTGTGTTTTTTTAACAATTTTTTTTTACTTTTTACAATTTCTTATATTTCGTGCCTTAATAATCTATAACGATTTATGGATTATCATAAAAACATATAAACAAACATTAAAATACATTTCTAATATAAAGTTATTCCCTTATTGCCACACGTATTTTTCAAAAGTTTTTGTATTGATTGTATAACACCAGAATTGAAGTTCCTTAAAAAATATTGATCAAAATTGTTAGGCAAAATTCAATGATTACATAGCACAAGGGCTTTTTCAGTAACGAAAAATTTTATTTTCTATACTACATTCTTCAATATTAAATTTGTTTTTTTATGTAATATTGTTGAATCAAACTTTGTAACTAATTTAAAGAAAAACAACAGACGAACTGACGTTATGATGATAAGGTTATCCAAAAAGCATTAAATACATAAAATTTTTGGTATCCTACAAAAAGTTCTAATAATTAACAACAAAGTATAAGCCATAATTCATTTCGCTCTAGTTAAACTCAAATTTGTTTTACGTGATTTATATTGAAGGAAGTTAAAATACCCAGACACACACGTTCACTAATATTTTTCTTTTAATATTTTCAATTGATTGGATAATATTTAAAAGGAAAACTACGCATTTTATTTTTCTTTCTGATTAATTTCCTTGTCAGTCAAAAGATGTATTACTGATGTTGGGAAATAAATAAAGTGTTTTTCGTTTTTTTTTTTTTGTAGGATATTATTTAAACAGACAATAAATATGTAAAGATCATTCATATTCAGAGGATAATTTGAACTATAACAGAATTTGAGGTTATAGTACTAGGTGGATTCCTAAAATTTACATTAATCAAAGTAATATCGTTAATACTGACAAATTGTAAAACTGAATTTTCCAAAATTTTGAATTTCTATTTACAATAAGTTTCTAAGACTTGTGTCGTTATTATTGAATTATATTCACTCCATTAAATGTAAATAATATTAGTAAAATTATCTGTTAAAAAAAAATTTAACTTGATCCTTAAATTTGACTGAAATTTTACCATTCGTTAAATTTTATACTTTATTTTCTTATATATATCCTTTTTAATATTAAATTTATGTATGTACAAAAACATATGTTATGTCCTGATCAAAATTATTAAATTCTATATTGTTTCTTTTTGTACATTAAACTTTTCGAGCAGGTGAATTTATTTCAATAAAGGATTTTATGAATTTATAAACAGAAAAAATTATCCTTTTATTTAACTTAATATTTGGTCGTATTTTTCTTGTTCAAAACTCTTGTTTAGAGCTCATAATTTCATTTTATATTCTACTTTTTTTTAACTTACTTCTATTTAAATGAAAATAAATAAGATGAAATTTTTTTTATAAAAATTTTAGTTTCCTATGGAAACTGTCCAAAATTTATTATTTTATAAGTGATATAAAAAATTGTTGTTTAAAATTTAAAATGTAATTCTAATAATTTGTCTTTGGTCCTACTTAGAAATTGTTCTAAGTAGAAATACGATAATTTATATGAAATCATTAATAATTGTTCATATATGTAGACAATAATGTAATTATTGATGAATTGTCAGGCTGTAAGTTGTAAAATGATACAAAACTGCTAAAATGTAAATGATTATTTTCTCGTTGACGTTTCCATTTTATACAAATTAATTAGTCTAAAGTACTTTGCATAATATCGACCATTCTTTTTCCTCCAATTAGAGCAAAACATCGCAGTCGTTAGGTATTCGTTTTCTCAGAATAGGGGTCGTTATTAGCTGTTGTTGTTGCAAAGATAACAAATATCGTTTAGAAACTAACCAATTCGAGTATATGCAATCATTTTCCGAGAATTTAAGATTCAGTTTTGCTAATTAAAAAGTTATTTTTCTAAAATTACAATTCCATTTACAAAAATCTTAATAAAATTTTAGTTTAACTAACAACATTACCATAAGAGATGTAGAGCTGTTAAATAAAATAAAATATTTAGGTTTTAAGTATACTTAATATCAAGTCCTTAATAAATTTCTATAATTTTCAAAACTTGGTTTGCAATTGACAAACTGTGATTCTATTAAAGGGATTCCCTTGTTTTTAATTATTTTTTTCTTCGTAATCATAAATTCCGTTAAAAAAGGAATTCAATGAATTTCTTAAAAAGTTTTCTGTCGTGTACATTATTTTTCACAATAAAAAAATTTAAAAAAAAAAAACTTTAATACAAGGAAAATTCAATATAGAAAGAAAAATTCTATTTTCTTTTTTTTTATTATTATTATATTACTTTATTTATTTTAAAACACACGTGCAACAAAAGCTTTTATTTTGCTGATTTTCAGGGGAATTATATTAAAAGCTCCCCAAAAATAAACAACAACAATAAAAAGTTTTTCACATATTTTGGTACGAAACCAAATATAAAACTAACTAAAGTAAACTTACAAACACAGCATCTGAAACGTCCTTGCCAAAGTTCATGATTCACTAACACTTTAATCAGAAAAAAAAAAATGGTGTAGTTGTATTTTAAATTTAAGGGTGGGGTGTTAAAACAAGTGGCTGTATACACAAACACACTGAAAAAATTAAACAAATACACTGTCAAATAAATAAAATTAAATTTTGTATTTAATATCAGAAATGTTTCTATTCTACACAAATACATTTAAACAATATTAACACCAACAAAAAAGAAAATTTTCACATTTCCTCGTGTTGTACAAAAATATTTTTATATATACAAAATTTTGTGTGTTTTTTTTTTGATCGTGAAAAACTCTCAGCATCATAAAGAAAATTTGTATATTATTTTTAAAAAAAATTTCAGTTCAGTGAAATTGTTCAGTGAATATGGTCACAAAGTGTTAAATTATTAAAGAAAAAGAAAAAGGAGAAAATTAAAGAATTTTTTTTAAAAATTTTTAATTTTTATAATTTGTATAATAAATAAAAATATTTTTATTTTTTTAGTTTTTTTTTTTTTGTTAATTTTAATTTTTATTATTATTTTGTTTTTAAATTAATCTGATACACTGTAAAATTTGAATTTGACGACTCCTACGCGGGAAGTGAAATTTTCTATAATTTATAATTTTTTTATAATTTTACAAATTTCTTTTTTTTTTTTTTTGTATTATTTTATATTAATTTATTTTAAAATTGTGATTTCATTTTTTTTTATAAACAAATAACAAAAAAAAAAAATTGTGAAAATTAATAAAAATAACATAAAAATATAAAAACTGAAATTTTGAAATAATTCGGAAAAAGATTATAATTATAAAAATAAATTTCCGGTGACAAATTTAATTATAAAACGTTTAAATTAAAAATAAAAGATTTATTTATAAATTTTATAAATAAAAATAAAAATAAAAATTTAAATTATTCATAAAAAAATTATATCAAAATTCATAAAAAAAAAACATTAAAATTCTAAAAGAATAACAAATTTACTTCAGTAATTTTTAAGAACATTTAAATTTCTATATTTACGTACATAAATAAATTGTTATTAGTGTTTTAAATCTACTGTTATTTCTGTCAAAAAAGGACATTATTTAAAATAAAATAAATTTGTATATTTACAAAATATATAAACATAAATTACAAAAAATTAAAAGAAAATTTAAATTTATGACATTTTAAAACTTGTTCGTTTGTTGGTTCAAACAAAATTTTTATCATTGTTGAAAATTATATAAAATAATAATTAATTAAAATATTGTTAATTAATTAAAATACAATTAATAATTAAGGATTGTTTATTTATTTCTTGGTAATTTTAGTTTATTAAAAATTAATTGAACAAAAAATTTCATAAAAATATTTGCATTTTATGAATTTTAGTTTTTTTTTTCGTGGGAAAATTTATTATAAACAATTTAAACATTTCTAAATTCCGGGTCCATAGTAGTCCAAGTCAAGTTTGAATATTTGGTAACGCCATACTAAGGCGCATCTTTCGGTAAAATTTTGAAACTCTCAGGCTTATAGGAAAAAATATTTAGCTCTTTTATTTCTATTTTTACTCACGGCTGAAAAGCATCAAAAATTTTATCTTTACTTAACTATTCCTAAAGTTTATCATTCTATTACAAGTCAAGTTACAAGTTGCAAAATGATAGGTCATTATTATCTTAAGTTGAGTTGCAAGAGATCAATTGCGCAACAAAATATTTTCATAATATTTTCGAAATTTCGTGATTAGTATTCTATCATGAGTTGGAAATGATGCATCAGGACACCATATTTATATTGTAACTCAATCTGTTGAAAATTACCAAGGCTTCTAAGTTAAGTTAGCTTGAGTTACAATACTAAATTAACTAAATTTATTTATTCTAACTTAGTTTTTTTAATTATGATTAATTAATTTGTTAATTAATATGAAATATTTAAATTTGAAATGATGCAGAAATAAATTATCTTTCTAATAAAGTTGGACTTTCAATTAGGAATGAAATAAAACAGTATTTTTGCTCCTAGAAAAGTGGTTATTTTGAGTTAGATTACTATGGTCCCAAGTCCAATTAAATTTAATTAAATTTTTAAGTTTATTTATTTTATTCCTAAATTATTGTTTTTATTGTTATATAACTTCTGCCGCGGAGGTTCAGATTGAAAAACATAAGGAATTCAGAATATATGCCTATTTTCATTTTTCAGATTTTCCAAAGCTATATCATGAACCGCCTCTCTATTTAAATAGGGTGTGAAATTCCGAATTGTCTACAAAATTGTAATATTATCTACAAAATCGAGTACGTTTACATACGTATAATAAGTTTTAACTTTAACATTAGTTGGAATAGATTGAGGTGTTTTGAAATCATCTCAACTTTTAACCTTCATTAAAATTACGATGATTTTGTTGGATCTATTGCAAACTAAGGGTAGATTGAGAAGGGTTTGGAAAACAGAATAGTTCCTTCACAACACGTCAGTTTTCAATAGATCCAACAAAATCATCGTAATTTTTATGAAGGTTAAAAGTCATGGGTGTATTTTTGTATATCAAATAGTAATCTTTCTGTAAAAGTACATTCCTCAAAGTATTGTCGAAGAATTATAATTTTATAAGTATAAAGTTTTTAAATTTTATGTTGACGATAACGCTGCTATGATTCGTAACTTTTTTCATTTGAAAGAATATCGTAATTTTCTTTATAAATTATTGAGTTATTATTAAAAATAAACTTATTTAACTTGAAAGCCAATAATCCATTTTGTAATTTTAAAAATTCCTTTTCCCTAATTTTCTAACAATTTCGAGTAAAATGTAATACAAATTACAAACAATTCACAATTATTCAATTTGTAATTTTTACCAAAAAAAAAAAATTTCTACAATTTTTTTTCTTTTTTATTAATGTTAATTTTTATCATTTTTCAACTTCATTTTCAATAAAATAACACTTAAAAAAAAAAACATTGAAAGAAGAAAGTTCATGAAAGAATTTTGTTGAAATTCATTGAACAGATCCGCGTCCGTAACAGTTTCTTGTCAAAATATTTTCACAATAACAACAAAATGTATAAAAAAAAAGGAAATTGTGAAAAATTTTGTGTCTGAAAAAGAAAAATTTTTCAAATTAATTTCCATCGAAAAATATAAAATTGATCAAAAACAAATTCAATTTCATTGCTGGAAAATCATGAAAATGATACTGTAAAAAATAATTGTATATAAAGAATTCTAATAATTTCTAAAATAATATTTGGAATTTTCACAAAACAATTTTTTTTTTATTTGAAACCTAGTTTTAAATTAAAAATTGCCTTTCCTTTGAATTTTGTTGTCTGGTGGAATTGTAAAAAATCAACAAGGATATTTTTTTTAAATAGAATTATTAAAATTGGTTTTTTCTATGTTGCCAATTTCCTAGAATATCCTTTACAAATAAAATGGTTGCCCTAAAAATTCATATATTTAATTTACTTTTAGATTTTCTATTTGAATAGCCATTAAGTTAATTAATATTCATTTTGATTTTGATATCAATTTTATATCGCCCATAGTCACCCTTAAAAAATTGACCCTCTTAAATATCCTTTTTGAATTGACCACCAGGAAATTTTATATTTCGTGTTTTTTGTGAAAATGTATTATTATATTTTATAGTATATATAATATAAAAATTTATGTGTTGGTATGATATTTTAATATAAATTGTTTTAAAGGACCTTTTTATGGTCAATTTCATTTTTATTGTTACGCAATATATTACAATCTTTATATTGCCTTTTTTTTCAGAGGTCTTTTTATTCTGTAGAAAAAGGTTAATTGAATATATTTTAAGATTTTGGGGGCCTTGTAATCTTGTTATAGTTTATTAAGGTATTTCTTCTTTAAGTAATTCTATTTTAGTATGGAAATTATTGTCGTTTTAAAAAATAATTTATATTTGGAAAAAGAAATGCCAAAATATTATTTTTTCAAAAATGATCTAAATGTAAATGAATTTAAATTCCACAATTTATTGTTTTTATATAGTAAATTTTAAAAGGATTCAATTCCATTTACATTTAGGTATTAGAATTTGGTAACTTTCAAGATTATAAAATAGAAATAGAATATAAGAGTTTATTAGTTAATTAAGAAAAGGATATTCATTTAAATTTAATTGATATAATATGCATTTCATTTATTCAATAATAACTTGTAGCCCTGAAGCTCTTTCTGTCTAGCCAATTTTTTTATTAAACCTAAATATTTTAATTATTTTCACTATTATTATTAATTTCACTTTTCCAATGCCCTCACATTTTCCATCAAAATCATCTATCATGAAACCCAATACCGTAATAATTTTACTGATTAGGAAAACTTCAAAACTCCAATCAATTTCGCTTCCAGTGATAAAATTCTTGTTTTTTTGTAAATATAATTAAAAGTCCTTAACAATATTTGTATTAATTTTCGCTAAATTTTATCCTTGAACATAAAAGAATCTTATTTTTTGGTTAAATAAAAGAAAAATTATCATCAATTCTGCTTCCATCCTGAAAAAACTTCAATTTTATAAATAGAATTAACGTAAGAAGTTCATTATAAATTCATTTTATTTATTCTCAACTTGTATTCTTAATACAAATTGAATTTATCGTTGATTCTCATTATCAGATAAAATACCTGTCATTATTTTCAATTCAGAATCCTATTTTCATTATATTTGAATATCCTTTAGAAGAAAGTTTTTTCTAATTTGAATTTATGAAATATAATCTCGTAAAAAAGGTGTTGAAAAAAAATTGGATTATTCACTGGGTGAATCGCTTATTAAATTAAATTACTCTATAATTTATCATTTTACTTAGGTTTATTGTAAATATTATGGTAACCAATATAAATTATTATTTATATTATAAGTATAAATTTTAAATTAAAATTAATAATGCCAAAATTTTCTTCATTTCGTTTCATTTATTAATCCTCCAACTACGAATTGTTAGCAAATTTTCTATGATGTACAGAATATTCCGTCATTAAGTTTAAAATGAGCTAATTTATGAAATTGGTTTTAATTTAAAAATTGTAAGGCTATTCTGCATCAGCAATAATCAAAAACATGCTGTTTATACTTCCGGAACTTGTCAAAATAATATAAATAAATAACGTAACGAAAAATTATAGTCTTATTGCCAAGCATTCATTCTCAGTTTCCCAAAAATATTTAAAGTTAAATGTTAAAGCGAAAATACAGAAAAACTTACTAAATTATTATATAATCAAAATTTAGTAAATTGTGGCAGTTAGAGGGTTAATTTATTGTAAATAATCAAAATTGTTCAAAATCAATTCAGACATTTTCTTATTCCCTACGAAAAAAGTTCAATTAATTTTTAATGATGATCTCGTTTCTTAAGAAATTTTTTCAATGATAATTATTATTAAAATTTTCTTGATTTTCGTGTAATTTTCTTTATATTGTTTTTAGATAAAATAGCACAAAAAAAAAACACTTGTACTTACTTAAAAATTTAAATCATTACAAAAATATATATAACGTTATCATTGTTGTTAAAAATTAGATTATATAATTAATAAATTTACTAAATATATAACTAAATAAATAAAAAGTGCTTCATAAAAATTAAAATACAAAGCTTTCTTGTTAAATGTGCAAAATCAAACCAAAATAATAATTAAAAATAAAATAAAATATTTTTAAAATAAATGTTATTTATCTACTAAATACAAATACGCTTTTTTTGAACATACAAAAAAACCTCAAAGATTTACAAAAAGAATTTAAAGAAAATTCCTGTTTTTAAAATTGTTGTTAAAAACTTTATTGTATAAAATTTTAACCATAAATAAAACATTTTCATAAAATTTTAATTAAAAATAAGTAAAATTCTAATTGAAAATTTTATTTTTTTAAATATATTCCATAAAATATAATTAAAATAAAAACTATAAATAAAAATATTATAAAATTTGTAACCACCCAACAAAAAAAGGACGAAAAATCCTTTCAAAAATAAATAAATAAAAGTTTCGGTTTTTTTGTTTGTTAAATAATAAACTTCTTGTTGTTGTTAAATGTTAAAAATTGAAACAATGTCACGTTCAGCAACAATGAAAACAATTGTTCCGAATATTCGGAGACGTCGACGTTGTGAAAAACATCATTTAGAATTATACCGTGATCAACCGGATGTGGTACCATGTTGGGATTCAATACCAGCACCACCAATAACACCACCACCAGCATTCTTGGCACCTGGTTTCAAACGATTAACAGCACGAAGAGGTGAGACAAACAAATATAAAATGTATTTATGTGATGGACAAGAGAATTTGTAATAATTACAAATAATTTAATTTATATTTATTTATAAAAGTTTTATTTTGATATTTATTTATATTTAAAAATTGGATATATTGTAAAATCCTTGTAAATGCATCCGTCCAGACTTCCAGATATTATTTTTCGATTTGAATTTCAAAGAAATTAAATTTATTTAAAGAATTTTTACGTTCTATTTCTATTTCGAAGTGAAAGAATTTCGTTCGATAGTATAGTAAAAAAAAAAAAAAACAATTTAAATAAGGGATAAAATTATTGGGGGTGTGTTGAAATATACTAAAAATATTTATAAAACTGACAGAATAAAAATGGAAAACCAATTCAAATTTCAAATCAAATTAACATAAAAAAATTTCGTACAGTTTGTAATTCTGTAAATTCTGTAATTGTATATTTCTGAAATTGTCTCTGGTATACGTCAAAATTTTATTTGACATTTACTCTTCAAGAAAATTCAACTTTTAACGAATCTGACAAATGCAAACTGTGGAAAAGCAATTACTTAATATATATAACTGATTCACTTTAATGAGAAACATTGAAAGTAATTAAATTATTTTGATTGTAAGTTCCAACCATCCCTTAGTTTTGTACAATAAATAATACTTTTTCTTTACAATTCAAATGACTGTAGTGTTTAAACTATTTAAGCTCACTCTTTCTGTAAACTTAACAATTGTACCCAAAAATTTCCGTTCTGTTCCATCTAATTTGTTTACAATCTGTTAAAATATTAAAATATATTCTTTTAAAAAAAATCAATTTTCCCTGAAAATATTTCAGATTTCATTGATAAATTTTCATACTAGTATACAAAAATATAAAAACATGAAATTAAATTATTTTGTACAATTTTCATTTCTAAATAAAATCGAATTTTGTATTTATATAAATTTGAAATATAAATAAAAGAATTATTTGAAATTGTAATGAAAATTTTATTTAAAGAAAATTTCTATGTAATATAATTTTAATAAAAACTTTCTATTTAATAAAAATATAGACGAAATTATGTTGAGAAACATTTGTTAATTCAAATCAGCATAAATAAATTTTTTGGAATTTACTATTCATAATATTAGTTTTATATACAAAATAAAAATAATATTTTTAGCAATTACCAGAATAATTTTCTTATTCATATAATTTTCGAAATTTTTATATAGGGTGTCCAATAAATAGTTAATCGACGGTATTGGAAAAAAAAATCAGAAGCGAAGTATTTTTATCAAAATTTTAATTTTTTTTAGTTGTAAATTAGTTTCCAAGCAACATATAAATCTGAACTCTTTCATAGTTTCTGAAACCTTTTATAGAGCATTAATTTACAATTTTAATGACATATAAACCATAGTTCTCCATTTACCCAATCTGAATCTATAGACCCAAATATTATGTCACTTTTTGTTTTAAAAAAATACTGAACCCGAAAATCGGCTGTCCTGTAACTCGAATTGGATGCCTAATCCGGGAAAGTCCAAATACATTTTTTTTCTTTCGAACGCTACCACAAATATCGTTATTTACCGTCGATCAATTATTTTCAGTCCACCCTGTATAATTGTATCACAAATTGTTAAGAATATTTAAAATTTCTATGAAATGTTTCTATGTATATATAAAATAAATCTACCCACTTAGCTTCTTCTCCAAAATAATATGGAAATTTTATAATTTCGTGCTCCATTAAAACGTTTCTAATTGATGGGAACAAATGTTCAAATATCAAAGACGAATCTACTTAAGTATAATTCACCTCTCTTAGTTTAGTATTTTGAAATATTTCAAATTTATAATATACAAAACTGAAATTTTTATAGCGCACTTGTTGTACCTTAATCAATTTTGATAACGATATTTTATTTTTATAATTTAAATTTTAAACTAAGAATAAATTATAAATTTTGATATTATATTTGAAAATTTAGTTGAAATAGTTGATAGGAAAAACTTGCAGGGGGTTTTCTTTTTAGAGATATATTTATTTCTGAGCAAATGCCAAAGGTTAAGAAAATGTTTCGCAACCAATTTTTAGCCATAAACTCCATAGTAAAAATTAGAAGGTAGCGAAGAACTTAGTTCCTGCCGCAAATTTATTATAGTGTGGGCATTTTATCAACAATTATTATAAATTTAAAATCCTTTGATTTAGTTTACTCATCCAACAATGCTTAAGACGTGGCCTAGCTCGAAAAACTAATCAATAAGCGGAATGGTAATAGTTAGAATATTTTTGTAAGAATTAAAGACAATTGTGCCATACAAGTTTATGAACTTAATGTCATTTCTTTCATATTTATAATAGAAAGTAGAGTTAGTACTGTAAATGAAAATGACAGTAACTAAATCAAGTATTGCTTTTAATTTATTTTCATAAAATCCGTACAGAAATACGGATGAATTTATATCCATCCAATTTATACTATATAAATATTTTTTAAATTAAATGCAAAAATTTCTAGCATTTAATTTTTTAAAAAGGATTGTTTTTTCATTTATTTATTCCTTTTTGTGTTTTGTTTATATAATTTTATTTTTAAAACGTTATTGTTGTTTTATTATTATTCTTTTGTTACCTAAGAATTTTTTTTCTGTTGATTTTTTCATGTTAACAATTTGAGAAAAAGGATTTAAATTCTATGAGCGAATAACTTCCAAAATATTTTCAATTTAAAATTAAATATATTTTGATATCTCTCATACCCATAAGAAAATTGAATGAAAATTTATATACATATATTTATCCTTACACATTATTTTTCAACAAAAATAAATATATAAATATTTATATAAGAAAATTTACAGGATAATATTATGAAAAGGATTCTTTATCGACATATAAATTTACTTGAACATAAATTTTTGGTTGATAGTTTCCTTTTTTTTTTAATATACGTACATTCATTTTTCACATTTCAACTACAATACAATTTAACTTTGATGGATGTGTGTCCACAGTTTTACAGTTAAAACCCTTTCTATACACAAAAAATCCTTATTACCAAAAACAATTTTAAAAGTTTTGGAGATAACAACATAGACACAATTACATACACATTCAAGAAAATAATCTTAGAAATATTATATATAAATAAATAGTTCGGTGTGAAATTCTTGAACTTTTGAACCCTTACAAACAATTTTTTTTAACGTAAAAATCCTTTTAACCCTAAAAAGGCTAAAAAAAAACAACTAGAATTTTTTTTTAATGTATTAAAAACGAATGAAAAACCAGAGAAGAAAAATATTAGAGAAGGTGGTAAGAATTCCAAAATTAAAAGCACTTTAATAAGGTCCTTGTACTTTAAGATCTTTTACTTAAAACGTATATAAAATTTTGCAGAAATTTTTATAAAGTATTAGTTGTTGTTGGTGGTGTTAGTATGTGTTTTTGTTTTACATTGTTATCCTTACAGACACGTAAAAACTTGTTAAGAAATATAATCATTTTTTTTTTTGTTAAACGTATATTGTTACAGATTTATCCTTTTTTTTCATGACGGTGTAAATTTCGGTTTTTTATATGTATGCCTATGTACGTTATGACTAAATTACAGTGGTGGCGATCACAGTGGGATAAGTCCACCTAAAATTATACTGTAGTAATTTATATATAAAAAAAATTTTTACACTTCTAACTCAAAATTTACATTCACTAACCGCCACTGCTCCTAAAATAATGGAATTATTATGCGTAATATTGAAAATGTTTACAATATTAATTTAAACAAGTACGTAGACTTAAAAAATTTTTTTTTTTAAATATTTTGGAGGATGCGTTTAAAAATAATCATTTTTCTTTTCAACTTTTATATCCTTTTTTTTGTACATTATATTTTGTATATAATATACATAAAAATCGATTGTCGCAAACTGAAACTTTTGTAAATGTATAGCTTCGACGGTTGGTTACTCAAAACAAAAATGTGAACTGAACCATAATAACAAGAAGAAAAAAAAAATTTGGTTATTATATTTTGTAATAAATCTTTAAGGTCCTTTTATTTATTTTGTGCGTGTGTAATTTGAACTATGCAGATTGTATATAAAAAAAGTTAGAATGAAAATTTCATTTTTATGTTCTTGTCTTTTTATTTTGATTGAAAATTATGTTTATTTTTGTTGTTTTTGTTGTTAAAGATTACGTTTTGCACTTAAGATGGAATTTTTTTTTTTTAATATTATGGTCGAGAATATTTAATAGGTTCATAATGTTTCCGAATCTTGTTTTTAATTAAATAAAATAAAAGAGAAAATTGAAAATTTAGTTCTTTTTCATGTATTAAATTTTGTTCATTTATCAGATAAGAGTTCGATGTTAATGTATTTAAGGAACTTTTAAATTTTCTGAAACTTTTAAATAGTAATTGTAACTTTTAAAGTATAAATTAATAGATACCTTAAGGATATTATTTTTACATATATAAAGGTTTTTCACTTCTAATTCAAGTTTTTACATTTCAAATTCAATTTTTTTCATTTCAAATTCAATTTTTTTCATTTCAAATTGATATTTATTTTTAAATTTTTTAAAATGAAGAAACTAACTATTTTTAAACAAAACAAGAAAGATAAAATGTTAATGTTAATTTATGTTTTTAATTTTTGGCTATAGCCAGTTTGTTCAGTTTCTTCAGTTTAAATTTTTTTTAAATAAATATCAATTTGAAATGAAAAAATTGAATTTGAAATGAAAAAAATTCAATTTGAAATGAAATAAATTGAATTAGAAGTGAAAAACCTATAAAATCAATTTCTTTAGTATTCTTTAACGTTAAGATTAAGACTTTTATGTAAGACAGATTCTGTAAAATAAATAAAGAAACTTCGAAAATGAAAATTTTCTAATTATCAAATCGCTTAATAGATTAATATTGTATTTATTTTTAAATTACAAATATATTTCTTATTTAAACTAAATAAATTTAAAATCGTTTTATATAAATTATCAGTTTTACATCAGTTAGTTTGCAATAGAATAATATAAACCGCTTTTTTTAATGAAATTTAGATATAAACTCTACAATAAAATTGATTTCAATAATTATATGATATCAAATAAATTTCACAGCCAGACACAGTCTATCATAGTCATTATTTTGGTAGCTAAAACACCACATGTAAAACCCTTCGAATAGCCTACGAAGTTAAATAAAAAATATTTATACAAAAATCATAGTCGGTTCCTAATAGTTTGTACAATTCGATATTAAATGAAAATTGATTATTCATTATTTTTGTATTGAACAGTTTTTCTGGAAAATTTTATTTTTTTTATGGAAATTGACCGGAAATCAATTTTAAAACTGGCTCATATTTAATTTTACTTCCTATTAATATTAAAATATAACGAAACGAAATTAATATATAAACTCCAAAAAACAATTTTTTTTTTTAATATATCGTTAAAATTAATATTAAAAAATAAAAAAAAAATATAATTAAATCCTGAAACATTGAAAAGTTCAATGTTTATTCAATCTTCCACTAGAAAAAGCAATTTTAATGTTTTCTCTAGTGGTTTTTTTTTGTTATGAAAACTGCATTGAAAATCATCCAATAAACAAAATAAAATATGAAATTTTCACATCATTAAAAACTCATTTATCTTTTTATTTGTAGTCCCAGGGAAAATATAAAAAAAAAAAAAACGAAATTTTATTTACCAAAATAAACAACGAATAAAATTTTTTTTATATAACATAAATTTGTAGTTAATTATTTTCAAATGTCAAGAACAAAAATATGACAACTCAAAGATTTAATAATAAATTTTCTTCAATATTTTTTTTTTTATTTTGTTTTTACGTAATCCTCTTGTAATGTTCATCAATCAGAGATTATCCTTCTTGTTTTTTTTAAAAAGATTCAAACACAAACAAAAACGTGATTAAGGTTTTTGTTTCTGTTAAATTTCCAGATGATAAGAAAAAGGACGAAAATGAAATACTTATGAAAAAAAAAAAATTTAATATTTTTGTATAATTTTTTATAATTTTACATCCATTGAATTTTATAATAATATCCTTTTTAATTGGAATAATTGTACAAAAATTATATTTAAAAAATTTTTATTATTAACAATCATTTTTATAAGTACAACATTTTAATTATAATTTTAATTGTTGGTCTGGAAAGTTTGTGACTTTTTATTCTCTGCTGAATATTGTTAAAATTATACAAAATTTTAAACTGATTTTTATTTTTTCTAAAAAAAGGTCAACAAAAATTTTCTGTTAGTTTATGGGTGATAATTTTTAAAACACGAATTTAATTTAATGTACGATTTAACATAAAAAAAATGAAATGAAATGTTCCAGTTAAATGATTTATAATTGAAATATTTGAATTACAACTCGAGGACAGGGTCAAAAGTTAGTGTAGATAGATACAAATCACATTAAATCTTTATGCAAACTGTGTATACTATTTGTATAACCAAATTGTTGGCGTTGCATTAAGTTGCATTTGGCAACAGTGCGGTGATTTTTAAACATAACTATTTAAACTATAATCAGAGAAAAATAATTGCATCGGTGGAGATGTGATTGTATGTTTTGATGTGATTCATTAGGTCCCGGGTTCGGGTTCAACTCCAGACCGAAATATTGATGTCGCTCTAAGATAAGTTGACTTTAAATGAGCGCTACTCAACAAAATTTACAAAATATAATTATGATTTTAAGACTGGGACAATATGCTAACAGTTGAGAACATTTGCTGTCAACAAATATCTTATAATTAAAACCCATTAGATTATTTCTATTAAAAGTTTCTTCACTATTTATTAAAAAAACTTATAGTTCAGAAATCATGTCCACTGGACATACTAACCCAAATTCCAATAAAATATCACGAATCCTTTATATCACTGAGACCAAATGCTGTCAGGTGGAGTGAACAAGAATATAAAAAAATATATGAAATAATTAAATAAGATGATCTAACCTAGAAATTACCTGGGTTAGGTAAGTGCTATGTATTTATATCCAATGATTAATTCTTATTTAAACTTCTTCATTTAAATTACTTTGGTTTTCATTTTCTCTATCCCTAAAAAGTACATTTAATTCCAATTCATTTTCTACTTAATAATAAATCTTTCATATTTTACCACATATTTTAACCACAGCCTATTATATTATATGTTAAGTTAAATATATGACCATTATTAATATATGTATATATAAGTAAATATATAATGAATTTGATCTGCCACAAGCTGTTGATTTAAAACATTACAACTATATAACTATATACATAAAGTTTACCAATGCAAAAACAAAAATAATAACAAAAATAAATTACCAATGAAGTTCATGGGCGCATATCCTTTTGTATTTTATATTTTTTTTTACTAAACGAAAATACAAGAAAGCTTTTACCCTTGTGCTTAGCGTACAAGGTTAATACAGCGCATGCCAAAAATTTTTTTGAAACTTCTATGTATTAGTACAAATAAACTTGAATTTTTTACATATTATATACATATATATTAATACATCCAATTTCAATATATAATTTTATTCCCACACATTTGAGTATATTGAACTGTATTATATTAAAACAAATGTTACCCAGCATCGGTAATCATGTAACATACGTCAATGGTAACACCCAATAGTCTCTTACTATGTCCTTTTTGCATTTAACTCCTTTTTTTATTCTTTACTGTACTGTAAGTCCTTCTTTCAATGTTTATATATATAACTAAATTTAGTTAGTATGTATCTGTAGGGGGCAGGGGCAGGTTATAAAGGAGATACATAAAATGTTGAATCATGGATGGGTGAAAACTAAAAACTTTACTATAGAATTAACACAAAAAGAAAGGAGTGTGGTTGAATTTTAAATGAGAATATTGGCCTCGTAATGACTACGTTTTTATAGGACGATATAGAAGTATGAGTTGGTCTGCCTATATATAGTCAGAGTATAAATTTCATTGTATAATTTGTATTGTGGTAATGTGTATATATTACAAAAGATAAAAATTAATGTGAACCAGTAATGACAATATAATATATAAATACGATTATTTATATATATAAAAAAGGACATCAACGGCATAGAAAGATTGGGGATAAAGTATGAGAAAAATTACTAATGGCAAAAAAATTATGAAACAAAATGTAAAACATTTTTTGTAAAACTGTGTAATTAAGAAACTTAAATATGAATTCAGTTTCTCTAGACTTCGCATTTTAAACCGACAACAATTTAATATCAAAACAGTGTCGACATAAGTTCCAAAAATCAATATTTAAATGATGCTATTCAGTTCTGAAATTTAGTAGATATCAAACAGTGTTGACATTATATTCAAAAAACAGTCGATAGATGGCACTGTTCAATTTGTTGTCTGATTATGTTTAAAATTTAGCATGGATGGATTGAAAGAGGGGAGTCCGTGAAGGACTCAAGGACTCAGGCCAGAACTAGGCCCATTGTACCCCTCGGTGCGAAGAACCTTCATGTCACTCCCGCCGTGGCGGTTGTGAGCCATAGCTATCTTTACCGAATTTACAGATTTGCTGCCATCCATGAACCTCCGCTTCGCTCAGTTCGTTCAGGAGATAGGCACCAAAGCATTTATAACGTAGGTGCATGAGGCAGGGACAATGACACAGGAAGTGTTCAATGGTCTCTCTATCCTCACCGCACCCCCTACAGACGTGCACTTCAGAAATTTAGCATATTAAAAACATATTCATTAAAATTCGCCCTGATTTTTGAATATAATGTCGACACCGTTTGATTTCAACTGAAGTTCAGAATTGAATAGCATCATTTAAGTATTGATTTTTGGAACGATTGGACCCTGAATTGTACGATTGGACCATGCATTGGAAAGATAATAAAAGTAAAAGCCAAGTAAGTCAGCAATAGTTTTTAAAAAAAAACGTAACTGAAAGTAAATTTTTGATAAAACTACTAGAAAGTTTGTCCTGCTGAGTGAATTTTCATTTATTTTTTAATCACCATGTACATTTTCTTAATGCCTGGTGCAATGGCAATGAAAATATCATATTACAACAATGTCTAAAAAAAAATAAAATAAAAAATAATTGAAAATAAATGACACAAAATAAAAAAAAAATATTCAATGTCGTCTCCTTCACCGCTACAAATATAGGAAGGATAAAAAAATACGATACGTATAATAATAATTTTTTTTTATACCAAAATAATAAAGTTTTGACATTGCCACAAGGCATCAGATATCCTTTTTTATTTGTATGTGTTTGAATAACTGAACTATATTTTCCGTTTCCCATGCAGTAAAATTTGATATTTTTGTTTTTGGTGGTAAATTTTCATATGGTTTTTCTTAGGAAAATTGTGATTTTTTTTTACAAAAGAAAGAAATTTGAGAAAAAAACTCATGGTCATTTTTATGTTGATGTTGTTGTGGTGTTTTTTCGTTGCAGGATATTTTATTATTCGATAGTTAATAAAGGACATTGTGGTTTTTTTGTAGAATTTATAAAAAATTTATTAGATTTTCCTTATCGAAAAAATAATATTTTAGAATTATTTTCTTTTTTTATTTACAATAGAAAATTTAATTTACTAAAGATTTAATTAAAAGTGTTGTAAAATAGAAATACTTTTTTAATTTCTGTTCATCTAAGAATATTTGTTTTAGTGGACTTTTTTTCAAATATCTCATTATCGTTCGGTCTATGATTTGATAGGCAAATCTAGACAGCTATTTGTTTGCGGTCAAGTTACTTGACAGTTCATCTAAAATAACTTTTCATTTCTTCATAATGACGATGGTAATATAATATTAGATAATAAATTAATAATTATTTGTGTCCACTAGAAGATATAACTCTCAACAGTTTTGCTTTGATCGATTTGTTTGTCAGTACATTTAAATTTATCTGGTTTCTTATAACAAGTAATCTTATTATTTAAAAAATATACAAAATTAATTTAAATTATTAAAGAAATTTTATAATTTTACTGAATTTTTGAATAAAAAAAAAATAAAAATTATTATATTTTTTTCTGTTTGTTTATAATAAAATTTGAAGAAGAAACTATTAATAACAAAACTTGAAACTGAACACAAGAAATTCATAGTTTTTATTGTTTTTACTCTTGGTAAATAATTTATCTTCTTTATAAGTGAACAGACAGACTGGAATATAGTTTCCAAACATGTTTACTTATACATAAATCCATATCAAAGTTAAATTTACAAAATATACAAAAAATCTTACTGACAAATCTAAGGGGTTTGTTTGAATGTAACAATTTCCACAACATAATAATTTCAAGATACTTTTAAATAGAATTTTTATGTTACACAACATATTTTCCATATCGAATTATGTATTTTTTTAAAAAAATATATCAAATTTTGAATATTACGTGATTGAAGGTTTTTTAATGGAATTCACAAATATAATAAATTTATTGAACAAAAATTGCATTCCATTTTAAATATACGAAAAAAGTAAATTTTTATATTTTGCATTAAGGATCATTAAATTTTCCTTTGGACATTTTCATTTACGAAATCTTTGAAAAGCAAAATAAAATAAAAATGAATATCAAATATTTGTCCATTTATCATATCCTTCCGTATATACACGGAAAATATACTAACACATATAAAGGGTGTTTCAATAAGAACCCCGGATTTATATTACGCGCCATTTTTTTTCTATAAGTTTGACACCTCTAAAATTTATATGTGAGGTCTTCTAAATGTTTCCATTAGTAAATATGGAACGCTACACGAAATAAACCCGAGTTATTATTATTAAAACTCATTATAAAAATGTGGAAAGTTTTGCTGAAACAGTTCGTAAACTTCGTAGAATTTTCGGTCGAAATCAAGAAATGGGAATCAGGATTGGCCAGCAAGATCGTGTTACTTAACACCGTGCGACTTCTTCCTTTTGCGGTTTTTTGAAGTCGCATGTGTATGCCAATAAGCCTCAAACAATTCCTGTGCGTAAGGAGGAGATCTAACGTGTTATTGCAACAATCGAACCTCAAATGTGCAACGATGTCATCTTAAATTTTATCAAAAGAATAAGAGTTTGCCAGCAGTCTCGTGGTGGACATTTGTTTAATATTTTGTACCATACTTAATCGCAACATTTTGTACATTGTACTTTACAACGAAATATATATATTATCAATTTTAAAATAAATAATGTGTTTAAATTACAAACTAAATCCGGCGCTCTTATTGGGACACCCTTTACAACATAGTAAGGACGCTAGAAAGAAAATTATTACAACATTTATTTTTTTGGTATTTTTTATATACAGAAAATTTAAATATTCATATCATTATTATGAAATATTGCAATGAAATATTTCGTTTATACACTGAATTTATATTATAAAATGATTTTTTCTGCAGTTTTCTGTTTTTTGCTTAGTTAGTTTGAATTTGAATTATGAGGGAAGTTATGTCATAACAATCTAAACAAAAATATTATAATCTTTTTTATATTTTATATTTATTTGAAAAAATCCCAGAAGATTTATTAAAAAAAAAAAAAAACATTTTTTATTTTTGTGAATAATTTACTCTATATTTGAATATTAAAATGAATTTTTCTTGTACGGATTGGTTGGGCGGCGACCGGCGACAACAAGAAATTTTCAATTAGAGAAATTGGAAGGTCGATTAGAAAAAAGGGAATTTTTTTTTTTTTGTTGAAATATTAACCATCATCAGGGTTAATATTTCAACAATCAAGAGTTGAATAGAAATAATTGTATACATATATATATTTATATATGTAATAGTTTCCTTTTTTTTTTGCTCGTTTAAAATCACATATATCCTTTATATCCTTTTCATAAATCTGAAAGAAAGCAAAAAAGCAAAAAAAAAATGTTATAATTAAAATCCTTGAAAGCTGATATTTATATGAAATTTCAGGAATTTATTTTTGGATACATTTGCAAATCCTTAAAAAAATATATATGATTAATACTTATACGTTTTATATATTTCTTCATATAAATTTGAAATAGATTTTATTTTGATATTAGATATCCTGCCAGGATAATTGATTAGATATTTTTTTTTTGTATATATATATTTGTGCCAAAATTAAATTGATATTGATTTATATTGTAAGAGATTTTTAATAATAATTGGAAAATCATATATAAAGTCTAATAAAAAAGATATTAAAATTTATAAGTATGGAAAAAAAATCACAATTTAATTTCGTTGTGATCATTGAGATTGGTATTTTTTATTGGAGTTAAGATACATTTATTGTTATTGGTAACAATTAAAGTAACAAAAGTTAACAAAACGAATCATTTTCAATATTTATTTATAATGAAACTAAACATTTAGTAATATTTTACTCTATTTTATTAGGGTATTTACTTGAAGAAGGTTAAAAATTAATTGTTTGAATGCCTACCTTACTTATATCCGTAATTTTCATTATTGTTGGTACAGTCCAAATCAAATATTCGTAACCTATTTTAATATAGATTAATTGATTCTTGATGGTAGCCTTCTTTATCTTGATATTTAGCTATTAATATTTATTTATATCATAAGTAAAGTTCATCATTTGACAAACTTCGTATTTATAGACTCTGAACTATTCTGTCGGGTTTACAATGGAATAAGGTAGCTTACTCTCATGAATAAATATGGAACGGTTGTGATGGGCTGAGATAATCGAAATGCTTTATCCTGAATAATTAAGTTACAATACTAAGTAGACTTCCTTATAGAACACTGCGGGTGTTTAGAAAACATATTGGGATTTACAATATCGTTTCGATAGATTCTGTTGATATGAGGATGAAACGTCGGAATAAAAAATATGGAAACTGTGATGTTACAATTTGCTTGTCGCTTCTTCGGAATCATGGAACATTTCAAAAAATATCACTTTACAGCTTCATAATCAGAGATTAATTTGTGACAGTAAATTTTGTGATACAGACAGCAGTTGAGTGTCCTCATTTAATAAGAAACTAAGTAACTAATTATAAGTGAATTGAAATTCAATCCTTAATTATTATTACAAAAGTACCACCCAAATTCTAGACTTTCTTTTATTTTAAAATTCAATCGGGGAAAATTGATGAAAATTACAATCCAAAATTTATTATTAAGTTAACTTCTCGCTTTAACTCATTACATTTTAATATGAAATGTAGGTGTATATAAATAACCTAAGCGTTGACAATATACTATAAATGTAATAAACAATTCTGTATAATCTTAAATAATTTCCCAAAGGATTATTAATAAATTATCATATAATAAATTCAACCCAATTATTTTCACATAATATAAAAATTATCTTATATAAAATGAAATTCTGAACAAAATAATTAACACATTTCTATCACAATATTTAAATAAAAATTTATTACCAATCATTAACAATATTTTTTATTTTTTAAAATTTCAATATTTCACAAAACTTAACTAGACCACATAAAAGAAAATTCAATTTTCAACAACAACAACAACATTTTCAAAAACACACAAAATCTGCAATAAAACTTGACCCACTTTAGTTTTTATCTCTCCATCTACACAACACTTAATAAATTTCTTAAAAATTAATTTCTTCAAATGAAATTTCTTTTAATATTATAATTTAATGAAAATTATGCGAAAATTTCTATAAACTGAAATATACATTTTTCCTACATTTTTCCCACCTGCTAAAAATCAATCTTACCCAGCCAAACAAACGATTCACTCAAAAAAATATCACTCAAAAATTATATTTAATAAGTTTTCGTGTTTGTGACTCAACCAAAAGTTAAACAATTTTTCTAATTTTCCAAGTCAGGCTGTGGTGCATAGGAAAAATTGAATTTAAAATTAGCTATTAACTTGGAAAATTAGCTATTAGCAACAACTAACTTGACCTACGCTAATCGTTCACTAAAAAAAATCTAAAAATAATTTTTGTAATTGGCACTTTTAAAAAATGTGATCACATTTTCTTTTTGTTGTCACCCCAGCGAAATTAATCAATGAATCAAAATTCAATGATTTTTTTTCGACTCTAATTGACTGACCAAGAGAGTGGAATGAAAATTGTGCTAAATTTACGACAAATTATTGTCGTCGACTAATTTAGTAAGGAAAATTAATACACAAAATTTTCTGCCAAGTGTAGAAAGGGAAATTTTCATTGAAAATCATTTAAGGATATCAAATATTTTATATACATTGAAAATCTATTTCTGTATCTCTTACCTCCCCATTATTAAATAAATTTTTGTTTTCCTTTAATTTTTATCGGAAAATTGATATTTTTAGAAAATTCTTTTAAGATAGATTCAAAAATAACAAAGTTTTTTTTTTCAGTGTTTCATTTCGAGGACAAAAGTCTAATAATTTTTGTTGTTGTTTTGGCTGTTGTTGCTCTTGACATTCTGCAAATATTTTTCTTTAGTTTTTCTTGAAAAAAAAAAAAAAAACAGAAGAAAAATTGTGAAAAATGAAAAATTTGGAACAGCTAAAAAGAAAAACACGTCATAAATTATTTTTATATGAAAATTTACGCTTGATGTGAAAATAAATTATTAAAATAATATTTAATTGAATGTGAAATTATGAAGTTCATAATGTTTTTTTTTTTTTTTTGCTAAGATATTTATGAGTAATTTTTTACAGAGTGTTGGATAATTTTGGGGATTTTTATCGGCAAATTATGTAAAGATTAAATTTTAAATTGAAATTATACAAAAAAAATGGTCAGGGCAGGATTAAACTAATCGACAGTGGTTTAAAGTCTGTGTTCCGCGAAACTCTAGAATTCCGTACAAAATTTTGAGGGTTTCGCAAGAATATTTAAAAAAAATATAAATTTCAATTTTATCACGAATGTAGACCACAATTAAAGACTTCGAAACGAAAAAAATGACTTTTATGTCTTACAAAATAAGTGCCACCAAAATTATATACTTACTTTGGGGAGAGATCCCATTTGAAATATAAAGGAGGAGACCAATAAAAATTGCATTTATATTTCACAGGGAATTCCATTACATCAGAATTAAAAAAAAAAAAAACATTTTCCACCAAACATTAGAGTTTGAAAAGCTAGAGTTTCTTGAACAATATTATCAGCGTGAATGGCTCCAAACGTCACGAAAGATTAAAGACCACTGGATTACACCATGCTTCCAGATAATTAATCCCTTAATCAATAGAAAAATGTTTATTTTCCGTTTTGATCATAACTTTTCACATGTAATTTTTAAGTTCGAAGTTTTGGGGGAAAAGAACTGGTTCATGACTTTATTTAAATAGCCAAATATATTGAAAAAAATTAGTGAGGAATGTGAGTTTAGGAATTTTTGATTCAGAAAGAATTAGATTAAGTTTATCGGTGTTCACCGGTTCACATTACTTTTAAATTAGTTCAGATTTGATAATATCTACAGTATTTTTACATAGGTTTCAAAAAATTGCATTCTCAAATTATAATTACGTAATGATTTCGTAAAACTTCCGAATTTTCAATATTTTTCTTATCATATTTGTATGTTTAATATTCAACTCTGTCTGTTACCATATTTTATTTTTCTTGATTTTTTATAATCTTAAAAGAATTATGCCAAAATATTTTTGTTATTATATACTAAAAATAATTGGTAGAATTTTTCATTTTTGTTGATCTGTTTAAAATCTCATTAAAATTTTGTATAATATAATAAAATTATGTGATATTTAAAATTAGTAATGTGAAAAAAATGCGACGTAAACGGTGGACTCATCAGCCACAGTGCGTAATTTACGTATGATTTATGAGTAGGCAAGGCATACATGTATAAAATTTATTTATATTTTAAATACTACATAAAAAATATATTTAATAACAATTTAATTAAAAACATTTATAATTAATTAATATTTTGTTTTTCATTATATCATTTACAAACAAAATTAAGATATTTTTAAGTGGATTCAGAAATTTTTAATTATGTTTGGCATGAAATATTTTGTAATTGAATTTATTTATTTATTTAAAAGAGAATATTAATTTACGATGGAGGAAAATTTTCCTTTTACATATCAAAATTTATAAAAAAAAAAGAAATATCTTTTAAAATAATTAATTATTCACTTTTTTACTACGTCCGAATCCGAATATCAATCAGTCAACAATTTTCTTTTTGTTGTTGGGAGTTTAAAAATAGAAAATTTATTTTTAAATATTGTTGTGATGAAAAATTGCAAGAATGTTTTTTTTTTTGAAATTATTTTTTTTAATTTTTAATGAACTTCACCTTGTTAATGCCACATTCTTTACGTTTTATATGTTTTTTAGATGCTGCGTGTATGAATAAAGAATTTTTCTCAGCCGGTAAAAATCAAGCTAAAAATAAATATTATATATAAAACAAAAAATTCATCACCTTCTAAACATAATCATTAACATTTTATTGTATAATATTTAGATATTTTTTTGGTATTTCATATTTAATTTTTACAAAAAAATGTTTAGCGACGTCGAAATCTTTACTTTTATGATTTTGGTGTGTAAAAAAAAACTTTCGGTTTCAGTAAAATTGTAAAAATGGCAAAAAATATCAAAAATAATGTTTATTTTTCAAATTTTTCCCACATGATCTATAAAAAAATTATTATTGAAAATTACGTGGTTGAATTTAATGGGATTATAGTATCCGAACTTGTGAGCAAATACTTTAGTTTAAAATATTCTGCGGTTCTACAAGTAATACTCACTTCAAAATAACGACAAGAATTCGTAAGATGAAATTCTTTTATTGTTTTTAACACAGATTTCCTTCCGTTGAATCCTTGGCACTTTATATAATTTTCAAGGATAAATCTTGTTATTGAAAGTATTTGAAAGAATTAAAAAAATTTAATATGTCAGGTTTACAGCTTATAACCTTCACTCTAAATCTTATATTAAAATTAGTATGTAAATTGCTTAAATATGATTTTACTTAAATATCAATTTTAAAAATAATTGTAAAATTCTAATTCGTCTAAAATTTACTTACGAAATTTCATTTGTCACTTTTAATATCAGAATATTTACATTTGATAGCTGTCAAATAATGTCTGAATAAAATTAAATATAAAAGGATTTATAAAAACAAACTTTTAAAACGAAACGTGTAAAATTTCATTATTTTGTATATTATATATTTGAGATTTTACAGCTTAATATGACAGTTAGTTTTACGTAATTAATTTATTAATTAATAAGATAATTTGTGATAAAATCAGATTTTTTGCTATGATGTTGTCATTTAAATTTCTATCTCAAAATCCCGAGATTTAATTATTTTAAGATTTAGAAACCTTTTAAGATCCAGAATTTGCCCGAAACATTATTATTATTATTCAAATCAAGCGTTATAGCGTTTTAACTTTAAATATTATATTTACATACATAAATATGAGTCAATTTCGTATTTTTGGCGGCATATTTTTCGAATTTTCTTTTTATGAAAATCTTATTTTTCACTATACTTGTTGGTTATTTATGTATACATTTTTATTTTATTTATTTTTTTATGATTTTTCATTTTTTGTTTTTCTATCCATTTTTTTTTTATTATTATTTATTTATTTTTATGTTATTTTAGCTCGTAATAAAATTATGGTTTTACGAATATTTAAAATATTCTAAAAATTTACACACAGTTTTTATTATAAAATTGCCAATATTATACATAATTTAAAATGTTCTCATCGATTTTACTATATATCAAATTTGAGCTATAAAAATTTGAAAAATCAATAAATTTATAGAAATAAATGGTAAAATTTTCATTCAAATATTTTTATTTATGCTTTTTACGAATTACTTACGGAAACGTAATAAATTATATTAACGACTTCTTGTATATTTTTAAATATTTGTCCATCAAGTTTGACATTTTATCATTTTATTAAATTTTTGTTAAAAATAAACCACATTAAAGTAAAATTTGTGAAAATTTAAAATATTTCAAACAAAAAGGTTTGCTTATAATCAAACTAAAAGGTAAAAAATCAAAGGTGAATAAAGATGAAATCAAGAGAGTTCACCTAAATATATTAAGTAATTACTTGGTAACAAAATTGGTATGAAAAAAATCCTTTTCTTTCAGAAAATATCAATTATGTCACAGTTTTGATTGGAAAGAGGTGAAAATTTATTTCAGAAACTTCAAAGTTAAAATTTCAAGAGCAATTTATTAAAAATTCTATTTTTTTTTTTCAATTCTTTTCAAACTTTTATGAACAATTTTAAGTTTAATGACAAATTTTAAAATAGTTCTTCGTTTAATTAATTATATTTATAAAAAAAATTACTATTAAAGTATTTGCATAACTTCCTGCTTCAAAAATTATGCTCAAATTGATTGAATAAATATTTTTTTTCATCGATTTACATTATCCAAATATAATTTATAATTAAGAAATTTGAATTTAGTTGTTACGATGCTGGGCCAACGCCAAAATTTCAAAAATTTTAAAATACAAAATTACCAAGTTTTCGTTATTTTCGACATATTTATGGTCAATTAGATATCAAATAAATTTTATATAATGTCATTCGCCATTCAACCAAAATTTCGACAATTTATTTTATATACGATGAATTATTAATTAAAATTCATAATTTTACTTGCCAAAAATTAATTCCATTATAAATTTCATCAGTTTTTTTTTTATTTTTTACTCACATTGATAGACCAGAGATTTTTGGTTTAACCGAAATCCCAAATAATAATTTTCATAATTTTTTTGGTCACCTCATAATTTAAAATTACAAATCATATAAAAATTCTTTAATTCTATAAATACAAATTCTAAATTTAAATTGGAAATGCAATAAGAAAATTTTAACTTTTCCCACAATTTATACATTAAAAATGTATATAATCATAAAATTTATGATTAATTAAAATATTAATGTTTTATATATGAACACATCATAAAAATGTCTTTTCATAATTTTCATAATTTACTTGAAAAATTAAATATTATATAAAAATTATATTTTTATGTTGTAATTTTTAATGAAAATTATTATGAACAATAATTTGTTAAATTAGGAAAATTACTGCTAAAGAAATATACATTTTCTTTTTGTTTGTTGAAAAGCCTTTTTTGATTAGTGAACAAATTTTTATGTTAACTTTATACTTCCTTAAGGATATTACGTTTATGTGTAACGCACGTTTCAATCTCTACATTATAAACACAAAAAAGAAAAAGGAAAGTTTTTCTCGGATTTGTCAGGAAAATAAAACAAATATAAATTTCATATATAGAAGAAAATATGCTTTAATGCTATTAACTGTAGAATTAAAGGCAAAAAAGAAAATCCTTATTATGTGAAAAATAAAACTTTTCTTGGTAACGTATAGTAAGAAATATTTTCTTTATGATTTTGTGTTGATTAAAAGGTTTTTCGTTCTCATGTATTCATAATATGACATAACGCAATCTGGAAAATAAGAAAATTATGTTGTACAGAAAAAAAAAGAAAAAATATTTTATATATTGTCGTTTTGCCAAAATTTCATGGTAAATTCATTTTCTTTTTGGTGTAAATCCATTTACCAATAAGAAGATTAAATTATTATATTTTTGAAGGTTGTTGTTTCTGTATGTAAAAAGGTATTTTTTGGTTGTAAACAGGATTTTTAAGGATATACACACACATACACGAATACTCTAACGAAATTGATAATAATGATCAGAAAAAGAAAAGTTGATTTTTTGCTCATCATAAATTCAAAACTAGTTTTCAACTCTAATTTTGTAAAAAAAAAATTCTGAAATTTTTTTTTATGGATTTTATTTTTCTTCGGATGGAGTTGGGTGATTTCTGGGGGGTGGTTAAAATATATATTTTTTAAGATAGTGAATTTATGGTTTTTTGTTATTATTGTTGTTGTGGTAGTGAATGAAACCAAAATTTTTGATAATATTGAAAAATTAGGGGTAAATCACTATTGAAAATTGGTATTAGAATTAGTGCCAACAATTTTTCATATATTATTATGCGATGTAATAATTTTATATGATTTTTATTTGTAATTTTAATTTAATTCATTTTAAAATTCAATATTGTTTTTCCGAAATTTCCATGACCTGATCATAATGAAGATTAAATAAAGAATTATTTTTAATTTTTTAGTTATATTTAATTACATCTGTTCTAACATTTTACTTTTTGCAATGACTTCTATCATTTTGGAAATGGGGATTCCAATCGAACCTATACATCGCCGTACTCGTGAGAATATTGTTATATTTTTTTTCAATTTATAATACTTTTAATTAGTTTTCTCAGTGAACGTATGAGAAAAATTTAATTTTCCTAATGTCACTAATCACTATGTTGTAAATGACCTTCCTCTTTATTTTCATTTTTGTGTTCATCAGTACAAAATATTACACCCTAGGACATGGAAAACATATATTTTTTCAGTTTGTTTAAAATATTCGTATTTTACGAAAAATCCATCTAAGAAAAACTTTCCTTTTTATTGTGAAAAGGATAGTCGTATGTAAGAAAAACTGATCCTATGTTAACTAAAATATTTTGTGGATGAAGGTGGAAAATAAAAGAACGAAACTATAACAACAAAAATTGATAAAGGTTGAATATTTTCCACAAATGATGAAAAAACATTAAATTTCAAGGAAACATAAAGATATCAAATTTATATAAAAACAAAATTTCTTGGCAAAGAAAATCTACAAATTTATATTAAAGAATTCGTAGCTGTTTTTACAGTTTTGATACAGTATTTATTAAAAAAAAAACATCACATATATCCTTTTTTCTGGTCCTTATTAGTTAGTTGGACTTATTTTTTCCCAAGTTATAAAATTAGATTTATTAAATAGAAAATCAGATTTTACAAGAGGAGTAAAAGAATAAAAATCATGATTTAAATTAAATTTATTGCGCAATTTATATTTGTAAATTTATTATATAATATTTTTTTATTGCTTGAATTATGATAATTTTTAACAATAAATTTTTAAAAAATTTGGCAAAAAATTCGAATATTTTTATATTTTATTGTATCTAAATTACATAGAAAATTTAAAGAGTTTTCACGAAAATATTTATACCAACTTCCGTGATACATCAATTCACAAAAATATCAAATTATACCAGTAAGAAATTTCCAACTATTTAATTAAAATAAAATAAATATGCAAAAAAAATTCTTTTTTGTAAATCATCTAGAAATTTCTACTTTGAATTTGTATTTTTATTCTTCTGTAAAACAATTCAAATTAAAAGAAATAAATTTAAATTTTATAAAATTTTTGAATAAAAATAAAATTGACTAGATTTTCATCTCTACAAAAATTTAAAGAATTTTCCTAGGGAAAACATTTAAAAATGTTATACAAAATGTTTTTGGTACTCCCCCGGCAACCCGGACACTTTAAAACCGATTAGTAAAACATTTAATTTACTATAACGATTAAACAAGCAAAAAAACAAATAAAAAAAATAATTAAATAAAATAAATTTTTAAAATTAATTTTGCTTAAAAAAGCTAACAAATTAACATTTTAAAGAATTTGACATATTTTGGTTGTTGGTTGCGTTTGAAAAGTCATCAACGCTAAATTTTTCCTGATGTTCTAAAAATAATATACCAAAAAGAAAATTTAAATAATTTTTTTTTAAAAAAGAAAGGTAAAAAGTTCAAATTAAATAAAATTTAGGTCATTAAACCATTTTTTAAATCAAAACATTTTTATTTTGTCAATTCAATTAATCTATTTTAAAATTTCTGGTCATACAAATTTTTCAATGAAGTACTGAGAATATTTTAGTGAAATACTAAAATTATAATTGAAATTTATGTTTTAATTATTGTGAATTAGATTCTTATTTGCATTACTAAATTATTTATAATATTTTATTCATTCTGGTCCGTATTCATTCTGGTGTAAGGACTGAACAGTGAAATGTTAACCAAAATGATGAGATGTATACTTTGAATAGAAGGACATTCATAATAATAATTATAGTCAAATGTGTTTACAATTTAGATGGTGGTGGGCGTTCTGATAGTGTGATATGCTGTAATGCTACATTAGGTCCAGTATTCAACTCCAGATCGAGAAATCGATGTAGCTTTAATGTGACTCAGCTTTAAATGAGTAGCAGTAATAAAATTTAGAATATGTAATTATGATTTTTAAACTTGGAAAAATGATTGACTATTTAAAGCCATTAGCTTGAGGTAATTAAAAGTTTATTTACTTATAAAGAAGCTCATATGGTTCTATAAAATTAGTAGCTTCAAATTGTAATTAAAATATTACGAAATCTCTATCATTGTTTCCAAGTGGAGTGAACTGATCACAGAAGTGCTTTTTAAAATACATACATAATTTATTTAAGTTTACGATATGAATAGACATTTGCATTTAGTTGGTTAACTACAAATTCAGATAAAGTTCTTAAAAATAGTCGCCAAATATAGAAATGGTTACCGCACTAAAATTCACTATTTTCAAAATTCTACTAAAACTTAAGTACTTCATTTTAATTTCAAACGAAAAAATATTTCTCAGCACCTCAATGCCTCTAAAACTTAAGTATTTATTGTGTATTTTGTCTATAGAATTTTAAATATTTAATTTTAATTAATTTAACATAATTTAATAAATTTTTGTCAATATTATTTATTCTCTGATGACCTAAAAATTTAATTTTGTAAACAAATTTTACTTTCAAATCATATAAATTCTCATAAACGACTAGTTCGTACTCAATCTGTCAACGTCCAAAACAAATTAATTGCAACAAATTCCTTAATTATTTTCAAATTTATTAACACTTTCATAAATGTTTGTATGTGAACTGATTCTTTGTGGACAAGAATTAATTCAGAAAATTTTAGATTAATATATCAGAAATAAAAAGTCCATATTTAATTTTCGACAATTTCAAATTTATTCTAGACTAGATCTAGAGTAGATCAATCCGCAGAGTAGATTTAATTAATGCCCAATAATTATAAATTAAATAATTCGAAATAGATTAAAGGTGCATTTACATTATGTAACGTTTAATCGTCGCGATAACTGATGCAAATATTTCAATAAACGATTTACATATAATGTGAAATTTGTCCGTTGCTTTGACAATTTTGACATATTGTTAAATGTTTGTATATAAGATTAGAATTAGAATAAAACTGTTTGTAAATAAAGGAATAAATTAATAAAATAACTAACAAATTAAAATGCGTCCACATCGTAATTTAAAATTTTATAAATAAACATAAGATTGGAGTTTGCTCAGCTCCATATCTGCGACGACTATACTTTTTGATTGGTTGAAAGTGAATCAAAACCGCCATGACAAATAAAAACTGTCGCGACAGATAAATATAACATTATGTAAATCCACCTTAACTGCATATTAAGTATTTATATTTATTTGTTGTGAGGTAAAAATGTAAATTAGCAAATTTCAATTACAATAATTCGTTTATTTCTTATGGTTCATTAAAATTCTTTCTGCACCATTTAAAATGAACAAACAAAAAAACATAATTTTTAATATTATTTTTGATATATATAAAGCAAACATTCTTCAAAAAAATTGCAATTTTATTAGTCATAAAATAATTTTTTGAAAAATTTATTATTTAAAATAAAATTTATGAAATAAATTAAATAAATTTATATTTTGGATGGTCATCATTGGCGCCTCTAACCAAAATCTGCGTATAATTATATTGCGCAAGGTCATCTTAAAAAATATTGTGTGTCAACATCACAAGAAATAAAATTTTATTTCTGAATTTAATTGCTTTATCATTTTAATCGGCGTATTTTTATTTTTTATAATAAATATTTTTAAAAAAAATTTTAAAATTAAATTAATTTCGTCAAATTTTTTTATGACGTTCTTTTCCTTAAGAGTTAAGACTTTAATTTACCCGAATAAATTTTCTATATGTAAAATTTCTATAATTCTTCCTAATGCCGGTATGACATTGTATTGTAAATTTGATATTTTTCAGAAAATATCCATTTAGAGCGAGAGGTAAAATTTCGTATATTACAAAATATATGAGTGCGAGTAACAAGCTATACTTATTGCAAAACAAACCATTTCTGTCAAAAAAAAATCCAAAAAAAAACCGAAAAATTTCTATGTCGCAAATGATTTGCCGCTGTGTAGCAGCAACAAAACCATTTCTGTCCGAAAAATTTCTATGTCGCTAATGATTTGCCGCTGTGTAGCAGCAACAAAACCATTTCTGTCCAAAAATATCCAAAAAATTTTAGATTTTTTTTGACAAATCGAGCAATTTTTAGATTTTATTTATTTTTTTGGTTGCTGTGTTGTGAAAATATAAAAATAAAAATGACAGTTTTAATTGCGGATACTTATTATTTAAATATTTTCAATTAAAAAATTGTTTTTTCATATGGTTGTAAATATTTTTTGCCGCCATATTATATAAAAATTTAAATTTTGAATCCATAATTTATTTCAAAATAAAAAAAATAAAAAATATCTTTGACAGAATAAAAAAAAAAAATATATTTGACAAAATTAATACGATACTATAGTTGTCTATCATTGAAATTATATTTCTGTTTTAGTCGCACAAATAGATATTTTTTGGATTTTTTTTGGATTTTTTTAATCCACTGTCATACGGCCATAATAATTGTTTAAATTTAATATCTGACATTTAAAACTAATTTTTTTTATATATATTTTTTAGTTATATTTGTTTAACTATAAATTTTGTCGTAAAAAAAGATTTTAACAAACATTTTTTTTTTATATATTTGGCTCCAAGTTTTGTTTTATGATTTTCAGATTTTTGTTTGGCATTAGAACGCATTTTTTATTTAGAAAGTTTAGAAAATTATAAGAAAAATTATATTTTTAACCTTGTTTCTTTTTTTATTAAAGGAATTAGGGATTTAAAAGTATTTTACGTGATTTATATTTAAAATTAAGATTTATTTAAAGAAATTAACTTAGAAGATTATGTTAGATATACGTCAGAAAATTTATTTCAAAAACTTTTATAGATTTATGCGGATATAATGATGATTTTTAGAATTAATACAAATATAATTTATTAAAGTAACATGTTTAAGTAATTTGAATTTCATCGAAAGAAATAGGTACCAAAAATTTGGTTAGCCAAAAGTCTAATCATTAGACTTTAAAGAATTGTTAATTTATTTCTTTAAAATTACAAATCCAAAATTCAAGGTTGGTCATAAATGGACGTATTGAAATGTAAACCTATAAAAACTAAATATTATTTTTTATGATTTTTTAACAAGATAGTTTTAACAAGAAATAAACTAGTCTAAAATTTCCATTCTTTATCAATAAATTATTTCAAATTTCTACTATAATTAAAATTGATAACAAATATTTCTCAATTGTTATAAAAATAACTTATTTTACTAAACCACAGGGAAATATGAAAAACAAACCCCCATCAGAAAGGCAATTAAAATCAATATTAATTAATCAATTAAAATTTTATATCGTAAATAATGAATATGAATAGTAAATATTAATCCACAAATATCAAATTTTTATTTTCATTAATAATATTTAAACACGTTTCCAATCAATTCCAATGAACAAAATTCGACTGTAGAATAATAAATATGTTAAGGCCACACTTCACTAGGTTTTTTAATAAGTGACTTTTTTTCTAGAAAACACGATAAAGACAGAACAACGATTTTTTTGAATCTTTTTTAATGGGGAACAACTTTTGACGTTTATTGACGTTTGTCTGTTTTTTTATTTATTTGCTGAAATTTAAATGTTTGTTTATCAACATAATGGCTTTTACAGAGATTTCAATTAAAATAGTTACTTTAAGCTGTAATACACTACCACCGTCACGTTGACAGATAAAATATACATCTTTATACCGAAGGAATTACAATGCTCAACGTTGACGGTGACAGTGTAGTTAATCTTTTTTTTTTTAAAGTAATATGAACTATTTCTGTACTGTATAATTTTATATGATGTCTCTTTTCATTTTGGCTAGCAAAAAAATCATTACCACTTTTAAAAAGACTAGTGGAGCGTGGGCTTAAAAAAAACTGATTTAAATATTTATTTAAGGAAAAACGAGATATCATAATATTCACTTAATACAAAATATTTTCAATCATTTATAATACAGAATTGGTTTCATAAAAGCTAACTCATCAATATTGCTAAATAAATTTACTATACTGTTCCAATTAATCCATTTCATCCTTTGCAGGATTAATTTCTTGATATTATCAATAGCAAAAAAGTAAAAATATATTTTGATTGAGTGCAAACAATCATGATGAGCAAAATAATATTTGATCATGAAAATAAATATTATGCTAACAAAATTATTTTTATTTACAAAAATTTTCTTCAACATAATATTTGTATTTGTATATAGATACAACATAGAATAGAGCATAATAATTAATCAATTTAAATCATACACTAATACATTAAAATAGAGAAAATTTTCTATATATATAAAAATATTGGAAAATTCGTTGATAATTTTGGCAAAAAAATAATTAAATGGTTATAAAATCGTAAATTACAAGAATTTTCTTTTTTATTTATATATATAAAATTTGAATTTTTATTAAGTGTGAGAAATTTTTTTTATATTTTATTTTTAAACTTGTCTACACTTTTTTTTTTAAAAAAAATTAAAATATTTAGTGCTAATGATTTGAAAATATTTTAATGTCTTTTATACACTGTTAAAAATAGATTTTGGAATTTTTAATATTTAAATGTTTGATGAAAATAAAGATCGTAGTATCATTAAAATTATTTTTGAAAATTTTATATCATTTAGTCTTAAATTCATACTAAGTTTTTAATTTAATTTGTATTCAAAATTATTACAAATTTATTTAAATTCTTACTTAAAATTTAAAATGAATTTTGTCAATTATATACTACTTTTTCCATCAGTTATCACTTATTCACCAGATCTAAAAAGCTTTAAAACTTCAATGCAACGCTATCCAAAAGCGAAAAGTTGATCTCTAAGAATTTTACTTCCTGAATCCTTTAGTATTTTAAAGGCTTTTCATTTAGTAATTGAAGTATAATTGAAAGAAGTTAAGTTAAGAATTACCTGCTTTAGAGATTGACCCGTTAATTATATTTCTTTATCAAATTGAGTTTCTTTTGATCTTTATCAGATATAAATATTTTAATGATATTATTTATGATTTCGAAATTTAGTTGATGAATTCCAATCAAAATAATTTACTTTGAAATCAATTGTGGCATATAATTCTAAATTTCAAATAATTTTTATTAATGACCTGCATCAGCAGTGACTTATTGTAGGTTGTTATTATAGAGGCCTCGGAACAATTTATCGCCTACCAAACGTCAATATTACATCTCAACACAGTGTTCGGTGCAGAATTTACTAGTGCATGCAGCTATGATGGGGCAAACATAGATGCACCATCAAATGTTAATCATAAAACTCATAATTATTCTTAAATTTATATTAATTATATTAATTTTGTCATAATAATTCATAAAATTTAATAATTACAATTTTCAAAATTTCAAGGTTCAATCTGATTCTTTAATATTAACTACCGAAACCAATTTTCCATTTTCTCTTTAAAAAAACAACTTTTTTTTATCTATTAATTAAGTATCGTTTTAAATAATTCATTTTATATATGAAAATGATCTAAAATTGTTTTTTTTATCATTCATTTTGGTACCCCAGCGACAAATAAATGAATCGTTTTCCTTAATATAAATATAAATTTTATACAAAAAAAAAGGAAAACTGTTTAAATTGAAATGAAAATTTATAAAATTTTATAAAATATAAATTTTTAATTTACTTTTTCCTTTATAGTAATATTGTTTAATATTGTTGAATTTTCCCTTTGTTAATAATATTTTCGGTTTTCTTGTCAAAAATTATTATCTGCAGTGAAAATACAGATTCGCTTTTCTGTAAATGTTTTTAATTTAAATTAAATATTGACTTCTATTATAAACAGAGAAGAAAATTTTGTGAAAATCTGAATAGAAGAAAATTGAAATTATAATTTTTTTTTATTAATTTCTTTAAGTTATGAAAATTTAAAGTGATATTATTTAAATATTTATTCATTTTTGGTCCTTGAGAAGCTAACAAAGTTAAATATTATTTATAAGGAGGCATAAAATTAATTTGTTTTGTTTAATTTATATTTCTAATTTTTGAATTTTATAAAAGGAAATTTCTTTCTATCTACTTATTACCATACTTAGTAATTTATTATAAAGTAGCTCTTGACTGAAGGAGATGGATAAATGTTGTATGATTTCTTCTACTTAAAGAAAATAATTATTCTTAATGTGCAGTGCAGTCGTAGTGCTCGCGATTAAGAAAACGTTGCTGATTTTTGTGATTAGTTGATTATACATATAGTATTTAATTTAGTTTTATTAAAATAATTCATTTGCCATAGTAACTCTTGAATATTAAACGGATTACACGGACTATGAATGAATATAGTAATTTGTTGAAACTTAATCGGCCGTCGACGAGGGGGTACAACGGGCCAATAGGCTCAAGTATGCGAGGGACTTTGATTCCGTCACCCCTTGTAAACCAACCAACCAACCAATTTGTTGTGGGAGTTTTCGATTTGTTCACGTTGTTTCAGCTATGTTCAACTTAATGCGTCCACTGTTTAATTTCATGAGCAAGCCTATGAAACCATTTTCATTTTTGTTACCGAACTATTTCCTTGTTACCAAAATTTTTAATAGAAATTTTTGAATTAGTATTTCCTCATTTCTTCGTCAATATTTTATAATTACTGTGAAAATTCTTATGTAACAGTGGAAATATTACTGAATAATTTATGATCTTCAGCGTAAAGGTTGCTATAATGTTCTCATTAAAAATTTCTTTCATTTTCCTATACTTTACTTTTACACTTATTACCTCAATATTTGTTTTTATTAGGCATTTTAACCCCAAACAATTTTCTATATAAACTTGAACAAGTTTACAAACTAAAACTGACGTCATTTGTATTAGGTTAGTGTTTTTTTATATATATTAATCAGAAATTTTCATTCATGAAAATTCTTTTCAAAGAGAAATTCAAAATATTTTCCGTCTTATTAAAGTTTTTCCGTAATGTAAACAAAAATCTCTGGAAAAATCATACTCACAACCTTGTGTATTTAATAAATTATAAATGTTTAACAATTCTGAATAGATTGCATTTTCCATCACATACCAAAAGAAAATTAGGTGGGTGTTTCATGTTTGTTTGAATAGTTTCTATACTCTACAAGAAAAAAGAACATATTTTTTACGTCAGAGAAAACATAATGAGTTTTTGAATAAAACACGGTCTAAAACAAAAATAAATCAACATTTTTTTTTTGCAAAATTTATGCTTGTACGGCGTCGCTCATAATTCAAAAAATAACAGTATTATATATTTTTTTTTTTCATAAATATTTGATGAGTATATAAATTTTACTTTTAGAAAATTCTTATTATCCTTTAAGATTCTTTAGAGGAAATTATTTATGGTTTGATGGTTTATTTGGTTATGCATATAAAAAGTAAAAAGAAAATATAAATATATGAAAATTTTGGAAATTGATATAAATGTGTTTCCTTTGACGTATGAATAATTTATTTAGTAGATTAAAGGAATTTTCAGAATTGTAGTCGTTTTATGTGTTTGAATAATTGATGTTTTAGAATTTATAAAGAAAATAATCTTGTAAAATCATCCAGTCAATTAAAAGTATAATTATATAAGAGTTTTTTTTTTAAATTTTGTAATTGAGTAGCTTCGTATTTCATGGGGAATATATTAACTATTTTAATGAATGTATTATCGATCTTAAAGTATAAAATATGACATAAAATTAGCTAATATTGATGTCTGCAGTAAGAAGTCATTTAATGTTGGTTTGTTTAGACTTTAGACATTTGAGTTGAGTTGGAAATGTGTAAATTTTCATTTCTAAAACCTCAAAAAGCACATAAACGCTATATTTCTCTGAGTGGACTGTGGACTAGATGTGTAGGTTCTGTAATTTCGAGAACCAAAAGACGGAACATATAATTAGTGTCTTTACGACTTCGACAAGTCGAAAGTTATGTAATCGCAACTTCTAAAACGTGGCGTCTGTTACTGTAGCGATTGTACTGTTTCATCAACAGTACTGACTTGATAAGTTATGAATAATTAAAAGGGATATAGCATATAATAAGTCAAAAATCTGGAGTGATTAGGGCTGTCGAATCTAATATGAACCGCCCAAAAATTATCATAATTTTAAATAAAAAATTTTTTACAATAATTTTTTTTTTTAAATTGAAAACTTTGTCAATTCAATTAATGGGAAATCTTCCATAATTTTATATTGTCCATTTTTTTTTTAATACCACAAGAAAAACAACCATAATTTTTTTTTTTTATAAGATAAACTTTTCCATAATATAAAATGGAAATTTCATTTATTTGAAGTACATAATATTTAGATTAGTTAAATTGTAGTACCAGTAAACTTCCTTTTTGGAAAAATATATATTTATTTAATTTGTATGTTTTTTTATGAACGCCCGTAAAATTTACCATGAAACGAACTTCTTTATTGTTGTGGTTGTATGTCTTAAAAATTAAATAAATGTTTTTATAAGTTTATAAACAATTTTTTTTATATGACAATAACATTTCTGGTCCTTGTTATTATCCTCTGTTTACCTCTTTTTTTTATTTTTAATATAAAAAAAAATTGTATGTACTTATAAAAAAGCTTACACAAAGTTATTTATAAATTTTTGGTCTTGTGGGTGGATAAATTTCTGGGGGGTTTTACCCGAAATCGTGTATTCCGCATTAAAAATTAACAAAAGGATATTAAATCTTAACGCCTACACATTTATGTGTATTTTTATCCTGCGGAACATCTTTTTTTTGTCAGTTCTTTGTTTTCAATTTTCTTCAACACAACAAAAAAAAAACCTGTGTCGGAGTTGTTATGTTAAATGGGCGGGTTTTGTGGGTGGTGTTTTTGGCTTGTAGTAATATTCTGTTCATGGGCGGATGATGGGTGGGGTTTTTCTTTTTTTGTAAAAGGTAGTAAAAATTAATATAATCCAAAGTGGTAGAATTTTTCTTTTGTTTTTATATATTATTTAAAAATTCTTATAATACGATAAGGAGATTTTTTGTTGTTGTTGTTGTCAATTATGTATTATTATAAAATGCGTAGATGGGATTGCCAGATATTCAAAAAATAATATTACATATAATTTTTAATAAAACCAGAAGAACTTTATGAAAATTCCGGAAATGTATTGTAAAAACCAAATTTCTAAACATAAGATACTCTATGATTTATGTTGAACCTACACAATATTATTTGAACCTTTTCTATATTATCGTATATGAAGATCTGTTGACGTCATACAATACTGTAGTAGGTAGATATAACATAAAATCTTCTTTCATTTAATATTGTATATCAAAAACAAAATCTTATAATGATTTTTTTCTGTTGGGTTTTTTACCCTTAAGGGAATTAAAATTCTTAAGAGAAAAAAAAAATTAAATTGTATACAAAAAGTCACTGAAATTTCAGATTTAATTTATTTTTTGTATGATTTGTTTTTTGATTATATTTTATTTATATAAATAAGAAAATTATTGTTATCAATTCTTTAGGGTATTACAACAATTCCAAAACTGGGACTTGAATGTGTTACTTAATAAATTTTACTGATAAATATCTTCAATTTTGTTTATAGGAAATGTAAAATCTAAAATTTTGTAATTATTTTGGGGGTTTACATATTAGAAATTTACAATTATACAGTGGTAACACTAATTGCATTTTTGTTTTCAAAAGTTTTCCAAATTATGTCAGTTTCTTTTACAAAAAAACTCTATTCAATTTTATATTATTACACTTTGATTGCTTAAAGCTTTTAAAATAATTATTTCTACTTAAAATACTTTAAATAAAGAAAATTTTAAATTAACGTTTTTAAACAATTATGTAAAAAGCTTTAGGAAAATGATATTGTATTAAGAAAATTTTTCATGGTTTCTTTTAAAACAAAACAATTTGTTTAAATATTTTATTTGTTTTGTATTTTTCCAGAACCCAGAAAAGACAAGACTGATGCACCCATTGGTGGTAATGGAACTTTATCACCAAATAATGAACAGCCATACCAAGGATCTATATTACCGCCACCTGGTGGAGGTGGTCATCATATGGATACACCAAAATTAGAACGTCCAAATTCATTAGGACAAAATAAAATATCAAGACGAGTTATTTGTTATCATAATAGTGAACGTTGTAAGTAAAATTTGCTTTATTTTTTAATAATTATATATAAATATAAAATATTTAATGGAATATGTACCGGAAACTGCTTGTTAACGTTACGATACATAATAATGTTAAAACGAATGTTGTTTAATACGTCAATTTTGTTATAGCATTGCGGTACAGTAACATTATATAGTACCGGTTATCATACATAATTGTGTTTCTTGTGACAATTTAACTTTAATTATAATTTCAAGTATTTTGTTTTATTTAAAATATAGAGCAATTTTTAAAAATTTCACATAATTAGTTAAAAACGTTAATTTAAAAGGATCAATGCGTAGCATTTATAACTATTAAAACTACTATATAAATGACCTTCCGCTTCCATATTATTTTCATCTTAAGTTAATGAAAATTACAAAATAAAATATTTTTTTTTACTTTTCATTAATAGTTCCTGAAGGCGGTGGACCACCAGGAAGTACACCACCACCACCACCACATGGTGATGGTCAACAACATTTCTTATTATCTGAATTTCCAGAACCACCAATTCCATTATCAGAAATTGGTCCAATCCCACCGCCACCAATGTTTTCTACACCAAGTCCAACATTAGTAGCTGGTCGACCACATGGACCCGGTGCTGTTAATGATCAGGACTATCAGGATTATGATTATGATGGTAAAAACTATATATATATATAATTATTTACATTTAATTTTCTACCCACACACAAAAAGATGATTCTTAAAATATAATTAAAATTTATCTACATATAAAAAGTTGTCCTTTTTTTCTGACAACCTGAATTTTATCCAAAACACATGAATATTAATTTAAATTTTAAATCAAATTTTGTTTGTCCTCTTTAATATCCTTAATTATTATTACAACAGCAAAAAGAACAAAAATGAAATTAATTTTTTACTAAAAGTTTTGTTAATTGAAATTAAATTAACTTAAATTTATAAATTAATTTAATTATAAAATAAAAATTATCTTCTTTTTTTTTTCTTTTTGAATAATAAAAATAAAGATCATGATAATGATCATGATGAAATTGATTCTGATGAAGAGTATATGTTTTCAATGGCACAACCAAATCCAAATATTGATACATGTCGTATTGAAGAAATTCCAGCCAAAGAGCCAAAATTTAATGCTGTACCACTTAAATCAGCACTTAAGAAAAAACCAGGACAACATAATCAAAATCATCAACATCACCAACATAATCAACAACAACAAACACAACATACAAATTTATCTATATCATCACCAAGTACTCCAACACAAGATAATCATTCAACGAATAATCGTCCTTTGGTTGTTAGACAAGAGGCTAATAATTATTCATTAAAGTGAGTTTATTTATGGAAATAATTTTTTTTTGTTAATAATATAATTTAATTAAAATTTGGTTTTTTTATCTTTCAAAAATTGAAACAAAAAAAAATTTTATTATAAAAAATAGCTACATAAAATTAATTAATGTTGAAGCAAATCTTTTTTTTTGTTTATGGTAACCTTAAAAAATGTTGCAAATGATTTTATGTACCTAATTTTTAATTATTATTTTTTATCTTGTTAATTTTTGGTTTATTATTTTTTTTTTTTTGAAAAGGTGTTAATTTAATTTTATAAAAAAGATTTTTCTCCTTTTTTTTTTTGCAAACAACATAAAATAAAAATTGAAATTTTTATATTTTCTCTCTTCTATCCTTTCTATAATACAAAAATCGATACACTTCTAGGCCGATTCTACGACCACGGATTAGAATATGGTAAATTATAGAAAAAATATTTTTTTTTTTTGTAAATAAAATATATGCACGGAATTCCAGAAATTTTTACATTTTTATTTATTTTTTTGTCATAAAAATGCACAATCATATAAAAAATGTGATAAATCAAAATTTTTAATATTTCAGTTTGAAAACTTTTGCATTCGAAAATAAATTGAGATTGTTTAATTTTGGATTCTTGGATACATTATTTTAATTACAAGTTATTTTCAATTATTGATTATTAATTAAATTATTATAAATAAATTGATATTGACAGAAGCTGTCAAAGTTAAATAAGTGTTATTCGCAACATAAAAAATATTGAATATAAATCGAATTCAATCTTACAACGATCATAGACATAAATGAGAGTTTTTAATATTAAGCTTGTGAATTTATGTCATTTATGACAACCGAGTTGGAATATTGAATTTTTTTTTATCATATATAAGAAAATTAATAATAAAAATAATAATTTAAATAAATTATGATATTTATGTTATTTTTCTAATATTTATGTTGATTAAAATTAAAATTCTGTAAAAATATAAAATGAACTGAAAAATTAATAATTTTGACTTACGACATTTTGAATTTTGAATGTGCTTATTACATGGAATGTGTTAATATTTTATATGAACATTTTTATTTTATTGGGATGTTTTAAAAATAAATTACATACCTATAAAAATTCTTTTAATTCCTTCATATTTCGTATATAATTTAACAAAATTTATCATTATTTTTGTAATAAATCATTTTCTTGTGTTTTTTTTTTTACTTTATTATAATGGAAAATAATTTTCCTAAAATATTTTCGTAAATAATATTGAATTAATTTTACTTGTTTTTGAGACACTTGTGTTTTTGACATTTATAATTATAATTCAAAAATAAAAAGCCTATAAATTAGAAAGAAATGCTTAAGAAAGCACTTCAGTTTTTATATTGAAATTATATTAATAAATATTTAAAAAAAAAAAATGTTGATTCGGATAAGATGATTAATTTCTGTTAAAAAAATATAAAGCTAATTAATGTAATTAATTTGACAAGCTAAATATCTCCTTTAATTGCATAAGAATTTAGCTAACTTTAAAGGACACTCAAAATACTTATCATAAATATTACGAATTTTTATCAAGGTGAAAGTGATAATTTTGTATAATAATAACCTATAAATTTCCAGCAAAAAATTGTGGTCCTTTGTGACATTTGATTGATTTAAGCAAGCAACAATTTCGAAACAGAGTTTAGGTTTCCAACCCAGAACTCCTGCTTCATACAGTTCCTTTAGTAAGAAACGAAACAGGAACAATGACTATTACCTTTTCCTTGTTGTAAGCTTGCCAGTTTTGAAGATGAGTCACATATATCCATTTCATAAGGTTCCCCATTTTAGGGATTGCAAAGTAAATCTGACTGTGGTTAAGACAAGTTTCAGTTGCACAGTAGCTCTAGCAAGCTTCTCGTCTTTTTCATTTCCGGATTGGTCACTATGGCCTGGAATCCATTTGAGGGTGATTTTATTTATCCAAGCAAGCTTATTAAATTTTGGATTGTGTTTCCATTCTTAAACCAGTCTAGGTCTTGCTGTAAGTCACCGCCTTCATATCAGCTTGACTATCTGAACAGATTAACAAGACTCTCTGTAACACCAATTTTAAAGAAATTGTTACACATTCTCTTAATTCACACCAACTTCTCATCTAGTTATTCAGTACTTTGCAACCATTTTTTTCTGAAACCTGACCTAAACTTTTGATTATATAGTTAAAAATTCGAAATTTTTTAATATCGTAATTATTGAATTAGTCTTAAAGTAATTTTTCTTGATGAAGGGTCGTAAATGACAATCAATTATTTACAATTTATCCTAAAACATTTTACTAAATAATTAATTATATTAATGAATTTATGTCCCTGTTATTACCAATATAACATTTTTAAATATTGACATAAACATTTCTTCGTTATTTAATTAATTATAATTAAAAGGCACCAACATTAAAGAATTTATTAATTTTATTTATGGTAAATTTAAATTTATGTAACTATAAAGTTAAATTTTGAAAGATACACCTTTAAAAATCATTTCATGCTCTTATTAAATACATTTTGTTTTTGATAAAGAGATTATTAATTAAAATGAAAAGCAGGATTAAATTAATTCCATTTTTCTATAAGAGGATTTTCCTCTGCCTACACAATATTTTAAATTTGTTATAGTAACTTTTCGTAGAAACTTAACATTTAATATTTTTTAGTAATTTCCGAATATTATTTTCCGTTTAATTTAAAGAGGGATCATTTTTTTTTTGTGTTCGACAAGTTAAACATTATTCGTATATCGATTAAATTTTCTAATTAATATAAAGACTATAACAAAAAAACCGCACTTCATTTTCATACATTCGTACACATCAATGAATAATTGAATAGCGAAAAGCTATTAGGTATTCAAAAAGTCAAGGTCGTTTTTGAATAAAATCATAATAAATTCTATTTAATTAGCTTCATTGCAATAACAATAAAAATAAATTTTCTTTATTTCATTTTCATTTATTTATTTAATATACCAATTAAAATTTCACTAATTTATGAAAATTAATTTTATATTTTCATTTCGTTTTTTACAAGTTCTAGGCCATTTAATTATGTGGCCAATATTTACATGATTATTAAATGACACCATCGTTGACACAGTACGGAAAAATGAATGATTGTACTTTTACTCAGACTTTCCAAATATAGATCTTATAACGATACCACGATGGATTCACTATTAGACACACATCCGAAGCTCAGCAATAACTGTGTCGTTCTTCAATTAAAGAGTACAGTGAAGTTTCGGTTCATTTGGTATCATCCAAGACCAAGGTCGCTCCAGTGATCTCTTGCATGGAGATAAATGTGGTGATTCTTACTCGCCAAGCTATAGTTAAACTCATAATGACTTGTTTAGAGCTCAATCTATGTCTGTTGACCGATTCCACCATCGTTTTAGCCTATCTTAAGCAGTCTCCTGCAAATATTTTCAAATAAAAAAATTAAACATTTAAATAAATTACTCCTCCTTTTATATTATATTTTTATTCAATCATGTATTTCTTATTTCAACTTTTATATCCTTAACAAAAATATATACAGTGTCATGTCTTGACTGTATTAAAATTCAAAAGAATTCCTTAAGGAATTCATTGGCTTCTTTCTTTTTAAGCTTTCTTGTGAATAAATAGATATTTTTTTTTATTCACGAACAGAGCAAACAAAAAACATATATTTAAAAAGAACACAATTTCATCTAGGACGACAGAAACGAACGAAAAAAAAAATATGAACAAATAAGGACACAAAAATATCAAAAGAAAATACACAAGTCACAAGTGTATTGAAAGTAATTGGTCAGATATCGTACTTAAAATATTTATGTTTATAGAAAAATGTCGTCTAAGTGTCAATTGAAAATGTCCAAATGATTTGGATTAGTTTCGTTTTATGTTTAATATTATATTTCCTAAGTGAACGTAAAAATTGTAGTTTCTTATACTAGGTGGTCACCATGAGTAGGCTTATTTTTTGTAAGCATATTTATAACTTTTTTTTCTAATTCAAAAATTATTAAATTCTGTCAGTTTATTGAAAAAGGATGTTAAAAAGGATAATTCTATATACCGATTTTCTTGATATTTATTTTGTTATGTTTTGTCCGCAGTAATTGGACAGAAAATAATTGTCTGGAAAACTACAAATTGTTACATAACTTTTACTATTTGAAATAAATTTTCTCAACGTTTTCTAATTATTGGCAATTTTGAATTTCCTTTGTTGAACAAAATAGGAAAACTTTTAAATTGAAAATTATTTTGTAACCTTTTTTCAAATATATTTTAAATTATATTGTAAAACTAAAAATCACAAATTTTATAAAAAATATTATGATTATTAAATTTGTAATTATAGAGATAAGTTTTAATTTGGTTTTATGATTTTCATTTTTTTTTCTGGCAAATACAGTAAATATTTAGAAAAAGCAACCTTACAAAAAGCAACTATTTGAAAATAGCAACCTTTAAAAAAGCAACTATTTTTCGATTCATTTTTAAAAAATATTTACAAAAAGCAATTAATCAAAAATAATATACAATAATATACATTTCTGCTTATAAGGGATGATGAGCAAGAAAAAAAACAAAATTAACACTTCAAGAAAAGTGCGATATTCTTGCAAAAATTGAGAACGGAGAAAAAAGTAAAGATTTGTCCAAGTTTTATAATACGCAAAAACATCACTCATCCTATATTATGTCCATTTAATAAATTTCTTTTAATTTTATTCATAAAATTAATTAATTATAGATTCACTATAAGTAAGGTGTTTACTAATATTTGAACAATTGTTAAAACTATCCTTATTTTGAATTAATATTATCGCGGTTTTCTGCATTTTGTTGAAATATAATATATAATAAGTCGTTTACATTTTGTTTTTTTCTTTTAAAATGTAGGAAAAAAAATTGCATACTTTATTTAAAAAAAGCAACAAAAATTTGAAAAAGGCAACATTTGAAAAAAAATCGATTCAGAAAAGTTGCTTTTTCTAAATATTTACTGTATAACCAAAGCTACCAAAGTTTAGTTAGAATATTTTAAATTCTTTTAATTGATTATTAAAAGTTATTTAAATATTTTGAATTAAACTATTGGCAAATAAGTTTATGTAATATAATATAAAATAAATAATTCACTATTAAGTTTTCTTCAAAGTAAATTTTATTATTAATTACTGAAATTTTCCAAAAAAACTTAAATAGAAATTAGTTCCACAAACTTTTGTAAAATAATCTGAAATTATTCGAAATTGAATGGTAACAATTTGACAAAATATTCAGAGTTAGATTCAAGTACCAGAAATTTATAATGATTTCATTATTCCTAAGGAGCTAAGGACTCTAAATGTGATTTATATGCGAATTGATTACGAATTACCAAACTTTATATCTAATCAAATTATTATTGTAACTTGAATTTAGTTGCGTAGCCAAACTTTTAACCTCAATCCCAATTATAGAAATTATGAAAAAGTTCTTCTTCTTCTTCTTATAGCATTACAGCCCTGGAGGAGCGTTAGCCTTCTCCACAATTTGCCACCATTTAACTCTATCCTTGGCATCGGTCTTCCAATTTCTGGCTTGTAATTTTCTAGCGTCACTTTCGACGCTGTCGAAACTATTATGAAATAGTTACCCAAATTATATAATTTCGTAAAAAACTATATCATAAAATCTACAATAAAAATAAAAATAAAATTGGCATTAGGACAATATTTATTACCAAACTTTTAAACCAACATTTTACTCATTCCTGATGTCCTTGATTTGAATTTTTTTTAAATTTCCATTTTTTCATATTACAATCTTAATTATTTTTATTTCTATACATTAAATTAAATTTTTTACATAATCACCAAAATAAAGAAGAAAATCATTAAAAAGTTTTCATTAATAAAAAAAAAAAAAAGAAATTCAAAAATTTTATATTTTCCATTTTATAATTCAAACATTAAAATTACTTAGGCAATTATTTACAAGTAGCTATCAGATACAAATTTTATTTTCCGCTTTTCCATAAGGAAAATTTTTATATATATATATTTTTTTTTAATTTATTTTAATAATTATATTTCAAGGAAGAACTTTTAATTAACCGAATAAATCAAGAAAAACTAATTCCTGAATTTACTTTTTATATTTTAGTTTCTTTAATCCTGACGAAATTAAAATAATTTTTATAAGATTTTAAGTTTTTAATATTCAGGAGATGAATATAAATAATTTTTTTCTTATAGAAAGTTTGACATTGGAATTTGAACTAAAATTTGAATAGTTGAACTAATTTGAATAGTTGAACTAATTGATGTAATGCATATTAATAACCTGCAAAATTTGAAAATAATTTATTGTATTTCGCAAGAGCTCTGGGGTTGACTTGTAATAGGAAAATTTATATTTTGCCGAAACTTTTGAAGATATTAATAACAATGAATCTAAGATTTCTTTTAGTTTTTCTGTGTCATAAATTTTTTTGTTAAAATTATCTCCACCGAACGTTAAATGTAATATCAAATTACCTCATCACAAATTAGATTTAAGTGATGACTTCACTTGAATATAATTCACATCATCTGAATAATAAATTTATTTTCTATCATTATATAAAATTGAATTTATCGTTAATAAAACTTATCGGACTGAAAGATATAACTTTATATCCTTATATTTTACATGCTTCCAAAATTTTAATTATTTTTTCTCATAGGATTCTTTAACTTTGTGGCCATTTCGCCGGCCATATTACAACTATGGTCATGAACTTCACGACCATTAATTTTACCCTTCTATAATCAGATATATTATTTTTTTTGGTACTTAATTAGAAAAAAAGGACGAAAGAGTTTTAATTAACTTTTTAAAACAAAATCTTAGATTCATGTCCTCATTATTTTTATGTTCTTTTCTGCACAAATTCATACAAAGAAATTACTTTTCATATATAGAAATAGAAAAACCATAAAAAAAAAAAAAAAACTGATTTTTCTTTTTGCACAACTAAGATATCAAATAATAAATAAATTTTCTTTGAATGTTTTTTAACAAAATTTATTTTCATTGCACGACAAAAAAGGATATTTGAAAATTTCTATTGCATAATTTTTTATTTTCTTTCTATCAAACATAAAATAAATATTGCATGATATATTTGAATGATATATAATATATTTTTTTGAAATTTAATAAATTTTATTTTTAAATAAAAACAGTAGTCGACCAGTACGTTTTGGACTTCCTTGTACAATGGAAAATAAAGAAAATACAAGACCATATGTGATACGGGAAGGTAATGATAGTGATGAAAGTGATGGTCCAATATTATATCGTGATGATGATAATCATGAACGTGAAACAAAAATTGCACGTAAAGAAAGTTTATCATTAAAATTACAATTAAGACCAGATAAACAGGATTTAATTAATCGTAACATTTTACATCCGACATCCGATAATGAAATGTCAGAATCAAAAGAAACAATTGGTGCAAAATTAAATCGTCGTTTATCGATGCGTCCAACAGCTGAAGAATTAGTTGAGAGAAACATTCTGAAAAGTAAGTAATTTTAATTCATTTTTATACAATTATGTTAAAAAATTTTGATTAATATTATTAGCTACAACACCCGCCGAAGAAAGGAAACAGAAAGAAGAAAAGAAACGTTATTTACTTAGGAAATTAAGTTTTCGGCCAACTGTCGATGAATTAAAAGAAAAGAAAATTATTCGGTTTAATGATTATATTGAAGTGACACAAGCACATGATTATGATCGTAGAGCTGATAAGCCATGGACAAGACTGACACCAAAAGATAAAGCGGCCATTCGAAAAGAATTGAATGAATTCAAAAGTTCTGAGATGGCGGTACATGAAGGCAGTCGACATTTAACAAGGTAAATTAAAATTATATTTAAAAAAATATTGAAAGTAACCTTTATATTAATTTAATGAATAAGACTAATCAAAAGATCAGATTTCTATTAATTTTTTTTTAAGTGTACGGGTACATTCATAAGCTTAGATAGTATTTAAATATGAGATCAGCTATTTTATCACATTTAGTCACAATTTAAAATATTTTAAGTTCCTTATTCTTCTATATATTGTATAGGCAGTGTAACATGAAATATTTTTTACCTCATGCTCCGTATAATAAGACGATGCGATTACTAAGCCATAAGCCATAAACCATTTTTCATATTGTAATTTTACTATATACTCTGGAACAACCCAAATCAGATTTATATTGTCATATCCATTTAAAATTATAATCAATATTAGGACAAAATTTAACAATATGGCACATCAAATTAGCAATTGTCGAAAAAATTTTATACTGTTTATAACCCAAACAACCAATACCAGTGTAACTGATGCAATAAAGAGAAGAATAGTATTAGCCAACACATGTTATTTCAATTTGAGAAACAAGAGCTTGGACCATAAGTAAAGCCAATGAAAATATGTTAGGTATACATTTAATGGCCAAAGTTTCGTCGGAAAGACGGAGTTGAAAATGATGCGATAGCAATTATTTTATGTGAAAACTGCATCCAGTGACAGAAGCAACTGCAGAAGGATTCTTAATAATCGCCTGGCTTGTTTCACCACTGATTGTTATGATGATGATTCTAAATCTAGATTAGATTTTTATGTGAATACTTCGAATTTGAATATTTTTATTGTGTTTTAAAGCAAATTTAAGAAAATCTTTAAAAACAAAACTAAAAGTTGTACATTCGCCTTTGATCGCAATCCATTATATTGCCAGGTCAATTCTGTAGCACTGATTATAAAAATAAATACTGATAAATAAATTTGTTTATTTGAATTTCATTTAATTTAATTTAAGATTATGCAAATATGTTAAAAGTAGTGTTCATTGAAAATTCTATTGAAGGACAAGAATAAAATTAATTTTTTTTATTTATGTATAGTAGTACAGTAGTAAATTAATTAAATTTCTGTTAGTTAGTATAGAACTATAAATATTTAATGGCTGTTCTTTTTTTACAAAATGGATTTTAAAAAAAGGATTTTGAATATCAGAATAATAATGAAAATTTAAGAGAAATGTGGAAACGAATTACTTGTTGTAATTATGTAAAATTGATAATTCTTTAATGTTGAATTGTAAATTGCAGTCCTTTTTGACAATACCTTCAATCTTAAATTAAAGGTTGATTTAAATTAGAATTAAAATACTTGTACATTGAGAAAATACTCAAATAGTATATGTATCTCAATTCCCAATTGTAAGTAAGTGAGTCTAAAGAAATGGATTGATGATACTCATCCCAAACGCTGGTAAGCTTGCAAAAGGTGAAGGAAATAAAGAGTTTATAGGTCGTTGCGAGTGAAATAATGAAGCAATATTTTGGTTCGGTCGAAGAAATTGTTGGCTTAGCCAATCACACCACGTCATGTATAACATGAAGTGTTTCGAGGGGTACAATCGTCAATTCAAGTGAGACTGAAAGCAATTTAAAAACATAAAATTGTTTAAATTACTATACTACATTATATTGTGCTAAATGCATTAAGTTGAAAATTTAATAATTGTAAATTATTCAATATTATTAGAGATCCTTCATAAATAATTTAATTGCATAATTTCATATTAAATTTGATAAAATTTCTTACATTAAATTAGTAATACGAAATTTTAGCATAAACAAAAATAAGCCTTCAAAGTATTATAAAAATATTTATGTATTTTGGGTTTCTGCTGGACACTAATAGAAAATATATGTAAAAATATTCAGAAAATTTAAAATAAAAAAAAAAGTTTTAGAAACTTTGGCATATTTGGTTTTCATACAGTGCCAAAAAAATTTCTTTATATAATATCCATTTTTATTATATAATATTCTGCTATCAATAGCAAAATTTACTGGTTATGTTTAGAAAATTACTGAAATATTTTTATAATTTACATAAAAAAATAATATTTGAGATAAATTTATTTTACAAAGATATTTAAACTATGAAATAATTTTTCCAAAAATAATAAAAAATAATTTTATTAAATCAATAAATGAATAAGCAAGATAAATTACATTTTGGCAGATTTTGCAATTACTATATCAAGAAAAGAAGGACCACGTTAGCTAATATTGTGCTAGCTATATAAAGCAACTGGTGATTCCGTAGTAAACTGTACACTTTAATATAAATTGAATTTGTGTAAGTCAGTTAGAAATGTTAGACAAGTAATTTCACTGAGCAAATTTATAAAACTAATTAAATTATAATAAAGATGTTAAAAAAAATTACGTAATTTCAAATTTCTTGAAATTTGTCCTTATGGGAAAGATAATATCCACTGTTAAAATAAATTTGAAATCATTAAATTCGTGCTTATGCAAGACACATCTCAATTTTAGCCAAATGGACATTAGCAACAATTTGATATCAGATGATAAATAAAATATACAAAATTGTAATACCATTTTATTTTAAGGAAATCATAGTCGCTTACGGTTGCATCATATGATTAAACTGCAGCCAATAAAACTGACGTGCATAATACAAAATTCTCAATTCTTGTCAAAAAAAAACCGGTAGAATATTTGATAAGGTTTCTATTGCCAGGAATATTCATTTATAATATTAAAATAGCTTACCGCCAAACTTTATTTATGCTTTTAACTTTGACATGGTTTTGCTCAAAATATAGCGTTCTACGTCTTCATTGTTTTTTTACATTTCTATATTCCACAAATTACTAATTTTTACATTAATCAATTATTTTTTACAATCATTATTTATACTTTACAATTTTTTTTAATTTGCAGGTTCCATAGGCCATGACAGTTGCAATGGAATATAATTGAAAATTTTATAAATTTTAATTTCGTGAATACAACAATCATCATAAAACTAATTATAATCAATAAAAATAATAACACCAAATTAATTATTAAACAAAATCCCAGTTTAAATAATAATAATAATAATGTCAATCAATTATTGTCATTAAAGGGAATACAACAAAAAAAACTTATCATCATCACATTAATTTTAATTAAATTTTACAATGTTGATCAATATCAACAAATTAAAAAAAATATTGTATCATTAATAATAAAAAATTTAATAATTATTGTAATTGTTTGGATATTATTGATAATAATTATTGATCATAAAATATTTAATATAAATTCTTCCAAATATAATGAAATTAGAATTAAAAAAAAATATATCAACAACAAAAATATTAATAAAATTAAATATAAAGAGAAAATAAATAATAATATAAATAATGAAAATATTATAAATTATTATAATAATAAATTAAATTTTAATAAAATAACAATTACTATTAATAAAAATAATAATAATAAAATTACGTTAAAAGAAATTTTTAATATTAAAAATCAAAATTGTTTTTTATTTAATAATAATTTACAGAATTTTAATTATTATTATTATTTTTATTATTATAAAAATTACATAATTATTATTATTATTGTATACAATAAAGTCAACAACAACAGAATAATAATATTTATTAAAAATATTTTCGTAAAGGACTTGGACCAGGACATTATTAATAATAATAAATATAATAATAATAAATATAAAAATATTGTATTCACGAAGCAAGCTGCTGTGATAGACTCTACTGTTGACGTTATTTAGAAATGTTACTTTAAAAATTAAAAAAAATAAAAATAAAGGCAAATAAAGAAAAAATACTAATAAATATATAAAAAAAAAACAAATAAAAATGTTATGAAACATTAAAACAAAACAACAAAATTTTAAAAAATATAATAAATAAATAATATAATTTTTTAAATTATAATTATATAAATTTTTATTAAATTCAGTTTCTGTTAAATGAAATAATTTTATTTTATAATTTTTTATTATAATTTTAGGTTATAGTTGAATACAAAATCAATTTGGGTTAGCCCCAAAATCTTGCATTACAAAATCTTGGAAAAGGGAAAGAATAAGTAAAACCGATTTTTTGAAGCGTATTGCGCGTAATATAATTCTTTGTTATTTTTTATATTAAAAGTTTTATAATATTTAATTATAACCAAATGAAGATTTTTATTTTTAATTATTATTTACACTTTAAATAAATAAGTGTTTTAAGTTGAAATAATTCTTGTTTCTCTTTAAGGAAGATTTTATGATGCTAGATTTTGTAATTCAAGATTTTTAAAAAAGCAAGATTTTCTAATGCAAGATATTAAAAAAATGCAAGATTTTGTAATGCAAGATTTTAGGGCGCTCCCAATCAATTTAAATATTATACAGCATTGGAAATACATTTAATAATTAATAATAAATGGTCGAAGAATAAAAAAGATTCGTTAGTAGACTAGACTACTAACTAAAGTTGAAAATTGGTAACTAATTGGAGTAGTTAATTAATTATTGATCTTTATTATGCTGTGTGTACACTCCTCCTAATCGTTGATCCATTCCACATTTGGAACCAATCTGTAGTTAATATGAAATTTGTATGTAAAATTTAAAAATGTCATTGATATAATCTTGAATTCCTTTGCTGTATAACTTATTAACGCTACTGTGTTTGTTCTAATTTGTTTTTTGTTTTTAAATAATGGAAGAGAAATATTATTTTATTTATTTCCCCAAATTCATTCAATTAATTCAAATCAATATATGATTTTTTTTAGCTATCATACATAGAATCAAAAAAAGCAATAATTTTATTGATATTTTAAAAAGTTATATTAAAAATTAATTAAATTGTAAAAACAAAAATCATTAAATAATATTAAAATATTTTCAATGTATTTCGCGTCGTTAAATAATATATCTAAAAAAAAAAAAGTTATTTGAAAATTAATGTAAATTATGTAAACGAATAAAGATAATCAATTCTCTTCCATAAGAATAAAAATAAATATAAATTTATATAAGAAAATGATTTCCACAAACTTGAAAACTTTATTAAAAATTTCAATTAATTTTCTTAAAATTTAACTTTTTTTTTTATTTTATATAATAATTTTACTTATTTTAAAAAAATTTTAAAAAGATTTTGTGGAAACATTTTTTTGAAATCTTTTATTTTTGTTTTTTAGAATTTAGAATTTTCTGAATATTACACAAGAACAATGAATAAATAAATAAAAAAAAAAGAATCATAAATATTTAAACATAACAAAATATAAAAACTTAAGCAAACCAAAATGAATTTAAATGTTGCTTTAAAAAAATCTTAAATTTTTAACATATTTTAGTATAAATATAAATAAAATTATAAAAGGGGAAAAAATCTAAAAAGAGTTTCAATAAAACAAACATTAAATAATTACAAAATAAAAATAACAAATCATTTTTATTTTTGGAAAATATAAAAATTAAAAATTCCTTTTCAAATATAAACAAAAATAAAATAATTTAAAAAAAAAAAATATGAGAAATAATTGAAAATAAAATAACAAAAAAGTTTGAAAATAAACAAAAAAAAATTGTAACATTTTTAAGATATAAATTAAATTTCTAAAAAATTTAAAAAAAATGTAATAGATTTTTAATAATTCACGATAATGAAGACGTGATATCTGAGTAATAATTTGAAAATTAATTATTAAAAAATTATTAATTAATCAATAAAAAAAAAAATAAAGAAACAAAAAAAAAAATTGTAAAAAAATTAAAATGAAATGCTGAAATTTGTAAATTTATGTTTCATTTGCGATAGTTTTTGGTAATTATTGATTTAATATAAATTAATTATATAAATTTAAATTCGAAATTGATTAAAAACATGCTATAAATAAATTACCCTAATCTAAATTCCTAAGTCCAAATTTGATTAAATTATAAAGTCGATGAAACGTTACGAAATCTTGGTGCATCAAAAATTCTTGCTGTTGTTAAGATACTTAATTTGGTCAGTAATCATAATTTGGAAACATCAATTTTATTCTAAAATTACAAAATTTCTCCAATTACAATTTTATATTTTGGGTTGCTATCGAAAAAACATTTTCAACTCCTGGGAGATTAATATATAGAAAAATGTTGAGCTAACAATTAATAAGAGTTTTCTAAGGATTGTTAAAAATATGAAATAAAAAATGTTCCGATTAAAGTTTATTAAAAAAAACGCTTTCATTAATATATTATTTACCTATATTTATTAAAAATTATCAAATTACTAGCACATTTTCTTACAATTTTTAGTATTTCATTTAAAAAAACAAAAAAAAAAAAAAAAAAGAAGCAAAAAAGTCTAGTGAAACAAGAATAAATGAAAATATTGTCAAATACTTACTAGAAATAAAATATATTATTATAAAAATATAAATAAAAACGAAAATTCCATTAAATTTATTATTAATAATTAATAATTAACAATAAAAAATAAATATAAATTTATTTTCTTAAATTAATTTTAAAATTTCTTTTTTTTTTTGTAATTTTTTTTTTCTGTTTTTATTTTTAATATTTAAATTAATTTTCTTAAATGTCTCAAAATATTTTTAAAATTTGACAAACAAAATAAACAAAGACAAAAAAATTGTAAAAAAAAGAATTTTTGTACGTAAAAAAAAAAATGGATAATTAAAAAAAATTAAAATAATAAAAAAAAAAAATATTTTCTTACAGCAAAATAAAACAAAAATAAATAAAATAAATTTAAAATTAATTAATTTGTTTTCTAAATATTTTAAATTAAAAAGTTAAATTAAAATTAAATCATATAAAAATTGTTCATTGTTTGACATTTCTCAAAATAATCAATTATTTTACTTTATCTGTCAAAAACTTACTGTCATCTTTCATATTGCATAATTTATGTTCTGTTATTTTGTATCGAATTATTAACTCTAGATTTAGTCTCGCCGTTGACGCGAGTGCACCAGATACTCTGACATTTAAATACTTATATGTAAATATAAATAGAATTTGTTGCTGTCATGGTGACATTTGTGCCGCAAAAAGTTTGTTTAATAAAATACAAGTAATTAAAATTTAACGTTTACCACCAACATAATTTCAATTGATAAAGCATCTACTTCACGTTACTCAACGGCAACGGCGACACTATCTCTGGCATCAAACTATAAAATTATTTCGTTAAGAAAATGTAAATTTTAGTTTAATTAAATAACCATTTTTATTATAATTATATATTTCTTAAATAAATAACAAAACTTGATATAATTAAATATAAATGAAAAAATTATAATTAAAAAATTAATAAAAATATTAAATATATTTAAATAATTAATAACAACTAGGAAACTTTGTTGTCTTTCTACACTTCCTTAGCAATCATATATTAAATAATTATAATACTAATAAATGAAAAATACAAATTATAATTATTTAAAATTAAATATTGAATTAAAATTGTAAAATTACACAAAATTTTATGTAAAATAAATTAAAAAATAAAATATTTTCAAAACAAAATGGAGAAAATATTTAAATAAAGAAAACTGTGAAGAAAAATCAATATTTTCAATTGGAAAATTGGATAATGGTTATTTTTATTTGATTTATTTTTAAATGAATTCAAATAATTTTTTAAGGATTAAGAATGACAAAATAATTATATAAAAAATATTAATTAAAATATTCAAATAAATATAAAAATACTTTAAAAGTCCATTTATTATTATTAAATAGTTTCTTTTTTTTTATTAATTAATTATATTAATTTTTGCTGTCATGTAAATTAATTTTATTTTTTATTAATTATATATATAAATAGTTTTTCTTTGTTTATTAATTTTTAAAAAAATAAAATAAATAAAATTAAAAAATTAATTTTTTAAATATAGAACTTTTTGTGAACTTTAATATTTTTTTTTGTTGAAGAAAATATTAAGACAATTAAAATGTTTAATTAATAATAAAATAAAATACAAAAATTAAATTTTTTTTTTGTATTAAAATGGAAAAATGAAAATTTTGAATGAAAAAAAAAATAAAAAAAAATTGTAATTTTCTTGAAAACAAACAAAAAACAAAAAATTTAAAAATATTTATATTTGTATAGCATAAATACTATAAAAATAAATTAAAAATTGCTATTTGGAATAAAAAAATAAAATAAAATAAAAAAAAAAAAAAAAAGAAAGAATTACAAAAATAATTAAATAAATAAAATTTGTTTTATTAATTTTTCTTATATTTATATATAGCAAAAGTTTTATAATAAATAGTTCATTAATAGTTCACGATTGATGCATCGGTGGATGTCCAAAAAGTTAGTTTTTATTGAGTACTCATTACACGCTCACTTTTCACAGTTTATAATATTGAAAATAAGGATATTTTCTATATATAATTTAAATTAACAATTTTCAATAAAATTAATGATAGTTTACGGTGTGAGATCTTTATCTTTGGTCCTGTTTCCTGGCCCTCTACCGTCTAGTGCAAATTTCGCAAAATTCCATCCAAATTCCAAATCCAACATTTTTACTATCGCTCAAAAATCGCAAAAGATGCTAATCCGAAAATAAAATGACATTATTTTCGCAATTTACCATACTATGAGTGCGGTCAAGAATTTGAAAAGCAGCCAGTATGCATAAATTTTGACTGCATATTTATACGACCGGCTGCAAATTGGAAATATTTGACACTATATTTTAAATTATATAAATTTATAAACAATTGAATGTTCAGAATTATTATCAACTATTTTGAGAATGTATAGAGGAACATTTGGCATTTCTCAACATTCTGCATAGTAAATGAGTTCGTTAATTTCATACCAATATGCAATACCATAAGAAGTACGATGGAATTCTGTAAAAAAAGTACCTGTAGTTCCCAGTGATCTCATATTTAGCAGTATATTTAATTTACTTAGAACGTAGGAGGAATAATATTCACCTAGTCAATGAAAAACATGTCTGATACTAACCCTAGCTCTTAATTGTTAATTTTTCGAATTTGCATTTGATCATTTCCAGCCTAGCAACATCACAAATGTAATGGGGAGAATGCGAAATGGTGCAATGAATATATTATAATATTTCATTTCATTCAAATCTCATCCAATATATTTTCGCAAGGTTGTTTCAATTTACAAGAAACAATAAATTAATGGACTATATCCATGAAAACTTTTGTCATTAGCATTCTTATTATTTGTGATTGCGTATATATTTTTCGCATGCCATGTTTCGCAGATATTAAGATTATGACTTCTGACAGTATTTTTAAATCACAACTGTAGAATGTACCATCTTTAATTAACTTCTGACGGAATAAAACCAGAAACGAATATTTGTATCTGGGAAAATTCCTAAATTCAAATTAGTTTTTTTTTGTATATTCAAAGAAAATCCAAATTCGATGAAGAAAATAATATCAAAATATTCTTAACCTAATAGATTGAAATTTTTTTGGTTGATGTCCAAAGTAATTGAAGATTTAACATCTACAACAGTGGATTCAACAACAGTAGAGATTCATGAGTGAAAAAGCTCCTTTAATACTTTAAGGAAGCTTTATAACCATAATAAAAATTATATATTTATACCAAATAGTCTGTACCAAATAATTTCCATTCCGAAAAAAGCTTTGTATATTGTATTGAAAATGTTAAAGCTAAGTTAATATTTCCGACCAAAAAAAAAAGAAAATTTTTAATTTTTTTTTTTAAATCAAAATATTTCAGTAAAATCGGTTAATATTTTAGTTAATATAATAAAAACAATATTTGAAATTATAATTAATTTTACTTGTTAATTTCTTTTCTCAAGTTCCCAGATTAAACAATGACAGATAAAAAATTAATAACTTATGGTATTTTTGATGAATGCTGGGTAAGAGGTCAGCTCCAAATCCAAACCATTATATTAATATAAAAATTCAAGTAACTTTATTATATAGTTCCAGTATAGTTCTAGAAATCCTTGAAAATCACACATTATTTTGGACTTGAAGTTCTCAAGAAATTCTTTGAGATTATATTTTGTAAAATTTCGAAACGATAATAGTTTTGTCATTAAATAAATGGTTACAAACAACAAAATACCTTCAAATTATTAGAAATTATTAATAACTTATTGATAAGAAGCAATAATTAATAACTAGAATATATTGACTATCATTCCTAAAAGCAATATTTAATGAAAGATATCATCATTAAGACGAAGTATGAAAAAAGATGCAATTAATCATTAACATTTAAAAATGAAAACTTTTTATACTCTTAAATTATTATATATTTAATTCTTACAAAAAAATTGTATAAATAAAAAAGTAAAATTATAAATTTAAAATTAATTATCATTATTTTCAAGATCTGTATCTGAGTTATCCGACTGGGTATCAAAATCATTTGTTAGATCTGAATATTCATCATCTGTCAAATCTGTTAATTCAAAAGAACAATCTGATAAATGCTCTGATTCAGTAGCAGTAAGTGTTGTAGCATTCGATGAAATACTATCAATTGATGAAGTTGAAGTTATACTATTAGATCTACTACGCCATTCAGTCTGTTGCAATTGCATTAGATTTTCTGTTGTAAGGGCTGAATTATGTTCGTTATTATTATTATTATTATTGTTGTTGACCACTGGCAGGGGACTTTCAACCCAATAATATTCATTCCTCATAACAATTTTTAATTTTTTCATTTCACCAACGATAACATTTGTCAAATCCTCAGTTGATTCTCCATTGTCAACAGAAATTTTTGGAATCTTACGTGTTGGTTGAGTTTCATAATAGACGATTCTGGTGACTTTTCGTTTCTGTAAAAATAAAAATTTGAATATTATTTAGAATTTGTTTATTATTAAAATATTTTTTTTTAAGATTTGAAATAATTTTTTTTTTTTAACTTACCATTGATCTATCCATTTTTTTATTTATATTAAATCCTTTAAAATTTTATTTACTTTGAATATTTAAATTACTAATGACACTTTTGAATAGTAGAATAATAATGACTTACTGTGACCGTTTGCAATAAACTTTTATAGGTGGTCAGGTATCCAATCATTCAATAATGTATCGGATGTGTACAATAATTACCTTTTCGATTACATTTTGAATTTTCAGAAATCAACCTGAATTAACTAAACTAAGGTAAGTGGTTATTATGAAGGCATAGAGAGGTATATTAAATATTGAAACATTTCTTTTAATTCTTTACAACTCAGATATTTTTAGTGTATGAGAAAAATGTTTAATTTAGTAGTTGAATATAACTAAGGAAAAATTTAACAAAACCTTTTGATGATTTTCAATAAAAACCTAACCCTAACTTAAAACTAAATTATAAATAAACAAAATTAAGTAATTAATGTTCGAATAAAGAACTGATTAAATCGTACTCTGAAAATTGACAACTTTCTATAAATTTATGTCGCATATTTTCACAATATGTTATCAGCATCTCTATATTGATTAAACGGTGAAGCAAGTGAGTTGAAAAGTATCGTGAGAGATTTTTCATCAATTTTAACATTTTGTTTTGAACGATTTGAATTTTATTTTTGTTAGTTGTTGAAGTATCTTCCCACACCGGATATCCATAAGATAAACTCGTCCAGAAGATAGATTTGAAAATTAGTAGTTTCTGTTTTAAGCTAAGAAATGATTTCCTATTAATTAGTGGTTATAGAGTTTTGATTAATACCTCATTTTTTTCAATTCTTTTATTCACATGTAGACCGAAATTTAGTTCGAAATTGATTCCTAGATATTTTATGCTAGATGACCATGGAAATTTCCGCATCTAATGTTTCGCGCTGGTAAATATTTATCAGATCTTCTCTTGGTGAAAAAAATGCTTGATGGTTTATCAACATTGATTTTAATTTTCCAGGTGTGATAATATTTCACTAAATAGTTTAAATCCGCTTCTTTATCGTTTATAATATTTTCCGCTTTAGTTCCGCTTGTATAAATTATAGTGTCATTGCATAAAGAGCATAATTGCTGGTAATATTTGTTGGAAAATCGCTTAAAAAGATATTAAACAATAAAGGACTAAGTGCTTATCATTGTGTTTATAAGTCCGTGGTGCCACACACTGTCGAAAGCTTTCTCGATGTCGATAAAAACGGTCCCGTTTAATATTTTAAAAATAGAATTGAAATAATTTTAGAATAAATTAATAAATAATTTTGATAAACAGAAGTGCAAGCTGTGTAAAATGGTGGTCAAAAATTTCCATTATATTTAAATTGTCCTATAATTTCATCAATCAATATATTTACTCCTTTTTCATATTTACACACATTTTGGTCCTGTAAATTAAGTTATACATTTGGTATCCTTAATTGTAATATTTTATTTTCTAAATTTTGATACATTATTAATTTTTTTTTTTTTGTAAATTTTCTAAAAATACATAAATATGAGAACTGATACGCTTCTGTTTTGAGTACTCTAAATCCTTCAGGATTATGACAAATATATGAAAATATTACTTGACGAGATTCGAGAATTCTACAAAAGGCATTAATCCTTTTTTTGTCATTTCATATTGAGATCAGTTGTTAAAAACGTGCGTATACTTTTTAGAAACTGCTCCTCCGCATTGAGTCTAGCAATATCTCTCTATAGAATAGAATACTCAGAATATTTGTATCTTTTTGCTTTCCATCTTCTCCAAATCAACATTTTATAACATAACAACAAAAAATGAATAATAAAAAAATTTAAATTTTTTTAACAGAAAAATATTTCGCTTCTTTTTATCTTGAATTTGATATTTTTTTTTTGTTCTTCCGTTTTTCTAGAGTTCCTGTTTCCGGTTGATGATATTTTATTATATTTTTATTTTGTATATTTTTGCGATTGTTTTATTCTTTTATTTATTTAACATCTTGAATTTTTTTTTATTCTCAATGTTTTTTATTATTATTTTCTTCATAATACTTATAAAAATTGAAAACATTTTTAAATGTACTGAAACCTTAAAGAGTTTCATGAAAAACCTACGAAAATTTGTAAATAAAATAATGAAATTTTAAAGATTAAATAATTAAGAATTTTATTGTTAATCCAAATCAATAATATACTGGACAGTAGTCACGTATCATGACGTAATTGAAACATATAAAATTAATTAAACATAAATTCTCTTCTTAATATATTTTCATCCTTAAAAAGTCAATTAAATCCTTAATTAAAAAAATTCCCACTGTGTGTAAATAATCCATTAAAAACTCCATTTTTTTTTTCATTCCTTATATATTTTAATTTTTTACATGTTGTTTAATTCAATTGACATTTTTCCAAATTATCTTATAAATGGCTATCTAACACGGATATTTTAGTTGTTGTTTTTATACAAATTTGATTTTGTAATTTTTATTTTAATTAAATAATCCTGCCATTTTTAAAAAATTTAATGTTGTTTTATAATATATTTTATTGGGATTACAATTTTTATGCATCCTTAACGATTATAAATTTTCCAACCTTTTTTTATCATTTCAGAAAAAAGGGACTTAAAATAAATATGTAGAAAAAAATTAATCAATTTTCCTTTTATTGGTGATTTAATTATATCTAATTTTTGTTTGTGAAATTAATTAAAAATAATTATATTACATTTATTACTTTTAAATATGAAAACGATTTTATAGAATTTACTTTATAAAGGAAGTGGGTGGCACGATTCATGGTGAAAATGGTCAACGTTTCGTAAGGAGGTACAACGGGCCGTACGGTCTAGGTACGTGGTTTGGTCGCTTCCATTCCCCGCTTCTCAAACCAACGAACCAACCAACCAATTTTTAGTACTAAAACTTATTGAAAAAGATTCAGATTTTACAAAATAATCAATCACTAGAAAATCTATATTTTTTAATACGAAAATATCATTTTATATAATATTATTTCCAAGGAAACTCGATAAGAATATAAAAAGTGGTCATACGTGCACTGAAACGTGTTCTAAATTTATAATCGTCGCATTATCCTTTAATTGAAAAAGTGTATTAATTACAAAATAAAGAATTTTCCTGTGAAAATATTAATTAAAATTTAATTGTATTATTTTTTTATATAAAGTTTCAATTAAAATTGATAATCATGTATTCATTACAATAAAGGCAAAATGCAACCATTTTTAGTCTTATATCTCAGTAAAATTGTATCTTAAAGTTATATAAATAAAATCTAATGTAAATAAAACAGTAAATTATGATGATATCCAAAAAATTCCAAAGTTTACAAAAGTCGAAATATTATTAAATATTAAATTATGAAAAACAATAAAATTTATAAAAAGTTTTTCGTTAGCAGAAAATTCATAGTTGGAAAACAAATTACTAATTTATATTTTAAATTCTTCAAAGTTGAATAAATACAAAAAAGGTAAATTTTGTGTAATTATTAACTTTTTTATATAGAAAGTACGAATTAGTTTAGTTTTAAATAATTATCATAATAATTGTTCTATAAATATATTTTCTATATATAGTAAATGAATTAAGTTTTCGGTTCACTGAAAATGAACATTAAATTTTAATATTATCTGTAAATTTAAATTTAATAAAAAACTATCTAAAAATTAAGAAAAATATTTATGTTACCTTAATTCCATTATCTGAATTTTTCATTAGAATATTAAAATATTAAGTCGTTAACAATATTTATATTCTACCTATATATAAAAGTTATTTTTAAATATGTAAAATAACAATATTTTGTCAAATCCTTAAAATACATAAACGATGAAATGGAATTGACTACCTTCGAATAAATTGAATAGACTACCTTCTTCTATACCCAGTTCTGAAAATTCTTAAATTTGATTAATTTTAATTTAATTCAATTAAAATAAATTATAACGATTTATTTTGGAATTCATTATTTTTTAATTTAATAATAATTCAATAATGAAGAAACAAAAAGAAAAATGCTAACAAAATTACTATTAAAATCAAATTATTATAGTTAAAATGTGTAAATAAAAATCAAATTCTAATTCGTTATAATTGAAGATATTTGGGAAAGTGAAAAATTCATTGATACCAAAAATCATCTACATTACAGATAGTTTAATAGTATGACGAAACACGAAAGAATGTTGAGGATTTACTATAGACAAGAAAATGAACAATTACAAGTATAAAATATATTATCAATTAACACATTCTGTAAGTTCTATATCCTTTTCGACTAATTAGTTCGTCACATGATTGAACTATCTATATGTAGATGAGTTTTGGTCATACAGAATTTCTAATCGTATTATATTAGTCAAAAAATGATTTTTATGCGATGTTTTAAAACCTACAAAAATATGAAATTAAAACCTCTGCATGTAAAATTTGGGTAAAACTTCATGAATTTGTGATTACAACTCTTCCACCACTTTAAACAAATTTTAAGCAAACCATAATTTAGCTTTAATTTGTATAATGTTTATGTTATTCATCACAAATGTGTATGTATGTGGCACGCTATATGTCTTAAAAAAAATCCTTTATATTTTTTACGAGATAATGTAAAATATCAGCAATTTTTAAAATAGAATTACATCAAATATTTCACATACAAACTTAAATTTTATTGAAAAATTACTTATAAATATTCTATGAGATTTCATAAAGTTTTATTTTGTAAGGATCTGAATTGATTGAATGAAGTAAACTTTACAAAAATATTTGATTATTTTCTACCAAACTTATATCTTTTATTGACCTGTTGATTGCCAGTTATTAGGTAAGTAGTCAATAATAGTTCTCAGTAATATGTGACCGTCAATAATCATGAATTTAAAAGAATTTTGGAACGTGACTAAAATAATAATAAAAAAAGTATATAGTGTCCTTTTTATTGACTTCGAAATTTTATTGACTTCAAAATATAATATTGTAAAATTTATTATAATAAAAAACAATTTTTATAATTATAATTCTGGAAAACATAAAGTTCATACATTTTATGATTCTGGTAAAAAAAATATAACATAAAAACAATAATTAACAGCAATTTAGATTGGGTTTATGTAGTAATCGGTCTCCGAAATCACTACGGCATTTGTGAGCCTATTTTAATATACCTGTAAGTTAAAAACTTTTTTCAAAGAAGTAAAATACGTTTTTAAGCTGGTACGGCGACAGTTCCATTGAATCCATAAAGCAGTGATTAAGGTTACCAGATTTGGATCAAGGTAGTGCTTCGCAAATGTTACATTCATACATTGTTTGGAACTACCTCAATTTTATGTAGACACTGTCCAGTATTTAACCCGATTATTGTTCGACTAATAAATCAATTAAAATGTTTGTAGCGATTGAAATAAATATTTTTATTTCAGTAATTTCTATTATTGAATTATAATATAAATATTATATTATAAAATGCATATAAATTCTAAAAATTAAATATAAAATTTTTAAGAAAACTTTTTATTCACATCTTTCATAAACAAACTCATATTTATAGACAACATAATTTCCTTTGGGAAAAATGCAATTTTATCGTTACGATGAGAAAGTTTCTTGAGTGAAATAAATTATTTAAGAGGGAAATCATGATTGATGATGAAAATTTGAAATAAACTTTTCCAATTACTAAAAAAAAAAAAAAATATTACATTATTAAATATATTTAGATTTCTATTTCCTTTAGAATTTAAATCGATTTAGAGAGTAAATTATTGTAAATCTGGCAAAAGATTATTAAATTTTATAATAAATAATTTATTTAAAAGATTTTTATGTTTATTCTTACAACAAAAATCTTTAATTTCATAAATTTTCAAATAAGTTTTTCAAATTAATTTGAAATTGTAAAATAATATTTTTGGAAAACGGATTAGATAACAAAATAACATAAAAACTTTGTGTTTTATGTTACTGCTTTTGATTAGTTGGAAATAAATATGTTTATGATGAATATTAAAATAATTTATTTATATATTAATAGTAACTGTAATAAAATAACTTCACAATTTTCAGTTGTATAGAATACGTTTAAAATTAATCATTTTCTAATATTTTTTATAGTTTCCCAAAGTTTTTAACTTAATAAAACTTTAAAACTTTTTAATTTTCATAATAAAATTATATATTTCTATTTAATCATTTAAAAATTATTTAATTCTTTTTCTTGTAATTTAATTGGTAAATAATTTCTTTATATTACACGTAAAAGTGTTTACGTAAAGTGTTACATTCTTTGAAAACTAACAAAATTATCAAAATTTAGCATAAAAAACTTAAATATTTTCACAATTTTAATGTATTTATGTTTATGTGTACATACTACACTCTAAATTTTCTGGCCTTAAGAAAGTAGAAATCCGAGCAATATTTTGTACTTTTTTCATAGTATTATGGAAAATGTGCTATGTTAAAAGTAGCGTTTAATTTCTTAATAGTATATTTTCGTTGGATTTCATTTTTTGAAAACATCGATTTATACTTTCCTCAGAAAGTATACATAATTTTACTATCTTCGAAGGGTATTTTTTATATTACTTTTCCAGAAAGTATTTTTTACTCTTTAGCAAGCAACTATAAAAAGTTTAAATTTTTAAATGGAAAGCATAGTTTACTTGAATGAAAGTAAATAACAAAAGAATTAAAACCCTTTTATTGTTAATCCCGTTATTGGTGATGATGACTTTGAAGTAAGTAAAATTTTCCTCGGAAAGACAGTAAACCAGAAAGTAATTATTTCAATAAAAGTTGTATTTGCAGTTGTAGTTTTGAATATACTTTCATGTAAATAGAATTCACTCGTAAGTAAGTAAACTAGAAATGATAAATTTTTCATGTTTTTACGTTTTTTTCCCTCCCACTCACGCTTAAGCATAATAATAAAGATAAAATAATATAGAATATTCTTATTCTTATTGTAAATCTGTCTTCATTTAGTTCGGACGCGTCGATATACAGTATATTATATTCATGACAAAATATATTTATATTTTTTATATATTTAGAACCTGACAAAAATCTTTCATATTAGATATTATTTTTCACTATTTTTAACTAAATTTCCATTTAGCTATGTACATATATATAAAAACTTTTATTTTACATAAAACCATTGAAAAATTTAATTTAATGTAAAAGGTTTACATTACATTAAATTAAATTTTTCAATGTTTTTATGTAAAATAAAAGTTTTTATATATATGTACATAGCTAAATGGAAATTTAGTTAAAAATAGTGAAAAATAATATCTAATATGAAAGATTTTTGTCAGGTTCTAAATATATAAATATAAATTTAATTTACAAAATATAATAAATACCAGTTTTTCGTTAATTTCAGTTTTAGTTCGGAGTTCGTTAAGTTAAATATTTTTATTTTTATATAAAATATAATTATATAAAAAATATATATTATAGATATACAATTTAAGTGCAATTTACATAAATTTAAAAAAAAAGTCAATTTAAATAATGAGTTTGGAAGCGGAAATCAAAGAAATGGCATGCTTTTTACGAGAAGGAGGAGTAGGAGAAAATGTTATAGAAATTTTTATAGGTAAGTAATTTTTAATTATATGTACACTATGAACCGAGTAAATATTTCTCGGCTAGCAGTTAAATTATAGGAATAGAGTAAAGTTCCTAAGAATTAACTGCTAGTCAAGTAATATTTCATTGATAAGACAGTAAAAATAAATTTAAGGCTATCATCAAAACAAGATAATATTGTAGATACTAAAAAATCTTATACAGGGTATGCTCGTATATATCAAAACAAGATTATATTAGTGATAAATAAAAAAATTATACAAAATATTCCTATATATGGCTCAAATGTATAATCATATTCGTGGCGTTAATTTCATGAAAAATATCAACCAATAGAAATGTCCGAAAATGTATCGAAATTTTAAACATTTTATTATGTGTAGTTATTTAAAACAGACAGTTAAACATTTTTTTTTTTTTTTTTTTTTTTGTTAAATCACTTTAAATATAATACATATTAATCAAAATCAAAATAACATAAATTAAAAAATATATACTAATACGTATTTATAAAATAACTAAAAAAAATCAGTTTTTAATTATTTTATTGTTATACAGATTAAAAGGGGATTTAAAATCGTTTAAATTACTCGTGGCGGTATATTTGAAATAACAATAACTAATAAATATATAATAAATTAACTTTTTTTTTTTTTGCTTTGAAAATTTATATCAATTGAACACATAAGATTATGTATGCATGAGATTTTTTTTTTCATGAAATTAATCTATGAATATGCCCTATACGTTTGGGTCATAGCATTTGCACCACCCTATTTCTTTAAAATCCGGCCAAAGATGATAGTCTTGAAAATTATATGCTAGTCCTAAGCTAAAAAAAATTGTTACCATCCTTGTTGTATTATATGGAAAACTTAATTTGTGATAATAAGAATTTTTGGTGGGATTTACTTATAGATAATGTAACAGTTAAGCATCTAGCAAATTAGTCAGTGAAGTGTCCTTTAGAAGGACTTGGGTACGTGATAATAATTGTCGTTTTACATATTTTTTCAATTTTTATATAATTAATATATATATACAGGGTTAGTCACAAAAACAATCCAATTGCACATTGACCTTATTTTGCAACAAATTAAAGAAGTACAACGTGGACACAGACCTTGACATTAGAAACAAATATGCCACAATTCAATTGAAATGTATTTTAAAATGTGTTCGACATTAATTTGTAAATTAAATTTATATTTATATATTTAGAACCTGACAAAAATCTTTCATATATTAGATATTATTTTTCACTATTTTTAACTAAATTTCCATTTAGCTATGTATATATAAAAAATTGATGTTATTGTACTCTGTATGGCATATTACTTTAAGTACAACAATTAATAAATAACTATACATGTTTGCATTGCTTTGGACTAACCTAAATTTAAACTGAACAAAACCATTTTAATTTTCACAAAAACATGAATTTTTGCATTAAGTTCATTGGGTTTTTTTTCTATTATAAAAAAATATCTTGAAATAAAAATAAAGTAAAAGAAGTGTTTTTTGTCAAACCATTCACTGTACTACATCATTAAAAACACAATAATTTATAACTTTTTTATAAGTAGAATTACAAATAAAATTTGTATAAATTCGAATTTAATACTGCATACAAAAACAAAAACATTATACAAATAAGCTATTCAAGTTTAATTTTTTATAGAATTCTATTCTATAAAAAATTAAAACATTAATTTTTTATAGAATTCTATTCTATAAAAAATTAAAACATTAATTTTTTATAGAATTTCATTCGACGAGCATTTATTTAATATTATTTCAGATGTGCATTCAGATCAAATTTCTCTATAAATTAACATATTAAAATTTACAATGATAGCGTGCTTTTTGTGCAAAAAAAAGCTTTTAGGTTATGTGCCAAAATTAAAACAACATCTGAAAAAATACCATAAAATTCGTCTTAGTGACTTAGTGACTAATAACGTGCTGTCAAGGGAATTGCAATAGTGTGTACTCAACTTTTTATAAATATATAAATCATCTGGAGAAACATCATAAAAATGATATGGTTCAAAATATATCAAACAATCATGCATTGATTTCTAGCGTAAATATTGATTTAACTAAAACACTTCATACTGATTCAGCACAAGCAACAAATTCTCAAACATATGATTTTATTACCACCAATTTAAAAGTTGAAGATATATTTGGAAAATTTGTGACTCAGTTAAGATCAAACCCTTCAATTACTGGACCTATTATTAAAGAGTCTATTGAAGCATGTGAAAATGTTGTTAATGCTATTTCTCAAAATTTGAAAGCAGAAGTCAACATTTTTTTACAAAATCACAATTTTGATATAAAATCAGACTTATGTCAGGAATTATTTTTAAAGTTTGACACAAGCAGTTCTATTGAATCGTTTAAAACAACCGCACACCAGAAAAAATTTATAGAAAGAAATAAAAAATTTATTTCTTCCAAAGAAATTACTTTGGGTTGTCGTTCAGAAAACACTTTCAAAAATGATTCAAATTCTGTAATAAAATCTGTAAAGGAAACATTTCAATACATATCCATTATTGACACTTTAGAAGTTCTATTTAATATTTCTGAATTTAGAGACGTATTAAAAAATTCTCCTTCAACTAAACGAAATTTTTATGAAAATTATTGTGATGGAAAACAAATGAAAAATAATGATTTGTTTATAAAGCATCCACAAGCACTTAAAATTAATATTTACTATGACGACATTGAGGTAGCTAATCCATTGGGATCAAAGTCATGCATACATAAAATTAGTGCTTTCTATTTCACAATACAAAATATTCCTCAACAATATTTATCTAAATTAAATAACATTTACATTTTTGCTTTGAGCTACACAGAAGACATCAAGAAATATGGTTTTCAAAATATTTTGCGTCCATTTGTTGATGATATTCACAAGCTTGAGTCAGATGAAGGTGTAGCTATACAAGTAAATGATGAAGTATTTATAATCCATGGAACTATTTGCTGTGTTTCTGCTGACACTGAAGCTGCACATAATATGTTTGGCCTTTTAAGTGCATCTTGTGACTCCTTTTGTCGGTTATGCCTAACAAAACGATCACATCTAAAGGATTGGTCTCATTCGGTTCATAAATATCGAAATAAAAATGAATATGACGGGCACGTTGAAGAAGTTACAATTGATAAAACCTTATGCAAAAAATATGGTATTAAAACACCAACTATTTTAAATGAACTAAAATATTTTCATACAACCCAAAACTTTGCTTTGGATATAATGCATGACTTCCTAGAAGGAATTGTGCCAAGAGATATAAAGTTAATATTAAAATATTTTGTGTTTATGAAATTTATATCTTTGCAAGAGTTAAATGATAGAATTAAGATATTTCAATATGGCTTCAGGGAGAGAAAAAATAAACCCTCTCCTAGGTTTACTGCAGAAATGTTAAACAAAAATTCCTTCAAAATTAAACAATCTGCATCACAAAATTGGTTGCTTGCTCGCGCTTTACCATTTATTGTTTATGATAAAGTTCCAGAAAACGACGAGCATTCAGAACTGCTATCGATTTTGTTGGAAATTTTATCAATTGTATTTTCAACAAAAATATCTAAAGAAGTTACTATTTATCTCAGAAGTGCCATTAAAGACCACCATTCAACATTAAAAATGCTTTACCCTTGCATAAATTTAATCAATAAAGACCACCACGCAGAACATGTACCAGACTGCATAGAGCAAGTAGGACCTTTAAGGCAGTTTTGGTGCATGCGCTATGAGTCAAAGCACACTGAATTGAAACGGCAGAGTAACGTTTGTAAAAATTTTAAAAACTTACCTAAATCTATGTCATATAGATATCGAACAGCATTTTCCCTAAATCCTATTGATATATGTAACTCTCCACAATTCATTATAAAAAAAATACTTTCTCAATCGGAGCGACAACTTCCACTTATTCGGACGGTATCTACAGAAGTTAAAATTTTTGAATGTAAAACGATTTGTTTTGCCAGTATAGAGTATCGAAAAGCAACACTCATTTGCTATGAACATACCGAATACCCGCATTTTGCACTCATAGAAAAAATATTTTGCTCGTCAGAAAAAGAAATTTTTTTTTATATAACATTGTATCGTACAACAGAGCACAATAGGCAACTTTGTGCTTATAAAATAAAAAAAATTCCTATGACAAGGTATATTCGCTACAGCTCTTTATTAACTTATGAGACATTTTCTATATGGTTTCCCTGTGGCTCCAATGATACATTTGTCCCAATAAAAACATTATTTTGTTAAAATATTATATTAAACTTTGTAGCTAATGAAATAACAAAGGATTTACTGTCTGAACTTGATAAAGCCGATATGCAGATCATGGGTATCTCCAAATTGAGAGATCAATTGATCATCTCCAAATTAATTAAAAAACATTTGAATTCAAACTTAGAACCTCAACCGTCAACTTCTAGCGCAAATACAAGTGAAGAGCTTAAATCTGTAAGAAAATATTTTGAAATAAATATTAATTATATTTTTGTAGTTACAATTTATTGATGAAAATGGTCAAGATATAAGTTTTCTAACTTCTACAATCTTTGATATATGTCCAGATACATCAAAGGTAAAATAACACAGATAAATCAATTATTCGTCAATATTATAGCGTCTTAAATTTTACATTACCAGGTTATTAATCTTGAATCAACTTTAACAGAAAGAGCTAAAAGTATATCGGATGAATATAAAAAGGATGGTACCTTATCACCTACAAAGAAAAAAGCTCTATTGAGGATGTTGATGCAAAAGTTTACTACTCAATATGGATTGTAAATAATTTCAATATATAATGTTCACTTTATTTTTTATCAACATTTTAACTTTCGTTATTATTATATATAGCTACAATAATTTCAACCAACTCAATAATCTGGCCAAATCCATTGTTCTCACTTGGCCTGAAATGGGAGTAAACCAAACTAATGAGGACAACGAAACTACAATAACAAGTGTAAATAGCCTAAACCTTGAAATTAACAAAAAAAATTAATTATAACATTATAGGATCATCTTTTTTCTCAATTTGGAGGACCTAATGGTAAACCATATGGTACCCTGTATTTTATAATGCAAAATTTAAGAAAAACATTAAGTCCAGGGCAAAAAAGAAACAGAATTAAATCTTCATCCACAGAAAATGCAACAAAAAAAGCTCGTATGATCTTGTCTCCTATAAAGTCAGCAGAGGAGAGGAAACAACAAGAAAATGAAGTAAGTAAAAAAGCAACTTCGAATCATATTTATGTTTAAATACATTTATTTTTTAAATTAGAAAAATGAATTAGATGGTGTTTCTGATAAAATAAGCAGCTTACGTCTTATGAAAGGCACATTGAAACTAAGGCGGGAGCTTATATTGCAACCTGAGTCCAGTTTGAATACAGTTTTTAAAGAGTATCCAATTTATAGGCAATACCATGGCGAATTGGTAACAATATAAATATTTTTGTATTTAATTTTGTATTATTTTTCGCACTTATTTCTAATTAACAGATTTCTTTGGACTTTCAAGATACCTTTCAATATGACGATACAACTTTTTTATCAATTAATAAATATACTCCATTTTTTGAGAGCAAATGTAAAGTTCCTACTTCTTTTCAGATTGAAGGAGTAAATGGTAATAATAATTTTAAATGACATGTAATGACAGTACATACAATTATATGTTATAAAATATTAATTATTTATAGAATATCTCAAAATATTTATTATGCTGGCATCTCACTTAAAAACAGCAAATTTGAAAAATAAGTGTAGATACTCAGATGAGAATGAATTCGTTAATCCAGCACTATTAAAAATAGTTAATGTAAGGTTAATTTTTTGTGTACTATTTTAAATAAAATTTATTTTTTCTTTAAAGGCTGATACTACCATTGAAAATGTAATTGCTAGAAATAATATGAAGCAACCGCATTTAGTATTGTTTGGTGATCTAAAAACAGGTGGAAAGTATGCTGTCCTTATCGAGGATCACCATATATTTTTAGGCGATAACCCTCTACATGCCTTCAGCATCCTTTTTAAAAGCTTTTTTGTTTTTAATTTACAATATGATAAAACTTTAAAAAACTTTTATGAATTCATTGAAAAATCATTATTTAATATGGATATAAAACTTACTTCTCCCAAATGCATAAAATTAGATGCAGATTTTAAATTGGAATTAAAAAAAAAATAATTACATATTTTTCTAATAAAAGTTTTATTTTTCCAAAAAATTTGTATGAATAAAAATAAATATACATAATATATATTTTTATTTGTTTAGTGTACCGTACTATATTTGAAAAAGCTAAAGTACTTATTATTATTAAAAAAAAAAAATTATCATAAATACATTAAAAGTAAATTTTGTTTATAATAAATGTAATACAATTATGAAAAAAAGAAAAGTTTTTTGTATAAATTTCTTCAGTAGGGAGTTTTTCGTAGGAAGCTTTACTTTCTTCATAAAACCACTTTCATGTTGGTTTTATCTACTTTTCACCCAGTAAATTCTACTTGATAAAAAGTAAGTATTTTAAAATGTTTATACTTTTAAGAAAGCATATTCCGAGTTTTTATCGAAGAAAATTTTACTTTCTTCCAAGTAAATTTAAAAAAATAAAAAGCTTCATAATATAGTTTATTATACTTTTCACCCTGCAAATTGTACTTTCTACATAGTAAGTATAGAAGATTGTTTATCCCTTTTTAGAAAGTATTCTGACATTTATCGAGCAAAATTTTACTTTCATGTAAGGAATTTATAATAATTAAAAAGGCTCACAAGATAGCTTACCACCCACTTTTTAACAAGTAAATTCTACTTTTCATGAAGTGATTTAGAAACTTTTTAAGAAAGTTATAACCCCTTCTCCCGATTACTATTTCACTTTTGACCAATGATATTTTATATGAAAGCAAATCTGTAAAAACTTTTTTTTACTTGTTTAAAAGTGAAATTATACTACCCAGAAAGTAAATGCAAATTACTTTGTTAGAAAGTATTGTATCATTGTACTTTTTTAAAAGTATTTTTAACTTTTAGCAAAGCGGGAAGAAAATATACTTTTATCCAAGTAAATAAAAGTTTAGAGTGTATAAAATATTATGAATTATAAATATTTTAACATATAAACAATGGTTGTAACATATGAAATTATATCTGACCTAGTGATATCCTACAACAATTACCGACGGATACGCTATAATAGTAAATTGTATTGATAGAACCACTTTCGACTATAACTGATATACAATAATATTTTGGTTAAAAGAAGTGGAAAATCGAATCCATCAAAAAATGTTATACTAGTCATGAAAAATGATATTAATGCGCATGGTATTCCGAAAAATTGTTATACAACATTTAGAAAATTTATTAATGGTTTAGAAAGAATAATGACGTAAAGTAGAATTAGTTACACAATTTTTTTTAAAATATGTTTACTTTAAGAATCTTGATTCTAACGATGTTTGGTTATACAATTAATCACTATAAATTTATTATCAATTTTTACTAATATTATATAATTATAATAAATTGTAATTATTTTACCATCATTTTCCAACTTAACGAATTTACCTTTTGGCTGGAAAATTTATAAATTCTAGATTTATGTTTCAAAATTCTTCAAATTCTTTTATCTTATAAATATTTTTTTTATGGACATTCTATGAAACCATTATAAAATTTACATTGAAAAATTAAATAACTTCAAAATATTTTATGTTATAAATGCATTAAAAAAATTCCATAGAAAAATTCTTCTACTTAAATTCTACCATGAAATGTTATTTTATAAAAGTTTCAGTTTCGAACATATTTTAGTTAATGGAATTTAAAATAAATATTTTTATGATATTATGTATTAAAGGAATTCTAATCAGTATAAATTGATAGTTTCATAATTACATATTAGAAAATTTTCACCAATGTTTAATTACCTTCTAAATTAGCAACAATTCAAATAAAATTTTGTAAATTTGATAAATTCTTCTTTGATTTAAATTCAAAATCAGAATAAATTTACATAATTTAATTTTCAATTTTAAAAACATTTGTTGCAGAGCATTTATTTTTATTCGAATCGATTAACGAATTAAATTATGCAGATTCAAGCAAAAACATTACAGTATCGAACCATGATGCGCCTCATTAGAATTTTATCAATAAAACCACGTCGATGTTTTGAAATTGGAAATAATTTTATGTAATATATACAGGGTGGGCTAAAATTGAATTGAATAATTTTGTAAGACAAAAATTCAAATTTTAATTAACGACCAGCGGACACAAATTGTACAGAGTTTTACTTTTCAAATGGCCTATCAATATTACTAACTGATAGGTCGTGAATAATCGGAATTCGAGATTTTGAAATCTTGAAAACCCTGGAATCTTCACCAGGGCTAATTACACAAGCTAAAGTCGATAGTATTGTGCGGATTAAGATCATAGAGGATTATCGAGCACTATACAGGGACAGTTACTATGATATGAAAAATATTCTACGATTTGTATTATACAACATATTGTTCAGCAGGATAAGGTCAACGCACACACGGTTCTTGACGCCATAAGTCAAATTTTATTTAATTGGCCAGAACTACTACCGCGTCTTTTTATTTCTTATGAAGTTTCTTCAAAGAACAGATGAATGCAATGCAATATGCAAACAAGATTATAAAGCAGCTGAAGTCGGGGTAATAGTGCCACAAAAGTTAAAGACGAACATGTTCTTTTTAGCACTCCATGGTGCATAGATGTAAATAATAATGGTCATCCAATTTAATTATAAATAATTTTAGTTTTGTCCCACCCTATATTTATATATAAAAGTAAAATTGTTAATTGGTTAGGTGATGATGTGCGGATGAATTTGCCGCAGGAAAATAATTAATTTTTATACGTAATTGTTGCAACATGTGGTTGGCAATATTAAATGACGTAAATGTAATTGTAAACTGAAAAAAAAAAATGAATTCACCCCAAAAATGGATAATATTTCTTAAATATTTGACTACATGACCGGAAATTAAAAGTATAAATAATGATAAATAAAATGTTACAATTAAAAATAAATTGGAAATTTTTTATTGATTTTATATTTTACTATAAAATTTAATTTTTTAATAAAATCTTGTTGATTTTTTGTTTTTGCTCTATGGGTCATTAAAATATGAATGAAATTTATTTACAAATAATTTTTTAATATAAAAAATAGATAATCTATTAAAAATCTACTTGTAATTTAAGATTATTAATTATCACGAGACATGAAAATAATACTGGTAAATAAAAATTTAATTACACATAAAATAAAAATATTAAAAATAAATTGGAATTATTTTCCAAGAAAACAATTATTTTGCGTATATAAAATATTTTCATATAATAATTAAGGTCCTTTGAAAAATATTTTCCTTCAAATTATAATTAAACAATTAAGTTTTTAATTATCCTTGCGGATAAAATATTTACGATTCTATTTGTTAAATGAATAATTACTTTAAATTTCTTAATGACCAATTTTTTATAGCTTAGAACAGAATTCTTCAACTTGTGTTAAGTGGAAACCATTGGTTTCTATAAATAGTTTTAAAGGTTCCGCGAGGCGAGACAATTTTATGGAAAACAATATATTTAAAAAAAATCCTGTCAGAATTCTTTTAATGTTGAATCTGCTCAATTGGTATTGGACAATTTATGTGACAGTTCTTTGTACACAAAAATCATTTTGTGGAAACTTAGAGATGCAGAACATGACACTTAGTTACAAATTACAACAACTTCACCAGGATTAATAACTTAAAATAAAATAATTTTAGATTAAATTGGAAACTTTTCTATTTTTTAAAAATATAGGGTTCCTCGAATAATACCATCAGCTAGAAGTATTTCTAAAGTTCGTGAATGGTTGAATACCACTGGCTTAGAAAATACTTAACCACAAAACTATTACAAGACAAAATTTTCCTTTGATTTCCTTGTTCTTGTCTGTCTCAGGCATCAATTTTAATTTTTAGTTCACATAAATTTTATTTCTCTTAATTAGAATTGTTTTGACTAAAAGTTGTAGACAAAAAACTTGTAGACACACTTCAGTAAAATAAAAAGAAATGAAAATATTTTTTGTAAATTTTTTAAAGTTGTTTCTGATAAAAATCATTTCTAGTGTAAAAGACAAATTACATTTTAAGCTTAAAGGCAAGATGCCAAAATTTTATATATAGGAAATTTTGTAATATTAATTTTCTTCAAAAAGAAAAATACGAATTTCATAAAGAAGAAATAAAAGAAAGTTGTAAAGAAAATTATAAAGTTTTGTGGTGTTTTTTGCTTAGTCAATTATGGAAATCAAATAAGTATCATCAGTAAATGAATTTAATTTATTAGGATAAAAAATATAATTTTAAATTTACAATTTTCAGTAAATTGTTATAAGGAAAATAATTTATAAAAATATAATTAAGTTACATTTAATTCATTATTTATTTGATTTAAATAGAAAGTACTTTCTTTTTTATAAAAAAAAAACATACTTTATTATATTAATATTTTGTCTGTCCGTCCGTTTGTTCACACTTTGTTTAATTTCCACCTAAAATTTTTCCACTTAAAATACATTATTGCACTCGGTGCTGACGCTGTCATATGCTACCAATCCTTTTATATAGTATTTTTTTATATGCATAGCAAAGCGTCGGTCAACATCACCGATAATAGCTACACTCTGTACGTAGCCTAATAAATTTCAAATTTTGAAATATTTGCAAATATAAATTCTTTAAAATTTTATGTAAATCATAGCGTAATAATTAAACATTTCTGTTGCTCTTTATGTTAATTATAAATTAGAAAATTTATTAACATTGAAAACATAATTACATAATTATTTCAGTATGTTGTGTAATTTAAATAAAATATTTTTTTATATAACTTTTCCTACAATAAAAACATTTTTTATAAATTAAATCAAATTCATTTAATATACAAAAAAAATTCTTTTTATAATTATTATAGGAAAAGGAAAATTAAATTATTAAAATGAACATAAAACTGAAAATTTTTAAAAGTCACCAGTCAAAACAAAATCATAATTTTATTTTGTCACCCGTTTTAAGTAATTGGAATATTGAAATTATAAAAAAAAAGGTTCTTACTCCTACAATTTATTAATATCTTTTAAATTCTTAATAAATGTTAAAACATTAGGAAAACCCTTGTTAAAATAAATTTTTAATTATATCCAAACTCTTTTAATTGAAGATATTTTAAATATGTGCGAATTTGTTTTACCCTTCGGTAAGTTTTCTTTTCATACATTTATTTGCTTGAGTAATTAAAAACAAAAAAAAAACAATTTCATATAAATTTATATACCGAATAAATTAAAAGAAATGTAAAATTAATTGAGCTGAATTGTACGATAGACTTTACTGATGTCTGTCATTAATCTTTACAAAATAAAAAAGGATCAAAACTCAAGACCACGAATTTGAATTGTTAAATAAATTTAAAGTTATTATTTTTAAGTGTTCCTAGTAAGACGTGAATAAGGCGAATTATTCCTAGTTTATCAAATTGTTATTAGCCACATTACGGTTGGTAATGTCGATTAGCCAGCGCCAGATAAACTGTTCAGGCTTCTAAGTAACGCTTTAGCTCATTGTCGTGAACCTTAGCATGAATGAAATTATTTTAAAACCATTCAATGGCGTTAAGGAAATATACAATTTTCGTAGCCCGTTTTGTAGCTAGATAATTTAATTCGTTAAGGTTGTATTGACGATGACAGCGAAGCATGGTTCTGGATATCGCTAGGCATTTGAAAATTATGTGCATTTGTTTTATCTATACAATTAAATATGGAAAATGGAAATGTTTATTTTAATCGAAAGTTGTAGATTAGATAAATCATTTTTATGTTCCAAGCAAGTCTCGAATAAAATTGGTATTGGATAAAAGCCGCAGCCGACAAGGCTCGAAAAATAATCTTTTTATGTTGGAAAAATGTTTGTAAAATTTATAAATTAATGAAGCAACTAGAAACATGAAATCATGTTCTTTTGGTACTACAATTTGTGTTTCCAGAAATCTGTTTGGGTTCAAAAGTATAATTTGTCCTCTCCGAAAAGGATGTTTTAAATTGTACAGTCACAGCTCATAGCGCAGTTGAACAAAGTATGTAACATAAATTTACATCAACATTGTTTACCCTATTAAAAATCCTTTATATTTAAGTTTATATTATAATTTTGAAAGTTTGATACCAACACTAAACAAGTTGCAAGTATCTATTTCAAATTGTATCTATTTCATAATAAAGCACCATTTCTATAATTTTTAAAGCTTCAAAATATTAGGATTCCAGGAAACAGTGCAATTTTCACTCAATTAAGTTTTCAATGAAGAGCTTTATGATATTCCTCAATAATCTAACACAAATATGAACTTTTTGTTTTTATGTTTATATAGATTTAGATTATTATTTGTTTACAGTTAAAGTTTCTCTTGAACATACTAGCTATAGCTAAAAAAAAGATATGTTGTCGCGACGTAAACAAAATTTTTTTCAAACTTTTAAATTTATATGAAATGTCATCAAAATAAACGAGAAAACGATAAACTTTTTTGGTTTTATTTCGATTTGTATTTTAAAAAAAAAATAAAAAAAAAAATAAAGGAAAATTTTAAGAAATTTTTCTTTTAAACAGGTTGACATTTCCCCCCATGAAAAATAAATATTTATTTTGGAGAAATGTGATAACATTTTTGATATTATATTTTTAGTTTCCTTCAATTTTGGTTTATTTGAGTATTTAATTCTTTTATCAACATTGAACTTACGACAAATTTTTATTGTATACTTTATAGATATAAAATTTTCCAATGTTATTTTTCCATTTTATTAACTTTTAATGTGGTTATGAAATTAAATATTTTTTCAAGATTGGTTAACTTATTTCTGATATTTTCAAAGTTATTATTTATCCTTAGGGAATTATGATTTTTGTTGGTATTTATGAAGGGAATAACAGATCCTTTTCAAAATTCCATCATAACACATAATAATAGGTTTGAATTTGAAGAACGTGCGGAAAATCACAATTAACATAAGAAATAGTTTTTTTTGGGTTAAGATTTTTCTATGAATTCGTTTAGTAGACCATTTTTGGTTTGGTTTTTGGTCAATTATATGTTTTTTAAGGAAGAGTTTTCTAATATACTACAAATTTTTTTATTTACAATAAATTCACTAAAATATCATCATATAATTAAGGATTTATATGATGAAATTCGAATGTTGAACGTTAAGAAATATTGACCTAGATTGAATCATTTGAATTAATTGTGTATAGAAGAATCCTAAAAATATCATGGATATATTTGGTAACGAATTTTAATACGGAAAAATATTTAGTTGTCAACATTATAGAACGTCGCTGTAACTGGTACTTCAGGGAAATATAGTATTACAAGACGAATAGGTTGTAAGAGTAGAGAATATAGTCTGCAAAACTTGAAAGATAGGTTCAATATTATCTATATTAAATTATTTAGAAAAGGAAAAACATATGCAGAAATTTAAACGATTTCTGCCGTACTCCACTACGAAATTTTACCAGAAGAAGTTATTTTACTAGAAGAATCTTACAAAATTGCTAATGTAATGTTGAATTTATATTGAAGATAATTGTTAAACAAGGCTAATTTTTGTCATTTTAGTTATAATTTTACAATAATGCTTTTATTATAGATTGCTAAATGGAAATATACAACCATTTTTCATATAGAGAAAATTTGCACACCTAAGAAATTATGTTTATTTATTTAACAATTTCTAATTTTCAATTTTTTGGGACAAATTAATATTTTGTTTAACCTAAACATTTATTTGTTAAATAAATTCTGAAGGAAAATTCATATCAAAATAATTTATTATAAATTAGAATATTAAATTAAAAGAATAAAAATGTTACACAAATATTTAAAGATCTGAAAATAATAATTTAATTATCATTAATAGCATAAATTAAATAACATATGAAGAAGTCATTAAATAATTGTTTGATACTAAATATATTTAATTTTCCTAGCCATGTAGTATTCAATTTTAGTCTAAGAATTTTCCTTAATTTGCAAATAATTAATATGTTCTTAAATTTCTTATTTCTGTGAATAAAATCTTTATCATGTAATATCTTTTACATAAAATTTCTGAAAATATTTAACATACTAGTATCAAAAAATATTTAATATTTAGGGATAATTTCCAGAATTTTTCAATATTAAATCAACATTTACATTAAACATTTATGTTATATTAAATATAAATTAGAAAGATTTCTTGTAAATATACAACCAAAAATAATTTTAATTTTAACTTGCACAAAGATTAGTTGATTATTAAAGTTAATATTCTGCTGTGCCAGATTAGCAAATGCTTTATTAAGATAATTTATATAAAAAACTAAATTAAAGCAATAATTAATAATACAAATAATAATTATGTAATAGATTTTCAAACAAAATATAATTTAAAACCAAATTTTAAGACTGATTTGTAAGAGGTTGTAAAAATGTTGAAGTACGTAAAGAGGAATGGAATATTACTAAGAAGAAATGAGTAAGTAAATTGCAAATTTGGTATGATTGAATTGTAAAGGATCAGAATTCCTATTTTAAATAAAAAAATGAAGGTACGTATTTGGAATGCAAAGCAATTTTGTTGATGAATAATTTTATATATATTTCAAAATAAAAGTAGTTTATATTATTAACTAGAAGCCCCTAGTGCAAAACGCACTAGTTGGGGTTTTTAAGAACACTGAAAGAAAAATAAGGAAAAAATTATCAAAAAAAAATTGATTTTCAATATCCTAAAAAAAATTACGGAAGATCATTCTAAACATAATACAATTTTGGACTTAAAAGTCGGTTAATTGTCGGTTACTGTGTTAGTAGTTTTTCCTTGTCTTTATTCTTCAACTATTTTAATTTTTAGGGTCGTCTACAGTGGTTGGTGTTGCTTTTGACAGTACTGTTGTGTAAAAGTAATTTAGTCATGAGTAAGGGTAGATAAATGTCGACTTTCTGTAATATTTGGCCCTTTGATATACTTATTGATATTGTATAATGGAAGGCTGCACATTAATGTCTGGTTAAATTGAAACACAAGGCTGGATCGTTCGATATATCTACAGATATTCTGGCAATGAAGTTACAACATTTATTACGTTCCTTCAAAAATCTGGAAGATATCGCATAAAAATTATGATAATAAATTTTCCACAGCAATAATTCTACATCAGGAAACACCAATTATCCAAATGATAATTTAGAGTGAATATTGTACGAATATCTGGATATTAAATTAGTTTAATAATTGTTTCAAACAATTATGTTTTCTTACTACAGCTTTATTACATTTCTTACTTTCTTACGGGGCCTAATAAATCAGACATTAAATTATATTTAAATTTTTATTATTGTTTATAAAATTACGTATTATAAAAATAATTTAATTTAATTCAGATATTTTGTTAACATTAATTTTGAAGAAAATATTGAAATTTACATAGCCCATAATAATTTCTATAATAGCTTTAAGCTAGTAAAAAATAGCTGAAGCAAGTTTAATTAAATATTTCATTAAATTTATTTCTGTTTGTTTTTATAAATTCCTTTTAATCTTCAGCAAAAAAATTCTTATAGGCTGAGACATTTCTGCATAAATAATTTTTATACTTTTAGCACTCAATAATTTCCATTGAAACCATTTTTGTTATTGAATATAGTTGAAATTTAATTAATGAAGTTTAATAAATACGTGATCCAGCAAAACTTAATATTAAAAATGATTAAATGTCCTTGAAAGAAACTTGATAACGATGAGAATTATATTTTTTTTTTCCTTAGTTTGCAAAGTCAGACAATTTTTTCGTACTTTTTATTAAGTTGTTTAGGTTTTTTTTACTTTATTTGTAACTGCGAAGCAATGGAAAGAGGTTCATGATATTTTCATCAACTTAACAACAAACGAAATTTATTTAATTTACTTTTATAACTTTATTTATTAGAATTAGAAGTTTTCTTTTGTGTTGATCAAAATAGAATTACTGGAATTTTGATGATTTAATTTATAGATGTTGATAAGCTTGTTTTGTTAGTAAATTAAATAAATATTGTCAGTTAAAATCATCGTTTTGTCGTCTGCTTTCTGTCGTACGACATAAACCATTTCAAATTTTAATATAGTGAAATGCATACTTACATTATTATTAGTGTATGTATAGCTTTCTTTGAAGATTTAAAATTATAAAAATTTAATATATTTTTGGTTGCAGAAGGTCAGAGATATTTGAATAGCTCTGCAAATGTATATTCAAAATTACAAACATTGATCCAGGTTGATTAATAAAGAAATTAATTTGATTTTCAATCAAACTTTTACTCCTACCTAAACATGAATTGTTCATGAATGAATTACATAATCGATAGCAATAATTTATAGCCTGCTAAGTCTAAAAATTTATTTTTAATGACCTTTGAAAAAAATGGCGAGGCGAATCATTTGATTTGTTATGCTTAGGCCACAGTTATGTAAAGTTAATTAAAAATACGCCAAAATAATATTTGTAACTCGTAAAGTCGTAACTTTAGTTCTAATAACAAAAAATCTGCCACGAATACCTCGTAAGTACAAACTGAACCACGGAATTTTTTAAATTCTTGAAGCAGGACCTTGTATATAAACAGAAAAATATATTAAATAAAATTTATTTATAGTTTAATTCATATTTTTAGTATTTTAAACTGTTTTAATATAAAAATAAAATTTTATGTTACAAAACAAATTTTTATTCATAATTAAAATATGAATAGTTTTTATGTCTTCTGTAAAACATGGAAAAATCACATACGAGGTTATGAATTGATGATATCTTTGATATGCTACAGGTACTAAGTTTCCGATCAAATATTTTTTTTTTAAATATTCAATTATTTTATGCTCTGAATTTAAAATGAAATTTGAATAATTATTTGGTTAATTATTTAAAAAATTAATTATTATTTTTCTTTATATAAAATTTAATTATTCTGAATTTTAATTATCATTATTTCAAAATTTAATGTTATTTAATATTATTACATATATTTGTCTTTATTTGATTGAATTATATTTGTTGTGAGAAGAATAATACTTAAGGGTATCTTCAATACGGATGTCAATTATGAAATATTATAAATAATGGCAATGGAAATAATTTGAAGAGAAATACAAATTTCAACAAAGTCTATATTAAATTGATAAGTAAAATGTAAATTATAATTATTATATTTACCTCATATTCAAAAATATTAAATAAAATTATTTAGATTTTCAGATTTTGTATAGAAAACATTAAAACATTATTAAATATTGAAAAATAATTTGTATAGTTTTGGAACATAATACAAATTTAACGTATTATGAATGATTGTAAAAAAATTTATATTATGAGTAATTGTAAGCACAAAACATTTTAATTTAATTAATATTTAATATCATATGCTCTTCTATAAGCTAATTTTAACATGAACCCCTGAAGCACTAAAGCTACCCAATGGACATTGAATTCAATTCAGACAACAATTACATACTATAAAAACTATGAAAAACACATAAAAATTTTACATTTTTGAATACCGACTGTTGAAAAATATATAAAGTAAAATTGAATTGAGCTAAATTAGTTTTTCCGATCACAACAATTCATAGTTATTTCATTACTATACGTAAAATAATTGCTTTATTATATTAAAACCATTACCATTTTAATATTTCGAATAAATTATTTAAATTTTAATAGAAGACAGCAGAATATTTGACAAAAATAATGTTTTTTATACAAAATGAAAAATTATTTTATGATATTAAATTATTAAACTTATAAATTTAAATTCAAGTAATTTTAAATTGAACGGAAACTAAAATAATTTTGTGAAATTTTTCTTATAATTCACCAAACAATGTAAATATCCTGAAAGAATCTTTTATTCACATAAAATTTATGTGACATGTTCATATAAAATGTGAAAAATTTTATTTAAATTCTTATTCTCAAAACTATTAGATATTTTGAAAAAAAAAATTAAATATATCTTTGAAATTTACTCCTGTTCAAGGACTTCCTAAGTAGTTTATTTTCATTGTTATTTTTGTGCGAAGAAAGTTTTAGTTTATAGCAATAAATTCAAGAAGGATACAAGTAGGTATGACATACAGTTTCTATGTATTCTAAAAGATGAACTATACTAATTTTCCATTTAGAACGGAATACAATTACAGTTGAATTATTTAAAGAAAATATTATAATAAATATAATAAACTTTTGTGAAAACTTTAATTTGATACATAAGTTCTGATCATATTAATTATTATAATTTTGTAAAGACGAAGTTGACAAATTATTTTAGAAAAAGTTGGGCGCACGTCAGTATTATTTGTATTCGGTATAAAGGTAAAAGTTTTACCATTTTTGACATATAAATTTCAAATGAACTTCAATGACACTTAAAATGTGCATGAAAAAATTGATTTTCAATACTCAATTATCATAATATTCGCATCCAATTCTGTTTTTGTATGGCGATTTATTAAACGATTTTTAAATGATACGGCCGCGAAAGTCAAGTCTATTCCGTTCTTAAGGATTTATAAATAGGGGTAAGAAAATATCTTTGAATATTTAAAGAACTGTTTTTTTTTCTGGAACATATCTGCCACGTAAAAACAGAATTGGTTGTATAAGTATAGGAAATTTGTAAATTAGCTCAATCCTAATAGCATAATTATTGATACTTTAGTTTAGCTAATATTAAAAGCATTTATGTAATGTAAATAAGTATGTAATTGAAGAATAATAATAGTAGCTACCAATAATTTTTTTATTTTAATTAATTTCAGTTTCCCACATTATATGACTTTGTTCAAATTGCATAGCAATGTAATATGTAATATGGAGCAAACAAATCTAAATTATAGCTGAATGTATCTAACTTGATTATTTATTAGTAATGGACATACAATTTTAAATAGCATTTTTTTGAATAATTATAATTTAAATTCTACAAATGAAGTTAATTATTAAATTAAATGGGGTCTCAATTATCCATTTTTAATATAACTAGAAATATTTCAATATTTTAAGCTTTCAAATTTAATTTTTCAATCTGCAATTATTTGTGAATCCGATAGTAAAAAACTACAAAAAACTGTTATTGATAATTATCAATTAAACAGAAAAATTCTAAAAAAAATATCTTTATTTGTTAGAAATAATAAAAAACGAAGTTGCTCAATCAACTTTCATAGAAAAGTCGAATAAAATGTTAACTTTAAGCGACAAAGTTTTCTATTCGCTTTTTTTTTTTAATTTTCATCTAAATTTTGATTAAATTTTTATCTAAATTTTATGTATGTGATTTTTTAGGTTACAGTGACCTGTAAGTAAGCTCACCATTATCCTGGTTTTCGTTTTATTCATTTGAAGGGAAGGAGCTCTGTCGCTCGCTTTCTTGATGGTCCAGGAATGAATAGCTTCGAGTGGCTTAGTCCTTCATGCATATTCCATAGTGTAATTCAAAATATTGAAGTAGCATCTTAATAAAAAATATATAATTTTATGCCAATCGAAAACAACATTAGTAATAAAAAAAAACTACTTTTAAATTAATTGATTTTTTTTTTTTTGTAAACGACAAAGTTTTCGACTTATAAAGTTAAATTCGCTGATTTTATTTAAAATATCAGAGAAGAAATTTTTTTTTTCTTATAAATTTACACGTTCATTTACGAAAAGTTTTACTTCTCTAATTGATTTTACGGTTGCTTATCTTCAATGCAACAATGAATTAAAGTTTTTAAATGGATAAAGTTATATAGAAACTTTTAAATAAAACTAAATTTAGATTTTCCAACAAAAAAAGAAAAGAAAGAAAAATTGTACAAAAAACTTTTATCAATTTCATTCTCCAAATTAAAAATAAGGAAATTTTATTTAATTAAGTATATTTAGGGAATTAAATAATTTGAAAATAGTCCTTGCAAATTTAAATAATATTTACATGTAATTAGCATTTATATAATTTCATAAATAAAATTACCTTTTCAAATATATTTTTACTGCTAAATAAATAATAATTAGATATATTTTTATGTAAATTATTATGTAAATCTAATAATTCCATATAACGTACAATTAATTCTCGAATTTACATTTTTAATGTAATTTTTTTTTTGAAAATATGTTTTTCATCAATGTAAACTTGAAATTTAATAATATTTACATAAAATTGTCGAATTTCAAATAAATTTTAATAATCTATCCTTCCAAATCAAGAGTATTTCTAAAAAAATTATTAAACTTTTGGTTAGTTGGTTGGTTAGAATGGAGGAATATCACAGAGACCTTCACGTATGAAGTATGTATATTAATAAATGCTTTACATATTCTCATAAAAATAATTAAATCTATTAAAATTTATTTTATTTTATTTATATTATCAATTTAAAATTTTTAAAACCTAGCACTTTTTTATATAAAATAATTTTCAGTAAAATTCGATCATTAGACAAAATAATTGCTAATAGCTAATTAGCTATTTCGGTAAATATTACAAAACAAAATTGGATTCAGATTCTTATCGATCACATGTTCTAGTAATTAACAGAATAGTAATTAACAGAACTATATAAAATTTTAAGAAAATTATAAAATTGGATAACCAATTTTCGATTTTACAATAGTGGAAAGTACTTTTTCGCCTATACCACTAGTGGAAAGCACGTATTTCAATTTCATTCTACTATTTAGTGGAGAACAACTGAAAAAAAAAACTTGTTACAAGTGCAACAACCGAAAAATGTGTTTTCCGTTGTTTGCACAACCAAAAACTACTGGAACAGGCGAAAAATTGCTTTCCACTATTGTAAAACCAAAAATTAGAAGGTCTTTTTGGTTGTTCAACCAATGAAATTACGTTTTTCGGTTGCTCCAATAGTGGAAACTCGGTTGTTACCGAAGCAGAAATCCAGTTTTTCGGTTATTTCACTAGTAAAAACATTTTTTTGGTCGTTTCACCAATGGAAAGTATTTTTTTCGGTTGTTCAGCTAATGAAAAGTTTGTATTTTATATGTTAACATTAATACAAATTTTTTAACAGCTTTTATTTTAAGTTATACAGTAAAATTACCTACTAGAATTTATAAACTAATCTTGATTACAATTAAATTTGATATATCATCTTCTAAAACACCAACAAAAAAAGGTGATAAAACTATCATTAATCATTAACTTTGATTCCACTTATAAATAAATTTTGAATTATTTATCTTGATCTTAAAAAATTTGGCCCAATATCTAAAATCGTCCTTTTTTTGTAGGGTTGAATTGAAATTTCAATACATTGAATTTTATCAAATTCAGTAAATATTTTTTAACAAAAATGTCCATAAATTTAAGGATATAATTTTTTTTTTTTTTTGAAATTTCAGATAAAAAAGTAATTGAAAATGATTTATATTTTCCTTTTTTGCTGTTTACTTACAATTCAAAAGGATTTGATTAAGGTTGAAATGAATTTGATAAGAAGAAATTGTTTACTTTATGACAATTTTCATTAAAAGATTTTTATTAGATTTCATTTACACAAATTTGATATAGTATTAAGAATAGTTAAAAAGTTAAAAATTTAAATGTTTTAAAGGATAAAACAAGGAATATACATATTGATATTGGTTGGTTGGTTTCAAAGGAGTGGGATCCACGGTAAACCCAATGCACTTAGTAGTCTACAGAAATGTGAGCCAGTTATCTCCCGTCGGAAATTGAATCATTATTAAAGCGTGTCGACCAATCCAACTTCTTTACTGAATGATATCATCCTGTCCGCCTTCAGTTTACCTTTCTAGGTTTTCTAGAAATAAATTTCCAAACTTTCTAAATCTTTTATGTTGTACCGAGTGGCAATGATACAACAAATGTTAGATTTTCTCGTCGTTATTCATTCTTTAAACTAAACACATGTGTTGGATGGATGTAGTAATCCCTAATCTTAGTAGTGCATAGTTTCTAAGAATCGCAAGTTGCTGGAGAAGTCTGGCCGTTGCCTTGTTCATTTTTAAAATTATCTTATTTATATATTTATGTAGTATTTATTATACAAATTTCGTAATCGGATACTCTATAAAATATTAATTTTTACACCAAAACCTAAACATAATAATTTAATTTAATTAATACACGCTAATATAATTTAAAATTTATTAAAGTCAGCAAAAATTCTATATAATTAAATTAAATTTTATGATATCGCGTATATTTATTAATAATAATCATTTATAACTAAATTTTCAGTAAATGAATTAAACTCGTAATAAATTACATAGAATTTATATCCTGCAATTTGGTAAATTCTATATTTATAACAAAATTGATTTAATCCATTTAATCACGTTGCGGTAGGATGCATAAATATATTTTACAACGTACATTCAAAGGACACATATTAACTAATACTAAAAAAAAGTAGAGTAAAATGAAAAGTCAATATTTGATAATGCTTTATTAATATAGCATTATTTTGTAAATTAAATTATGGGCTGAAAGTTATGAAAGTTATTTACATATTATAAAATAATGTTATAATATTTTTAGGCAATTTTGTCAACATTCATTTAAGCAAGCTATTCGATTTATTAGAATTATTATTTTTTATATATTAGATATTAAATTTATTAATAGAGTTTCTTTACAAACTTTTTGACGAAATTAATTTGTTTCAATAATTTTGAACACTAGCGTCATGCATTATAACATTTTTGTCCAAAATATGATTCTGAAGATTGGATTAAAGAGGAAACCGATATTGGTTCATGCATTTAGGCCCATTGTACCCCTCGTAAATTACACATGCTACAGCAGGTAGGCTGAGTCAGCAACTATTTTAACGGAAACATAGAATCGGTCTTCAAGATTTTCTAGGAGGAAAAACTCCTGCTTCATACAACTCGTTCATGTAGTAAGAACCAAAACAATTCCGTCACATATGCATGCGATAGGGAAGGGACAGTGACCTGAGACCAGATCCATCAATATTGAGCGTCCTGTTAAGACCGTGGTCACCAGATATACTCAGCTTTTCCAAATTTGGAAGTATTTCTTAGTGATTACTTTGCTCGAATTATTATTGTATTTATATTACATTTTAAAGAATATGTTATTATATAGAATGTTGCGAACCAACTGTTTACATATTTTAAAATATACCATGACCTTAACAAAATAATTAACTTTTCAAATCACTAAAAATAATTTAAAAGAATGAATATTATCACACCTGATAGCACTCACAAAAAATGTATAACAATTATTGGCAGCTATGGTAACTGGGCAACTTTTAAATAAATTTCAAAATAAATTATGTATAATTTTGTCAATAAGATTCACTTTTTATTTTAGTAATCTAAATGGCCCTTCATTGGTAACAACTGATTCTTTGGTAAGAACGAAAATAAATAAAAAAGTATAAAATTAAAAATGGACTTTAAGGAAAATAAATTTAACCAATTTTGGATGAAATTGTACAACTACATTTACAAAGTTCTAAAAATTGAAATATTTTAAATTAAACTCTGATGTTTTTGAAAATAAACTACTCGGAATTCATTTGGCATACATGAAATGGTATGGCTATATTATTTCATCCGAACAAAACTATGAATTTTTACATTTTTGTCGTGGGGCAGGTTTAACATTATTATTGGCAATTGGATCATTGTTATTGGTAAAAAATATTTAATTGCTATGCAAATTAATATTTTAATAATAATTATTAATATCTAAAGCTGTTAACAATTGGAAAAGGTACTGAGAGTGATCCGGTAGCTTTAAGCATTGCAGCGTTTACTATATCTGTTTGTAATGGTTTTTATTATAGAGCTAGTATGTTTGTAATTATTTCATATATAAAAATACAAAAAAATATTCTTTTTAATAGGATTCTACAAGCTAATAACACACATTCATGATGACATAGATAATATGTTGAAGATTGGGGATGAATACGAATTAAAAGTTTTTCAACAGGCCTGTAAATATGTGTTTAGATTGACTATGGGCTTATATTTGCCATCTATTGTAGTTGTAATAATGTTAATTGGAGACTATTTTTATTGGATTTTTCTAAATGCAGCATCAATATTTGATGATGATGAAGTAATATTGTTTTTTTATAAGGAATATATTTAATTTCTTTATAATTGATTATAAAAGGTTCTCAATAAAACCACTAAACCACCATCACTAATGACAAAATTTCCATTTTATGATATAACTAATAATTTGGTAATAGGTTATATTGGGCCATTATACATAACAATATTTGCAGCTTTAACATTTGCACCATCGCATACATTCATAAGTAGCTTAATGTCATATGTTGTTTTTAAATTGAAAGTCATAAATTATCAATTGGAAAATATAAAGGTTCATTGCATATTGTACCTTTACACTTTAAAACTCTTGATATTTCTCTCAGGTAAATGGTATCCAAAACAAACACAAAATTCAGAAAATAACAGATTTTGCAGAGGAAGAAGAAGCTAGCTATGAATTAATAAAAAATTGTATCAAAAATCAACTAAATATTAGAAGGTTTGTTCTCTAAAATTAGTTAAAGTAATCGAAATTAATTCTATAATAAAAATAAAGATTTGTTAAGGAATTGGAAAAACTAATATCAGTTCCAGTTTTTATGGACTTCACAATATTTACTGTTATTTTATGCCTTACACTTTATTATTTGACAGGAGTAAGTCACTATTATCCTATAAATTGCTTATTTTGATTTCTTCATATATTTTTAATTAAATTTAAGGATAATGTAACCATAATCGATTACATTTATTTATTCATATTTATGTCTATGACTTGTGGAGTTCTTTGGCTTTATTATTATCATGCCAATGAGATAAGTATTTATGTACGTTAATTTAAAATTTGAAAATTTGGTTTACTTTCAACTGATAATAATATTACAGAGTGAATTAACTGTCTATTCAGCATATTGCAGTGATTGGTATAATTTTTCTCCCGTTTTGAAAAAAGTAATCTTATTAGTAATGATTGGTTCGCAACATCCAATAAAGATGAAATCTTATTTGGTACGAATGGATTTATCGACTTTACTTCAAGTAAAATTAATTAAGTTGAAATATACTTAAAATCAAATTATTTTTAACTTTCGTTTCAGATATTAAGATCGTCCTACAGTTATTATAATATACTCAACAGCATAAGGAAATAATTTGACTACATCAAATTTCAAGAAAATTTCAGTAGTATACAATACATAAAAGTATCAAACTATTAACAAGGGAATTAAATTAATATTATAATGTGTATTAAAAAATATTGTTGAATAATAAAGTTTTAAAATTTTAATTCATAATAAATAATATCTTAATTTAAATACATGTCGAGGCTATTCACATTATTGATCAAACCTTTGGTTACTTTTTTAAAATTTATTTAACAGCAGCAACTGGATGCATAACCTTTACACCGAGCATTTATTTGCCAGTATACATAATCACAAAATTACTTTTTTGCGCCATATTTGTTACAAGGAAAGCTAACGAGTGATACTATCTTACTAGTTCTAAGAAAGTATCACTCGTTGAGTTTATATACTACCAAACATTTTATATTGACTTGAACTCTTTATTGAAACGAATTGCCGTTGTAAATGTTGAGAGTTACCCCTTTTTATGAACGGGGATAAAGAAAGAATCTTTCTAAAAGCTTGGAAATATCCCCACAGAAAAGGGATATGAGAGGCTGTGTAAGGCTATCCCAATATTTCTTTAAAACAACTGCTGTTAATCATCTTTTAAATTGCAAATTTTATAAACGCGTTTCTAAATTAATATTTATAGCTACTAAAGATATCTGAGCATGATTATTTAAATAGGAAAAGTAATTCACGTTTGGCACAAAATCATTATCATTAAAAGCTTGAGTGAAAAAATCAGTGAAGTGATTAGAAACACATATTAATTTCCAAAGAACCTAAACTTTTTGAGATTTCTTGAATTCATTGAAATCACTTGGAATGTTCCTGGTTAAGATATGATCAAATGTAAGGATTAGGATTGAAATTTCAAAGAGAAATGCAAGATATATTTTCAAAATTGATCAATAATATCAATAAGCATTTTCATAAATAACTTATATATTTGTATATTTCTAGGGTGGCGGAATTAAATGGTTCTTGTATTATATTTCCAATTAATAATAAAATTTAAATTTAATACAATTTCAAGGACTCAGTAATTTTGGAATAAAGCTGTGATTTCTAATATTGTGTCGGGAAAATGTGAAATATATAAACGTATGATAAGTATGCATTCAAAATATATTTCGATATAATTTCGACATATCGATCTTATATTATACGTAAAATCTGTATATGTATGTATATATTTTAAAATATGTAGAACTGAAATAACCATTTAGTTAATTAACAAAACACTTACAAGCAATTAACTCTTTCTATTACTCAAAATTATGTAAAAAAAGGGAATATTATCGCACCTGACAGAACTCACAAAGTATGTATAGTAATTAGTGACAGCTATGGTAACTGGACAACTTTAAACAAAGTATTTCGTAAAGAGTAAAATTTCAGAAAGATTATTTTAGTAATCTAACTGGCCTGTCATTGGTAAGACATTCTATTGTGAGATTTTATCGAATCGGTTGTGTTATCGAATCGGTTGTATTTATATTTAATTAAATTATATTAAATTAATATATCTAAATTGCATGTTTTTTAATTTTGTTGTATTTATTAATGTGTTTACATACATTATATTTATTAGTTAATATTAAATTTTTAAAATTGTATAAGTTAAATAAATTATTTTCAATTTTTTTTTTCACTTTTCTATTCTTTAAAAATCCTTTTTAGTGACGTGTGTTACGATTTTGCTTTAATTTAAATTTCTCAAGAGAATTTATTGTGTTATTTGTTATTGTATTTAATATTATTAATTTAACATTATATAAGGATAGGGATTCGTTGAAACTCGTGAATATAATTATTAATTTTAATTGTTTTTATTTTATTGGGTCACGGTTAGTTTTCCGAAACATTTTTTTTCATTTGATCGACTGAGTGCCATTTGCCATAATTTCTTAAGTTTAAAATTTTTAATTTTCTTATAGTGTTATAGTTATTATAATATTGTGATTTTGAATTTTTTATTCGATATGGAATCGGCTTTTTGTAGTATATGCAAGTTTGCCATCGATACTTCTAAAGCAGTTAAATTCAGAGGTGATTGTCTCAAATATTTTAATTTTATTTGTGAAGATTGAAAATCCACTAAATTTTGTGGCCTTCTTAAAAAAATAATGAATTAATGGAAGACTTTTCTTCTAATTTAGCCTCAATCAAGAGTGTTGAAAATAATTGTTAATTTTCTTATAACTTCCAACCTAAATTCGATTTACTTCAGAAGCACGTTAATGATCTAAGTGGTGATATAGAAAATATTAGTATATGTAATAATTAATAATATTGATTCAAATACTCAGATCATAAACCGTGTTTTGTTTGGTAATGAAAAGAATTTTCCGAAGATTTTCAAAGTGTTTTCTCAATTTGAGAGCATTGCTTTATCATTTATTGCGATAGCTTCAAAAAGTAATTAGACTTGATCCAACGTGATATTTTTACCAACTCTAAAAATTATTCGCTGCCTACTGAATATATTAATACACCTAAAATTAATAATTTTGAAAAAATAGTTGGTACAAACGTTGAGTCGATACTGAAATATCTCATCAGTAAACTCTCTACACTCTACTGATTTCATCAATGCTAGTGCTAGTTCAACAAATAATACAATTAAACTAAAATTCGATCGCATCGAAAATGAATTGATATCCATGAATAAACCCGTTTGTGATCTTTTGGCCAAATCAGTTATTGATCATCAGAGTGATCACTTATTATCTAGTGAACAATTTACTGATAAAATGCTAATTGACACATCGCCTAATGTTATTTCTAGAAATTCTGTCGATAACAACTTAGTGAGCTATCATTTTCAAGAGAGAGCTCTAATAACGTTGCTGCCGCTCAGCAGTCAACTTCAGATATTTTTGATGTTTTTTAATGTTAATACTACTAATATGCCGACTGTCTAAAACTTATTAATCATCAATCACTGCAGTGGCCCAGGGAAATCGCGGATATTGATTTCGTTCATCAGATTTTCTCTGGATATATTGACTCTTCTGTCATTCTAAAGCGAATGTGCCTCAATATTAACTTTAGATCACTCAGATCTCTTTCGCTTTATAAAGCGAATTTTCACGACACGGCCTACGGGAATAATGAACCTTTAACAAGAATTATTCGTGAAGTATACTCAAACGTAGCATATTTCGACGTTTACTTTAATAAGATTAAGTTGAAACATTTACTAAATAGTTGAATGTAAATAAGATAGTTTGGACATAATACACGTAAAGATTATTGAAAATATTACTGTTTGTTGTTTTTACTTTTTGTTTTTGACAATTCGGTTCTGTATGCTTAAAATTAACAACAATATTTAGTTTGTATGTTTGTGTTATTCTTATTTAATTTGATAATGCTTAAAATTAACAATATTTAGTTTGTATGTTTGTGTTATTCTTATTTAATTTGATAATTGCACCATGCTATGAGTAAATAATTTAATTTTACATCGAGATAGCCAACTCAACAGATGACGGATGACGCTGAAGGAAGCAGTAACGTTTTTTCAGAACTGTGAAGCAGGTAGTAATCTACTGATTTGTTTTTCGTTTCTAAAAATGTCTACTGCTTTGTACTAAGCAGGTGCTTGCTTTATCATTATTTAATCTGTATGTCTGTGTGTATTGAGCTTGATCCATTACAGATAGTAAAAAAAATTCTCAGCATGTAGATAAAGTGTGTTGAGGTCAAGCTTAAAGAAATGGATTAAGAGTATATCTATAATATCTGTCTTTCTCTTTGTTCTCACTAATCCATACAGATAATTGGTTCACTCAGAAGCACTTAATTGATTATTTTCGATGTTTAGACACCTTCTGTTTTTGGATTAATTTTGGATAAGAAACTCAATTACATACTAATAACTCATTAAATAAAGAAACGAAAATAAATTACAAAGGATAAAGATAAAATTAAAAATGGACTTTAAAGAAAATAAATTTAACCAATCTTGGATGAAATTGTACAACTACATTTACAAAGTTCTAAAATTGAAATATTTTAAATTAAACTCTGATGTTTATGGAAATAAACTACTCGGAATTCATTTGGCATGGATGAAATGGTTTGGCTATATTATTTCATCCGAACAAAACTATGAACTTTTACATTTTTTCCGTGGTATTTGTTTAATATTATTATTGGCAACTGGTACAATGTTATTGGTAAAAATTATTTAACTATTTTAAATAAATATTCGAATGATAATAAATAACCTCTTAAGCTGTTAAGAATTGGCAGAGGTACTCAGAATTTTGCTGCAACTTTAAGCTATATAGCATTTTCTATATCTATTTTTAATGGATTTTATTATAGAGCTAGTATGTCTGTAAATATTTCATTTATAATAATACAAAAAAATATTCTTTTTAATAGGATTCTACAAGCTAATAACACACATTCATGATGACATAGATAATATGTTGAAGATTGGGGATCAATACGAATTAAAAGTTTTTCAACAGACCTGTAAATATGTATTTGCATTGACTATAGCCTTATGTTTACCATCAGTCGGAGTTGGAATAGTGCTTGGTGGAGAATATTGTTATGGTGTTTTTTTCAATTCAGCATCAATATTTGATGAAGCTAAAGTAAAAATTTGTGATCTATATAAAAATTTAATTTAATTGAAAATATAACTACTTTGAAATGTTCCCAATATATACACGTAGATGCCATTAATTTTTAAATTATTCGGATTCGTTGATTACTCCAATAATTTTGTGTTATTTTATATCGGACCGTTATATTTAGCATATTTCGGGCTTTTAAGTTTTACACCATGGCATACATTCAAAATTAGCTTAATGTCATATGTTGTTTTTAAATTGAAAGTCATAAATTATCAATTGGAAAACATAAAGGTTCATTGCATATTGCACCTTTTACACTGTAATACTCTTGATATTTCTCTCAGGTAAATGGTATCCAAAACAAACACAAAATGCAGAAAAAATTAACAGATTTTGCAGAGGAAGAGAAAGCTCGATATCAATTAATAGAAAATTGTATTAAAAATCAACTAAATATTAGAAGGTTTGTTCTATAAAATTAGTTAAAGTAATCGAAATTAATTCTATAATAAAAATAAAGATTTGTTAAGGAATTGGAAAAATTAATATCAGTTCCAGTTTTTATGGACTTCACAATATTTACTGCTATTTTGTGCCTTATACTTTATTTTTTGACAGGAGTAAGTCACTATTATCTTATAAATTACTTATTTTTATTTCATTATATATTTCTAATTAAATTTAAGGATAATTTAACCATAGTGGATTATATATTTTTTTCCTTATTTATGTCTATGGCCTGTGGACTTCTTTGGCTTTATTATTATCATGCCAATGAGATAAGCATTTATGTACATTAATTTAAAATTTAAAAATATTGTTATAACTGATAATAATATTACAGAGTGAATTAACTGTCTATTCAGCATATTGCAGTGATTGGTATAATTTTTCTCCAGTTTTGAAAAAAGCAATCTTATTAGTAATGATTGGTTCGCAACATCCAATAAAGATGAAATCTTATTTGGTACGAATGGATTTATCGACTTTACTTCAAGTAAAATTAATTAAGTTGAAATATACTTAAAATCAAATTATTTTTAACTTTCGTTTCAGATATTAAGATCGTCCTACAGTTATTATAATATACTCAACAGCATAAGGAAATAATTTGACTACATCAAATTTCAACAAATTTCTGTAGTGTACAATATATAAAAGTATCAAACTATTAACAAGGAAATCATATTAATATTATAATGTGTATCAAAAAATATTGTTGAATAATAAAGTTTTAAAATTTTAATTCATAATAAATAATATCTTAATTTAAATACTTGCCGAGGCTATTCACATTATTGTTCAAATCTTTGGTTATTTTTATTAAATTTATTTAATTAGTATATAAAAACAGCAGAAACTGTGCATAACATTTTACACTGAGCGTTTCTTTGGACCCGGACCAAATAATTTTTTTTACGTACGATAGGTGGCGATTCAGTTATATGCTAGGTAAGAAATTAACCTGTAAACTTGGTGTAGCCGATCCTGTTTTAGAAATATATTAATTTCTTATCCTTTTTTGGTTGCTTTCAGTCTTTTACCAAAAAAACTGATAAATTACCAGTAACCGAATAAAAGTTTTTGTTATACTGAATTACCAGTGTTTTTAAATATCTGTAATTTTACTACTCCTAGTAACAATTATTAGAATTTCTAGTATATGAAATTAATGCATACGGTTTGAACACTATATCTTTCGAAAAACAATTATCTATTAGGAAGTCAATCAATATTTTATATAATCGACGAATTGTATTAATTTCCATATGATTAAATCGGTTAACTAGAAACTATGGATAATTCCTTTGAAATCTGAAATATTAATTATTTTGTAAACTTGACTTTAAGTAATTGTAGCAAATTTCAGCTCTCCTAATCACTTCTAGAAAATAAAATTACGAAATTAATGAAATTTTTATAAATTTTAGCTTTAAAAATGTTCGAATTATTAATTTATTAGCCTGTCACTCAATATTATACATAATAATCGAAAGCGAATTAACTAACCTATTAGTAATCGAGTATCTAATCCTCTTCAGTCTAGAACAAAAGCCATACATCTTACCGTTACCAAGAAAAATTACTACCTGAGAAAGAGATAGATAATTTGTTTGGAACAGCGAAATCAAGTATACGGAGAGATATTGTTATAGTAAAGCTATGTTAGAAGGAACATATAATTAAGGAAAATATCTGTTATTCCTACGCTTGATTTCTTGCAGTGTGTGTCACATGCTGAGAAAAATCTTACTATCCACAGTGGATTAAGCTCTTATGTTACTATCTCGGAACACAAACAAATGTTAATTAGACACTAACTGCTTAATATAAGCAATTAAATATAAATAAAAAAACAAAACAATAAAACTTGACCCAAAGTAGCACCAAAAGGGTTAAATATTCGCTAAGAAAAAACTGAAATTTTAGTTCCAGCGTCACAAAACATTTGAATTAACAGGTTACCACCAGCTTTAGGCTTTGTAGTTCTAAAAGGAACGCTACTACTTCCCTCAGCTGTCACCTATTAATTCGAGGCTAAAAAAATTAGAAATTTAATAAAAATAAAGAAAGTTTAGGAAAACCGAAATTGTAATTCCAGCGTTAAATAGACATACAAATTAATAGTTTACCGCTAGTTTTAGGTTTCACAGACCGCTACTACTTCCCCCCAATTATTCATGATAATTTAAAATTTATATAAAAAAATAAAATTAAAAAGGCATTGCTAAATGAAAATATTGGTGATCTAACTTGACTAGCGTATTCTAGTATCGGCGTAACATAAGTCATATAAAGAGTCCTAGTAACGTAAGGGTCAGAAAACTCCTTAGACCAAAGTTTAACAAAACCAAGCATAGTGTTAGCCTTACTAACTATATTATCAAAATGGGAGTGGAATTTTAAGTTACTGTCACAGAGTATTCCTAAGTCATGATAACCGTGATTCTTGGACGAAGCGCACCATTAAGATAATAATCGGTGGATGGTGAATGTGTTTGCGGGAAAACGTAAAATCGTGGCATTTGTTAACGTTGAGCTCCTGGTAGTTCTTCTGTCATCAAATTTAAAATTTATTTAAATTCTCCTGAAGGACAATACTATCTGTGAGAGATGAAATTAACTTAGAAATATTTATATCATCCGCAAAAATAATTATTTAACTATTTCAAATTAATATTCTAATGATTAAATAATAAATTCTTAAGCTGTTAAGAATTGGCAGAAGTACTCAGAATTGTGATGCAACTTTAAGCCTTATACAGCGTTTTCTATATGCCTTTGTAATGGATTTTATTATAGTTTAGGATTATGCATGAACCTAGGTAGAGGTCAGTGTCAGTAGGTTTTGAAAGTAATGTGTTACACCTTATTAAAAATACAAATATTTTTCCAGTTCGAAATGCTATGTAAATCCATCAAAATTTCCAACTTTTTCTGCATAATTAGAATACTTTATTATATTAAGCTTTATTACTCTGCTTCTTCTACCATAAAATTTTACCGAAAACTTTATTCCGCATTTACTGTATGATGATGAGGGGATAGTTTAATAAAACAAGTTAGAACTCATATTCGGTGATTCAACATGCAATAATGAGAATTTTTTCCTACATATTATTATTATACACATCATCCATGTAAATAATCCCCGTATCTTTAATCTGCACTAGTTTATGGAGGTATCAACTTCGAAATTTTAAAAATTAATATTATTAATTTTTTTTTCGTAGGAATGGTGGGGAAATCTTTTATTTCCACAGTGTGTCGGAGTCTATGATGTTGTATAGTTACCGACTAGAACCCTACCGCTCTTTCCCACGATGAAATCCAGCTCGAGACCGCTTTCGCATTACTGCGAGTTGAATCGTGCTGTTCTTTCGTTTCACTTTGTTGTTTTCTTTTTGGAGTCGGCGCAAAATTAACACTATATCTCTAAATTTCTAATTTACTAAAATTTGTTGGCATTCATTACCTTCATTTACTTATATTTTAAGTTACATTGCTACCTAGCGTCAAAAATTTGAAATATAGTTAGAATTATTTTAACGAAGACCCTTAACATATTTGTTTGATACTTACCTTGTTAAATTCAATATTTAAGTTCAATATTTAACACGGACATTCGTCCATACGACAGTAGTTGTGGAAGTAAATATCACCACAGCAACATTATCTAAAAAATTCAGAAAGATTCACTCAAACCAGATATTTTAAATATATATTTTAATTAAAGCTTTTACTTAAAAAAAATATAAAACTCTTCCCATTTTGAAGTCGTTTAAAAAACTATATCTTATTACTATAGTAATAAGAAAAATTTAAACAAAGTTTACACTTACATAATATGTAACAGAAATAAAAATTAATAAGAATCACATTTTATTTTAGTAATATAACTGGCTCTGAACTGGCAGGAACCGTTTAAATAAAAGAAAGAAATTAAAAATGGACTTTGAGGAAAATAAATTTAACAGATTTAGGAATAAAATTTACAGAGGCATTTACGGAATTTTAAATTTTAAATATTTTAAATTAAACTCTGATGTTTATGGAAATAAACTATTCGGATTTCACTTAGCATGGATGAAATGGTTTGGCTATATTATTTCATTCGATCAAAACTATGAACTTTTACATTTTTTCCGTGGTATCGGGTTAACATTATTAATGGTAATTGGGACAATCTTATTGGTAAAATATATTTAATTATACTATTGCAAATCAATATTCTAATTATAATAAATAAAATTTTAAGCTGTTAACAATTGAAACTAGTAATCAGAATGTTGCTGCAACTTTAAACCTTACAGCGTTTTCTATATGCCTTTGTAATGGATTTTATTATAGAGCTAGTATGTCTGAAAATATTTCATATATAAAAACACAAAAAAATATTTTTTATAATAGGATTTTTCAAGCTCATAACACACATTCATGATGACATAGATAATATGTTGAAGATTGGGGATCAATACGAATTAAAAGTTTTTCAACAGACCTGTAAATATGTATTTGGATTGACTATGGGCTTATGTTTACCATCAGTTGTAGTTGGAATAGTGCTTGGTGGAGAATATTGTTATGGTGTTTTTATCAATTCATCATTAATATTTGATGAAACTAAAGTAAAAAAAATTTATCTATACAAATTTAATTTAATTTAAAATATAACTGCTTTGAAATGTTTCCAATATATCCACGAAGATGCCATTAATACTTAAATTATTCGCATTCGTTGATGACTCTACCAATTTTGTTTTATTTTATATCGGACCGTTATATATAACATACTTCGGAATTCTAACTTTTGCACCATGGCATACATTCATGATTAGCTTAATGTCATATGTTGTTTTTAAATTGAAAGTCATAAATTATCAATTGGAAAACATAAAGGTTCATTGCATATTGCACCTTTTACACTTTAATACTCTTGATATTTCTCTCAGGTAAATGGTATCCAAAACAAACACAAAATGCAGAAAAAATTAACAGATTTTGCAGAGGAAGAGAAAGCTCGATATCAATTAATAGAAAATTGTATTAAAAATCAACTAAATATTAGAAGGTTTGTTCTTTAAAATTAATTAAATTAATTGAAATTAATTCTATAATAAAAATAAAGATTTGTTAAGGAATTGGAAAAGTTAATATCAGTTCCAGTTTTTATGGACTTCACAATATTTACTGCTATTTTATGCCTTATACTTTATTATATGACAGGAGTAAGTCACTATTATCCTATAAATTACTTATTTTGATTTCTTCATATATTTCTAATTAAATTTAAGGATAATTTAACCATAGTGGATTATATATTTTTTTCCATATTTATGTCTATGACCTGTGGAGTTCTTTGGCTTTATTATTATCATGCCAATGAGATAAGTATTTATGTACTTTAATTTAAAATTTGAAAATTTGGTTTACTTTCAACTGATAATATTACAGAGTGAATTAACTGTCTATTCAGCATATTGCAGTGATTGGTATAATTTTTCTCCAGTTTTGAAAAAAGCAATCTTATTAGTAATGATTGGTTCGCAACATCCAATAAAGATGAAATCATATTTCGTACGGATGGATTTATCAACTTTACTTCAAGTAAAATTAATTTAGTTGCTATATAATTAAAATCATATTATTGTCAATTTTCATTTCAGATATTACGATCATCGTACAGTTATTATAATATACTCAACAGCATAAGGAAATAATTTGACCACATCAGATTTCAACAAAATTGCTGTAGCTTATTATAAAAATATCACGCTATTAACATGAAATTGTATGAAAATTATAATGTGTATCAAAAAATATTATTGCAAAATTAAATAAATCTTAAATTAAAGATTTGACGAGTTCATTTAAGTTATTGTATAAAATTGTTCTTTATTTTTTTAAATTTATTTAATTAGTTATAATTATAACACACAACAAAAACTAACTAACTAAATATTATAACTTCCAACGAAAATTCGATTTATTTCAAAAACATATTGGAAAAACTATAAAAATTTGTTTACATAGTAGAAAAAAATTAAAATTTCATATAGTATGACTTGCTTTTGAAATATATTGAAAAAATCAAAAAAATCAAATATAATATAATTTTGATTTTTGGTTTGTATTTCATATTTTAGCATTTCCCTTTATTATCAAAATGTAAGGGGACCTCGAACTAAAGTGCCTGAAGTCTTTCTAAAATCGTAAATGATTTCTTTCAACGTTTTCGCCTTTAAGTGAGATTAATTTAACTGATTAATTTCACGACAATTAATTTTTTAATGCAGACTTTAGCGTTTTTCGGAAAGAGTGTTTTAATTCTTCTGGGCGTGGGGTTCTTATTGTGGTTAATTCTAATTTTGACGCTTGCTTTTTCAATATTCCCAACACTATTAATGTCGAATTAATTTTTGTTCGGATTATTGTTGGTCGTAGAAGCGTTTATGTTTTGAATTTTTACATCCGTCCTGTTAGTCGTATAGAATGTTACCAAATCTTTTTAAATCGGCAAATTTATGTTCAAATGATGTTCAAAACTGTATTGTTATCGATTATCGAATGTCCTCAATATCTGTCTGTAATTGATCCTTACCATCCTTCGGTGTCTTTAACTTTTTCTTATGATGTTGGAAATAATATTAATGAAAATAATAATAATATTTATCCGTATCGCTTCAATTTCTGTAAAACTTATTTGGAAAAATTAAATTATTTACTTAAAAATGTCAACTTTGAGGTAATTCTTATTTCTAATAATATTATTGATTTAATTATATCTAAATTTTACTGTTTAATCTTTGAATGCATCCAACATCCACAAAAATGTTTCTTCATCATTATGGCGTAAGTTTTTTAACAATTCGATCTGACTCAGTTCTTTGGTATATCTTAGCATTTCAAACGAATTTTCCGGATTTTCTAAAGATCTCTATGCTAACTATATAAATCAAATGCAATTTTAATAGCAGATCTAAAAGCTTCTAATATTAATATTAAAAGGAAATTTTGTGCTTGACGTATATTACTTTACGTATATAAAAAATAATGCTCATCGTATCTCTAAATATTCATTTTGAAACGGTTGTTGGTAAAATTCGTAATTTAAAAGATGATATTTACTCATCTGGACCTGACGTTACACCTGAAATAAGTTATTCTAACTACTCGTAATTATTTTGTTTTAATACAAACTAATATTTCTCAATATAAAAATTTCAATAATTATGAAACAAATTCATAGCTTATTCAAAATAGTTTTTGAATTTAATTGTTAGGTACAAATAAGTAAGATATACTAAATTATAATATAGCCTCTCATAAAAAAACACATAATTTATCAAGTAACTTCCGAAATTTATATTACATCATAATTGTCAAAACTACAAATTCTATAATTTCGTGAATGCAAATGAACGTCCTAAACGAGCTATGATCAAATATCTCATCACCACTCTACAAGTTAATATTTCCATAAATAATTAATTAGTTATATTTTTGTATATTTTTAGGATGAGGATGACGGAATTAAAAGGTTGATTGCATGTTGTAACTTTCCAATTAATAAAAAAATAATTAATACAATTTCAAGGACACAGTAATTTTAAATAAAGCTGTGATTTCTAATATTGTGTCGTAAATTGGGGAATTTATAAACGTATGATAATTATGCATTCAAATTATATTTAAGGACATATCGATCTTATATTATACGTAAAATCTGTTTACATATGTAAATATTTTAAAATATTTAGAACTGAAATAACAATTTAGTTAATTAACGAAACACTTACATGCAAATGCAATTAACACTTCCAATTATTGAAAATTATTTTAAGAAAGGAATATTATCGCACCTGACAGAACTCACAAAATATGTATAGTAATTATTGACAGCTATGGTAACTGGACAACTTTAAACAAAGTATTTCGTAAAAAGTAAAATTTAAGACAGATTATTTTAGTAATCTAACTGACCCTTCATTGGTAAGAACTGATTAAATAACATTACGGAAATAAAAAACAAAGTACAGAAGTAAAAATGGACTTAAAGGAAAATAAATTTAACCAATTTGGAATGAAATTGTACAACTTTTTTTACAAAATTTTAAAATTAAAATATTTTAAATTAAACTCTGATGTTTATGGAAATAAACTATTTGGATTTCATTTATCATGGATGAAATGGTTTGGCTATATTATTTCATCCGAACAAAACTATGAAGTTTTACATTTTTTCCGTGGTATCGGGTTAACATTATTAATGTCAATTATTACAATATTATTGGTAAAATATATTTAATTATACTATGCAAATAAATATTCTAATGATAATAAATAAAATCTAAAGCTGTTAAGAATTGGACATACTGCTGAGAAGTCTGCTGCAACTTTAAGTTTTACAGCGTTATCTATATCTCTTTGTAATGGATTTTATTATAGAGCTAGTATGTCTGAAAATATTTCATATATAAAAACACAAAAAAATATTTTGTATAATAGGATTTTTCAAGCTAATAACACACATTCATGATGACATAGATAATATGTTGAAGATTGGGGATGAATACGAATTAAAAGTTTTTCAACAGACCTGTAAATATGTATTTTTATGGACTGTGGCATTATGTTTACCATCACTTGCACTTGGAATAGTTCTTGGTGGAGGATATTGTTATAGTTTTTTTTTCAATTCAGCATCATTATTTGATGAAGCTAAAGTAAAAAATTTGTTATCTATATAGAAATTTAATTTAATTTAAAACATAACTACTTTAAAATGTTCCCAATATATCCACGAAGATGCCATTAATACTTAAATTATTCGCATTCGTTGATGACTCTACCAATTTTGTTTTATTTTATATCGGACCGTTATATATAACATACTTCGGAATTCTAACATTTGCACCATGGCATATATTCATGATTAGCTTAATGTCATATGTTGTTTTTAAATTGAAAGTAATAAATAACAAATTGGAAAATATAAAGGTTCATTGCATATTGCACCTTTTACACTTTAATACTCTTGATGTTTCTCTCAGGTAAATGGTATCCAAAACAAACACAAAATGCAGAAAAAATTAACAGATTTTGCAGAGGAAGAGAAAGCTCCATATCAATTAATAGAAAATTGTATCAAAAATCAACTCAATATTAGAAGGTTTGTGCTTTAAAATTAATTAAATTATCGATATTAATTCTATAATAAAAATAAAGATTTGTTAAGGAATTGGAAAAACTAATATCAGTTCCAGTTTTTATGGACTTCGCAATATTTACTGGTATTATATGCCTTACACTTTATTATTTGACAGGAGTAAGTCACTATTATCCTATAAATTACTTATTTTGATTTCTTCATATATTTTTAATTAAATTTAAGGATAATGTAACCATAGTGGATTATATATTTTTTTCCATATTTATGTCTATGGCATGTGGACTTCTTTGGCTTTATTATTATCATGCCAATGAGATAAGTATTTATGTACATTAATTTAAAATTTAAAAATATGGTTTACTTTCAACTGATAATATTACAGAGTGAATTAACTGTCTATTCAGCATATTGCAGTGATTGGTATAATTTTTCACCAGTTTTGAAAAAAGCAATCTTATTAGTAATGATTGGTTCGCAACATCCAATAAAGATGAAATCTTATTTGGTACGAATGGATTTAACAACTTTACTTCAAGTAAAATTAATTAAGTTAGTATATAATTAAAATCAAATTATTGTCAATTTTCATTTCAGATATTACGATCGTCGTACAGCTTTTATAATATACTCAACAACATAAGGAAATAATTTGACTACATCAGATTTCAACAATAGCGTATAATATATAAAAATATCACACTATTGATAATGAAACTGTATGAAAATTATAGTGTGTATCAAAAAATATTCTTGAAAAATTAAATAAATCTTAAATTAAAGATTTGACGAGTTCATTTAAATTATTGTATAAAATTGTTCTTTATTTTTTAAAATTTATTTATTTAGTTATGACACACAACAAAAACTAACTAACTAAATATAGTATAACTTCCAACGAAAATTCGATTTACTTCAAAAACATATTGGAAAAACTATAAAAATTTGTTTACATAATAGAAAAAAAATCAAATTTCATCTAGTGTGCCTTGCTTTTGAAAAATATTGAAAAACTCAAAAAAATCAAATATAATATAATTTTGATTTTTGGTTTGTATTTCATATTTTAGCATTTCCCTTTATTATCAAAATGTAAGGGGACCTCGACCTAAAGCGCCTGAAGTCTTTCTAAAATCGTAAATGATTTCTTACTTTCAACGTTTTCGCCTTTAACTGAGATTAATTTAACTGATTAATTTCACGACAATTAACTTTTTACTGACTTTAGCGTTTTTCGAAAATAGTGTTTTAATTTTTCTGGGTGTAGGATTCTTATTGCGGTTCATTCTAATTTTGGCGCTTGCTTTTGCAATTATCCCAACACTATTAATATTAAATTAATTTTTGTTCGGATTATTGTTGGTCGTATAACCGTTTACGTTTTGAATTTTTACATCCGTTCTGTTAGCCGACATGCATCCCCATACCATAACCGAACCAGGAAACATCACTTTTTCATTTAAACAATCTTTATGAAATTGATCAGTTTTCTTTCGCAACACTAGCCGCCTAGTGTCCCCTACGCTAAGTTCAAAACGTGATTCATCGCTACATATAATTGAATACCAATCACGTTTTAACCATATGTTTCGCTCCTTGCCCAACGAAGCCCCTTTTTTTCTGGATTGGCGTCAACAAAGGTTTAGATTTTGCCTGTAAATTTTATAATTTGTTTTTCAAAATATAATTATTAAATTATCTATTTAAATTTACTTTATAAAAACCAAATCCAATTTTTGATAAAGCTCGATTTGTTGTTGATACCGAAATTGTTTTTTTAATTTTATCGGATCACTTTTCTGCTATTTCAGCACATCCTGAACGACGGTTTTTCCGGGAAATATTTGCCAATGAACGCAAATCTCGTTCAGATACCTTGGATGGCCTACCTAGTCGTCGCTTGATGGTAGATATAACCCACTTATTCTATATTTTTCGCAAATATGCCTAGCTGTTGACCGAGGTAATTGCATTTCTTTTGCAATTTGGTAAGTAGATTTACCTTTATTAAAGTTAATTATAATAACTTGTCTTAAATCATCAGATAACTCCTTACCACGAAACATCTTAATAATTAATGAGTTACTAATAAGAAAAATTAGCAATTATAATAATTGAGAAACAACAAATTTAACGGTACTCGAAATTAACAAAGGATAAATTCTTACAAGATATACTAAATTATAATATAGCCTCTCATAAAAAAACACATAATTTATCATGTAACTTCCGAAATTTATATTACATCATAATTGTCAAAATTACAAATTCTATAATTTCGTTAATGCAAATGAACGTCCTAAACGAGCTATGATCAAATATCTCATCACCACTCTACAAGTTAATATTTCCATAAATAATTAATTAGTTATATTTTTGTATATTTTTAGGATGAGGATGACGGAATTAAAAGGTTGATTGCATGTTGTAATTTTCCAATTAATAAAAAAATAATTAATACAATTTCAAGGACACAGTAATTTTAAATAAAGCTGTGATTTCTAATATTGTGTCGTAAATTGGGGAATTTATAAACGTATGATAATTATGCATTCAAATTATATTTAAGGACATATCGATCTTATATTATACGTAAAATCTGTTTACATATGTAAATATTTTAAAATATTTAGAACTGAAATAACAATTTAGTTAATTAACGAAACACTTACATGCAAATGCAATTAACACTTCCAATTATTGAAAATTATTTTAAGAAAGGAATATTATCGCACCTGACAGAAATCACAAAATAGGTATAGTAATTATTGAAAGCTATGGTAACCGGACAACTTTAAACAAAGTATTTCGTAAAAAGTAAAATTTAAGACAGATTATTTTAGTAATCTAACTGACCCTTCATTGGTAAGAACTGATTAAATAACATTACGGAAATAAAAAACAAAGTACAGAAGTAAAAATGGACTTAAAGGAAAATAAATTTAACCAATTTGGAATGAAATTGTACAACTTTTTTTACAAAATTTTAAAATTAAAATATTTTAAATTAAACTCTGATGTTTATGGAAATAAACTATTTGGATTTCATTTATCATGGATGAAATGCCTGGGTTATATTATTTCATCCGAACAAAACTATGAAGTTTTACATTTTTTCCGTGGTATCGGGTTAACATTATTAATGTCAATTATTACAATATTATTGGTAAAATATATTTAATTATACTATGCAAATAAATATTCTAATGATAATAAATAAAATCTAAAGCTGTTAAGAATTGGACATACTGCTGAGAAGTCTGCTGCAACTTTAAGTTTTACAGCGTTTTGTATATCTCTTTGTAATGGATTTTATTATAGAGCTAGTATGTCTAAAAATATTTTATATACCAAAATACATAAATAATATTCCTTTGTATAGGATTCTACAAGCTAATAACACACATTCATGATGACATAGATAATATGTTGAAGATTGGGGATCAATACGAATTAAAAGTTTTTCAACAGACCTATAAATATGTATTTGGATTGACTATGGGCTTATGTGTACCATCAGTTGTAGTTGGAATAGTTCTTGGTGGAGAATATTGTTATGGTGTTTTTATCAATGCAGCATCAATATTTGATGAAGCTAAAGTAAAAATTTATTATCTTTATATAAATTTAATTTAATTTAAAACATAACTGCTTTGAAATGTTCGCAATATATTCACAAAGATGCCATTAATACTTAAATTATTCGGATTCGTTGATGACTCTACTAATTTTGTATTATTTTATATCGGACCGTTATATATAACATACTTCGGAATTCTAACTTTGGCACCATGGCATACATTCATAATTAGCTTAATGTCATATGTTGTTTTTAAATTGAAAGTAATAAATAACAAATTGGAAAATATAAAGGTTCATTGCATGTTGTAACTTTACACTTTAATACTCTTGATGTTTCTCTCAGGTAAATGGTATCCAAAACAAACACACAATGCAGAACAAATTAACAGATTTTGCAGAGGAAGAGAAAGCTCGATATCAATTAATAGAAAATTGTATCAAAAATCAACTCAATATTAGAAGGTTTGTTCTTTAAAATTAATTAAATTAATTGAAATTAATTCTATAATAAAAATAAAGATTTGTTAAGGAATTGGAAAAATTAATATCAGTTCCAGTTTTTATGGACTTTATAACATTTACTGCTATATTATGCCTTATACTTTATTATTTGACAGGAGTAAGTCACTATTATCTTATAATTTTTTTTTGTCATATATTTCTAATTTAATTTAAGGATAATATAACCATAATGGATTATATAATATTTCCTTTATATATGTCTATGGCCTGTGGAATTCTCTGGCTTTATTATTATCATGCCAATGAGATAAGTATTTATGTACTTTAATTTAAAATTTGAAATTTTGGTTTACTTTCAACTGATAATATTACAGAGTGAATTAACTGTCTATTCAGCATATTGCAGTGATTGGTATAATTTTTCTCCAGTTTTGAAAAAAGCAATCTTATTAGTAATGATTGGTTCGCAGCATCCAATAAAGATGAAATCTTATTTCGTTCGGATTGATTTATCGACTTTACTTCAAGTAAAATTAATTAAGTTGGTATATAGTAATTAAAATCAAATTATTGTCAACTTTCGTTTCAGATATTAAGATCGTCGTACAGTTATTATAATATACTCAACAGCATAAGGAATTAATTTGACTACATTAGATTTAAACAAATTTCTGTAGCGTACAATATATAAAAATATCACACTATTAATAATGAAATTGTATGAATATTATAATGTGTATCAAATAATATTCTTAAAAAATAAAGTTTTATAGTTTGTATTTATAAGAAATTACATCTTAAATTAAAGATTTGATGATACCATGTTCATGTAGCATGTACATTAATTTGCTAATATACTATTTCAAATTTATTGAATTGGTATTATAGATACAGCAGAAGATATATAGTTATTGTGATATTTCACTAAGTTCAAAATTTAGTTTAATTTAAAATGTTGCATTTTAAATCTTATAATTAAAAATGTTGGAAATAGAAAATATAGTTTTGATCTTCTAATTGGTTTTTCATGTAGATATCATTTATTAATTGATATATTTTTAAAATATTACATTTTAACAACTTATTATTATATTATTGATTGACTAATTATAATGCAATACAAAATGACACTACATTCCGCAGAATAATATATGAAGTCACGACATTCCTCAGCAACAAAACCCCTTATTTAAGGCGCTTATTGCGTTATGATAAATAGCTTTCAAATATGATTTATTTATTCAAATATTTTAAAAGGTCAGTTAACCATTTTAGGAATTTATCAGGTGGTAATATATAAACGTAATTAATTATCAAACTATAAATATTATAATATAATTATAGCTACTATTACATTTTTTTCAAATATATTTTTATTCTTTTTTAAAATAACAGAAAAATTACATCCATTTTAAAGAGTTCTTAAATTTTTAATTCGTTTAAATAATTAAAAATATTATTTATATTCCACAAATTTAATATTTCTTTCTTTCTATATCATATAATTTTCATGACTCGAAAAATTAATAATTATTATAATTTGATTGTACTGGAAAATTGGTGATTCCTCTTGTGCTAACAAAAATTTATGGATTAAACTAGATTGACCTAGTCTAAGACGAATTAATTGAGTTTTTTTCTTCATTAATTATATATTTTTGTCCAGCTAGTATTGTTTTTAATTTATTATTACTAATATTTATGCATAGCTTATTCCATTGTAATTTTAATGTTTTCGATTATTGTAATCCATATGAAATGGTTCCGATATTGATTACCTAGCGAGTTTATCAACTAGTTCTTTGTTATATATAAAAACATCACATGGAATCCACATTAAAGTAAAAAATGTTCTCGTATTTTTATATATGATGTTGATGTCCTTCATATCAATAGCAATTGGGCACTCTATCCTGAGAATAGCGCTTGAATAGCGCTAAGTGAATCTGAATAGTTTAAAATTTTATTATTATTATTATTTATATTCACAATTATGATTGATAACCACACATTTATATTCTGAATTTCATACGGAATGGTGAAATACATAGAATTTTCCAAACTGATAATATACTTTACAAATTTTCTTTCGTAAACTTCATATTTCAATCAATTCTAATTCTAGCAATAAATATTTGAATATTCTGGGATTATAATGAGAATTTTTAAGATATTAACAAACTTTTACACAATTTTATTAACAAATGTATGCAATTTTTACAAAGTTTCAAATCATCATCTTTTAAACAAGTAATTTTTCAATCATAAATTAATTTTTTAGATTAATTTTAGTGAAATTTTTTTTAGTAATGTAAAATTCGAACAACTATAGAAAAAAAAACGTTTCTTTTTACATGGACTCTAATATTAAAATATCGCTGCGACTGTGATATCATACATTTTTTTATTAGTAAGTACTTAAAAAGGAAACTGAACAAAACGTTGGTACTTTTAATTTACAATTTTTTATGTTCACAGAGAAATTATATCTTTTGTTACAACATTTTATTTGTCTTTTCCTAATATCAAATAGAAGAAAAAAAAAGGATTCGTTGTAATTATTTCTCTTATATTTTTTTTTTTATAATAAAAAAAACTTTCCCAGACATAATAATTATGAAAAAATAAACGGAAATTGAAATTTCCCTTGGGGTTTTTTGTCAATATTAAAGGACTTTTTAAAAATCATTACAAAAAAAAATTCTACTTTTTTTATAAACGACATCCTAAATAAAGTTTAATAATTATTTTCAGTTCCTTTAAATTAAATTTCTTAACTAAAAAGTTTTATATTTTTAATAAGCAATCAAATTCTAATTTCATATTTTCTAAAATATTGAATTAATACCAAGAATAATTTTGAAAATTATTAATCTACAAGAAATTGGAATTATGTAAATTTATCGAATTTTATTGGAAAATAATTATTTAATAAAAAAAAAAAGATAAATCGATTAAAAATATTTCTTTAATATTATTTCTTATTTTCAAAAATTTAAAATTCTGTACATTTTTCTTAAAAAGTTTTCCTTTCATTATTCTTTCATTTTTTGTTTTGTTTTTACGTGTTCGGGAAATTGAATTTCATAATTTCATCAAAACTTTTCTCATTATATTTTCTTTACATGCATCGTATTTAATAAAATATCCTTATTATACAATAATGAAATTCGAAAGTTTATCAGGTACAATATAAAAGAAGTACGCTTATAAAAATTAATATGAAATATAAAATTGTGATCTAATAAATTACTCTTAAGATTAGGTATTAAAAAAAAAGTAAATTTGGTGGATTTTTACTAAAAAACAATCTATTTTAGATTTTTAAATAAAATATGTAAATTATGTTCATTGAGGATAAAGAAATGTATACGTATAGCGAAAACAAATTAATTATGTCGGTTGTAATGTAAAACATGATCTTAAAATATCTTAATTCATTTGATGTTGAACTGGCATAGAAATGTACATTTTCATAATTGGGTAAAAACAATAAAGAAATTCTATTTTAGGTGTCATAAGGAATTCTATGAAAATTTCCAAAAATAATATAGACAATGAACTAGCCGAGAAAGGCTCAAATATTTTCTACAGGAGTACAGGGAGTGTAAAAACAATTTGAAGTCAAAATAAAAGTACTGAAAGTACTGACTATCAATCTTACTAGGATGGGTAACTAACTGTGGAGCAGATTACTTGAAAATGGCTAAGATATTTCGGTAAAGGATTTAAAAAAAGGTTTTGCATATTTCACAGAAGGTTGCACGGGTTGTCTTAACAAAGTTTTTAAATTTAATCTCATATAGTCTAGTCCTCCTGTTAATATTTCACTTGATTCTTAATTCATCAATAAATTTAAAATCAAGTCCATTTCAAATAAAACTGAAAATCAATTTAAACATTGTGTGTGTACATAAAAACAGTCACTACAACTGAACTAAACATAATTCAGCTCGGTATCTTCATTATTAAACTAGAAAAATAAAATAGAATTTCGACGATACTTCTCATTACATCACTGCAATATAAAGATGTTCAGTTCTATTAAGAACATTATAACATTCCAAGAAGGAAAAAAAAATGTAAACGATTTACTCTATTCAACAAAAAAATGTGCCTCTGTCAATATAATAAAAGTTCATAGAAATAAAAATAATCCTTAAATTTTTTTTAAATACTCAAGAAAATATATTGACAAAGTCTTTTGCTTTTTAAACTTAGTGATATTTGTAGGTGAAGTAGAGAGAATAAAAAACTTTCAAAACCTACATGGATTGCAATTACAATAGAATTTCATTAAATTGATTTATTATACTATATAAAATCAAAATAATAACTTACTTATTAGGCCCTACAGCTTTAATTAACCTGGACCGAAGAAAAAGAGTTTATGCAGAGTACTCTTTCCTGCACACCAATTCTCCTGCTTTCGCTTATGTTAAGCATCCCAAAACCCGCTTCAACACTGTATCTAACACTTTTTCGCTAGGTCAGCTTCCTAAAACAAGTCATATAGCTCATGATTATAGCAAAGATGCAACAAAGACTTTTCCTTTCAAACCACCTTAAGATCTGCCTATCAACATTAGACATAATTCATGACTATACACGATACAGCAGCCCTGGGACGATGAGTGTGTCTTGTACAGTGTGATATATTGGCCTTGATCTCATCTTGATCTCATTAGCTGACTTAAAACATAAAACCATGCAGATTGACGATAACAATTCTTTGAGGCTGTTGAATTTCCATCAGTTTCTGACGATACAACTGAGGTGTATAAATTCTTTCACCTTCTCAAACCCAAAAATTTTGTAAATAAATATGTTTAAATAATATTTTTTATGATTCTAACCACAAATCTATAACAAGTTTAAGTTCACATGCTTCTATGCTTTTCAATACAAAAACAATAATAATAACTTATACGAAAAAACCTGAATTACTTTTTACGATTCATAAATATTTAGAATTTAATTGCTTTTTTATTTATGGTTTATTCATTAGGGAAAAGCCACAAGCTGAAAATTTTTATTCTAGAGAAATATTTTCTATTTTTTTTTCTATATGTAATTTCTTTAATATAAATTTTTGGTTTAAACAACGAAAAATATCAAATTTACTATCATAAATTTTATGAACTTATAAAGATTTTAATGTTTTTTTAATGTATCTACGTTAAATAAAATTTTGTACAATAAATTGGAAAGATTTATATAAGAAATACAAGTAATAATCATAAATTTATTTTAAAATAAAATTAATATTTTGTTAAAAATTTAATCCTTTCTTTTTTGTTTTCTTTTTTTTTTTTTTTGAAAACTTTAACTATTTTATTATATAATTTCTAAATTTGTTCCATAGCGAAGATGTTCCGAAAATTAAATTAATTATTTAGTAATTCAAAAATTTTATTCATATTATATTTAAATAAATTTATTGGTACAATACGAACGTGTGCTTTACGATAAATTGTATATGCACCAACCAATGAAAAAGCAATCGTTTTTCTAAAAACTTTTAAGGAAAACATGAACAATTTTTTAATAATTTTCCTAGTATCTTCACGTATAAATTTCAATTCCATTATGGTAATTTTATATAAATAATTGAAATTATGTTGAAATTTTTTTTACACAAATTTGTAGAAACATGCAGTTTTTTTTTACTCCAGAGGATTTTGGAACTTATTCTTAGAAACAATGTTTTTAGCTTATAATATTTAGTTATATAGAAAACATTTTTATATGCATTTGATAAAGATAACTTGAATTTTATATGCATTTTAATGCACCTAAAAGTATCTAAAGGAAGATATTAAATTTCACATTATATAATAGAAATATATATTTAAAAATTCATAGATTCGAAAACGAAAATTTGATGTTTACAGAAAATGGAAGTTTTTTAGTATGATACGTTAATGTACTCCTGACAATTCTAAATAATCAGTATAAAATTTATCATTACATAAATTTTAATTGAAAATTAAATTCATAAATTATGTACAAATTATATGAAAAATAAAAAATATTAACAATTTTGTGTTTGTCCTTTAGGTAAATAGAAAAATTGATTACCAAAAAAATGTAATAACAAATAGTCAAGAAAAACAAAATTGTGAATATTTTGTTACTCCTTACAAACGAGGAACTTCAAGAATTGAACAGAACAATAAGGACTAAATATTATAAATTAAATAAAATACTTTTTCAAACCAATGTAAAAGTTGTTATAAAAATGTATTAATATTTTTAAAATTATTAATAAATGAAATAAAGATCCATTAAAGAAAATGACAAAAATTAATGTAAATACAAAACGATTAAAATTTATGGTTCAAAAGTTTCCTGGAATATTTAAAAATTATATCCTTGTTACATTGATGACAATTCTTCATTTATATAAAATCATGATAAATGGTTAATTTAAGAATTAATGGTTAATTCATAAATGATTGGTAATTCAGTAGTAGTGGCTGATTTATAAAGAATTTATAAAGAATTCATGGTATTAGACATGAAGAATCAGACACTACTACCTGTATCAGTTTAAATACAAGACACTATAGGTAAAATACATCTGCTCTGCTGTCATATGTATTTTAGCTATAGTGTTTCGGGTTTATATAATACAAGATAGTAATCTAATACAAAGGTAGTAAGTAGTGCCTGATTCTTCATAGTTAATGCCTGGCTAAATTTAAATTTTCCATTCAAGTGAAATGTGCTTTCCAGTTGATTTATTATATTTTGTCAGCCATTTATGTAAACGTTGACTATTTTTAACGTTTAAAAACAATTGCTGTTTTCAACCTAAAATTCTTCTTCTGTTCTTCTGATGCAGTTTTTAACAATATGCGGCCATATAACAAGTAAATATTAATACTTGTATTTTATGAAATTATATTAAAATTTTAAGAATTATTTACTTATTTTGAGATGAATTCATCAATAAACTGGACCCGCAAAACAGCGGTTGGTTATATTTTTATTAAATTCGGCGCACAAGTTCATCCAAACTTGATCCTGATGCCCATACGAGAATGGATCGATACTTTCAGTAGTTCTATAAGAGCAATTTTTGTATATGTAATTTAAATTCTGATTGTAATATAATTTGTGTCTGCAAATTTTTGGGGTCGGCAATTTTACTGGGTCCCTACCAAATTGTGAATTATATAAAAACAAAATTGGTGTTAAAGAGATGTGAAATTTTTAAGTACCAATGTTTTTTTTACAAAGTCTCGCTTAATACTATTAATTATAAATCTATGTTGGATATAAATTACTACTGAACTTAACTATGAGTTATATACTACCAATAGTTGTTACCAGCTTATTTTCCAATTTAGAAATTGTTTTTGAAGTAACTTCATTAAAAATATAGTATTCATTTACATTTTTTCGTTTGAAATTCATAACTTTGGTTCGGTTTCTATAAAAACTATCAAAATATATCTATAAAACAATCCATCAAATTATATTAAAATATCATTAATCATTCGCGGTTCAAATTGAAAATTGAAATTCTAAATATTTTACAATCTTGCGATTGTTCCAATTGATAAACTTTTATATATTTTTTTAAATAAAAAGAAAAAGTAAAATAAAATCTGAATTGTAAAAAGTGTCTGAAAATGATTAATGTCGTTTTTTATGTTTAGAGATTTAACCATTTAAACTTTTTGATTATTTCTGTATTTTTTATTCTTAATAAAATCAATAAATTCATAATTAATTTATTATTTGGTTTTAAATTTCAATTTATTAATTCTACATTAAAGTTTCTCGGTAAAATGGAAACGTTTAAAAATATCTTATAATATTTTAAGTATAAATTTATTTTCCATACACTTAAAATTTAGTATAAAGGCAAATTCTGGCAACAGGTGAACAAACATAGAAAACATAATCCAAAATTATGTTCTCATGACACTTATGTGTATTACTACAAAAAGAAAACACCACATTTCACATTACGAATATAAAAGTCCTACTATTTCATTTCCTTCGATTGGAACTTATCCAATAAACTTCAACATATTTTATGAGGAGTCTTTGTAATCGTGCAACAATTGAAATTTATTTTCTTTTGATTAACTTTTTACTTATATTTATATATGAAAGTTGAAATAATTTATGTGACAAATAAATTAGGATAATTTGAACAAATGTGAAAGGATGAATTGTAATATTTTATGAAAATTACAATTTATATGTTGCCAACTAAATTTTTCAACAAAATTTATTTCTTCTATAATAAAATTCATTTCTATATGAATTTCTTAAAAAGTCTTAAGATTTTTTATAAAAATTTAAAATAATTTTAAATTTATTTTATGAAATCTTTAGTGCTTGGTAGGTTAGGTTAAAAGTGGTCCATGATGATTCGTTGTCAAAATGCAGCACGAGAGATCTCATAGATCCATTGTGGGCCATACGAAAAGTACAAAAACCTAGCACTAATCTTGTCATTAATTCTACTTACACTTATAAAAAGAAGTATTCCTCAACTGTGCAGTAGGTTACGTATAATGTGAATCCTAATATCAAGTGAATCCATTTGTCGTATTATGTGAATCCCAAGATAGGATAGATAACGTAAATCATGTGAATCACTATATCATGTGAATCCAAAGATAAATAACGTAATTACCGAACAGTGACCAGTAATGAGGCACTGTTCGGGATTCAAACAAATAATGATCTCCAATTTCTTCTTAGACTTAATGTCTGGTAATATTTGTATCAAGAGAAATTTAAAATATTTGTTTTCCTTTTCTCGTGCAATAAGATATTACCATAAAATCAATTTACTTTAAAAAAGTATTTTCGTATCTTGTTGTTGAATTAAAGTTTTCGTAAACTTTCCAGACTTTACAAATTTTTGTAAACTTTATGATAAATAAAATTCTTTTGCAATTACATTTTCTGCAGTTTTATTTAGTATCCTGGGTGATTATTATATTGAAATTTTCTTTTTGTTTCTATCACTTTAAACTCATTTGGAAATTGTTTTAGCGTTGATGCAAAATTTTCAATTTAAGTTAACAAAAACGTTTTCTATTTTCACTTATTTCTTGTTTGTAATTTACATGACTACAAAGAAAATTTAAATTTTCTTCTCTTGATCGATTTTAATAAAATTTGTTTACGTGTCAGGAATAATTTCATTCATTAAGATTAATATTTAGATATGGATGAATTATGTGATAATGAATTATGGTTTTTTTATGTTTTGTTATCATTGTTTGCATCATAATCAAATTTTAGAAAGTAATATCGCGTAGTTAGTATTTATTATAGAAATTAGTATTATGACATTAGAAAATTTTCCAGTGTCGTGAAAATGAATTTTAAAATTATGTAAAAAAAAAAATGTTTTTATTTATTTTTATTTAACTGTTTATATTTTAATATTCCTCAGATATAATAATATGAAACAACGAAAAAGTCTTTTAAAGTAAACAAAATTCATACTTTTATTCACAATATAATATTCAAATATGAAAATATTAATTTGAAAACGTGCCAGGAAATTTAATCAAGTAATAAATTAAAGTTTCAAAAAAAAATGTTTGTACATACAATTTCGATATCAAAATTTCCTAACAACTTCATACCAATACCCAAAAAAACAAAAAAAAAATTTCAGTTATGGCTTTCCTTTCTTAATTTAACTTCAATTGGACATGATCACGCATACTAAAAATTTATTAATTTCGTTCGATAAAAATATAACGATAAAAAAAATGAATTACCAAAAATTTGTATCCTTTTTAAAATTGTGTGACAATTTTTTTTTTATTACAAAATATTATTAATAATACTAAAAATTTAGAAATTTGCAAACTTTTTTTAAGTGTAATTCTAATTTTTTTGTGTTTCTACAGGCGACGTAGATTGAAAAGGATATAAGTTTAAGGACTTAAATGTTAAATTTAAACTTAATAGATAAAGCAAATTAACAGAAAATGAATTTGATCAATATGACCCCAAAAAGTTATCAGGTTTAGATTTAATGGAAAATTTACGATTGGTACAATATTTTCCTGAAGTGATTCTAACACTAGTTGGTGTAAATTAAATTACTCTTGCAGATAAAACTATTTACTTAGTTACTTAGCTACTATGTTCCCTTAAGTGGCATATATTGTCCATCAAACCTACGCAACACTGTTGTTAAATTATAACAATTTGCTTCAATTTCGTCAGCTTATACTAAGTTTGTAGTGTTCCTGTTGAACTGATCTGCGGCAAGTTTTCTAGGACGATGCACTTTGAGTCAATACATGTCCTGTAATGGAATTATCTCCTTCAGAGATCGTATCATCAATCCACTACTGATCAAACTATCTATTTCTCGTGGCCTTTTTTTAGAAAAACTATTATAAATGGAATCAAATGGTTTAACAGTAGTTGATTATTGGGGCTACATTAAATGTAATTTGAAAGAATTTGATTACTTAACTTTCTTAGTATCTTATAATATCTGGTATAATATCTGATAACTGGTATAAGAGTAAATATTCTTTGGGTCATGCATTCATGGAATTAAATAAAATATATTATTGGAACGATATTCTGAATGTACATAGATGGCGGTGGAATTGTTTAAGTAGAAAATATGTTCTTGTTACTGAGTCACAGGAAGAATTATTAAGTATGACATAGACAAGGTATTGGCTCTCATCTTCGTTGTCAAATTGTAAATCTGATTAAGAAAAACATGACGATATTAAAGGAAATTATAGGAAAACTGATTTATATTTTATGGTTTATTACATCAATATTATTAATTTATATTATTCATAATTTATTGATCACATTAAGAACAACTGAAAAGTAGTGCATTGCATTGATGTTTCTTCTATTTAAGTTTATTCAGCATTAAATCAGGACCTTTAATAAAATTTATAAACCGTGATTTTAATATAATGAAAATTTTAATCAATAATGGACAGCAAATATTTAAAAAAATTATATTAACTTAATCAGGGAAGCTTTCTTAACTTTCTTCAAGTTCTAATGGCTAGAATCAATAACATTCTTTTCCGAATTGTGAACTACTATGTAAATAGCCAGTTAAATCAAGTTTTATTATTTTGTTTAAATAATATTTAACTACTTTCTAGTTCTTTCTAAATACTATAACATTTTGTTTGGGTTTGGTCATGGAATCATCATAGCGTAATGCCTTAATCCACTTTTAATAGAAATTTTTTTCTCAGCATGTGAAGAAAATCCAAGCTTAAACTTTAAAGTTATTATCTTCATTTATCTTCATATCTCTTGTTAATGGATCTCTAGTCCGTTTAACAATAATAATCTCACTTTGAACATGTTTTCGCTGCACCAATAAATAATCAGTTTTATTCTTAAGCCTCCATTTCCTTTGCAACATGTTTGGTTGGTTGCGTCTATGTTTGATTCGGATTAGCTACTCAATTACAAATTTTATAAAAAAAAAAAAAAAATTAAATTTATCACTATAAATTTCCTTAAATTTTTTTATATATTTTCCATTGATTTTGGCCCTTAAAGAGATTAATAAAAATCAAGATTTAATGCTACACATCTAAATAGTAAATATTTTGATTTGAAACAGAATAATGAAAATCTTTTACATTTCGGAAAACAAAACGATTTTCCTTTTTCTTTTTTTATCTTTTCGAAAATATGGCAAAAATCTCAAGAATTTTATATAAATAAAGAAATAAATTTATCTTTTTAATATATAAAATTGAGGAAAAAGCAACCGGAAACAGGAACAGAGCAAACGGAAAAAAAAAGAAATGAAAAACAGCAACAAATTTATATAAAAAAATAATATGTTAGGATTTTGTATAATGAATTTATCGTTGTTTATGTATAATATTGTCGAATTGTAGACATAAGAAAGATACAAGAAAATACTTAATCTCTAGACATAATAATGAAAAGACGCATTCCCGGGTGGGAAACACATAGTGGATTTAGGAAATTGTGTTTAAATATTTTTAACTTTACTAAATATTTCTGGACAATAAATCTAAAAGAAAAAAGAAATAAAATTCACAAAATTTGTCAACAAATTTCGTAAAATTTGTCCTTTTAATAGGAAACTTTGAAAAACTCTTCCAGTTAAGATAAAGTAAACATTTTTAATTAATATAAATTATTCAAAAATAATTGAAAATTTATTGTAAAATTAAATATGGCACATTTAAGATCAATTAAATATGGGACAGACAGAAGATCAATTTTTTTGAATAAATTGATATGTGAAACATAATTGATTGATTTGGTATCATTTGTAAATTTAACATAAAAAATAATGTCCACTAAAAATGTGAACTAAAATGATTCAAAATATTATAAATTTGTAAATAATTCATAAAAAAATTGTATTCTTAAAAATACTTTTAATGGATCCGAAGAATCCTTCTTGTTAGATATAGCTAGAGCTACTAAGAAGGATTCAAGCTCACAGGAACATCACAGATAATGAGGTAGCGGACGAGTTTATCGAAAACGAATTTATCGAAAACGAGTTTACCGAAAGCGAGTTTATCGAAAACGAGTTTATCGAATGATCAATTGATCGAATGATCAATTGATCGAATGACGAGTTTAGCGAACAATATTATTATTAAATATTTTCTTTATATACAGAAACTTCAAATGTGTTTATAATAGCATTTGTTGGAAAAAATGCGTTTTAGATAAAAAATATTGAAAAAAGGGTTAAGACAAAAAACGAGAAAAAACATATATGTACGTTTTTTGAAAGCAGTAAAAGAATTAACTGGTCATTGAAATACTCAAACAATAATGACGGATTTTGAAGTCGCAATGATCAACGCATTTCAACGAGAATTTCCAATATTCAGGCATTTTGGTTTTTTTTTTTCATTTTAATCAATGTATTTGGCGTAAAGTACAATTATCTGGATTAAAACAGTAGTATGAAAATGATCCAGAATTCGCATTGATATTTCGAATACTTGCTGCAATGGCATTTGTTCCAACAAATGTTATTATAAACACATTTGAAGTTCTATGTAAAAGTAATATATTTACTGAAGATATGCTACCCGTGGTTGATTATTTTGAGGACACATGGATTGGGCGACCTAATCGTCTCATATTGATATAAATGATCATTTACGATCGATTGCTCACAATCTTTCTTATTAAATTTTACAATTAAAATATAAATATTATGTACATATATAAATAAAATATTTAAAAGTTTTTAATTTTTTAAAAAGATACATGCTTTTATGAGATAAAATCCACAATTCGTAAGTTCCTTAAAAATAATATTTTTCGATAAACTCGTCATTCGATCAATTAATTATTCGATAAACTCGTTTTCGATAAACTAGTTTGCGATAAATTCGTTTTCGATAAACTCGTTTTCGATAAACTTACCGGGAATCGATAATGAACACGCAGAATGTTTTTACCGATTACTTTTGTAAATACAGGATTTCAAAAATACATGTATAAAATAAATTCAGGTTTTTGGTGTACTAGGCTCTAAATTGGTGTAACCAATATAAATTTGGTTACTCCACCAGACAAAAATAAAAACCGATATTAAAATGTGGGATTCCCGCCTTCAATTAGATTATTGTTATTGAAAATTTATAATTTATAATGGATCATGCCTCCAAAATATACAAATTTCTCATGATCTTTCAATAAATATGAATATAGAAAATAAACAGTCCTGCATTTTTGGGTTTTAAGGATTCTAAAACTTATTTTTGTTAATCTGATAATGAATTGAATAAAATTATTATGGTGAAATCTTAAAAATGAATATTACTTGCAGAATTATAAATGAGTTCATTTCTGGTTTTGAAACTATATTTCTTAAATATAAATTTTAATTAAACAAAACTTTTATTAAATCTAATTTTATGTAAACTGTTTTTATTATTTCGAATCATTTTTCTTTAAACAAATCAAAGTTTTTTTGTTACAATTTCCTGAAAATTGTTTAAATTATAATTTTAAAACGTGCCGCGAAAATTAAATTTTTCATACAAATATTTTCAATATTTCAATATTTTATGTCTCGTGAATAGTAATTTTCATTTTCATTTTTTTTCTTATAAAAATAGGTAAGAATAAAAAATTTGTTTTGTTTTGAGTTTTCGCGGTTTTTCACAACGAATATAAATATAATTTATTTTGAGTATTTTGGTTATTTTGTATATACAAAAAATTCCTTTTATGCCATAAAAGAGAATAATTTTCTTATACGTGATGCCATGAAAAAATAATGTTAAAGAAAATGAATTTTCAATTGTTCTGGTTTTGAATTTTCAATTATTTCCGATTCGCCTTCTAAAACAGTTCTTTGAATTGATAAATAATATTTTCATATTTCTCAATTTTATAATTTTGGTTTTATTTAGCTGTCAAATCCTTTTTTATAAACTTTTTCATATCCTTTTAACATTAAATAATTGATATTCTTACATTCCTTAGACTTGCGATTAAATTTAAGAAATATATTTCCTAAAAAATCATCTTCTGTTAAATTAATTCCATTTTGTTTGATATGGAACATTAGGAAAATTCTATTATTTTCAGAAATTTACATAATTTATCCACAGGTGGACAATCATTCAAGTAGAAAATTGTCTTTGAGTTTACAAAAAAAGTTTGCAAAAAAAGAATGTATAAAATTGAATTGCGTCATTTTTATTTGTAAATTTCAATGTCAAATTCCTTAAATCTTTAAGGATAATATTGTCAAAATTATATAAAAAAAAGACTGACGAAATGATTTTTATATTTTAAAATTTTTAATTAATTCTTAAAAATATTGTTTTATTAAAAATACTTTTCATTCTATATCTACCAAGTAATGTTCCAGCTCACAGGAACATAACAGATTATGTAGACTTAGATGAGCTAGCGAGGAGGCTCCGATATGAATGTGTCAATGGTTGAAGGAATGACTTAATATGAATCAGCTAGACATCTACCTTCGCTTCTTATCGATAGCTGATACAAGCTAGAAGCAATTTACTATGTGAAGAAAAATAAAAAAATATGTGGCTGCCGTATGCGTAAAGAAAACAGAAAAACTCTTAAAGCTATCGCAGAGGAAGAAAACTACAATAATTGATGTTTACATGGACCACACTGGCCGATCAGTGAGCACGACATATAACCAGTCGTGCCCAATAGAGAGAAATTCCAATAGAAAAAAATTATCGAGCACTTCATTTACAAGTGCCCAGCGCTATCCGGGATCCGACATTATCCAGGAATCAACTAACTTACCATATATTTTGTTAGCTTTAAAATCTCTTTTAAATCATTTGTTTTTTATGATAAAGATAATAAGAATTCTGGACAGAAGCCAACAAAATGAAAGTCTTATTTTTCCATTTTAAAGTTAGATTTTGATTTATCTTTAAAAATAATAAGTAACCAAAATGTTTCTAATTCAGGGATAAATGTATGAATCCTTTCTGGTGTTCTTTTTATACATCTATCAATCCGTGTAATATAGTACAAATCAATTTATAAATGTATTTAATATTTAATATTACTACAAATTAAATTACTTAAAAGTTATTTAAATTTTTTATTTACGATAATTTTAACGATTTCTTTTTCTATTTTCTATAAATCCTGGTAAAAAAGTGAAATTTAATTAGAAAATATTTTTGTAATTGATAATTTATATGAAATTATCAAAATTAGACAAGCCATTTTAAAGCTTTTTAAATATTCCTATTTCATCAGATTTCAGTATATTACCGAATATAACCTGATATTATAAAGTGAGTCTGTACTGTCTGATTTTTCAATTTAACTGATATTGACTTCTACAGTTTGTAGTCGGAAATGAGAGCTAAATTATTTTGAAGTTTTAAATTGTTATATTTACTAAAAGGAAAAGCTTTTTTTCCATGCTAAAAGAAAATCAGAAAAATACATCATGACATTCCGAAAACTGTTATAATGTGAACGGTTGGGGTAATTTAGAGAGAGAAAACATGGTTGCAGATACAAATCAGATGTGCTAAGGTCCTTTTATTGTTTTTTGGAAAATGTGGTAGAAAAATTAATATATAAAACAATGTCCAATATTTGAATAAATGAATAAGATTTTTGGAAAGATTTATTTTCCTAATTTCAAACCTTTGCAGTAATTTCAAACCTTTTCATTTTATATTCTATAAACAATTATTTTATCGATAATTTTAAAAAAAAATAAAAAAAAATCATTACCTCTTTAATCCTGTTACTCGAATCCTGCAACACATATTAATCGATACTAAATATTCAAATTTTATTATACATAATCGATTCTTGCTAACGTAATTACAATTATACACCTGTAAATGAAATTTTGAAAATTTATAATATAATTTTCAAATCCAATATCAAAAATTTATAAATGTAATTATAATAATGATAATATTTTATTGGTTAGATAGGAAAAATGGATGAATCTGCCACAGGAAATAATCTATTTTAATTCATAATTGCTGCAACATGTGGTTTCAATCCAGATTTTAAATAGATCGAAATTCAAAATTTTTGGATAAATAATTTTATTTTAGGTAGACATAGACCGGAAATTAATTATAGCCAATATTGGATTGTGCTTGTATAGATAAATTTTATTACACATGGAAATTTATATATTTTACAAATCATTTACAATTTAAATATTATTTATTATAATAAAGGTTTAATAATATTTGTTATGGAAAATATAAATAAATTGTGGCAGTATTATCACCTGTTCTGATATAATAGCCTTATAGCTTTAAAATCGTTGGGAAATATATCAAACAAATCCAAGTGGGTAAAAATTTACAAGACAAATGTAAATGGAAAAAACATTTCCTGGACTGGAAAAGTAGCCTTGGTTTAAATTCCAAATTCCTATTAGGTAATCCATGTGCAAAGAAAACTAAAAGTATTTTAACAATTAATAAAGTAAAAGCAAGAATACTAAGAAAGCATGTGGCAACATTTAGGCTGATATATAAACTTATATACAAGTAAGGGTTGTAAAAAGGAATTAGAATCATTGGAGTGCGTTAAGTATTAGACAAAAATGATTTAAGTTTTCAATTTAAGGAGTCAATTTTTCGATTAAATTGGTGATCTTCATGAAAAGGGTAGGATTGAGTGACCTTTTTTTTGTAAAAAGAAAGCAAACCTCGTCGGTGTAGTACAACAGATCTTCGAGGTTTAGATACATGGAGGTACGTGATCGTGAGGCGTCGCTCCAAATAATTATTACAGCGTTAAACCAAAACAATTAATTTTTTGAAAAAAAAATTATTATCAGTTGAATTTGATTTGTAAAAAGTTGCATTTGATTTGTAAAAAGGTGAATTTGATTTACCAAAGGGTGAATTTGGTTTGCAAAAAGATAAATTTGAACTGCAAAAGCATGAATTTGGAGTGCAAACCCTGTATATATGTAACACAAATTTTATTAAATAAATCAAAAATTTTAGTTAAATTTAATTTGAATACCATAATTTCAATCTCCATAGGTAATTAACCAGAAATACATCGAAATATACTTGAAATACGTAAGCCAAGAGACATTATAGTAAAATTATTCATGCCATGTCCCTTGTCACTTGACGTCACCTTATATTTATTCATAAAATAATAGAACGACTAGTAATATTAAATTGTCACCAATAAGTTAGCATTATCGGCAACTTAAGCAATATAATTTCAACGTAAACGAAGGAACTCCTGGGTTGTATTTAATGTCACAGCATATTTCTGACATTATTAAATCTTCTTATTACAATCTTATTTAAATTATTATTTTCCAAAAATACATTAACACAAAAATAATAAATATTATAAAAAGAAAGATTATTTTAAAAATTATAAATATAATTTGAAATTTATTTTCTATATGTTTATTTTAAAAATAAATTTAAATCTCTGAAGAATATTTTATCAATATTAGAGTTCGGAGAAGCATCCAAAATTATATTTATCAAAAAATTTTGTTTAAATATTTTATGGTACAGAAAGTTTTGAATTATTTTTAGAAATTTCTTTTTGTATTTTGTTATAGTATCAGTTTTTTTAAAAAAAGAAATAATCATGACACAGATAAATCGATAAAATTTAATTGATGGCCGATACAATTTCATTTTTTTTTTAATATTGAAGGTGGACCCCCTAAAATTTGAAGTTTCTTATGTTATTTTTTTAGCTTACCAGTACCGAGATAAATATCCTTGTCCTAAACAAACATTTTTTTCCAGCTTAATCTAATTATGGTTTATTTATATTTCACAAATTAATAAAAAAAAAAATTCCTTTGCTATCCTAAATGAGAAATTATCTCCTTACGAATTTATATCCTTATGATCTTAAAAATTTTGTTTTTTATATTTCTTAAAACACAAATTTTCTGACAAAAGTTTACTTAACAAATAAAAAATTGGCTCTTTTAATTATAATAGTGAAAATAAAAAAATACAGAGAAGCAAAAAAAAAAGATGTCCTTACGTTGCCTAATTAATTATTTGAAAACTTACTTTCCTTGCTGAAAGAATTTTTTTTTATAACCTAAAAGTGTCTTAACTTTTTAACCACTATATACTTTATCCTTAAAAACAAATATATAACTAAAAAAGAAATTCGTCCTTGTTCTAAAAAAAAAAATTAGATTTTAAGTCAGTGATATTTTTACTTCTTAATCACAATATTTTAGCTATATTTCCCAACAACAAAAAATTGTGCAAAATTCTAAAACTTAAAAGTAGATAAAATTGTAAATATACTTTATAGGTATCAGGTTAATTAACCGAAAACAGTTGACCGAATGCACCATTAACTACATATACAATTTTTCGAATGGATAATATCTGACGAAAAGGAAATTCGTGGATGTGACTGACAATTCTCCCAATGCACAATTAAACGAAAACATAATAATTGACGTAATATAAAATTACTCTACTATAAAACTAAATTTACACTTGACAGAAAATGCAGGGCATGCAAAGCAATATAGAACCCACTAACCCGAAGAAGAAGAAGAAGAGTGGCTTCTTCTCGAGTGCCTACGACACAAATTAAGCATAGATAAGCAACACCAGAAACTTGATAAAAGTTTGTGGTAATTGAATCACATTGCCGGATGCCACAAATCTGCAACGAAGCAGCGAGATAAAGAGGACGTAAATTGCTGCTCGATTAGATCGAGCAGTTAAGTAAATTTAAATGCGTTGAATTGTTCATTCTCTCAATTGTGAATTTGGTTAATTGTAGATGGTCAACTGTTTTCGGTCAATTAGTCCCAATTCCATATCTTAGTTAAAAAAAATGGATGAAAAAGTTTTTCACAAATTTTCAAGTAACTCGAGAAAAATTTTTTTTTCCTGTATGAAAACAAATTATACTTTAATTGTGGAGGTGTGTATATAGGATATAGAAATAAGGATTGCTTTTTTTTTAAAAAAAAAATGAATTTAATTCTAGGATTATGCCCAACGGATAAAAGAAAATGAAAATATATAAAATGGTAAAGAAAATTAATGTGTTGTTTTTGCGTTTTGGAACAACGGTACAAATAAGTTCGAGTGTATTGTTTTAATTTACTACGGGGATAGAAATATCCTTTAAGTTATTATTTCTGCGGAACTTTATATTTTAGTTTATGAATTTTTTAACGTATCCAAACTAAATAAGTTATTTGGTGGGTGTCCCTTGTAGATTAGCTAATCTTGTATTTTGTTTGTTTACTGGAATTTTTTGTCGATTTTTCGGTTATTTTATTTAACATCTTACAATTTTAGCCTACGTACACTTTTACAGTACATTAAGAAATAAAATGCGAAGTTAACTTTTGGTTGTAGATGTCAAGGGAAAAAAGATATTGGCAGTGGAATAATTAGAATCTAATGGTAGCTAAGCGATATATACTTTCTTATAATATAATTTCTTATATTATAATTTCTTTGATATCTAGATTTGATTTATATTTAAATTTCAAACATGCATGCGCCCATTGGGCTACCATGAACAGTGGTAGCAGAATAGTGAAGAGATTTGTATATATAAATAAGCAAATTATTTTTGTATAAATTCAAGAACTTTTTCATATATGGTTGGTTGGTTCGTAAGGAGGATGATCCGAAAACCTCATGCACTGAAGCCCGTTGTATCCCCCAGTTGACAGGTGAAATTTTTAAATCTATAGGACATCAACCTATTCCAATGAAATTAATCAGTTTGGCAGGCTTTTTTCACACATCTCTAATATGTTATTTAGAAAATACCATTTCAATCTACGATTTTGCACAATACATTTCCCAAGTATTCACATTGGCGAAAAGAATTGAAAAAAGTCTTTAATTTTTCTAGATTTTACAGAAAATTTAAATATAATTTACTACCTAATAAAATTTTTAAATTCGTAATTTATGTTATTGAAAATAAACAAACTGATTTGTTTAATTTAAGTTCTTCAGCCAATCTAATAGTTAAATCTTAAATCTGAATCTTTTAAAGTTCCTTAATTCATAAAGTTAAAACTTTATGTATTAAGTACACTAAAATTAACTAATAATTTGATCTTAAATAGCTTCAATATAAAAATCGAAACTATTATTTGAAGAGAAATAAATGAAAAATAATTAGTATTAATATTTGACAAATATATAATTATAAATAAATAAATTTTCAACAATTTCCAATTTAAATATTTTTTTGAAATTAAAATGCAGTCAAAAAGAAAACAATTGAAAATCATTTCAATATAAATCGATATGTTTTCCAATTATCGAAATGAAAAACTATTTTAAAAAATAATTTTTAATGATATAATTTTCTATTATATAAAAACTGATGTCAACGAATTAAAAATTATATTTAAAATATTAATTGGATAAATTAGATTAAAAGTATTGCAGTAAAGTCAAATTAAAATAATATTAAAATAATTGACGATTCCAGGATTTAGCATTCGAATTATTTTATTTAATTACACTCTTGACATTCTTCAAACCATAAATTGATAAGATTAAGAATATTTTAATTATACTGGCTATGAAATTTTTGAAAACTGTCAGAATGCTATTGTCAATTTTGATTTTGTTTTCCAAATTATAACAGAAAGTGAACTATAAAATAATTTAACTAATCCCCAAATTCCACGATTTTAATTAATTGTTCCTTAATAAACTAAAAATTGTCAAAGAGCAACAAAATGAAATATTTTATAAAACATTTGGACTGTTTTTAAATATTTGTTGACAACTAATCCGTGGAAATTCACCAAACAGAAATAGTAAATGACCTGCAAAAATCATGTTTTAATAATCCAGTTTGTATGGAAGATTTTCATTAAACTTCACTGTTAATCAATTTAATTTCTAATTATTTTAAAATATATTTCTAAATTGATTGAAATTCATTAAAAGTTATAATAATCAACACCAATCATTTAATTAGCAACTTTAAATTAATAATTTTATAAAACTTTTATCAATATATTAAAATTTTAAATTTCTAATATGCAAAAATTAGCACAGGTGGAAAATTGTACCTGAAATAGTTTATTATAAGAAGAAAACAAAAAAAAAACTTTTCAAATAAATCTAAATGTCCTGAAAGAAGAATACTATTATATACTATTTTCAAACTTAAAGTTAAGTCAGGAACTTTTCTCAATAAAAGTCTTTCATAAAAGTTTTTTCTTCGTTGTAGATTCATTAATCTTTAAGATTTTCCAATGAAACAGATGAGTTAAATTTGTAAATTTGTAAGGAGGTCTATTATCCTTGCGGTAAACAATTTTTACTGAAAGGTCCTGAAAAGCTATAAATTTTGTTAGCAAATGTACTTAAATTTTAATACACTTCAAACTTAAAAAAAAAAAAATTATATAATTTTCGGTCTCATGAATGCACAAAATTCACTAATAGATTACTGCGAGAAAATTCCGGGAAATCTTACATTTTTTTTTATGTATAGTTCGTGGGTAGCCAGAAAACTTTTTGGTGACGATAACTTTTACAGTCAACATAAAATAAATTAAATGAGAAATTTTTGGTTAGCGAATATACGAAAAAACTTTGAATAGTTTGAAAGAATTGTTTGGAATTTTAAATAAAAAAAAATTCAGAAAACAATTTTTTTTTTTATAAATGTAAAAAGTTTTTCTTTCTGATAGTATTGTTTTCTTTATTGCACCTGTTCTGCTCTACATGGAAACCTCAAAGAATGTGAAAAATATTACTATTAGAAGAAAAAAAACATTCAATATTATTATTTAAAAATTTGTTTATAAAAGTTAACACTGTATACACTGAAAGAAATATTACAATGTGATCACAAAAATTCGGTTTACTGATAAGAAATAAAAGTATACATAAAGTTTACCAAAAAATTGCAAAAGTAAACCTATATTAAAACCAAATTAATCAATACAATCAGTAGTAGAAATAATAGAATTAAATAACACAATAACGATTACAACCTTCAGAAATTTATTTACTGATAATGCTATAGTTATCGAAAAATTCTGAAGAACAGCCTCGACATTATATAATATAGATAAGTGGCTCCCAAAGAGTAGGTCGCGAGCTGACTCAATGTGGGTCAACAAAAATTTTATTATTTAGTTGTTCGTATTAATTTACTTTTAAAAATTGATATAGTTTTGTTTGTCGGTACAAAATTCATATCCAATTTTACACACTGCAGGACTGCAGCTTTAAAAGTATTAGTTCCACTCATAACGACTTAGATATGTGAATTTGCATTTTCAGCAATGTTTGCATTAAAAAATAAATACCGAAATAAATTACAATTATCAAACTCACTTCGCCTGAAAATAACTAATACAAAAAAAGATGTCGAAGATGTTATTAGCAAAAATAGAAAACGGGCCCATTCATCTCATTAATTAATTATTTTGATATTAATAAATTTATGAATTAAAATTTTTGATTATTTATTTTTACAGATGTGTCGCGAGAACCTTACGATTTTAATTAGTGGGTCGCGACAGGTAAAAGTTTGGGAACCCCTGATATAGATCATACTAAGTATCCTATTATTAATTTTCCTATTACAAACAATTTCTGTAAAATGAGTTCTTCCCAATTTCAATTTCATTGAGGTTCTTCACTCCCCCTGACTGAAAACGGAAAATAGTTATAGCTATGTTAATAGAATTTCTTCTTTAGTACCTCACTGTCACTACAGCGTAGAAACAGTGATATATAGAATGCATTCGGCATAATATATAAAATAATACTTAACTATATAAAGGCTGACTCTTTCATAACTCATAAGTCATATATAAGCTACCTCAATTAAGTAGTCAATGATTGCGTATTGGGCTAATTACATGGTGATATCAAAGACATGTAAACAAAAAAGTGGGTAAGAATTCCTATAGTAAACTTTTTTATAACTATTACTGAAAATTTTATAAATTATATAAATCCGAATTTTGAATATAGTATACTACAAAAATGAGAATCATTTGAAAAATTGAATTAAATTAAACAATTATTAAAAATATATGTGAAAATTTAGATAGAATGAAAAATAACTTAAGAGTTAAATTATTCAACTGAATTTAATAAACTTCGTTAATAATATTATTATGAATATCTTTCATAATAATTTTTTATGATCTCCTGAAAAGCATAAACATTTTATATCACTGATTATCATCTTTTGTTTACTTTGAGAACGTTCCTAAAAAATTTACCTGTAAAATATTCAAAATCCTTTTTGTTTTCTTTGTATTTTGAATATCATATTTAAGAAATTTTTGAGAATTGTTAAAGTAATAAAGAAATTTCATATTCGCATTATAAAAACATATTTTCAACATAAAAATTATAATCTTTTATAAAGAATATAAAATGGAAAACGATAAACTTCAAATTAAACTTTTACAATTGTTTTTTGTTTGAAACATTTCGAAAATATTGAAAAGTATATGAAAAATTCTTGTTAATACTTAGAAAAATAATCTTTATTTTCTGGAAAACTGACATAAACGGTTTTTGTAATTTAATTTTGAAATCTTGTATTTGCAGATTTATTTGGCTTAGGCTTGGTATTAAAGTTCTAAGGATTTTTCGAAATATTTTGTTTCTATTCAATCCAAATTAAAATTATTAACGAGTTTTACACCTTACATCAAAAAATCAACTATATTTATTTTAATTTATTTTGTTACTTTTATCAAAAACATATAATTATAATTTATGTATTTATTCAAAGTTTTCTTCTCATTAAATTTTAAGAAGTCAATTTCTATTAATTGTCTTTATAAGAATTATTTTCTATCATTTATAATATCCTTGTTGCCATCAAAGAAACTCAAGTACTTCCCAAAAACAAACAAAAAATAACTTTTTAATTAAGTTTTTTCAACCTTTTTTTCAGATACATATCTAGTTACACAGTTACACCTGCCTTTTAAAATTGTCTATGTAGTCATTATTATTTGTGAAAAATAATGAGGAAATGTCTAAAAAGTTTTAAGCAAAAATTAAAAAAAAAGAAACTTTTAATGAATATTGAAGAAATCCTTGTTGTAAAAAGCGTCTTCATTCAGTCATCATCACTGGGCTCACAATTTGCTAGAAGACATACAAAATAAATTTTCTTAAATTTTAGTCTTTTTGTTTCCATTTTAGAATATATTAAAGATAATCTTGTAAACATGAAGAAAAAATCAACAAAAAATCATTTAAATGAAGAGATAAAATAAATTTAATTAAATTCATATTTATACTAGTTTTATTTAAAATCATTTTGATCTTCAATACTAGATAAATATTAAATTTAATATTATTTAATTGTTTGATTAAAAGTTGATATTTCTTCATCTTCTTTTGTTACAACCTAGCTATACATAAATCTTTCGGTAACGTCCTCCAGTCCTTCAGGACTACAATATGTTTCTAGTGTCTTCTGGCACCAAATTTCCAATTTCCCACTGGTCTTCTTCCGTGTGTTATGTTCGTAGCAGCCTAACGAAAGCAAATACCTTCGAAGTTTGGTATAGAACCTCTAGTTCATTGCTGCACTTTACAACGCCAATGGTTGCTTTATGTTTTTGGGCCATATATTTGCTAAAATAATCTTTGTTTACAGGCTGTCAACTGCGTTATATTGCTTTACTAACAACTTGCACGTTCCACATCAATAGCTTAAAATGGTTCGAATGAAAGTTATCTACAGATTTATTTTAGGTTTAGGCTTTGTTGGTCTGGCCGCTTTAATTCTGTTCAGCAGATCCAAAATTTCGCAATTTTCTCATTATATCTTCGACACTAGATAATTTCCTCAAGTCTACAGATTTTTTTTACTATCTTTTCTTACTTAATTGTTAATATTTAGTTCATTTAAAATTATATTTGACAAATTTATCCAATTCTCATTTTTCAAAGAAATATTTAAGGACAATTATTTTCAATTATATTATTCAATTTAATTTTGTTTGATTTATTTTCGGTGTAATAATCACACTTCATAAATCACTCGAAATTTATCAATAAATATAATTTGAAAATCAGAAATTTTATATTTTATGATATTTTTTCGTAAAATCAAAAGTGCAAAAAAGAAAATTTCCTAATAAATATTTATTTTATATAAAGTTTTTACTTCGTTACTTATCCCAATTCATCTATAAATTGATATATCATGGTAACAAAGATAAATCAATTTTATATAGATAATTTCTCAGAATTTTTGTTATCTTGTATTTTTCCAAAGTATATTTTGAAAAATGTTCCTTGTAGATATTTTATTAGAAAATGTCTACGTATCATAACTTTTTTGGGAAAAATATATAAAACAAATAAAAAATTCCATTGACATTTTAATGTGTCTATCTACTAAACCATTTGAAATTTAAAACTGTCTGGAAATTTAATATCACTTAAAATCCATTTAAAATCTAATTTTAACTGATCAAATATTTTTTTTTTTTTTTCAAGTTTATTTTATATTCAAATACGTATTTAAAAGAAATTTTTCAACAATCCATCAATTCTTTACCACATTTATAAACTTACACTCTTGGCAAAGAACTTGTTATTGAAATATATTTACAAAAAGGATAATAGCTTTACATTGTAATATATTCAAATACAATCCTGTTGTTTTAGATAGGATATTTAGAGAAAAACGTAGCATTATTTCTTGGAAAATTATATTGATATTAAGTATTATATAGAAAAATTCCATTTCTTGGATTTAAATAGTAATGTGTATGATGGATGATATTAGAATACGGCTTTCATTCAAATTCAAAATGTATCAATTTCGCAATTTAAATATACTCAGTTTAAAACAGTTTAAATAAACTCAGCAATTTAAATATACTCAGTATCCCATATTTTAAGATTACTCATCAACGATACAATTTTAGGAGTGAATGTTCGTCTTACGATATTTTAATGCAGTTTGTCTGTAGACCAATGTTTGATTTATGTCGCTGTCGTGCCGAGACCAAAGAAGATATATTATATTCTTCGCATATTGAAATATTCAGAAACAAAAACTTGGAAAACGTAGGATTTGAAAATTTATGTTCAATTGCAGAGCTACCATTATAGCGAGGATCAGACTTTTTATTAAAGAAAGTGGAATCTTTTTGAAACAGAATAAATATTCGGAATCAGAACTCGCTTATTCGGTTTCTGGTCCAATAAGTTTTGTACCTTTAACATACCTTTAAATTTCCATCAATTCCTGACCCTGGCAATAAGGTCAAAATTATTTCTTAAAATTTTCAACCATTCACATAGTTCAAAGAATCACCATTATATCATTATGGTTGTGTATTGCAGAGGATGTGTGGAGAAAGAGGAGTCAGCTGAGCATCTACTGTGCGGATGAGAGGAGGAAGAAGGTTTCGAATTCTGGGAAATTTCTACCTGGACAACTTGGAGGGAAACAATTGGTACTTTAAGATAAAATTTTTTGGTGCTTTAAGATGAACTTTGATTGTAAATGGTCAACGATTAAATTAACCTATTGCGCTAGTCCCTCCAAAGCGAATATTTACGTCTTTTTCAACTTTTCTTCATTTTTGATAAATATTTCTTACATAAATTTTTTCAAAAAATAATTTATTTTTCAAAACATTAATTTGATTAATTTAAATGTACTTTTCACTAACATCAAATTACTTTTCAACAAAATACTTGAAACCATTTTGTCTATATTTTCCATCTATAATTAAAATGAATAATTCCATTTAATTTTTTCCTATCATTAGTAATATTTTATTTTAATTTCAAATATTTTCAATCTTCAAGTCGCTTCACTTTTTCCAATTGACTAAGAAATTCGAAAAAAAAAATTCGATTTATTCAATTAAAATGAAATAAATGAAAAATGTGAAATAATCTTTAGAATAACATAAAATGAAGAAAATGAAAATTCAATTTTCTAGGATTTAATTAAAGTTCAATGAGCCTTGATATTTTTTTTTATTTTGTACTATTTACTACTTCTACTACTCGTACTACCAAATCAATAAAAAATTGAGTAAGGAATTTCAATAAAATTGAAATTCTTCTTTATGTAATATAAAAAATTTTGTTAGATCATTAGGAAAAATAATTTTTGTGAAATTTATAATAGAAAATTCTTTTAGATTTCATTATTTTTGAATTATTGAGTAAATGAGGAAGCTATAAATTTATAGCAGATGTGAAAAAATTCAGTTAACGCCAGTAATTTATCAAATAATAAATATTTGAATATAAAAGAATTGAATTATTTTTAAATAAAATTTGGTTTTGCTTAACAAACAGTCTTTTTTGTAGGCCATTCGAAGCATATAAGAAGTAGGTATAATCAAATAGTAAGCGATAACTTTTGCTCATTCACTATTTTTACCTAATTTTAAATCAATATTTCATTAATAAATTTTGAAAAAACTTGAAACTTCGGTCAACATATGAAAATCAGTGTGAATGTAAAACAAGCTTAATACAATCCTTCATCTGATGTTCATAAAAAGTTAAAAACAAAACGCTTAAATAAATTTTTTTATGACACTTGTTGATACTCCATGACTTCTATCGCAAAAATTCATACATTTTCCTAAATATTTTTCTTCCGTACAAAAGAATTTTCATGCCATCTAATAAATTTACTCTAATATAGCAAAAGCAAACAACCATAAAAAATATCCTTAAAAAAAACTTTTCTTTGAATACTAATAAAAAAAAGCAAATACATAAGAAAATTATACGGAATTTGTTATTTTATTATAGTAAACATTTTCCACTCATACACAAATGGAGATAATACTGATGTCTAGTAAGGAAAATTTAAATTGATGATGGATTTGGTCAGTTAGTTTTTTGTTTGTTATATGTAGGCAATTTTAAGGACAATTTAAGGATATTTATTATTCTTGTAATATAAAGATAAGTAGAGCATTTAAGTTAGTCAGCATGTTAAGTATAGAAATTATTCATTTTTGTCGAGTGTATACTAATAATTTTGTACCTACAGTAATTTTTCATACTTTCAAAGAAATTAATTTTAGTTGAATAAAATTAAATATTTAAATTTTAAAATGTTTGTAATGATATACAACTATAGCTGATTTTAAAGGATATTTTCAACCACGCACTGAAAGCCATATTTAAAGACCCATTGCATTCTTCAGTCGAGCATTTTATTTTTATTGTAACTTAATCACTTTAGCTGCATTTATACCAATTGTTTCCCTCCGAGTTGTCCAGTAGGAAATTTCTCAGAATTCGCAACCTTCTTCCCCCTCACAACCACATAGTGCCACAGCAGACGCTCAACTGACTCCTCTTTCTCCTCACAACCTCTGCAATACACAACCATAATGCTGATTCTTTGAATTATGTGTATGGTTGTGGTTGCAATATAATAGAATCGAACCTAAATTAATTTTTAACAAATAATTCTGACCTTATTGTAAGGGTTAGGAATTAAAAGTTTGCCTTGTAAAACCTTCGCACGTATAAAACTTATTGAACCAGAGCGGTTTTGCGGAAAACCAAGAGAACATTCCAACCTCATCTTACTCAGATGCATTTAATAAGAACACAAAACATCTATTAATTTCAAAAGAGCTAATAAAACCACAAAAAATAAAAGTGGAAGACATAATAAATTCAGCGAAAAAGAGATAAAATCCTAACAAGCCTCATAACAGACACAGGACACAGTCTTGTCATGAGGCCTACTTATGACAAAGAAACAACAAAACACATTCGCAGAAACTGTAAGGAGAGAACAACATATTTTGTGAAAAGGTTTTCTCACAACAGAAGAACTGGCTAACGTGGCCCCCTCAAATATTCTAGGCTTCTTTTTATGGCACCGGTTGAGCAATAAATAACTTTGTTTGAAAAGTATATTTTCCTAATTTACTCACTACGAATTTACTTTATCGTATTTCCTCTAGCTTGAAATATCTAAAATTGTATTATTAATGATAAATGATACTCATAGTCAAAGGTCTATTTCATAATTTTTCTGCAGTTAAACTTTAACCTACCAAAAAAAAAAATGATATTAATAATATTTATACTCTATAACATTTTTCTTCATTTTTGATTTCTAGCACGTACAATAACTTTACTGTCGTTTAATGTTGAGGATAATATTCTGAACTATGTCCTACTTTTTATAACGTACATTTACACTTTATATCCTTTTAGTATGTTACTTGTTCGTTTGTGTTTGGTACAAAAAAATTCTGTTAATGGTCAACAGGTTCGGAGGGTTTTTTTTTTTTGGTGTTTGTCTTTATGTTGGTGTTGAAAAAAAATATGTTTATTTGAATAACTTTAGTTTATATATGGAATTTTGTAATGAAACATATTGTGTTTATTGAAATGACAAATGTTATGTGAAAAAGGTTAATTTTAACATAAAATATAAGAAATTTTATATTAATAAATATTAGAAATATACTATTAGTTTAATGATACTCGTATATGAAGAATTCACAGAAAATTACAGAAGTTCTAATTTATTAATCGCTTAGATATTTAGTTCAAATATAACATTTTTTCGAAATTTTTTGGTACATAAATTATTGAATAAGTGAAATTTTCATAAAAATTTAACATTATGAAATTAGAAGCGGAATTTTTCAGTTCTAATTGCACAATATTATTTTTTAATGAAAACTCTAGTGGTATCACGTTACCAGTGAACAAGTTGTAAAACCAATGTTGCTGCATCACGTGAAATAATGCTTTGAAAATTATTTGACTCCAAAATTTTTGTCATAATACAAATTAAAAAGGTACGTTTATCGTTAACAAATAATAAGAAAATTACTATATCTGTCAAACTTGAATCCATTTGAAATAATTTTTTCACAACTTTTTTATAGATTTATTTCACCGGCGCTTAAGTGGTTTGGAGATCGTGTTAAAATTAATTTCACTTTAACTCGATACTAAGCTAAACACATAAATGAATTGTTGAAATGAATTACATAAAATATCATTGTACTTACAGGGTGATACGTTCGAAGTAATTTAAATATTTAATAATTTTTAATTTAGTATATATTAAATTACATTTTCGACTTTGCAATGTTAAACTCTTTTTAAGATATTTTCTATAACATTATAATAAAAATGAATTTCTTCACAAATATTGTTTTTTAGCTACAGGATGTCTGGTCTTTCAAAGTATACTTCTTTGGTTTGTTGAATGAAAAATATTTATAATCAAATTGTGAGTAAATGAATACATTAATTTAATCTGCCTTAGAAGGAAGGAGCTCAACATCGCAAAGTCCATAATGATGATAACAATTTTCCGTCCATGTATTTATAAATTATAAGATACTATAAAGAAAATAATGAAAACCCTCGTTAAATTTTCGTATAATAAATCATTATTTTAAAATATAATAAATATTTATTTTATTTCCGCATATTCTGCTCTAATGCATTTAATGTAACTAATCAGCATTCCATTTTCCTTAATTCAGTTTACTTATAACTATACGTGATCCTATCTAAAAAATGATTAAAGATCTTTGATGAAAACTTGAAGATTAATATAAAAAATGATTAAAGATTTTTGATGAAAACTTCCAAAACAAATGGTAAGTAGACATGAAATATTATTTTCCGATTCTTATTGAGGTATTGATTTAGATTTTTAAAGGAGTCGTAAAATTCTGTTTAGGTTAAAAATTTAAAAAATAAGTGAAATTTTGATGTTTATCCCACTATAAAACTAATATTTTAAAAGATTTTTATTACTAAAATTTAAAATATATTTTATAATTTGGTCCCTTATGATAGAACATTTCAAAAGACAAAATTATTTAATAATATATGCAAAGTAATAAATCTTTACAATGATTCAGATATTATTATTGCTATTATAAATTCATACATTTTTTGAACAAGTAAAATCCATTAACTTTTAGTTTGCATAATTTACGTGACGTTTTATTAAAATGTTGAATATTTGTAATACAAAGTTATATCAAATAAGATTTTCATCATTAAATTTCAATTATAACAAATCCATTATTAACATTTTAGTATCATCTTTATGATCAACAAAAAAACTTACTTTAATGCTAAAATCATATAAAATATATGTAATTAAAATAATTATTATTTTAAATACTATGACATTAATCCTAAATTTTGTAGAAAGTACATTAAAATTTTAAAATGATATTTTGCTGCTGAAGACAATGTAACCATCATTTTAATAGTATCATTTTTACAATAATTCTGTTCATATATGATTTTACGAATAGTCAAAAACTTTATATATAATAAAATATTCAAAGAAATTGACTTCAAAATGAAACATACTAAAAATATTTTCCAAAAAAGAAATACATCTCGAGACTGTTAATAATTCTGCACTGCAATTTTCTTGAAATCATGCAAGAAGATTTATTTCCATTAAATTTATATAAATTATGTCATTTTCATTAAACAAGAAAATTTTACCTTTTCGAATTAAAATGATATTTTAAATTTAATGTTGTTCAAGGACTTCCGAAATAGTTTAAATATTCTTTGTCGTGTTTTTTATTATTTATATTATTATCCAACAAAAAAGTAAATTTGAAAAAAGGATTTAAGTAAAAATAAATTGTAGTCTTCCTGGGCAATAATTAACAAAAAAATAAAATTTCTTCTCTGAAACGGAATGCAATTTCATTAGAATTTAATGATTTTATGAACAGACAGTACAAAATTAACCTTTGAAAGATTTTTTTAGTACTTACATTTAGTAATTTTTATTCTAGAAATGATTTTTAAGAAGATTCAAATTTAAATAATAAAAACTTATATTTGAGAACATTATTTTCTCGAATCTATATCATTTTTAAAATCATACTCAAAGAACGAGCACTAAAATGTCAGGAGATGAAGTAAGTAACAAGATAACCTCAAAATAAAACTAACGGTGAGTATAATATTGAAGAAGGTGCTAACTTTAAATATTTCAGGCCACTATTATGCAATGACAAACAATATTCAATGTTGCGTAAGAGAAAGGATTCAAGCCGTCTGATAAATGGTACATTGCACAAAAGAAATTAATGAAAAATATAAGCAGAATATGCGGAAACAACAAAATTTATGAATTTATGAAACAATAATAGGACTAACAGTGACATGGGTGTGAAGGTGAATTATGGACTTTGACAAATGCTGAAGAAAATATGTTAAGAATATTTGAAAGTAAAATGTATAGTGCCGTAACAATGGAGAATGGAAAATATCGTAGATGATAGAACGCAGAATTATTATCAATTAACAAAAAATGCGAATATATTGAAATTTATAAAATCGCAAAGACTAAGATGGGCTGGGAACATAGAATGCTGGAAGGAAGACCGCAACATAAAATATGTACTTGTAAAACAAATTATTACAAATGTCAGTGACTGGCAGACTGATAAATATATGATCAAAAAGCTAGAAAGTGAAGCCAGATATCTAAACGTAATAAACTGGATATCAGATGCGAAAGACAATGGAATGGAGGCTTACCTTATTACTTATTTTTCTTATTCTTAGAAAATCTGAAATAAAATATTACTCAGATATACTTAAATGAAGTTCTAATGAAAATTTAATTAGAAAAGTGTAATTTGTGTGGAAAAAACATCTTCAAAATATAAAAAATTTGAAGTTTCTTTTAATTAAATCTTAGAATAAATAGGATTTTCTTCTTTTACTATTTTCTGATTCTTAATTAGTAAATTTTAACAATATTATAATATTGTTAAAACTTCACTTTACCTTTAATTAAAAATTTGGAAATGTAATTTTCTCTTGAATATAAAGAACTTGTCTATTGAAAATGTAATAATTTTCTTTGTAATATTTTCTTTGAAAATCTTTTTTCCGGCGTAAATTCAAAATATAAAATTTTCTCCAGAAACGTAATTTATTTTATATTTATGCAAAATTAACTATAAATATTCAAGGATTCTTTTTTTTCCAATATTGAAATTGAAATTTTTCTCATACAAAAATAAAAAATTTAATTGAAAACTAAATAAAACATTTTTTTTTTGTAGTACTAACGACTACTATCATTTTAGATCACTGACTGGTCGGCCAACCGCGTAAACACTAATCATAAAAACAAGTATTTCCTGGAAATATGTGACTTCTGAAGGATAAATCACAACCATTCTTTAAATATGTTGGAGTCCGTAGATGTGACTAATACTAATACGAATTTTGTATAATTTGGTAGGAAGGACAATCATTTTTGAAGTTTTTATTAAAATTCTTTAATTATAGCTCATCATAGCTAAGAACATTGAAACAATATTTTTGATGTACAAATTAATCATTTGAATCCTAGCAACTACGACACTTGTCTTTTATTAGTCATAAATTTTTATGCAACAATTTTGTGGAGAATATGTGATTAATTAATTTTAATTCGCCACCAAATTACACCATTATTTAAATCAAATCAAAGATGTATTAAATATATTTGAATAAGTGTTTTAATTATTTCTGTTTAAACAAATTAAGCTAAGTAATTAAAATCTAACTCAAATGTTTTTACTAATTGACATAAGCCAATTAAATACAAATTGGACTCGTAATCACCACGCAATTTCTATTTGTAGACAAAAGAAAATACATAAAAAAATTCTGAAGATAAATATTTTTTTGTATTTTAAATCATCTTTCTTCAACATAAAAATAAAATCCTTTTTAAGTGTTTCGTATTTTTATAAAATATATTTTAATTTTAAAATAAAAATTTTAATTCCTTAATAACAAAATGGATATTCTCTTGATATCCTTATTTTTATAAAGAAGGATAAAACAGTTCAATGTATTATCATTATATTGATTATGTTTAATATTTTATTTACTATGAATATTTATTAAAATAAACTTAGAACTTTCCTAGATTTAACTTTTTTTATTCTTTGGATACATGTTGCTAAGGATCAATTTTTTTAAGGATTTAAAAGTTGTTTGAATAAAAATTGGAATTATTATTAAAACTAATAATTGTATTTTGAAAAGAGTTTATCGTCTTAAAGATTTTTCGTTATCATCATCATAACTACAAAATTTATAGTCAAGAGTTCCAACAAATTTGAATGTATCCTTTCAAATGAAACTAGTTCTTCTTAAAAATCTATTGCAACTCTTATCAAAATTTTAATGCTATATTAATTGAAAATAAAAATTAATTTATTAAATTAAATAAAAATAAATGCTTTAAAAATTATTTAAAAAATTTCTTTAAATTACATATTTTATAATCACATTTCCATTCTTTTAATTGTCATCATTATGGTCCAATTTCAGTTAATATTTCTTTTCAACAAAATATCCTTGAAAGTAATGAGAAAAGTTTATTTCGAAAAGATTTAGTCATTACGAAACTATAAGATTTTAATTACCTCAACGAAATATTTTGTGGAAAAATATAATTTGTCTAAGAAAAGTTATGCAAATTATCCAAACAAATTAAAAGCAAAAAAATTTAAAAAAAAAAAAAAAAGGAATAATAAGAAGCATAAACTTTTTACAAATTTCCTAGTTACTAGGATCAAAACATCTTTGTAGAAAATAAGAAAATAAGTAATTACCTTTTTTTTGGTAGTTGAAATGGTTTTATAATTGAAAGTAATCAAATGCAAGACTCAAAATGGAACTTAAAGTTTAGAATTATTTTATAAAGAAACTTGTAAAAAAAAGATTTTACTTATACAAATATTAATTATACTGTCCGTGTCCAGGCCAAAATATAAAAGATTTTAAAATATTTTCTGTAAAAAATAAATGAAGAGAAATTATAATTTTTTAGGAATAATAAAAAGGACTTTTGTGAAAAATTCATAATTATGATGTTTTTTATCTATTTTTACTGTTCGAATTTATTAATAACAAAAATCATTGCAGGCAGAGCCTCAAATATACCACTCTGGATCCATAGTAGTACCACTTTTATAGATAACTCATTTTGACCAGGTATTGAGGTGCTTTTAATAAGTCAAAAGATTTCGTAATTGGAGAGTTTCTATTACTGCAATTCAAGTTGATCACTTGCTATAAATGTAAGTATAAGCGCATGATAGCCTATTAAGCAGTGCCTAGTGAGGATAACTAATACTATCTTACATTGTGACCGCGATAGGATGATTAGGTCTTTCGTTTTCCTACTGTTATGTGTACCCCACAGAGTTTTAGTTATTTTACACGTAACTTCCAGTTTAACTACATCCAGTTTTGTTATCCAGTATTTACAATGGTTGTAAAACCTGTTCAGAGGGTTCTTGATCGAAGTTTGCTTTTCGTCTGGCATGTACATCCGCCTATATCCAAATTTATTGAAAATCAATTTAATTACAAAAGGATTTTATATATGAAACAAATATTTACAAACCAAATAATTATTTAAATTGCAAAAGCAAAAGCATCAAAATTATTTCGACACCTAATTGTCGAAAATAAAATATTAGTCAAATCAATTTGTATTTTTCAAAAAATAATAAGTTCATTTCACCAACGATTCAAAGTTAATTATAATTTTACAACAAAAAAAATGTTATTTAAGAAATTAAATCTTTTTTTAAAGATTTTTCTTTATTTTCAAAATATCTTGCGGAAAATTGCATAATTAAAATTTATTTATATAAGAAATTATGAAGAAAAACTTAAACTATATAAATTCCTTATACATTTAATCATGATATTATTTCAAAGTCCACGTATTACATAATATATATCACCAATAAATTAATAAAAGACTTTCAAACAAAAAAAACCTTATTATTTTAATATTTACAATGTTGAATACACAAAACGTGAGTCCTTATTTTTAGATCGGTTTTCCTTCAGTCTGTTAAGAATAAAAATTTCAAATTTCCAGATAAAACTTTAGACATCATGTAACTTTTTAACTTAATGAAACACGTTTTACATCAAAAAAAAAAAAAAACAGATTCTTTTAATAATTCCTTGATTGCGTAGTAATTAACTGAATAAAATATTGTATTATTGCTTTCTATAAAAGTGTTTGTAAATATACCCAAAGGACATATAAGTATTAAATAATTCAATGAATTTAATTAAACGTTTTTCCTTATTCCCATTTGAAAAAAGTATACGTACAGATGTTCTTTATTACTTATGAAGTAAAGTAAAGAATTTTATAAATATCAGACTTCTAACTATCGCAAACATAAAAATTAATTACATAATAAATCTGTTAAATTTGTATTACAAAGCAAAAATATATATAAATAATTAAAATTTAATTTTAAATTGAATTTAATAAATATTACATAAAAAAACAAATCCTGGAATATAACAAAAACTGATAGACCATAATTTTAACCACAAAAAAAAAAGTAAAACCACCAAGAAGGCAATAAATCATTTTCAGGATTTGTGGTCTTATAAATTTACAATGTTTAAATTTATTTTTTGCAAGTAAAATATTTGCCCAATTTTTTTTTTATATAATCGACCCTCTTTAGGGTTGAATTGAAATGTCAAAGTATTTAAAATGTTATCAGATTGTAAACAAAAAATTTCCCATCCAAAGAAATGTCCATAATTTAAGGATATTTATATTTTAGGTTAAGATTCCAACTACTAAAAATATAAAAAATAATTGAAATTGATTAATGTTTCTGTGATGTATTTTTTGGCAAAACAATTTAGAAAAGAATTTCTAAATTTCGGTGTTAATGAATTTGAAAATTTAAAAATCTTAAAACGATTTAAAATATTTATAGTTTTTTTTAGATAGTTTTCCTTTTTTAAAAAAACTTCATTCAAGAATTCAAAAAAGAAAATTGTTTCTTCATTACAAAAAATTGAATCATGTAATTATCAAATACTGTGTGACACAGTTACTAACACTGGCATTTTTAATATACAAAAACTGAATTATACTAACCTTATAGGATTTGTTTTCATTGATTATTTTAGTAAGTATTTATTATTAATTACAAATGGTATATTTCAAAATTGACAGTTTAAGTGCACACTGAGCTAAATTTAGACATAAACGAATTTTACTATAACAACAGAAAATTGTAAATTTGAAGTGCAAATGATACCATAGACCTTTGTCAATAAATAAAAAGTGTCAAAACATCATCAACAAATATCACAATTTTTTTTAAAAAACCTTTTTAACACAAATAATTTTTTTAAAGTGATTTGAAAATCTGATCATTCTTTATACGATGAATTGCATAAATTTTGTTTTAATGTAATAGGTAAAGTCAAAACCTTACAAAAATATATTACCTAAATTTTTTAAATGAATTTTATTACAGTGAAATTTAATTTGAATAATTCATTTTTTTAAGAAATTAGCTGAAAATGAAAAATGAATGAAAATGAATGACACTCAAAAATTCAAAAATGGTGAGAAATTGTGTTTTTATGTAATTTGTATTAAAAATATTTGAACTACGAAGAACGTAATTTATAAGATTTTTATTATTGATGACAGAAATTGGAGGTGACATGTGATTTAGGGCCATATGGCATAAGGACCTAATGGATTTATGTCTCTCTCTTACGAAATATCGCGATTATGGCATTATATTTTTATGTAATACAAATTTAAGATATAAACTCATATAATTTAATATAATGAAATTCCAAATGATCAGCATAGAAATTATTTAATAGATGCCACTTTTACAATTACTCATTGTGGTGACATTTTCAAGAAAATTCTTATATAGAACACAATTTTCATGCTGAATATGTAACAAAATTGCTTTAAAAGTTTTAACAAAACTTTATACAGTATGCTAATTTTTGATCCAAAAATGAATTTTCAACCTGCGCATCCGTTGGTTTCCTTTTACCCAAGAATTACATCGTCATACGTATAAAATATCTTATTTTGATAGTTTTTCAACCAAAAGAATTTAATACCTTTCTAAGTTATTATAAAAACATGAATAAAGTTTACATATAAACTGAAGGTGGAACCTCTAAAATATATCAAACTTTAAAAAAAATATGCTCTGCGATTATTTTTGAAATGTGATATTTATAAAATTTACTTATAAAAATTGTGATTTGAAAGCGACTTGATTAAAAATATTTATTTATATCTTAAATGAATTAAAATTTTACAATCATTCAGTCTGAAACAATATAGGCCCAATCGTAATGTGGCTGTAGATTTTTTTCCCCGCCAAGACAAATCCAGTACAAACGCAATGCTGGCGGTGGCGGTGGCTGAGAAAATTATATTTTATTATATTTTTTACGTGAAATCTTTATTATTTATTTAAAATGTCACTATGAAAAATGTCAGTCAAATTTAAAATTTGCCTGCTTTATTAAAATTCTCTAGCGCTGGCGGTTAATATTCAACATTGTTCAATCTTGGCTGTAGCTTTTTTTTTTCTTACCGATGACCGCTAGCATTGCGTTTGCTTTCATTGATTTCCATATGTTGAACAATTTTAAAAATTTGCGCTAAAGGTTTGCGCTCACATTACAATTGGGCCTTAAGTTTTCCCAATCAAGCAAATAGTAATTTATATGAAGAAAATTTGAGTTAAAAGTCAATTAATTATTAAGTTAGAATTTTCAGATAACATCAAAATAATAAAATCTTTAAGAAACTATTTTTCTTATTTTATATTTAATCCAATTTATTTGAAATAACTAAAACTCTTTCCAAAAATTTACATGTCCTTTTTTTTATATATATTTTCTATAGTATAATCCTTCAGATAATAAAAATAATTTTGTGTCCTTTCTAACCTGTTGTATAAGATAAAAATTATTCCCAGTTGTGAAATAAAATTTTATAACATCTATAACTTTACTGGAGAGACCGTTTTAGTATCTCATGATATTTTCTTTTTTTTACAGATATTGGTTAAGTAATCGATTTATTCTTTATAGATTTCTACAAGTCTTGTAAGACAACTTGTCGCAACAGGTGAGATTAACAGTTAAGTACGATTTTTATTGGAAAACCCTCTAGAACATCAAAAAAATGGAAAATATTTTTTATAGTTTTTATGACAAATGATTTTTTTTTTATGTCATGGATTACTTTAAATAAAAGGTTTTAGGCAGTAAACTTCATCGTAGTAAAATATGAAAAAGAATATTCATATTAACAAAATATTTATGAATTTAATAAATTTTGTTTCTATGTAAATATCTTTTAAATATTTCATCTTTATCTTTTAATATTTCATTGTAATAAGAACATTTTCTTTAGTTTTCATAGTGTCAACTATGAATATTTATAAATATTTAAGTATATATACCGCATTATAGTTATATAGAGATGAATTGATTCAATGCTGGCGCATGACTTTAACAAAAAAATTTGAATAATCAGAAAAAGTTGAAAAGCTTCCAAAACATTGAGATACAATGTAATATATTATTGTGAAGTTATGAGATAAAAATCTATCTAATAAGAGTAGAAAAACATCACAAAAAAAAACTTCATATTTCATTGAGTAGATAAGTTTCTATTCTGTGGTTTTCATCCAAAATTTTAATTAGTTTGTGGTATTCTTGTTAGTAAATCAAAAAGGATATAAGGATATAGCTTTTATGTTTCACAAAAAAAAAAATACTTTAATTTTTTTTTGATAAAGTTCTAACTTTTTGTCATCAAAATTTAATATTCAGAACTTAAAATGACAATGTTATCATCAATTTCAATTAAAATATAAAATTATTATATTACAAAAACTGATGATTTTACAAGTTTTCAACATAAATTTTGATAATTAATATATAAAATTCAGAATTTCAGGATAACTGCTACAAAAATTATGGTTATAAAATGCTTGAAAATTAAACTTTAATATAAATATCAAGGAATAGAATTTTTTTTTTCGACTGGTACCAAAATTTTATAGATACTTTTAATATTGTCTTTAAATTTCAAAATATCTTTATACCATTAAATCAAAATTGTATTTTGCCCAACAAAAAAACAAACCTTTTAAATAATAAATTAAGGACAGACATTAAATCTAAGTGGATCTTTTCTTTTTAAAATAACAACTGACAATATACACGAGCAAAAATAACCCAAACTTATAAAAAAACAGGTGCAAAATTTCAACTAAAAACGTATTTTAAACATGAATTACAAAAAAATTTCCTAAATAAATAAAAGAAAATTTTTATTGCATGGATATTGTCCAGGGTTAAGTTATAAAATTGGAAAGGACAAGCTTTTAGCACACCTTTTAGCATTAATCTTAAGGAATTTTTTTTAAGAAAAACAGATGGGAAATTATATAAAATTTTGTGTTCCCATTTAGCCTGAATTTTAATCAAAAATTTAAAGGTTATTTTAATTTGAGTTTAAAATTAAGGAAATATTTCTTTTTTAAGCAGTTTAAATGTAATTTTCACACATATTCAGTGGAAATATGATTAAAAAAAGGTAAATTTTCCTTTTTAAACATTCATTAATTTCCCAAAATAAAACAAAACAAAAAACTCAGATATTTTTGTCATATAGATGAATAAATTTAGGGTTACGTTAAAATTGTTTTCCCTCAAATATTAGTGGTATTCTGGTATTTCGGTTTTATTCAGAAAATTATCCTTTTCTATTCATTTTATAAAGCTGAAAATTAAGCTATTTACCTCAGACAATCTGCCATATCACAATATAAAATTCCCATTATAACCAAAATTATTCGGGAATTTTAAATACGTGATAAGAATTTATATATTAATATTTTACGAAATAAATATGATCGGTATTTTTGTATCCTTAGATATTCTGTAAAATTATATCTGATAAAAAATTTTATGAAATAGAATTATTTTATATTCAAAAAGAATTTTCCAGCCATTATTTAATTATATGGATAATGAAAACTTACTTTTCCCTGTAGTTTTAATCGATATTGATAATGATGCATTTGCACGCTAAGTATCAAAAGTGAATGTCAGGGTTATCTGATGTAACGTGAATCGAAAGTACCTAGAATATAAATTCTGGAATTTTTTTAAGAAAAATACTATAATGGTGAGGAAAAAGGTCAAATGTCGAAAATTTATTTAGACAATAATATTAAACACAATATCCAATTATAAAAGGTAAAATATGGCGAACTTTGTTGAAAGCAGAATAATTATCAAATCTAGCATATTCGGAATTATTATGGTTGACATTATTATGGTTCAAAAATTACTTGAACTCTAATAATCATAAAAAAAACTCATAAAAATCAATTATAATTTTAATAAAAAACTTCTGTTTGCGTCACCAATTTTTATTAAATACGATGCTGAAGCGCCATTACAAAGAATAGAGTTAATTCAAAATTACTATATAGATTGAACCAATTGTATGAATGGGATTTAAATCAATGACCAGAGCAACGAAAATTAACTGATCCAACGAAATTAACTGATTCATCGAGTGAGCGACGAAGTTACGACTAAATGGGTTACGACTAATTACTCGAATCCGGAAATATTCATACTGAATCCGTCAATTGTGCATTATATAGTTACAAAAAAAAATATTCTACAACTTAAATAAAATTGCATTGGAATTGGAAATACAATTACGTCTTAACATTTGAAATATTATTGGGGCTTTCAAGAGATTTGGCTGGTTAGTTGGTTCGATTTGCGAACCCCAGATCAACTATCCAGTGCTCCAAGTATCGCTTTAGCATCATTTACCCTAGTGAACCCTAGTGAGAATGAGGCTATTTTATATCCATTCGTTAAGCAAATGTATGGTCCCGTAGGCGGTAAGTTGTTTGCTGGCCCAGTCATTTAACTTATATTAATGTATAAATATATGACCTAAGTTACAATTGAAGAGTTGAATTATCTATTTTTCGTTGGTATTCATCCAGCTACCCTATGCCTAGCCTTGCGACTTATAAAAAATAGTTTTCACTATGGAAGTAAAAGAATTTAAATATTGATTGAAATATTATATTAGTAAATATTATTATCAATATTTTACATGCATAAAAACCAGACAGTACGGAAAACTAACCGACAAAAATATAATAGTAAAGCAAAAATCCGGAAAATATTAGAAAAATATATTCACTGAGATTATCAAAGAAATAATTTTCTTTGATATATTTTTCCCATGCAAAATATATAAATTTATTTTAATGTGGTTTCGTTTAAATTTAATTACGAAAATTTAAAAAATAAATTTGTCTTAACCAACACTTTTAAGCATCCTTTGTGAGTAATATTTTGTTAAAGTAATTGCTTTTTTTTTATGATGTTGAACTGAAGACATGTAGAAAGCATAAAATTATACATTTTTTTATTAGCTTTTAAGGATAAAATTGAATTTTTTTGGAGCCATAAACTATTAAAAAAAACTCTGCCAGTTAAACAATGTTGGTAGAATTTAATTTATGAGTTTATACGGATAACTTTCGAAGCAATTAAATGCATATGAACAATAATAATTATAAATTAAATTGGAAAATATCCTTGGCAATATTTATTTTCTGTTTTTTTTAGTGATTTTTCGAACCTTATATAAATTTATTTCAAATAAAAATACATTTACGTTTTTTAATGACCAGATAATTTTACAATATAATTGGAAATATTACAAAATATTTGAATTATTAAATAATATTTTGAAGTCTCAATAGTATTTCATATGTTTTTAAAAATTTATGTAATCAATCATCACTTAATTATTGCACACACTATATTAAATATTAAGATGTTTACGATCAGAAATTGGTAACATTCAAAGTTTTATTAACGAACTTCTATAAAAATAGTTTTATTTAACAAGCAATTATATTTATAGTAAATTATTACAAATCTCAATACTGTTCTGCAAGTTTTTCAAAATACAAATAATATTTGTCTTTAAATTGTAGGAAAATATTTTTGCAACATGGATTAAATAACAATGCAAAAATACAATTTTTTCCCCTGGTGAATAATACTTAAATAATCCATAATCCATTTTACGAAAAGTTATAATAACTAAGAGTGGTGTGTTGGACTTAATCCATCTTTTGACGGGCAACAAGAAGTAGTTTTGAAAAAGTTGAAACTTTTGTTCTGGACTTGCCCGTTAAAAATGGGATTGATTCCATTCATTACATATACACTACATTCATTACATATTACATTAATAATTATTATCTGATTTGAACGAATTTTGGCACACATGATAATTTCTTTTATGAAGTTGGTACTTGTCAAATTTATAGATTCAGTGAGTTGATGTTAAAAACCGATATTATATTTCATATATTCAATACCTTACACAGCCAGTAATTATTACTCGATTTGTATGACATTTCACATACAGTTGTTGGTGTTTCCGAAATTCGGAGTCATTAGCTTCAGTGAGTTCATAGTAAAATTTCAAATTACATAAAATAAAGTATTTGTGTCTTAAAATATATGTAAAAATTTAACAAAGCAGTGTTTTTTAAAAAATCTATGTTGGACATAAATCACTATTGAACCTAACTACGAGTTATCTGCTCTCCTTAGTTTGCAACTTCTGTTATGCAATAAAAATTTGAAGAATAAGATTGGAAAAACACAATTTTCTTATGATAACAATTATTTGTAATAATACCAAAAGTTATATGTAATTTTTATAAGTCTCTTCATATTGTATTTTGCATGTTTCGGTATTAAAATATTATTTATTTATTGAAAATTATTTATTTATGAATTAAAAGGAAATTAGCATAACACAATTTTCTACTTTACTTTATAAAAAACAAATGGAATATTATTGTGAATATTAATATTTATCAGATTTGAATATTAATATTTATTGTTAACAATAACAAATAAAAAACTTAATATGGTTCACAGTAACAACAATATGGTTCAAAATCAGATCATCTAAAAAATTACTTAAACTTTAACAGGTCATTAAAAGCTCTCAACATAAATTTAATTGAAACTAATAAATTTTCTTATATTTAACAGAACATTTTATTATCAATCTTAATTTTTTAGCTCAAATATAAAAAAAACTTTTCAAAATGGATTTTCCCTACAGGAAAATTTGATTAACCATAAATTTAGTTTTAAAGATTGAATAGAAAGTTTTCTTTTTCTTTATAAATTTTATGTTGCATTTTATCATAAATATTTTATGCAGTTTAATTATTGAAAAATAATGTATGCTTAGTCAGGAAACTATCAAATTTTGTTATTATTGAATTACAAGGAGAATTTTTAAAATTGTAAAGAAAGAATAATATTTTTTTTAAAAAGGTAAAAGAAGAGATTGATTAAGTTATATGAAAATCTTAATATTTTGACATATCCTATTTTCGAAAAACAGATGATAAGATATTAAATTTAGTATTCTCTTATTATATGGTTTCTTACACTTTTTCTATACTATTAAATATTGTGATGTACGGTTCACAACAGCATTTTATAAAAACTACTATGTACTCCAAAGTTTCATTTTATAATTAAATATTTTGACATATTTTGGAAAAAATCTGTATAAACAATTTCTAATTATGTATTTAATTTAAAATCATATTCTATTCTACTTAATAATAACAATAATTATAAAATTTAATAAATATTAAACATCATTTAGTAAAGAAAAATAATAAATGGGATCTTTGGAAACCCATTTTTGTCCGAACCTCACAATACTTCCCAGCAAGAAATCAAGAAATTAAAATTAAAAATCTAAATACATATTAAAGATATTAAAGCATATTCAGATTCAATATTAAACTTGTAATATAAAATATGAAATACTTTTAAGTGTTGTGATGGAAAAAGATTGGTTGAAAAATTGATATTGCTCAAATCATCTTTTCTTTGGGTTTAGATGGTGGTTACTTCTTAATTACAAACAAAAAAAGTTACATAACATTCACAAATTCTTTTAGAAAACCCTGTTTTAATAATTTCCTTTTGAAAATTGTTTAATAAAATATGTAACAAAAAAATATGTTTTAAAACTGAAAATATTATGAAATGTAATTTTAAAAATTTTCGAAATCTTGAATTTATGAATTGGAATAAGATCAATTCATAAAAATTTATATTTTCTAATTATATTTTAAGCAATTAATATTTCTTTATCTAAATATTATTAAAGATTCTTAAGAATTTTTCAATAAATCTTAAGTTACTGAGGGCACAAAACAAATTCCTTCACAAATAATAGTATTCCAAAGGACAATAAAAAGACTTTTACTCTAGAAAATAATATATTTTATAGTTTATCAGGAAAAAGGATATGCATTCTCACTAAAGAAGGAATTTATTTATTATTGTTTTACAGGATTATAAAAACATCTTCAATTTTATCTATCACATTTAGTTTTACGGTATTTGTTCTCTATACCTTTGAAATTTCCTTCTTATCCTGAATCTGAGAATTTTTTTTATTTATTCAATGCTTTGAAATGGAATTTAATTATATTGAGTGTTTTTTGAGCATTTGGAATACAATATTAATTATATTTATGTAGTGTGGAATATTTTCAAAATGATTTCATAATAATTATATTACAATTTATATTATGATCACATATTATTTGATATCTACGTACAGATAATATATATTTACTTGATGAGATTTTCAGGAACCTTATAGGATAGAGTTTAAATTAAATTGGTAACATGTTTTTCATAACCATTGAGTGTTTTCAATCGAAATCCAACCACCCACAACCTCAATGATGTTAGGTAGATCAGTACATGTTGATGTTAAACTACGTTTTATAAAACACAAATTTAACAAAACAGTACAAAAATTTACTATAATTAAATTCATATTGAAATTTTTACACAGTACGCGTGATAATTGTAGAAACTCTTTGACAATATGGAATTCTAATTTCGATATATCATTTTCATATATATTCGTAGGCAACATTAGTGGCGCTTTCGGAGTGCTGTCGCCTGTCGGTAAAAAAGAGTACTATTAAATTTAAACTTTGATTTTAATTCCTGTATATTATGCGTTATCAGTAATACTCTCCAATTAATGTACATACCAATACCATCAGAATAATGAGAAACTTGTTCGTTTCTGGTATATATTATGCTTTATGGTTGTTTGGTGTGAAAGGAGGGAAGATTGATTCCACACAAAAGCCAAAAGAAACCCGTTCTACACCCCATCGGCGACTGAAAACAATTTCACCATACAGCGCGGCGGTCTATCCTACCTTTTTCATAAAAGAGATCATCCTTGCCAAGAAATGGTTGCCAAGAATTTCTTAAATGGTAAGAAATGATAAGCTAAATGTTTCAGTCTTGTAATTCTGGCGTCCAGGTCCAGGAATCTGCATTTATAACTAAAATAATTTTAATTATTACATAAAAATCCCAGTATTTTGGGTAAGAATGTGTAACTTCTGATATAAATATAAGTCAGGATAGAGCAAGTTTCAAAATTATAAATATATATTTCGATATTTTTATCATTATAACACTATTGCTATAGATTATACATATAATTAAACTTAACTTAAATTGAAATATTCTCACGGTGTTTATTTGTAAGATTTACCAGAACGTCTTACATTTATTTTGATATAAACTTCTACACAAATTTTCTTAATACTCAGACGTATAATATCACAGTTCCAACTCATTTTAGAACAAAAATTTCTACGTTGTTCATTAATTTACTTAACAGTTTTTAATTTACTTGAACACAATTAAACTTTTTTTTTATTTAATTTAATTTTAATCTTAATTATTTTAAAAACATTTTGAAACAGTGCTAAACAGTGATTAAACAGAGCATTCAATAAATGAAAAAATGTAATTAGGTAACATAATCACAATTCCAAATCTATTAACATAAACACTGTCTCTCGAAATTAATTAGTATTCATCCGTTGTACTATATTAATAAAAATAAATTTTAGGCTGTACCACTTTCGTTAAGTATTTTAGAGAATTAATTATTCTTTGAAATTTAAAAAAAACTCTCATACATTTTGATTTAATAAAGTATTCCTAAAATTAAATAAAGAAATTGTTTTAATGTAATTTTCGTAAAATTATATTTTATGTATCCTTGGTTAAAGGACAGGAATAATGAATGTGAAGTTTATAAGATTTTTTTTATAATAATAACGACTAAATTTTTGACAGATTAGATAACTAAACCGACAATGTACTTGACAAATATTAGCAGGCAATTAATACTTACTATTAATAAATAGTACTTTGCGATATTTATATTAACATACCTGGCAAGGCTCATAAATATAATAATCAGTTTTTATATAGGTTGGTTGGTTTTAAAGAAGTAGGAATCTCAAGACTCCCACACACCTTGGCATTAAATAGTGACCCTGTTGTACTAGTTTCCAGTCAAACATTGTAACATTATTACAGCGTGTCGTCTTATTCCACCTATTTAACGAAATTAAATCTTTTTGGCTGTCCTCAGTTTATCCACTTTTCTATATTTTATAAAAAAATAAACCACAAAGTTTACTAAATCTTTAATGTTGGGCTGAAGAATAATGGAATAACAAATATTCCATACACATTTTTCATTCATTCTGGAGAGTTAATACTTAGTGCTTAAACTTATTTAGTAATGATCTATTTAGTTTTTTGTAAATGTCAATGAAAAAGTTATAAAATTATTAATTTAATTTGAAAATTCAATTGTAGTAAAAATTATATTTGTTTGCAGAAAATATAGATTCATTTTTACTACCAAAATCCAAAAAAAATGTACGAAAGAAAGTAGTGCTTATAGAAAAACAAGAAATTTTAATCTCGTAGGGAGGAAAAGTGACAACTTTAAGCCTTAAAAAAGGGATTTCAATCGAGTTCAACTGGAACGAGTCCTTCGAATCATCAACTTATCGAAAAAATATGAATTGTGTAGTTATAAGAATTGTAAGGCGACTTTGAATAAAAGATTTTTAATGCTGGGAATTTCCTGTTCCTAACAGAACGTTTAATAGGTGTTCGTATGAAAATTAAAATAAATATAATTTTAACATTTTATTACGTACTTATAAATAAAACATTTATTTCTATTAAAACATATTTTTAAATAAAATGAAAATTAAAATAGTATTATAAATTAAGTGCTATTGATCTTAAATATAATCACGAACATTTATATCTGCATTCCATCTGACGACACGTAACAATTTTGCATCAATATCAAAAGTATAAACATACTTTAAAAACACGATAAACTCTTCGGTTACAAAAGCTAGCAGTTAAGTCCCAGGAATGAAAATAATATTAATATCAAAATTAATTATTTGTAAAGCTAATTTATATCAATAAAATTTAAATGAAATTTAAATGTAAATCAGTGGAGTTAAATAAATATTAGAATACAATTTAAAAAATATTCAGTTATGTAAGTAGTTTAATTGTTGTTTAGTGTTCACCTAATTTGGATTTATGTATTTGATAATAAATTTGAAAGTCACTTAATTTGACAGTCATTTTTAATATAAGAATTCAAATTATTATAGGACTTCTTTCGAAAGATCTAAATCAAACTTTAAAAGGATTAGTTAAACGATATTTAAATATTAAGTGAATAACAAATTCCAATCATAGTTAAAACTTAATATTTCACAGTAATTTATCAATATAAATTTTTGAAATAATAATTTTCCAATGATATAAAATTATAACATATTATTTCTTGTAACCATAAATTTAAATATATTTGATATTTTCCTGTAAGGACGAAACTCGTCTCACAAATTGCATTTGTAAACACAAATAATTTATGTAATTTTCTAAATTCTAGATATAAATAAAATAAAATATGAAAATTTATTTCCCAAATAAATTGTTCCTTTTAAAAGCCTTGTACATTTTTTATTATAAATATAAATACCAAATTTACAAATAAGAAAACTTATCATAAATTGTCAAATACTATAAACTGTTTCGTCCTTTTATTACATAATTGACATATCTAAATTATGTAATAAATGGATATTAAAATGGTTATATATTTCCACAAAAAAAATTACCTAAATAAACTACAATCCCAAAAAAATTTTATGACAGAATAAGGTTTACCATCTAAATAATCCCTAAAAAAAAGAAAAGTTTACCAGATGTGAAAACCGCAGTCACACATCCTATAAAAAAAAAATCCTTCTAAATCCCGATTTTCTCAAATAATAATTTTCTTTGTTTATACTTTGAGTTTTCTCTGTAATAAACTTATTCTCAACACGTAATCAAATTTTGTCAAAATCGATCAAAATGAAGAAAATTTATGACTTTATTGGAAAGCCTCAACAAAAATTGAAGAAAATAAAAAAAGATAATTTTCGTGGAAAAAATGAAAATAATGAAAATATGAATTTTTCGTAAAAATGTAACATTTTGAAATATGTTCAAAAAAATATTTTCATTTAGAAGATTAATTTAACAAAATTTCGTACAATGTGGCTGAGAAAATCTGAGATCATAAGTTTTATTGGCATCTTCATTCTATATTCACAATAGAAAAGTCTGTAAAACAAAATTAGCTTAAAATATTTATTTTTTTAATACTTTCATTTACAAAATTGTATATAAAATAACCAGCTAAAAATTTAAATGTCTTTAAATATCCAAAATAAATTTAAATTGAAATTTTCCCTTTTGTTTATAACATAACCTAAACTACTAACAAATTTACTTCTGTCTCAAAAGTTATGAAAAGTTTTTAATAAAGTCATCAAATTTAAAACAAGAAAACGGGAAAGTTTTTTGTTTGACTTAAGGGACGAGGAGATATCCTTAAAAAAAATAATATAAATAACTTTTTGAAAGTTTTATAATTTCCTGGTACCCAAAAATGTAATGAATACTTGGACTTTTTAAGTAATATTTTTTACAAGGAATCACAAACATGGGAACAATTTTAATATTAAAATTAAGGAAATTTAATTTCAGACTTTATTCACTTATTTATTGGACGTATAAAAAGCTTTCATAACTAAATTATCTGTGGTAAGTATAACAAATTTTATAAGTTATGAAACATCGAAAGAATAATTTTGGTAGAAGCGTGTAATATCTAAAACGTTCTTTACGTTCGTATCAGAATAAATACTTTTTTTATTAATTTATTAAAAAAAATTAAAAAAATTATGATTTATACACTTAAATCAAATTAATTAACAGCAAAAAATCTAATTTATACGCAAATTTTAAAAAATAAATCAAAATTTAAAATATAACTTACTTGGATATGACAAAATAACTGATTCAAAATGGCTGATCATATAAAAAAAGTTGAAATTCATTTTGAAAACTGCACTAAAAAAATACAATATTAAAATATTTTTTATAATTTTTAATATATTTTAATATTAAATTTATTAACAAATTTTTATATATTTTTAGTTAAATCTAGATTTTCATATTTTTTTAATTTCTACACAAATAAAATTCACATGAAAATTTTCAATTTCAACACGCAATTTTTAAATACTCAAAAAACTAGGAAAATTTAAGATTTTTTATTATTCTTTTAATTATAAATAATTTAAAAACATTTATTTAATAATTTTATAACGTTTAGAGAGATAAAAATTAATTTTAATCATTTTAATTAATTTTTTTCACTACCCAATATACTGACACATCTTTTCATACCGGCAAATTGTAATTATTACTTCATAAAATGGCGGTAATTTAAAAAGTTGTTAAATTTCGATCTATTTTAAATATTATTTGGTAAATTTCTCTATAAATAAAAATTTCCATAAATTATTGTTTTTTTAAAGATCTTAATTATTTATTAAAGATCTTAATTTTAAATTTAATTCTTATATTATTTTCATCAAATAAAATATAAATTTACCATAAAAATCAAAATTTTATAAATTTTTGAATCTTAGAAATTATTTTATCATTTACTTTATTTGCCAATGAATTAAATATTTACAATAAATTTATGAAGCTAATTGGTTTTTACAACATTATTTGTTGAGTTGAGATGTAATTAAATGATAATTATGAACAACAGCAATTTAGTTTTAAATATAATTATTTTTTAAAAAGAATTCCTAAATAATAATAAAAATTTAGTTAACCAATAAATCTTTATTAAACATAAAATTTATGTTTCTCTTCCCAACATATAAAACCAAATAGAAATGCAAAAATACATTTCCAAAAAGTTTTTTTTTTAATCAAGAAAATGATGAATTAACAAAAATCATAGAATATCAAAACATAATTTAGTATTAATTTTCCATCTGAAACTACCCCCAAACAAAAAAACAGAAACACCCACCACACCTCCAACAAAATAACTTTAAGTTTTTCGGTTATCTTAGTATTTTTATATCATAAAACTAAAAGAAAATTTAAATATTTTCCTATTTAAGCATTTGAAAATTATTTTTATTACTCTCAAAATAAAGAAAATATGCTAAGTCAGCTTTTTATGATAGCTAAACTGAAACCGCCTTCTTATTCAAATAAATTGAATGTGGGATTGAAAATAGGATATATCATTTTATGGTTTTAGTCGGAAGGAGGAAGTTTTAAAAGATTTTTCCACCCTAAATAAACATTAAATGAAACTAAATCCAGAAATAATCTTGGATTTTTTAAATTTATATAAAAATTATATTACTTAAATATATTTTGTTATACGTTTTATTATGAGTTTTTCTGGATCATGGGGTGCAAAAAAGATTTGATTTTAAAGTAAAATGAATCTTATTTTCATACCGTACTAATCATTACAAAAATAATGTACCTAAGTCATAATTATTTAAGTGATACTTTAATATTGTATGAAAACGAGATATGATTTATGTTGTAAAATATTTAATCAATAAGAAAATTGAAAATTTATTTATAATTGTGGACAATTTTAAATTCTATATCACAAATATCGATCTAATATTGAAGATATCTGAAATGTAAATGTTATCTTTAGTGATTTATTTGTTTTTCTCAAACTTCTCTGTTACACATTTCTTGTTTCCTGTTGAATTTTTCCATTTATTTTACTCAATTTTCATTTCTTTTATTTATTTAAATTTACAATAAAAAAAATAATGTTCTGCTTAACACAAAAGGAAAATCATTTTGATTTTTTACAGAATTTAACGTTAGTTATCAATAAATTCTTTTTAAATTGTTAATAATTTAATTAATGTTGAATATTTTTAAAAGTAATAAAGAAATAATTTAGTTAAAGAAGCTTTTAATTTGTCTGAATTTCAAATAAATTAATTAGCCTTTCCATATCTGTAAATATCATTCCAAATATTTGATAACATCTAATTTTATTTGGTTTCTCACTTAATCACTTTCATTATGAATGATACTAATAAGCCTCCTATTCCATTTCTACATGGAATTATTCTATAGCACTAAAATAATATGCTAAATTTTATAATATTCTTAAAATTTGAATATTTCACTATTAAAAGAAAAAATTAATTATAATTTTCATAATAATTTTTTGATTATTTTTGATACTTTCTTGAGATAATAATTCAGAAAGTTATTTATATAAATTTTATTAAAACAAATAAGATTTTCAAGGACTTCTTAATTACTGAACTGCAGGCAAAAAGTTTGTGTGACTTATAAGTGCAGAAACTGATACTTTTTAAAAACCCCGGGAGACAATAATGAGTTTTCTTTTCATTTTTCATAATTAATTAGTCTGGAAAAGATTTTCAAAATTCAAGTATTTCTTTTTTGCTTTTCTTATATAACTTGTTGTTACTGTTTTGTAATAGCAAATTGTTTTTACATAAAAATTATAATAAACATCTTAAAATACATGACACCTTTATGTTATATGAAGTTATGTTGTTTTAACTACATTTTACACTTCACTTAGTGTTCACATTAATTAGCTTATTTATCAAAATTCAGACTTTCCACACTTTATAAATTGGCGGTGTAAATTATTTTTCTTTCTGTTCATCTACTCACTCTTTAAGAGGATACTCTCAAACATTTTCACTATATTTTGACAGAGTGAATCATGGTTAGTACACTTTACTTGTGAAAAGAATTTGCTATAAATAATATATTAATATTAGTAGATTATTTATTGAAAATGCTTTGAACTTAGAAAAAAGTATGTTTGAAAAAAAGGGTTCCATTTTTTTTCTGATGAACCATTCTTTTTTATTTCGGAACTTCTGAAAAAAAAAGCTGCCAAGTTGGAAGAGTGCTTCATATATCTTGTGTTCAATCACCCTTTTGTGGCATATATTCGCATCCCTTTAAATTATACCACTGTAAAATAGCGGGGTTTGAGGTTAGAGGGTTGATTTTTTCGGTAAAGATGTAAGACTATATTATTAAGAAACTAATTTCTCAGTTTTTAAATCTACTTCTGCACAGAGGGGGTGTAACTTATTTTATAAACACCTCCCCTTTGCAACGTAAAAGGGGTGGGGGGATTAATTTCTATATAATTTCGAAATACTTTTACCCTCTCTACCTTATGTAGAAAGTACAATATCCTAGTTTAAATATAGAGGATTTTATAGCTATTTTAAATTTCCAAAATTCAAATTTCAAAGCCCCATAAAAACGTGGGGCTGCGTCCGATACCCCCCATTTTTTAAAAATTTAATTAGATTGTGTGTATGTACGTACTGAAGAAATTGCATTAAAATCCCATAATATATAAGCAGTGTTTTTTCGTGTACATAAAAAGGGGTGTGTTCGACCCCTTTTTCAAGGGGGTTGCAATTGACTTATTTGAAAATGCACCCCACCACGACATACTTCCAATATTTGTTTACATTTCTTTAAAATTTTGTCAAAATCGGAATTGGTTTACTACTATTTATAAGCATTGCAAAAAGAGCATTTTTACCCTGCGTACGGCGTACGGCGGACACAGAAATTTTTATCACGGATTCGGATTCCTTGATATCGAAAATGGATAATTCAATTAAAATCTCAATTTTTTTTTTTTTTTTTTTGCATCCCCACCGCAAAGCTTCATATATCTTTAGATATATGAAGCAATATAATTAAATATTAAATATTTATAACGAAAAAAAAATATGAAATTGTAAACGTATAGTAAATTCAAAGTTATTTTCCAAATGTTATTAAATTGTGTATCATAAATACCTTTGGGGGATGAACAAACCAGTTTCCTCAGTGCCATAACTAGGTAGGCGTAGGTGCACATGCACAGGGCGCCCTGATATAGAAAGTTTAAATCTATAGTTTACCACACTATTTACCTCACATTACCTAATGAATGATAATAAAAAACGTAGAGACCCTAGAAAAAAAGAAATAAATATTGTACAGGGCACTGGAAAAGTTAGTTACGTCCTTGGAGTATCGTATACCAAACCAACATTAATATATGTGAACAAATAACAACAGCAAATCAATTTTCAAAATATGTTTAGTTATGTTATGTTGCACGTACACTAATTAAACGTAAACGAAGGACGGAATTTGTGGTAAAAGGTTTTGCAGAAATTGATTAAAATTATTTATTATTATTATAAACCTTTCTTTAATTATCCTTTTTACTTCGTACGGTAATATATTAATATATTAGTCAATTCAATACTAAGAATTCCGATAAGATCTCTTTTTTTGTTGTGGCCAATAATCCACTTTCAAATTGTTAAAGTTTCTACAATTTAATAATTTTCCACAATGAATAGTTCAATTCAATTTTGACATAAACTTTCGTACAAAGAAAAGAGAACAACTCAATTCAGTTAAACTTGTCTGACTTTGCTAAAAATAAATTATAAAATGTTTCAAAGAATTTTATTGCTGGAAAAAAGATTTTCATTTTCTGTCTATTTTTTCTTTTTATATATATAAAATTACTATATGCCAGATATTTTCCACAAAATTAAATTTAGCAGAATCACGTTTCTTTTTATTATAATCACGAAGTGAACCTTTTGGCTAAATTTTGACTTATCACTTGAGCAAGATGGAAAAAATTACATTATTCTATTTACATATATACCAATGAAATTCCGAGTAATATTTAATTTTATCTAATACTTAATACATCAATCCACGTATTTAGTGATAATTCAGATAAATCAAAACAATATCCTTAATTTTAAATTACCTTGAAGTTAAATCATTTTACAGCAAAATTCATGAAAATCAAAAAAATTATTTGTAATTTCTTTTATTGAAATATTTAGTAACTAAATAATTTTGATTTATTCAACCAGAGAAAAATCATATCCTTTGAGAAATATTTATAACATTTCTTTAACAGATGGTACAAAACTTTAATTTAAAAAATGTTATAAATTAGATTGACGGGTCAATCTTTAGTTTGGGCACTTTTGTAATTCTTTCAAATAAATTTCGTTCTATGTTTAGTTCTTACTTATTATAGTTATAAAATTATTCTGAAAATGAAAAATTATGAAGCATCAAATGCAAGGGCATTTTTTTAGTTGGAATTTTCTAGTTCTTTTAGATCTGGACAATTATCAATAACACACGAACAGACTCAAAAAGTGAAAATTTAACACATTTTGTACTAATACAAAACTGTCTAAAAATTAATATAAAATTACAACATAAATGATGTTTATAATGCTTCTTTATAAAAACGTAGTAATATGAAAAATATTTCATCAAAAATATTTTTATAATCATAAAAAGTTCTTTTTGAAAGAAATTTTTTTATAATAATTTTATGTAATTTGTAAATATACTATAAATTAATTAAAAAGTTTTATATAATAATTATAATATATTACGTACTAAGTTTTGGTGATATATTTTTTAATTAAAAATGACAACTACTTCAATGTTTCTATAAGGAAAATGTTTTTGCGTAGTATAATTGTTGACACTCTTAAGAAATTCTTTATTTCATTAATTCTTTATTTCATTTTATTTCATTACGCATTTAAATGTGATGTAAAGCAGGCTTTAGATATTTATATTTTAATATTATTAATCAAAAATTTGTTAGTTCACAAACTAATATTAAAAATACCTTTTTTCGTAAGAGTGGATGAAAGGTATAGCTATTAACACTCTGGTATAGTTATAGACATAGACTAAAAGAGTATTTTTATTGACACTATGGCTGGGCCAGAATTATAACTATAGAATGATACAATACTCAATCAAGAAGAATAACAAAATTTAAAAAACTTTTGATACACCAGTCAAAAAGTGCAATTATGTGTAAATAGCTTTACCGAAAATTAAGGGAATCAATAATTGTTCCAGATAATTTAATTCTATCTAAAAAATAACTAAATTTTAATATTTAACTAATAAATTATTACATATTAGTTATTATTTCCGATTCAAATTATAATTCGTAAAGAAATTATAAATCACTTTAAATAAATGATTTCAATAATTTATGTATGTAATAATATTTTCATTTGACATTTTCAATTGAATAATTTTCAATAATTTAAAAAAGTTTTCAAAAGTAAATTGTACATGGTTGTATAGTTGTATTGACATAGGAAAAATCGTACACTTCCAAGTAATTAATAATTTATTTTCGGAAAGTCTATAGTAATTCAGCCAATTTTCAATTTAATTTCTTCCAAATCAAAATTTTTGTATAGATAGAAAATTTAATTTACAAATTATGTTATTTTTATAATGGATTTTTTATGTTTTCAATTTGTTAATTTTCTGTAAGATCCGAAATAAAATCAATAAATTGATTTGATTTAAATTTTGTTTTTTATAGCAAATACATCATTTCATAATTTTAATATAATATTTTAGGATTTAAAAAGTTTCAATTAATTTAAGCTTGGTATGATATTTTTTGATGCATTTAGTCACGGATTCAACTACAGATCAAGACATCGATGTCGTTCTAAGTTGGATCAGCTTTGAATTTGTATACCCAGTAATAAAAATTAGGAATTTATAATTATTGTTATTTTATGACTGGGTAGGTCCAAAATGTCAGGAAACCTTATGCTACCAAGTGGAGCGACCATAAGGAAAAAGAAAAAAATTATAAATTTGAAATTTTTACTGAATTATTACTTTTCATAATATAAAATAAGAAATTTATTGAAATAATAGTAGACCCTCTAATTTTGTAATAATATAAATGAATTTAAAAACATTTCACTGATGAATTCCAATTCCATTAGAAATATAAAAAGTCTCTGAAATCTAATATTTTACACATAATATTAAATTCCTTTCCAACAATTTTCCTAGGTTTCAATTTAATTTAATGCAAATTTCTTTACTCTTGTGGCAATTTTGTTGTGTTATTTCCATCATAAAAAATATATTAAAATTGAATTTTCCTTTTTTATTAAATTATAATAGAAATTTTATCATGTTTCTTTAGCTTCAAGGAATATAAAAACATGAAAAATCAATATTGAAAATATAAATTTTTTGATATTCAATAAATTCACTTTGTTAAAATTGGAAAATAAGTGTAAATTTTTTTTTTATAACAACAACAACAAAAATAATAATGTTATTTGATAAAGAAAAACGACTACGATAAAAAAAAAAAAAATTAGCCTTAGGTTTTCAGGGTAAATGTAAAAAATCAAAATCTAAAAAATGTCAAAATCTGAAATGTTTGCAAATTTTATATTTAAATTAGACTTTTATAACTTTGTATACAAATAAACTCAATTTATTGTAAATTGTAACTTAGAACAGATTTACATTAACAATATATTTATATTTTCATTTTGGGAAAATTCAATTTATTTAATTGAAAAGCTTACAAAATGAAAATCTTTTCACTTTTGTTGGAATATTTAACAACATAAAATTTATTAATAGAAGTTCAAGTATAAATGCAAATTCGTCCGGTATTATTGTAAAACTCGTAGCTTAGAGAGGGATTTACCTCCGGTTTTCCATTATTTCTATATACAATTTTACTTTAGTTAATTAAATTTGAAAATTGAAAAAAATTTCATTTTCTATTTATTGGTAATTTTTAGTAAATATTTTAAAGTGAAATAAATTTTTTTATATATTTTTTCTTTTTTTGAAAACTTACACGGTTTTTATTCATTTTTTTTTTTTTTTTGGATGATAAATTTTCATTTCAGTTCATTTTACGAATTATTTTCAGTTGAAAGATTTTTCTTTTAATTTGTCTTCAAAAAAATCTAAAAAAAAAATCAATATTAATAAAACTTGATCGCAAAGAAAATGTTTAATTATGTGGAAATAATAATGTTTTCCAAAAAGCAAAAAAGAAAAAAATTAGTGAAAAATTGCGAGGTAAGCAAAATTTCTTTAATGATGATTTCTATACAAACTTTATTTAACAAAACATATTCAGATATCTTAAAGATATATTTATGAAATTTTATGCTTTCAAATAGTATCTTTAAAATAAAAATAGTAGTCATTTATGTAAACCTGGTAGTACTTGAGTGTCGGTGTACACCAGTGATGGGGGAACTATGGCCCGCGGGCCATAAGTGGCCCACGACAGCAATCAATTTGGCCCACGCTCTGATGCAGAATATGTTACAAAAAATTTTAATCAGTAAAAAATTTAATAAAGTTATTAATTTCAATTTTTTTATATTTAATAATGAAAATAATACGATTTCGTGTTTTTTTTTTTGTTCATACATAATAAATTTGGTGTTTTTGCTTTACAGCCTTAAGCATTTTCATCTTTTTTTCTATCATTTCGATTTATATATCGAACTCCTAACGATATGCAAAAATCTGTAATTTGTCCAACCGTAACCAAATAAAAATAAATTTTAAATAAAATAAAAATTTATTTGAATTATTTTCAGATTCTATACTGCCATCAGCGAAATGTATTAATTTCTATTTTTCATTTTATAAAATATACATATTTTAGGTGTACAATCTATTTAATCAATTTAATAAAAAAAATTAACTTAAATTTAATTAATGTCCCATCCTTAATAATAGTAATTATACACTGTAAGCTATCATTGTTTCATCTAAGCAAACTAAATTTTTAAGGCCCCCACACAAATATAAATTTTGTATAGTGGCCCGATTGATAAAAAGTTCCTCCATCACTGGTGTACACCATGCAATGGTTCAACTCAAGATTGATAAATCGATGTGCCTCTGAATTAACTCAGCCTTAACTTAACTAACAACAATAATGTCTCACTATTAAAAGTCATTAACTTGATTTAATTAAAAATGTTCCTAATTTGTAATAAAATGTCTCGAAATTTTTTTTATTAAGGTCTTATGTTCTCAAGTGTAGTGAACTACACCTTTTCCAACTGTAATTCAGAAAGCATCAATTGTAATTCAGATTAGTCAATTTTAATTCAGAAAGCGTCAATTGTAATTGAGATATTTTGGTTCAAAACTTTGCAGGTACTGGCATGATGGAACAAAGATTGGTCCACTTGGAGAATATTATAAATGATGCCAAACACAATATGGGTAGTGATTGTCCTCGTGCTGTGCAACACTGTAAAGTACATCAAACTACAGCTTTAACAATGAATGACATGTCTATCGGTTGTTAACTGCAATTTAACGTTTTCTGAAAGTCTGAATGTCTTAATTTAATAATTTACTTAGAATAATATTAACCATAAGTTTCTTATCTTATATGTAAATTTTTAATTTTGTTTCTTTTTCGTTGGGTTAGGATTCTTTGTTTTATTTAAATTAAAATAAATTTATTCTTAAACGTTAATAAAATTATAGAGTTAATAAATATTGTCGTTTTTTAAATACCATTAAGGCTTTCTGAATTACACTTGGAAAAGGTGTAGGAAAAAAATTAATTTCAATTTTAAAAAAATTATAAAATATTATTCTTCTAATTACATATATTTAATTATAACGAGCCTAAGGATATTAAATATATCTATTTAACTCAGTAAACTTAAGTATTTTTAAATCGGCAACTGGGATTAGGAATTTTCCAAAACGATAATGAAATCTTTCAATTTTCCAATCAAATTTATACTTGAACATGACATCATCAAGCAATAGAGATTTTCAATTATCCTTTTTTTTTTAAGAAAATTAAATCTACTAATCGAATTAGAAATGACAGGATTTTTTATTTTTGATAAACTTTTGAAAAAAATACGATTGTCCTTTTGCTAAAATTAAAAGGAATCCGTAGAATATAAAATTTATAAAAATTAATATTAATACAAATATTTTATGTTGAAAAAGATAAAAATTATTGACTATTGAACTAACTATCCAATATTAAAATATCACCTTAATGTTAAATTCAGAAATTATATAGTTTTTGTTTTGGATGCCATTAGACAATTTATTTGAATAAAGTGTAAGAAAAATGTATAAAAGATAAATCTAAAAAAAGATTTAGTGTTTTTTATTTGTCCTGAGATATACCAAAATTTCCAATTTTTTTCTGAAGAAAATAGCCTATCCATTAATTGATTATGTTTGTTAAAAAAAAACTTGTGGCAAAATTTCTTATAAAATTTTTATTTATTTGCTATTCGTTAACTCAATCTTGACAACGTTGACTTTTATGTATTTTCTAATGTATTTAAAGGAAAAATCACAAATAATTTTGTGTTCATTTTCCTTTTTGATAAAGAAAAAGGATAAGAAAAAATTTATTTACTTGTTTTCATGTGTGAAATTTAGTGTTTTTCTTAATATTTTATTTTTTATTTTTGGGAATAATATATTGGAAATTTTGTGATTGATTTATTATTGTTTAGTTCATTCTGTCAATTTGAGGTACTAAATATTTAAGATAGTCTGTAAGTTGACAGAGAAGTTAATTAATCTAGTATAGAATAAGGTTAAATATTTTTATGTTATTTCCATACATTCTGTAGACATAGACACTGAATTTATGCTTGGAATATATGTAAACACAAAAGACAAATTAGTAATGTCTTTTGTAAAGGTGGATTACATCTTGCATCGAAATTAAAACTGGTAAAAATTATATCGGACGAACTCTTATTATGGTGTAGAAACATGAACACTTTGGAATACTGGACTTATATTAAGGAGAATATTAAAGGTCAAATGAACATACAGAATTTAGAACGTAGAAGTGTTAAATAGAACAAAAATAAAACCATTAATTAATAGTCAGTACAATCAAAGAAAAGTGAACCACTTTGGAAATAGAAGAAGAAAACTTGTATCTCGGTTAGATAATCTGAAAGAATGGTTTAGTATATCACCTTAAAATTTAATAAATTGCTTTTATTTTGGTCTCCTGTTCATAGGGATATGATGGGTAATGGAAAACTGATGCATTGGCTACAAATAGTGCAGTAAACACCAGCCTCCCAATTTTCCAGATCGGTTACCCAGTTAACTCGATTAAAAAGGCTGTTTAAACTATGGCTAGTAGAACAAAATAGGTTAGAATGAGTCGCGGTGAACAGTTATCTCCACACAAAGCTGAATGCTAAACAATTGAGAAATATTCTAAATATGACCAAACCCATGATCAGACTGTACACTGGAATAATTACGGGACATTTGCTATTACGTAAACATGCCTTGCGACTAAGATTGACAACGGAAACTGCTTGTAGAGGCTGTGCTGAGGATGATGAGACAATTGAACATCTTTTATTTCACTGTCCTTATCTGTGTAATAAAAGATTAAAAATATTCGGTTTTTATTTTAATAGAAGTAAGCAAGGAAAAGTTTATCAGGTTAGCTATAAACTTTATTAAAGAAGTGGGATGGAACGATTCGTGGTAAAAATGAGTAACGTTTTGTAAGAGGATACAACAGACCGTATGGTCTACATACGAGGGAGGTTTGACTGCTTCCATTCCCCCTTTTCAAACCAACTTAAAATCTACTTAAAAACAGTGTTCCCAAAAGAAAAAGTCAAGTCAATGTTGGCCGCAATCCGTAATGGATAGGTACTCAAAGAAGAATAAGAGACATTAACTCAATCCATATTTATTTTAAGTAAAAAAATCCATATTTATTGTAATTTTTTGTAACTCCCTTAAACAGTTCTTTCAGGCAGTAAAACCAAAGAATTTGTACTAAACATGAATCGTCCTTATTGGCACATGGATAAAAAACATATCAAACAAAATCATATAAATATTATAATAATACGAAAAAAATTTCTATATGATCCTTTAACATATAAAAAATGAAATTCCATTCCAAATTCATAATATCCTTAAATATTTGAGTACAAATTAAATTTATATATTGTGTGTGTATGTGTTTTTATCAATAAAAATTTTTCGCACGTATTTCAGATTCCAGTAATTTTTTTTGGGTTATGATGGAATTTTTACTTAAAAAAAAGCGAATTGTCTGAGGTAAAAGAACTTAATTTTCACCTCATTAACGAATAGAAGAAACCAAAAATGTTCAATTTGTGGATATACCCAAAATACCAAAATTATAGAAAATGGTAAAAGGAAAAAAAAAAATTAAATTCTTTCACATATTTTTATTATATTTTTTAAATATTATTTAAATCGTGAATATTTATTTTATGAAATACAAGAAATTATAATAAAAAAAATGATTTTCCAAATATTAACTAAAATCCAAATTTATATTTAAATTGATTAAATGAACGAAATTATTCTTTTAACTATGTTGTGTTAACCATTTTTAACAGTCCTTATAACGAAATTTGTTTATTTAAAAGATTTTCCACCATCAAAGAACGTCAAATTGTAAATAATAAACAAAATTTCTAAATGCTATTAAAAAAATATCATCGTACAAATTCAGTTTAATTAATTTTTGCTTTGTGGAAATTCTTGGATTTTCTTTTAATTTAAAAGGCAAATAATCTGATTTGTTGTAAATTTTGTTTTGGGAGTAGGAAAATTTATTTTGAAATCAATTATATTTATTTTTAGAATTTTCATTTATTTATTTGGAATTGAGCAATTTTGATTTTAATCAACAAAATACCTTCATAAAATAAACATTGAAAATTTTTTTGTTGTTAAAATATTATAAATTATTTTTAAAGGAAAATTTATGATTTTATTTCAATTGTTTGTTTTTTTATTATGAATTATGTTCTTTTGAAATTCTGCTTTAAAATTAAAAATAAATGTTTTTATTCATAGAAAATTGAATTGGAAAATAATTTATTTTACTTGTATTTTATTTTAACCCTTTTCGTAAGAGTAATTATGAAAATAAACCTTATATTTATATTAAAAATTCTATACGAATCTGAGTAGTGATTGGGACGGGATTCGTAGCGAATATCACAAATAATAATGCACATTAAGTTCTAAGAACCAAAACAAGTTTAAGTACTAAACTAATAAACTAAGAAAGAAAACAAGTACAAGTACTAAGATCTATATAACTTTTTAATATTCCATCTAGGGGAATAAACGCATTTTTAATATCCACGAACTTTTAATACTTTTGGTATGTCCATGAGATTCTGAATTTACCAAATTCTACCAATTCTAAAATACAAAATTATTATAGAACTAGAATTCATATAAAAATAGAAAAGCTACAAAATAAAAGCGTTTTTCTTTTTCCGACAATCTACAAAAATAGGTGGTAATAAAAAAAATTAAATTCTTAATATGAAAAATTAGAAACTTTTCGTAAATTCTACTCATGATATTTCCACAAATCCAAAATAAAATTCACAAAATTAAACGTATCAAATTATAAACGACTAATGTTTATTAAACTTTGTATATCATTAAAGCAATTATCGCTTAAATTTAGATAATTTTGGAATATAAACCAACCATAACTAAAGTAATAAATGACCTGATACATTCATCACCAGTTTTGTAATTCATTTATGCAGTTCACCGCAAACATTATTAAATAGATCAACATAATTGCGTCATTTATATTCCAGTTGAATACATAAATTTAAGTTCAATAAATTATTACCTAAATTTTAATCTAATTTATTCAGTTTAATTTATTAGGCCGATATTTAAATTTAATATAAATGTTGTTAATATCTGCCTATTTAGTTAACATTTATTTATTTATTATTTATGATCTGCAAAATTTGATCCGTTGTTTTATCAAATCCGCTTTTAGTTAATTTTAGTAATTTTCACTCATCGGTTAATTAATCATCTAAACATTCAATTTATAATGTGGCTTGTTAAATTACAAAACTCGTTTATTCAAACTATATATACTTAAGGAATACTTTAAGTTCACAAGCGTTATGCAAAAGTCTGAACATTACTAATCCTGCAAAACGGAAAAACATTATAATTATAACACTTACAAATTGTTTTATATACTCGCAATTATTATCGAAACTTTCCCACTTTCAAAAAACTTTTTAATATAAAATGTTCTAATATTTGCTATAGTAATAAAAAAGGACTAAAAAAACTAGAAAAAAATATATACATATAACAATAATCGCTTTTCGATCCACTAGATTTTATCAAATAAAATAAAATCGTGCTTAACTTCGACAATGCGATGCCACCTGTTGCGATAAGTTGTCTTGCAGAAATAAAAAAGAAGAAGGATAAATCGATAATTCAACAAATATCCTTAAAGAAAGCAACTATAATTTTATGCAACCAAGGAATAATTGAAAAGAAAAACTATAGTTAATATAACTTAGCTGTGGATAAGGATTCAAGGATTATGTATACAAAATTATTTTTATTATACAGAAATTTGACATAAGAAAGAATTTTTAATGCATTTTTTATTTAAAATAAAGTACAAGTTAGAATAACTAGGAATTTTGTATTTGGCCTTGACCCTATAAAAAAATGTATTTGGATGAAACTATATGAACAGAAATTTGGTATTGGTTAGATTTCTATTCTGTTAAAAATATGGCTTTAGTTTTAGTCTTGGTTTCCACAAATTTGGTTTTAGTTTTGTCTATGGAATTGTTTCTAATACACGAGATGCATGTAAATTTAGTAATACGGTTACAATACACTTCGAGACATCTGTTGAACATATTATCTCAACAGACCTACTATAGTATGAAATATACTCTTCTAAATGTGATTACTTACTACTCATATAATTGATTTCCGAACTGCCATATTTTCAGCCAACATTTACGAATCTAAATTTTTAGACATGTTTTCATCTTTCGAGCTTCTGTTAAACTGTTTTAAACCATTTCCAAAATGTTAACACATAAAATCATTGTCATAGATAGCTTGAAATCGAAACGTTGCAACAAAGTCATTTAAATGTATGTAAATTTATTATATTCCCCCAAAGGAAAAGTTGGATCTATTGAACGGAAATGTAATGGCAAATTGGAAAAAAAGTAAAAAAAAAATATTTCTTACGTATTTTATTCATTTAGTAATTCTATGAACAATATTATTTAAATTTTTTAAAATGCGGTAATATCCAAATGACAAAGGGATTTATTAAGTAGTTATAAAATATGGCACGTTCCCAAAGTCTTGTATTGGCCAATTAAATCACTTATATGTACACTTATTATTCAATCACTAACATATGTGAAATTTTTTATGTAGTTTGTCACATCTGACATAAATCATATATAAAACAATGTTAGCTAAACCAGCGAATTATATTCATTTCAGTCATTTAACTGTCTTTGAACGGAGAACATTTGATTAAAATAAATATGGAATTTAAACGATTTTGTATCAAATTGTACTATTACATTTATGAAATTTTACAATTAAATGATTTTAAATTGGACCCAGAGATTTATGAAAATAAACTAATCAGAATCCATTTGGTTTGGATGAAATGGTATGGCTATATAATTTCATCAGAACAAAAGTATGAACTTTTACATTATTTGCGTTGTGCAAGTTTTACATTATTATTTGCTTTAGGATCAGTTTTGTTGGTAAAAATTATTTATTTCTATTAAAATAATATAATAATAACTGATAAAATTTAAAGCTATTAAAAATCGGAAATGGAACTGAGAATGCAGCTGCAAGTTTATCTATTTTCGCTTTCGGAATATGCATTAGTAATGGATTCTATTATAGAGCTAGTATAAGCCTCAATAAATTTGTTTCCAATTTAAAATTACATTATTTTTAACAGGATTCTATAATCTTATTAAATATATTCATGAGGACTTGAACAATCTGTTAAAGATTGCAGATGAAAATGAGTTACAAATAATTCAACAAACTTGTAATTATGTGTCAGTATTGACTTATGGCCTTTGGTTACCCTCAATCATAAGTGCAACAATGATGTGTGTAGAATTGGTTTACCGAGTTATTTTAAATCAAGAATTTTTACTAAATAACGATCAAGTAATAATATGTTTAATTTTATATATGAACTCATCATTTACCAAATATTTTCGTTTTAAAAGGTTTTCAATACTACCACTCAGCAGCCATTACTACTTAAAATAGTTCCATATTGTGAAATTTATAATAATGTTTTAATAGGTTATATTGGACCAATATATATATTGATTTTTGGAGTATTTACTTTTGCACCATGGCACACATTCATTATTAGTTTAATGTGTTATGTTGTGTTAAGATTGAAAATCATAAATTATCGATTCGGAAATATCAAGGTTGTTTAAAATAACCATTTCTTTTTAGTACTTTACAATGGGTTTCTTACAGGTTAATTCAAATGACAGCCTAGAAAATGTTCACAGAAAGGAAGAGAAAGGTCACTACAAATTGATAAAAGTTGGTGTCGATGATCAAGTGAATATTAGAAGGTTTGTTCTTTTAAATAATTTAAATTTATCTACATAATTAAGAAATATATTTAAAGATTTGTTGAAGAATTGGAAAAACTAATATCACTGCCAATTTTTATGGACTTCATAATATTTACTCTTATAATATGTTTAATACTATATAATTTGACTGGGGTAAGATATGATAATTATCGTGAAAAATCTTTTTTTATATCTTAATATGCTTTGAATTTAATTTTAAGGATAACATAACCATTGTGAATTATATTTATATGTTCATATTATTATATTTAATCTGTGGAACTCTTTGGCTCTATTATCATCATGCCAATGAAATAACTTATTATGTATATTTAATAAATTTTTGAAGTTTTATCATTAATTATTCATAATTGTAGAGTGGATTAACTGTGTATTCGCTATACTGTAGTGATTGGTATACTTTTTCCCCATTTTTGAGGAAATCTATTTTATTAGCAATGATTGGTTCAATGCATCAAATAGAGATGAGATCGTATTTTGTACGAATGAACTTATCAACTTTACTTGATGTAAGTAACACTAAATGTGAATTTAAAATATAAATTTCATTATAATTATAAAATGTTTTAGATTTTTAATTCATCGTACAGTTATTATAATATTCTGAAAAGCCTCAGAAAATAGATTGAATGCTGTTCCGATTTTAATATATTTTTAATATGTACTATTATAATATATAAATCACGAACTAAGAAACACTGAAATATATGTAACTATTGTAATATTATAAATATCAATAAAGTAATTTAAAAAGAACAAACTTTTATCTTTATTAATATTAGCCCTGTACTATATATACTTGTGACAATTTCACTGAACCTCATCAATGAGTGTATATAATTTATTCTGATCTCAACAACAAAAATATGCAATGTTTTATATCTTCCATTAAATGAAAACTATGAGTTACTTGAATAGTTGAACTCATAATGCTATAATTTAGTATAAATTATATCGAAACGAAATTATATATTAAAAATTATCACTATAAAATTACCTATACTTTTCATTCAATTGATAATCTTCTAAATTGAATTCTAGGAAACTTTTCGGCCAACAAACATTAAATTTAGACTGAAAAAAAAAACAATTTTATTACATTTTTCAATTAACTTCTAATACTCACCCAGTACTGTTAGCAACGTTTTGTTATTTCTTTCACCCAAAATATAAAGAATTATTTATTATCTCAGATATTTTTAATAATGACTTCAAATATGATTTTGAGAAATTTATCAAAGAAAATCTAACAATTCAATTCCAGGATAAATATAAAATATATATTTATTTATTGATATCCATTGAATAAAAATACTTCCCATAAAAATATACTTATAAAAAAGACTAGAAGTTTTTTCCTCAGTTTTTCACCACATTCGTTTACACCCAAATCAAATTTGTTATTGTTGTGTAAAATTTTGCAAACAGCTAAATAACATTAATCATTTTCATTTCCTTTTTTATCAGAAAATTTAATATAAGATCCTTAAATTAATGGCGAGCTTTTGGGTGAGAATAGTTTACAATCTGATAAAATTAAATCTTTTGACATTTTAATTCAATTTGAAATAAGGATAATTCAAAATAATTTTAGTTAAAGTTTAAATTTATATGAACAAACAATTACAGAACAAAAATGTATAACATTTTAATTTTATATTTGTTGACTTTGGAAAAATGAAATAAATCAGAATTAATTATAAATAGAATTAGTTTTACAAAAACTTTATATAAATTTAACAAAAAATGCTAAAATTCAATGTTTTGCAGTCATTCGAACCCTTTTCGCTGATGATATTATCCGAGAATCTCAAGCAAGTACAAAATAATTTTATTTAAAAATAATTTATTTTAATTTTTAATATAAAATGCGGCTAGTTTTTATTACAAACTATATTAAAATCCAGTTAAATTATTGTAATTTGCAGTCTCGTAACATATTCTGTATATAATTGATATATTTTCACATATAAAGTGTACCAAATGGTATTAGACGTCCAATTCCAATATATTGTTACTGTTACGAATCCTCAGTCTATTGGGTTCAAATTTTATTCGGAAAGTTCATTAATCAAACTATATAAAAAATAATTTTGTTTACAATGTGGAGGTACAGTATTCAAGAAATTGATTTTGACGGATTTAACACTTTGAGAAAATTCTGATACTTGGATGCTTTCAAACTTTCTAAGAATCAGAGAATTGAAGAACTCTGATATAGACAAACATTTTTTAAAATATATATTTTATATGTCTTTCAAATTTAAAATGGAATTTCTTTGCAATTAGTTAGACATTTTATAAACTAAAGCTATAAAATAGAATCTTTCTGGCTTATAATCTAATCTAGAGAATAAAGAACATCTGCAGTTTTACTATGGAAGAAAAGATTTTTAAATTTACTATTTATAGAACTTTGCAAACAAATTTATCTAAGATAATTATTTTTATTATTTAATTACAAAAATCAAGGATTTATAAAATCAAATTGTCAAAGAAACGTGAATAATTTCTTTAAGTAATATTACTTTGAAATATGTATTTAAATTAAGAAGCTTATAAGTTTTAGTAAAACAGAATTACTTAATTAAATTATTATTTTAATTGGAATTCAAAAATATTTCTAAATTATATAATTTAAATTTTTATTCAATTTTATATATAAAATTCTTAATTTATAGAGAGTTTTAAACAAAGTGTTAACATAATGTACCCTATAATCAAAGTTCACGTAAAGCGTATCGTAAGTGAAATAAAAACTATTATAAATATGTGATATTTTAATATATTACAATTCCGCCTTAGATGTAGCGAAAATTATACACATATTAGAATCGCAAAATCGAAATTATGATTTATGTACAATAAAACAAATTGAATACATGATTCAACAAAAAGAGACATAAATGATTCCCAAACGTTTCACTAAAAAGAATAACTAACGATTCACTAATGTGACCCTAAAAACGAATTACAACTACATTTAAACAACTTCGCTTCCTTCCTATTACCGATGACTGGATGACTCGTAAACGATATAAAAACGATACTTCTAGCAAACTAGTAAACTAGTTTACCATGTTTTGTACGAAAATTATTTGTTGTTTGCTAATCGAAAACAATTTTGTGTCAAAAACGTAAACCTTAGTTAAATAATGAAAATATGACAAGATATCAAGAAATATTAAATACAAAATTAAATGGAATTTATGATAACATAATTTTCACATATATTTCTTCTATTGTAAATTTATAGAAGTTAAGAAATTATTAAAAAATTAATAATCCTGGAAATCATATTAAAAAGTCATAGAACAATAATTTGTTTATAAATATAAACGAAATATTCAAAATTTTAATTCCTTTTTCAATTTCTTTACTAATTTCAATATTTAAATACAGAAACATGAACGATAATTAATTTAAATAAATTGATTACACCAATAAATTGTTAAAACAAAGTATTTAAATGGATTTCAACTATAATTAATTAAATTACAATCGATTAAAATTTTTGTAATTACTTTCATCATCAACATAAATTCAATTAATGGTTTTCCTACAGATCAAAATTTAAGTTAAGAAAATTATGTAATTTATTTCGTATCTGATGTATTAAAAAATTAAATAATTTAAATTAAAGTTTTATCTCTTCTAAAAAAAATTGTTGTATAAGAAATTTATTAATTTAATTTTTAAATTACTTAACAAATAATAAACTTTTTGGTATAATTTCTACATTTTAGCATAGTATTTCCAAAAATATATACGATTTATAACATAATTTATATAACATTTTTCATTTTCAAAAGCCAGACACAAAAAAAAACATTACATTCCAAAGGACATTTATAATGAAAAATAGTTTGTTCGTGTCCTTACATAAAAGCGTGCTACTTTCAAAATATTTTATTAGGCATAAATTTCAAAATTAATATCCATTAAATTAAATATGACACAATATTATTGATCATAATTTATTTTATTACTTATTTGAATAAAAATATAACCAAAAGTAATATCTTTTTTAAGGATAAAAATATTTATATCCTGACATGAAATTATTAATAATATGCAAAATAATGAAAATTTATTCATAAATTTGTATAATTTTCAATAAATTTAGTATTAAAAAATGTAATTTGACACAATTCCAATATTTGTGTAACCCTGACTGAGTCTTAAAAGTGATATAAATAACTATGAAGAATGCTATTGACAATTATTGGTATACTAAATCCAGAATTCAAATGAAAATGAAATTAATTAATATAAAAATAAATAAAAAAAATTAAAAAATATAGGAATTTCAATAAATACTTACGTGAAATTCCGAATGAAACTGATAATTATTTTGTAATTGTAACCAAAATATACCGAACTTTATACGAAAGATTGAATCCCAAACGGAAGATGTTAATCGAAATTCCTGCAAATCAAAACCTTTCAATTATTGAAATAGTGTAAAACTGATTGTGGTATAAATGGACACCAAACTACATTCGTTTTTAACAGAAACCGTGCAAATCGAGTAATATCTAAATGGATGGTTAAGTGTACCTACTTACAAAAAAAACTAAAGTCTATCGAAGATGTTGTACTACATTTCATTACAATATTTCATTTAAATTATGCTAATTAAGAATATTTTCATATTTCAAATTAATTAGTTTTTTTTTAAAAAAAAATATTATGATTTTCATTCAAAAATTGCCTCCAACTTTTCAATTTATTTCGCCTATAAACTGTAAATATTCTCACCAGAATTTTATTTTTGTCAAGCTTTAGGCACTACAAACAAAAAAAAATTAGAATAAATTTTTTAGCAGAAAAATCTTTGATTTATTCAAGTGCCTCTGGATGCTTTTTAGAATATTAATCTTCTGGATCGGCTGACGCAGCAAAAGTGAGTGTATTATAGGGTAAAAAACTCTTAAGTGTTTTTATTCTTGAAGGATATAAAAATTATGTTGAAAAATATGCTTCGTTAAATTGTATAATATTATTATTAAGAAATTCGTTAATATTTAATTTAATTATTATGCAACTTTAATTAAAAATATTATTTCTTTGATAGTTGAGAAATTTTTAAAGATTTTTACTATAATTAATTAGCATTAAGTTTATAACTTTTACCTTAGAAAATTTATAATAATAAAAATTCTAAGATATAAAATCATAATAAATGTTATACGGCTTCCAATTATGGCCATAACTTTCAATGGGAGCGCCCCAAAATCTTGCATTACAAAATCTTGCATTTTTTTAATATCTTGCATTACAAAATCTTGCTTTTAAAAATTTAGCATCATAAAATCTTCCTTAAAGAGAAAAAAGAATTATTTGAACTTAAAACACTTCTTTATTTAAAGTGTAAATAATAATTAAAAATAAAAATCTTCATTGGTAATAATATTATAGAACTTTTAATCAATGTGTCCAATAATCTTCTGGATAATAACTATTTCAATGATAAATATGATAGATTTACGATATCGATTATTCTTAAAGCTCGAGGTGAATTATTAAACTTAAATTATGTGTCTCATAGAGAGTCAGCTTCATCGAATTGCACTTTGTGTAATCTTAGAACCAGAGAAGATGTTCATCATTTTATATCAATGTGTCCAATTCTCAAGGAGCTGAGACTTATATACTTTGGGAAAAGAAGTTTAAGCTTGACTGAAACTAAAGAAATGTTAAATGGAGCTAATTGGAACAATTGAGCTGGTTACTGTAAAGAAGCGCTACAGTATCGTAAAGATTACATCGAAAATTAATTACATATAGTTAAACGAAAACAACGTACAACACTATAAAGAGAGACTCATCATTCATTCAGCAGACGGTTTTTTCTACCATTGTTTGCTTATATTCAATATTTATTTTCTTGTTTTCTTTTTATTTCTTGTAAACCTTTCAATTTGATTATTATAAATAAATGAATTATTATTATTAGAACTTTTAATATAAAAATTAACAAAGAATTATATTACGCGTAATGCGCTTTAAAAAATCGGTTTTACTCATTCTTTCCCTTTTCCAAGATTTTGTAATGCAAGATTTTGGTGCTAACCCCTTTCAATTCCAAAGATTAGTATTAATAATAATCCTCAAACTCGTAGTCAGGGAATTATCAAACTCCTGATTCTGGAATCAATTTTACTATAAGACGGGGTAGTATTTAGTGCAACTGTAATACCGTTGCAATATTCAAAATCATTGCCTTTGATAGCTCCAAATTGAAACGAAGCAACAAATTTCAATTTTTAAAATTATTTACACTTATTGAAAAGCAAATTGGAAACAAAGTAAAGTTGATAATCATTTCCTACAAATTTTATTCATTTAGTAATTATATGTACAATATTATTTAAATTTTTAAAATGCGTACTTTGAAAATATATGTCGGTAATATCCAAATGACAAAGAGATTTGTTAAGTAATATAAAAAATGGCGCGTTCCCAAAGTCTTGTATTGGCCAATTAAATCACTTATATATGTACACTTATTATTCAATCACTAACATATTTGAAAATTTTATGTAGTTTGTCACAGCTGGCATAAATCATAAATAAAACTATGTTAACTAAACCAGCGAATTATATTCATTTCAGTCATTTAACTGTCTTTGAGCGAATAGCATTTGATTAAAATAAATATGGAATTTAAACGATTTTGTATCAAACTGTACTATTACATTTATGAAATTTTACAATTAAAAGATTTTATATTGGACCCAGACATTTATGAAAATAAACTCATCAGAATCCATTTGGTTTGGATGAAATGGTATGGCTATATAATTTCATCAGAACAAAAGTATGAACTTTTACATTATTTGCGTTGTGCAAGTTTTACATTATTATTTGCTTTAGGATCAGTTTTGTTGGTAAAAATTATTTATTTCTATTAAAATAATATAATAATAACTAATAAAATTTAAAGCTATTAAAAATTGGAAATGGGACTGAGAATGCAGCTCCAGGTTTATCTATTTTCGCTTTCGGAATATGCATTAGTAATGGATTCTATTATAGAGCTAGTATAAAGCCTCAATATATTTGTTTCCAATTTAAAATTACATTATTTTTAATAGGATTCTATAATCTTATTAAATATATTCATGAGGACTTGAACAATCTGTTAAAGATTGTAGATGAAAATGAGTTACAAATAATTCAACAAACTTGTAATTATGTTTCAGTATTAACTTATGGCCTATGGTTACCAGGAATCATATGTGGAATAATGATTTGTGGAGAATTGCTTTACCGAGTTATTTTAAATCAAGAATTTTTACTAAATAACGATCAAGTAATAATATGTTTAATTTTATATATGAACTCATCAGTTACAAAATATTTTCGTTTTAAAAGGTTTTCAATACTACCACTCAACAGCCAATACTACTTAAAATAATTCCATATTATGAAATTTATAATAATGTTTTAATAGGTTATATTGGACCAATTTATATATTGATTTTTGGAGTATTAACTTTTGCACCATGGCACACATTCATTATTAGTTTAATGTGTTATGTTGTATTAAGATTGAAAATCATAAATTACCGATTCGGAAATATCAAGGTTGTTTAAAATAACAATTTCTTTTTAGTACATAACAATGGTTTTCTTATAGGTTAATTCTAATGACAGCCTAGAAAATTATCACAGAAAGGTAACAAATTTATCAGAGGAAGAGAAAGGTCACTACAAATTGATAAAAATTGGTGTCGATGATCAAGTGAATATTAGAAGGTTTGTTCTTTTAAATAATTTAAATTTATGTACATAATTAAGAAATATGTTTAAAGATTTGTTGAAGAATTGGAAAAACTAATATCACTTCCAATTTTTATGGACTTCATAATATTTACTCTTATAATATGTTTAATACTATATAATTTGACTGGGGTAAGATATAATAATTATCATGAAAAATCGTTCTTTATATCTTAATATGCTATGAATTTAATTTTAAGGATAACCTAAATATTGTGGATTATATTTATATGTTCATATTATTATATTTAATCTGTGGAACTCTTTGGCTCTATTATCACCATGCCAATGAAATAACTTATTATGTATATTTAATAAATTTTTGAAGTTTTATCATTAATTATTCATAATTGTAGAGTGGATTAACTGTGTATTCGCTATACTGTAGTGATTGGTATACTTTTTCCCCATTTTTGAGGAAATCTATTTTATTAGCAATGATTGGTTCAATGCGTCCAATAGAGATGAGGTCGTATTTTGTACGAATGAACTTATCAACTTTACTTGATGTAAGCAACACTAAATGTGAATTTAAAATATAAATTTCATTATAATTATAAAATGTTTTAGATTTTTAATTCATCGTACAGTTATTATAATATTCTGAAAAGCCTCAGAAAATAGTTTGAATGCTGTTCCGATTTTAATATATAAATCACAAACTAAATAACACTGAAATATAACTATTATCAATAAAGTAATTTAAGAAGAACAAACTTTTTTCTTTATTAATATGCTTTATTATTAGACTAATATTTACATATTTGTGGCACTTTAACTGAATCTCATCAATACTAAATAATTTGTTTAATTTTTAAAATTTAAATCAGTGGATCGGGAGGTATATTTTTTCTTATTCTGCTGTTATACCGAGATGTCAATTTTTTTACATGTGTCATTAACATCTGTTAATATTTTTAGTAGATTTCAGTGAAATAATCAAATAGAAAGTTTCTGCAAAAACCAAAAATTAATTTATGCCACACTCATCTTGTGAGGTTAAACTCATCAGGATAATTTTCACTGATAGAAATTTCATCATTGGAATTTTGGAAATGAAATGGAACAGATTTATATAAGCGGATCAAGAATTGATTTTTCATGACGAAAAATCAAATTCTTAACGAACGTTACATAAATTAACGAACATTTTGTAATCCTTCTAAAAAGAAATTATTGCATGTGAGCTTTAAAATGTTTAGGCACAGAATCTGGAAAATCTAATGAAAATCTAATGAGAGGCTGGAAAATCTAATGAAAAAATAAAGAAATTTAAGGCTGGATTCGACTGGTAAGTAGGCTGAACACATAGCTATCGATTGCAATCGATTAAATCAGATATTATTATTTTCGGTTTTTTCATTACCTTCCATCATATAATGGCCGGATGGCCAGAGAAGTTTTAATTATTTTGGTTTTATAATTGGTTGTGATTACTTTTTTTTCATATTTACTACTTTTGATTTAAATCTAAATCATTAGAGAAGATACCAACTACCTGTAGACTGTATCCATTTTGGATTATTTTCTATGGGAAAGGTGAAATATTTAATTGATCGTCCATTTTGTAATTTCCTGTACATTCTATGTATATGACATATTCTTGTATAACGCAATTCAGATCATTTTTTACAAAAGTTGATGTCCAGTTAAGAAGAAGGTAATTAGTTGTAATCTTTTTGACATGTATTTCTATTGGCTGAATATTTATATTAGTAATCGAGTATCTAATCCTCATCAATCTCAGAGCCAAGCTCCATCTTCTCGTAACCAAGAAAATGGGGCCCGAAAAAGTGACCGATAATTTGTTTGGATCAGCGAAAACAAGCATAAGGAGAGATAATGTTAGTATTTTATGTTAAAGAGAAACATATATATAGAAAGAAATTATCTTTTTATCCTTAAGCTTGATTTCTTGCACTAACATGTTAAGAAATATTTTACTATCCGCAATGGATTAAGCTATGATATTTCCACCACCAAAAACAAAGCAGATATTACTAGATTAGACACTTACTTCTTAATACAAACAGTTAAATAAATAAAATAAAAATAAATATATAAAAATTAAAGCAACAAAACATTAAAATTTGATTTAACAAGCTACCACTTACATAGGGCTTCACAATTCTGAAAAAAAACTACTACTTCCCTATGTCGTCACTCGTCACCTGCTAATTCAATTCATTAAAAATTAAAAAAAGGAAAATTGTTAGAACTAAAGCAGTTCGAAAACTATAAGTATATAAAAATAAAAATAATTCACTAAGAAAGAACTGAAATAGCGTACCAAACAAATTAACAAGTTACCACTAGCTTTAGTCTTCGCAATTCTGTAAAGAACGCTACTACTTCCCTCCACTGTCACCTGATAATTTTGGGCTTAAAAATTTAAAATAAAAATATAAAATAAAAAATAAAAAAAAGCGTGCTAGATTGCAATTAGCAGTTTGTAATAATCAAAAATCATGAAAAAACCATTCGTCAAAATAAATATTAAATAAATGTGTAAAAACAAACAAATTAAAAAGGTTACCACTAGCTTCAGACTTCATCGATCTAGGAAGAACGCTCCTACTTTCCTCCACTGTCACCCATTAATTTGAGGCTTTACAAATTATCAATTAAATATATGAACAAATCATGCGAATTGCAAATAGCAGTTTGTTATAATAATCGAAATTCATGAAATCGGAAATCTATATATTTTCTATATATTTATCTTTTTATTTTAAACATAAAAATAACATATACATACTTACAATTTAAGTAAATATATAATATAGATTTTCATATAACACATATAAGACAAATACATAAAATACGTAATTAACAGGTTTACCACTAGCTTTAGGCTTCACAGTTCTGAAAAGAACGTTACTTTCCTTCTGCTGTCACCTGTTAATTCGAAGAAATAAAAAAATCAAAAATTCAAATTAAAGCATGCTAAAAGCAGTTAGTCATAAATCATGCAAAGACCACTTGTCAAGTTATTAACACAAATATAAATTTACATAAAATACAAAAAATATACATAAATAGCTCATTCACTCTTTAATGACTTTTTAAGTTGAAGTTTGCTATAGTTAAAATCAAACTTGTCAGCACTATTATTAACTGCACGAAGCATTCTGGTAATAGGCTCGTTTTTCCCATAATTGGTACGATGAAATTGTAACTTAAACAGCGCTACAGATCTCAGTGAACGTACATTAATATTAAAACTCATACGATCTAATATAAAAGGATATTCGATCATGCCAGAAATAACTTGGTGTACAAATACTATGTCAGCTATTTCCCGTCGCTTTTCTAGAGTTTGAAGATCAATAAGTTTGAGGCGGTCTACATATGGCGGTAAGTTGTATGAATCGACCCAAGGAAGCCCACGAAGAGGAAACCTTACAAATCTAAATTTTGATTTAAATCTAGAATAGTATCTAAAGCCTTAGGCGGGGTATTATTTAGTGCAACTGCACTATTTAAAATACAATATTTAAAATACAAAATCATTACCTTTTATAGCTCCAAATTGAAACGAAGCAACAAATTTAATTCTTTAAAATTATTTACACTTATTGAAAAACAAATAGAAAACAAAGTAAAGTTGATAATCATTTCCTACAAATTTTATTCATTTAGTAATTATATGTACAATATTATTTAAATTTTTAAAATGCGTACTTTGAAAATATATGTCGGTAATATCTAAATGACAAAGAGATTTGTTAAGTAATATAAAAAATGGCACATACTTATTATTCAATCACTAACATATGTGAAAATTTTTATGTAGTTTGTCACATCTGGCATAAATCATACATAAAACAATGTTAACTAAACCAGCGAATTATATTCATTTCAGTCATTTAACTGTCTTTGAACGAAAAACATATGATTAAAATAAATATGGAATTTAAACGATTTTGTATCAAACTGTACTATTACATTTATGAAATTTTACAATTAAAAGATTTTAGATTGGACCCAGACATTTATGAAAATAAACTCATCAGAATCCATTTGGTTTGGATGAAATGGTATGGCTATATAATTTCATCAGAACAAAAGTATGAACTTTTACATTATTTGCGTTGTGCAAGTTTTACATTATTATTTGCTTTAGGATCAGTTTTGTTGGTAAAAATTATTTATTTCTATTAAAATAATATAATAATAACAAATAAAATATAAAGCTATTAAAAATTGGAAATGGGACTGAGATTGCAGCTGTAAGTTTATCTGTTTTCGCTTTTGGAATATGCATTAGTAATGGATTCTATTATAGAGCTAGTATAAAGCCTCAATAATTTTGTTTCAAATTTCAAATTACATTATTTTTAATAGGATTCTATAATCTTATTAAATATATTCATGAGGACTTGAACAATCTGTTAAAGATTGCAGATGAAAATGAGTTACAAATAATTCAAGAAACTTGTAATTATGTGTCAGTATTAACTTGTGGCCTATGTATACCCTCAATAATAAGTGGAATAATCTTTTGTGGAGAATTGGTTTACCGAGTTATTTTAAATCAAAAAATTATACTAAATAACGATCAAGTAATAATATATTTAATTTTATATATGAACTCCAATTTATCAGTTACAAAATATTTTCGTTTTAAAAGGTTTTCAATAATTCCACTCAGCAGCCATTACTACTTAAATTAGTTCCATATTATGAAATTTATAATAATGTTTTAATAGGTTATATTGGACCAATTTATATATTGATTTTTGGAGTATTAACTTTTGCACCATGGCACACATTCATTATTAGTTTAATGTGTTATGTTGTATTAAGATTGAAAATCATAAATTATCGATTCGGAAATATCAAGGTTGTTTAAAATAATAATTTCTTTTTAGTACTTTACAATGATTTGCTTATAGGTTAATTCTAATGAGAGCCTAGAAAATGATCACAGAAAGGTAACAAATTTATCAGAGGAAGAAAAAGGTCACTACAAATTGATAAAAATTGGTGTCGATGATCAAGTGAATATTAGAAGGTTTGTTCTTTTAAATAATTTAAATTTATCTACATAATTAAGAAATATATTTAAAGCTTTGTTGAAGAATTGGAAAAACTAATATCACTGCCAATTTTTATGGACTTCATAATATTTACTCTTATAATATGTTTAATACTATATAATTTGACTGGGGTAAGATATAATAATTATCGTAAAAAATCGTTCTTTATATCTTAATATGCTTTGAATTTAATTTTAAGGATAACCTAAACATTGTGGATTATATTTATATGTTCATTTTATTATATATAATCTGTGGAACTCTTTGGCTCTATTATCACCATGCCAATGAAATAAGTTATTATGTATATTTAATAAAATTTTGAAGTTTTATCATTAATTATTCATAATTGTAGAGTGGATTAACTGTGTATTCAATATACTGTAGTGATTGGTATACTTTTTCTCCATTTTTGAGGAAATCTATTTTATTAGCAATGATTGGTTCAATGCGTCAAATAGAGATGAGGTCGTATTTTGTACGAATGAACTTATCAACTTTACTTGATGTAAGCAACACTAAAAGTGAATTTAAAATATAAATTTCATTTTAATTATAAAATGTTTTAGATTTTTAATTCATCGTACAGTTATTATAATATTCTGAAAAGCCTCAGAAAATAGTTTGAATGCTGTTCTGATATTAATATATAAATCACGAACTAAGTAACACTGAAATATAACTATTATCAATAAAGTAATTTAAGAAGAACAAACTTTTTTCTTTATTAATATTCTTTATTATTAGACTAATATTTACATATTTGTGGCACTTTAACTGAATCTCATTAATATTAAATAATTTGTTTTATTATTAAAATTTAAATCAGTGAAGCGAGGGTTATTTTTTTCTTATTCTGCTGTTATACCGAGGTGTCAATTTTTTTACATGTGTCATTAACGTCTGTTAATATTTTTAGTAGATTTCAGTGAAATAATCAAATAGAAAGTTTTTGTAAACACAAAAAATTAATTTATGCCATACTCTTGTGAAGTTAAACTCGTCAGGACAATGTTCACTGATAGAAATTTCATCATTGGAATGTTTGGAAATGAAATAGAACAGATTTATATCAGCTGCTCAGGAATTTGATTTTTCATGAAGAAAATATATGTAGTTACAATGCTATTAATTAAAACCAAAGACTTAATATCTGATAAAAAAAATATAATATACCTACGTAAATTAACGAACATTTTGCAATCCTTTTAAAAAGAAATTATTGCATGTAAGATGCAAAATGTTTAGGTACAGAATCTGAAAAATCTAATGAAAATGTAATGAGAGGCTGGAAAATTTAATGAAAAAATAAAGAAACTAAAGGCTGGGCTACATTTTTTCGATCAGTTCAGTTTAGTTTCGATTCGATTCAACTGGTAAGTAGGCTGAACACATAGCTATCGATTGCAATCGATTAAATCACATTTTTTTTTTTTTGTGACTGTCAAATTTTACTTCTCTTGAGATTTCCTTCATTTTGGATTACCAAAAATTCCAATCGTTGCAAACTCTGGATTCGATTCGTTCCGATTCGACCTATGTGTCCACTCAATGGATTTCCCATATAAAATATATGGAGACGTCAAATTTGAACTTTGCGGAACGAATCGAAACTGAACTCGTCGAAATTATGTACCCCAGACTTTAGAATTAAAAAGTACCAAAATGAAAATTTAAAAGATGTGTACTGTACACAACACATCGTAAAAAATTGAAGAATGTATTATAAATATATAAAGAAATAATAATAGTGCAAGAAGGTAGAAGCAGTAGAGTGTGGTGTGAAGAATGAGGAATTGGTTACCAATTAGAATAAGATGTAATTGGCAAAAAAATCAGAAATAAATATAAAAGAAAGTATCAATTAATATTTACAGCCAAACATATATGTCTGTCAAGAAGTTTCAACTAATTTAATAATAAACTATAATTAGTGACAATTTTGTAGAAATTTAATCTATTATTCAAAAACTATTAAAGGTATACAATTATATTTTATAGCATTAAAAATATAAACTTAATTTAAAATAATAACTTATATCGGCAACATAAAATTGCTATATAATTATAAATTAAATTGCAGTCTATAATAAATAATTGTTTAATAATTCAATTCCATTCTTAAAACAGTTCATAAAAGAATTCTTCATCAAACATAAAATAAAACTATAAAAATTGTTTCGACTTTATACTTTAACAAAATAAATAAAAAGAATTAAATTTATTTATTATTATTCAATAAAATTTGTTTGTACAAAACTACTGTCAAAAGGAAACTACTTAAGAAGTTCCTAGTATAAATTTAAAATATATTTTTCACATTTTCGATAAAAGTAAAATATAAACAACAAAAAAAGTTTTCTAAACGTGACAAATAAAAACTTTGTCTAAATAATTTTCTTTTCATATTATGTATTTACTAACAATTTCCCTGTATATTTGGAAACTTGCATCCTTTTTTTCAATAATCTATTATGAAAAAAAAGAAAATTATTGATCACATGAAATTGAAAATTCTTTTATTTTTATGATACATAAAAATAAGCAAAGATTTATGATATATGCTCCCCTGGAAAGACCAATAAGTAACTGGGTCAATAGATATAAAGTACTATGAAATGGGCAGAACGGTTGTGTATACAGAAATGCTCTGGGTATTCTTTAATATAGTAAATCCAAGATAATTCCGAAAGTGAATAAATCAACTGCCAGAATATAATCGGGAATTGTCAAGGCAAATGCGATTCTTAAGAAGCATGCAATAACATTAGGACTCCATCTCCCACTTGTCGTGGATGTTTCAAGTAGGAGGCAATAATGTAACATTTATTATGTTATTATCCTGCATTCCAACATAAAAGATTTAAAAATTCTTAATAGAAAACCTTGAAAACGGTGGTAAACTGAAACTATTCATTAAAGAATTGTGATGGGTCGACAAGAATATGATCTTAAAGCAAAATATCGTATTTTGTAACGCCAATAATAATACAGTGTTACCGAACTGATAAATATTTGTATAATATTTGGATACAGGATACTTAAGTTTAATTGGTAAATATTGAAAATGTATACATTTCCTGGAAAAAAACATAAACATAGTATATTTAACAAAAACATGTATTGCTGACTGAATTATTTATGCTGTGATATTTTATGTTTGCCGGGTAGCTCAATGTCGTACATTCCGTTCCATTCCACATTTAATGGAGTTGTAATCCAAATTAATTTTCGGGACTTCACCATTAAAAATTAAAATTATAAAAAATTGATTATTCCTACTTTGACGAGTTGGACCGGAAGTTCAATATTTATTTTTCTTGTTATTTCTATGCAATTTTGTATTGTTTTTAGTAAAGAGCAATTATTAAATTATGCAGACTCTAAAATTTCGTATTTTATATGACAGCTTCTATTCTGACATCAATATTTGAAGAAAAAATAACCTGCTCATTTGTAAGTGTAATGGTTTTTAAATTACTTTCCCTCCGAATCTCATATTTCAAATTCCATTCGGAACGTAATTGAATTTTGAATTCGATTCGTTGAAAAATTTATATTAATAATAATAATTTTAAGGTAAATATTTTTAAAAATGGATTCTATGACAATAATTCTGCGTTTTCGTTTTTATTGAGATTTATAGCTTTATTCTTGATCAAGTAGTTCAACGTTGTTTATTATATCATAACATATAAAATAGAATAATTTTGAAAGTATTATTTAATTCAAATTTATGTTCAACTTTGTCTTAGGATAATTAATTTCTATATAGAATTATATCAAAAAATTATTTAGAAATTATATAAAATTGATTTTATAAACTTAAACAAATAAAATTATAAAAAAAAACGTTTTTTTTCAGGATTTTCCATTAAATATAATTTTCGACATATAAACAAATACATTAAATTAATTATGATTACAATTATTATTATTATTATTATGTTCTATAAAACATTTAACATTTTCATTAAATTCTTTTTTTAAATATATTGAAAATCAATTAATAAAATTAATTTAAATTAATTAAAAACCAAAAAAAAAAAAGAGATTACGTGAAATTATCAAGTGTTCGTACAACTGAATTTGGATCAAACTCTGCTGTTTCAAGTATTTCTCTAACTTCTAGAATTTAATGAAATAAATATTAAAAATTGATTATAATTCTTACAAAAAATTTATATATAAAAATATGAAATTACTTCTTATCGTATATTCTTGTCCATTATTTAATGTAATTTTACCAGATGTATTAGCGTTTCTTGTATATGCTTCAAGCTGTTTAAAAGTTAATACTCCAGTATAAGTAATTGAGTGGGCTTTTAAAAAATGTCTACTTTTTATACCGATTTCTTTAAAAATATGTATACACTTTAAATATATTTATATTATTATAATTTAACAAAATAAAAATCCAAAAAATATTCATTTTTAATTGAATTCTTTTAATGGAATTTTTTAATTTATTATTATTAATAGTTTATAGTTTGAACTATACGGTAGTAATTTCGTTACTTGTACAGGTTTTAAAATGTACAAGTAACGAAATCTACAAGTATTCAAAGTTTACATGAAATAATCCTCACAGTAACTCAGTTTTATATATTTAAAATGAATATTTGTAGATGACATCTCCAATCGCAGAAGTTAAAATGTATGTACTATGAACATACAGTCGAATAGAAAAATTTTATACAGTCGAATGCAAATCCCAAATATGTTTCGACTTTATTTTTCATGGCTATATGCTTTTAATACTGTTTCCATGAATTTTTGCAAATTTTTGCTAAAATCTAACATTTTTATAGTCATAGCATTTTGTCATTGTTGTTGTCAAGTAATGGCTTTATTTTTGCCATTCGGGCATATTTAAAGAATTGTCCAGAGTATTTTCATATGAACAAAATATGAAATTAAAAATCTATGTCCTAATTTGCTACGATTAATCGAGCGTACTTTATAGGCCCACTAATTCCTAGTTTCAGTTTTTTTTTTCCATTTTTTAAATAATCTACTCTTTCCAGGTCCTTTTTTTCGGTTTCATTGCAATTGTCCGATATTTAAGAAATTATACAATTTATCTCAAGGTATTGGAATACGTTTTTCGACCTTGCAATATATAATTTTGGACTAAATTCACCGATTTTTAAATAAATTAAAAATTTCAATTTATGATTATTTTTTGGATTTATGTAAAAACATTCGTTAGTTCAATAATGGCCCCAATTTCAAACAGTAATGCTAAAAAGTTTATCTTTAAACAAAAATCAAAATAATTATGAATTTTATATAATTACTTTGACAATTTTCAATTTGTTTGACAATATTTTTTACATTACTGCCATAATTTATACATTTTCAAATTATATATTGGGAAATTAACAAAAAAAAATTATTATAATTATAATCTTACTTTTACTTCTTAGATTCATAAATGTTCTACTGCCAAATATTTCAAAAAATTTAACTGAACGAAATTGTGTATCAAACATTCGTAATGATCTTAATTTTGGTAATTTTAATATAACATTTTTAATTATTGTAGCATTTATATATGAATTATTATATTTCCCATGGCATTTATGCATTGATAAAATTACTAAGTTTTTATTATATTTTGCTACCTTGAAGAAATTGAAAATAAATTTTAGAAAAAAAAAAAATTTGATATTTTTTAGTTTTTTATGGTTTTTTTTTTTTTTAATAAATTAAATGGTCAATTAATAAAAAAAAGTGTCATGCCTCTTTAAGAATTATATCACAATCATTTCGATTCATTATTGTTAATTCCCTTAAACTTGAATTTGCTCTTTTGAATAATTCGCATGCAACATTTGTATCATGATCTTCATTATTTTTCTATATAATCCACAATATAAATAGAAATTAAAAAATAAAATCCATAATTCATGTTTTTTGTATGTTTTGTCTTACTTGTAATGAAATATTTCGCCAAAACATTGAATGTGAACTAATTACATTCCATCGTTCTGAAACATTTGAAATATTTTGATTTAATTCAATAAGTGGAATATATTTAAAAATCTCATAAAAAATATCATCTGGCAAATCATCAATAGTTAAATTATTATTTATTTCTATTTGCATTAAATTTGTTTTTTTCATATCGGGCTCTTCATTTTCATGTTCATAATCAGCACAGCTTAATTTACGTTTTAATGGGGACAAATAAATGCTCATATTTTTTTTTAATTAGTTGTGATTTGAATTTTTTTTTTGACAAATAAATTAATAGAAAAAAAAAAATCACAATAAACTTCTGCTTAATTAATTTTAAAATTCAAACAAAAAAAAAAAAAAAAAAAAATCAAAATATTATTAAACAAAAAAAAAAAACTTAATGTAAACAGTCAAAACAGAATTTTTTACTATATGATTACTGTCAAGAACTTTTAAATCAGCTTACTAGCCGGAATTTAAATCCTTTTTTTTAGTTATATATATGGAAAGTAAAGCAAAAGAAATTCAAAATTAAAATATAAAATTATTATTATAATATTTTTTTTTATTGAGGTTGTTACAAAAAAAAATAATTAAATAAAGACAATTAGTAAAACTGAATTGTAAATTTTTTAAAAATTATATATAAAATACAAAGTAAAAGATAATATGATTTCATTAAAAGTTGGATCATAAAAGTCCCAATTATATTTCATTATTTTTGTTAATTAGTTTCTTGAATTGCTGGACCGCAGAATCAAAGTATCGGCACTTAGACACTATTCTATTCATTGCACCATTCTGTCAATTTGCAAAGAAAAGTCATGAGTCGGTGTTTTTCGGTTAATATTTGCAGAAACACTGTATTTACCATACTCAGTCCTGCATCTTGGATGTTAACTCGCGATGCCGGTTATCCTTTTCAGAACTGCCGCAGTTAGCGTGTATGCCATGGTTGATGGTTTTTCGCCATCATATGAGGTGGTTTATCAAATGATTGTGCTATTTGTTTAACCATTTCTAGGACAAGTAGGTAGTGTTGACTGGTACACGTTCTGTTCTTCCACCAAGCCGGTTTGATCTTCTGATAAAGACACTTTAGTCAGCTCCAGTCAAGGGATCTCTGTTGTGTCCAGAATAAAATCTAGTGACGATATATGCCGAACACTCGCACAAAATTATTCTGCCACCTCACATTCCTCACAGCAGTTTCTGCATGTTAAGAATTAAGTTTTTTTAGAGTTTCAACAATAAAAAGCGGTTTAGTGTACTTTTAGTGCATAAACACATTGTCGTCGCATGGGTGTTTACACATGAATCAGAGAAATCTCAGGAGATTTGGTTTAACCTGTCTATCAGCACTTAGAATATAAAAATTTACCGGAAAATACAAATTTGATTTAAGAATCTATTAAGAAATTCATAATTAGCTACACTAAATCTAAAATTAACCTTTCTTCAAATAATTATCAATTTTAGACTCAATTAGTTAATTTCATAATAAACTTGTCAAATTATTTATCAAATATGTATATATAAAAAATAATATTTAATTTTACTCCAAATTAATGATATTTATTACAAAATCCATTAATTATATTTAAAAAACTGCGCCTAAAACTATGTTAATTCAATATTATATAGCAAATACAATTTTATGACAATTAAAAATCATTTTTCCTCCCAGTATAAAAAAAAAAAAACGATTTTGCATTGAACTAATACAAAGCGAATCCAAAACGAATAAAATGTGTACGTATATTATTTCCCTTTTAGAGTTTATTTACATTGTATCATTGCATGTATATTTTTAATGTTTAGCTTTTCTTGTATTTTTAACTAAGGGCTGCCAGGTGAAATCCATACAAAAAACGGAGTTAATATTTTTTCAGCCGGAGATCAACCTCCAAAACCGGAGAAATAAAAAAACTTTAATTTTTAATATATTTTTATTATAGAGAAATTCTTTTTTAGTATTTTAGTCTTTTTAACAGTATATGAGGGTCTCAGAACCATAGTAGCTTATCCCACAATTTTTTTTTTTCGTATTCATTAGAAAAACATCTCTAGAATCAAATGATATTCATTTTCACTAAAATTCATTTTTCTAATGAATGCGCAAAGGAAGAGTTGTGGGATACGCCACTATGGTTCTGAGACCCTCAATAAAAAAATAACGAAAAATAAAATAATGTACTGTTTGTTAATAAATTCTCCATAAACAGTTTAAATAAAATAAATAACATAAATTAAAATACTGTTAAACTTAAATACTTTGGTTATTAGGAACCTTGAATTAATTTTTTTTAGTAAAATCATATTTGCTATTTTTTTGACAGCTTTTTATTAACCTATCTTGTTCTTTTTTCTTCAAAAATTCTATAAATTCACTGCATGACAGACCATAATTAATTTTGGTACAAAGTTCAGCTTTAACCATTTCTATAGACAGGCAGTTCCTTTCATCAGTCCACAAATTTCCCATCAATGAAAAAACACGCTCCGTAAATGCGTTACTTACAGGCACAGATAAAACATGTCCAACAATTTTAGGAAGCTCAGAAAAACATCCTGTTTTAAAAACTTTCACCCACTTTTGATCCACAGAAAGTTCATCGTTATTGGTTAATTCTTGTTGGACTGACTTTACCAAATCAATTTCATCATACAGCTTATCTTCATTTAATAATAAATTTAAATAGTCTGCTACTTTAATAGCATCATCTAATTCAATGTTTTTATTTAATTTAAATAATGAAAATAATTTAAATGGTGAATTGGAAAAATCATAATACTGAGATAAGTATTTAATTGTTCGCTCATATACATTATTTGCTGCAATTGTAAACTTTCTTTGCTCGTCTTTTCGCAAATACTTTAAATTTCTTTTTATTTTACTTCCGTAAAATTCGCTTTCCAACCGACTACTAATTTTATTTTTTAAACTAGCCATAATATCATGTAAATCTGTACTCATTATTAATTTTTTTTCCAGTAATAGAATACTTTCATTTAAAATGTTCATGTAGTGATGAACAAAATACAAATAAAATTCCGAGTAGGTTAATTCCGATTGTCCAGGTACATAATGCAGATCATCAGTTAGTTCATTTTCATTTTCTTTAATAAAATTCCAAATAGTTTGGTGACAATTTTCTTCTCCAATGTTTAAAAAGTATGATTTAATAGCTGGCCAAGATTGTAAAAGTCTGCTTAGAGCATGAAACATAGATAACCATCTGGTTACTCCATGGCGTACAACTTTTTGGTATTCCATATTAAATTCAATAAAGCAATCTTTAAGTGTTTCTACTCGTTGAGCACTATTTTTAAATTCTGCGAAAACTTTTAGCAGTAAGTTTTCTATGTCATATTCCGCAGGTAATACTTTACAAGCATTTCTACCTGCATTATGAATTACATGACAGTTGCAGTTAGCTTTTACAAGAGACGGCCTTTGGGATTTAATTTTTTGGTACACAGAATTGTGGATACCATAATTTACAGCTGCATTATCAGCACTATATGCTGATACGTTTTTAATGTTTAAATCATATTTTTTTAAAAAACTTACTATGTTTTGATAAATATGTTCTGAAGATTCATGTGGATCTTCATAAAAATCCATCAACTTATCCCTGATTCCTTGTTCTGGACTGAAATACCGAATGACAATTGGAAACATTTTTCTTGAACCATTGTTTGATGCATCTGTAGATATTGAAAAATATACTTCATTTTGAGTTCCTACACCTAGTTCGTGTAATACAATTTCGATAGATTTTGGTGCCAGAATGTTTTTAACAATGGACTCTGCCTTCGTTCTACCACAATGTACTTTTTTAGCCAGATTTGAATCTGTAAACATTTTTGTATAAAGTTTTGTACCGCAATCCATACTTAAATAGCTGTGGTGATGGTTTATTGAATGATAAATTGTTGCTAATTCTATTTGAGTTACTTTTATGTCATCTGTTGTTTTTTGAAATGGTATAAAAGTTGTTAACGTTGTATTTTTATCTATGCAAATATTACATTTTTTATGTGATTCGCTATTTAAGTGTCTAGCAACAGCCTTTTCTCCATCCCACTTTACAGTAAATTGAGTTTTACAAAATAAACAATTTGCTGTTTTACGGTCAACTTTTCTCAACCATTTCATATATTTTACATTCAGCAGCCAGTTATTGTTGAATGTAGTTTCATATTTTAGCTTTTTTTTTTTCTCCGGAGTTTTATTTCCATTTACATCTTCTTCATTTAATTCCATCTTCTATGGATATTTAAATTTTCATAAATATAAAAAAATATATTAATGTTTTGTATTTTTATATAAATTCTATAAACTTACCTTATATTTCTCGACTTTTAATTTCTAAACAATTTTTACACACTTAAATAGTGAATCGCATAAAATTTATATATTATTAGTCCTTAATTTCAGTTTTTTTTAAAAAAAAATCTTCATCAGTTTCAGTTTACTTTAAATTTAAATTTCGAATTTCACAATATTAATGAATATGTGTCAGTCAAATGTCAAATTATCTAAGTCATCAGAATCCCTGTAGGCAACATTATCAATTGAAAAAGGGATTAATAAAGAATCGATTTTTTATATATCAAAAATCGATATTTTGCATTTGTATTTACGTTTTAGCTCAGTAATATAAATATATACGATAAATATTATTTATATTAATGTATTTTTAAAATATAATATATTAAACTTCAAAAGCCGGAGATTAAGTTTTCAAAGCCGGAGACCGGAGATTGACTTTGAAAAACGGATACTCCGGGCGAAAACCGGAGACCTGGCAGCCCTTTTGAACAGCATAAATATGTCGAGTGGATTATTACTTAAGTCAATAATTTTGACATGTATAAAATAATATGTCAAATCATACATATGTAACATCATTGTTAAGTATATTTAATATTAATTTTGTTAGCTAAATTTTATTTAAACAGTTATTCAGTTTTGTGTTGTTTTTTTATTTATTTTTCACTGTTTTCTTGTTATAATTTTCTTATATGAAAGCTGTCAAAATTATGGAAAGAAAATATAAAAAACAAGTATAAATGAATTTGATTTTCAAATAAATATACTCAATAATGTGAACTTCCTTTTTTTAGAACGTGAACCGTGAACACATAAAAAAAATATAATAACCAAAAAAATACTGCGGATATAACAAAAGAAGATATTTTTTTTATTCAATTTCAATTTAGTGTATTTTTTGCATAATTAATAAATAATTTCTTATGGTAATAAAATAATTTATTCTATTATTTGAAACATTTCCAATGGCGATACGAAAACGAATTCCTTATGTGTTACATAAACGTGGCCTGTAATTGAGCTATTCTTAAATACCAATTAGCAATAAATACAAACTTAATAAGTACTTTTTTCATCTCTTATTCTAACATTTATGATTGTAGTTTATTTCTGCAAAGAAGAATAATATTTAACCGATTTTATCCAATTAGTTCAATATGATATGATGCTCTTAATAATTTGCATTAGATACAATTATAATGTCGCCTAAAATTATGCTATAAACAATTATAATTATAATTGGGACTCTTCACATAATGTTTGTTTGTCTATTTTCTTGCATCCCAAAAATTTAGTCTTTTTAATGATAATCTATTCTACTCTAGTTAACAAAGATTAAGTGCATAAAACTTTTTGCTAACATATGTTCCTAATTCATTTCTGGAATATTATATAATAATATACGATCAAACTTTCAACATATTGTCATCTTAAAATTGATATTAATATGAATATATCTTCTTGTTATTATACAACATTCTTTTCTATATCATTATCATTAATTTCCTGAGAATATTTTTATATATTAAAATTTCAATTATAATAAATTTAAGTTATATTTTCCACCAAGAAATTAGAATTTAATGATTTTTTATATAAACCTAAAAATATGCAATTTATATTACATTATAAATAGTTTCTTTAACAAAAAAAAATAGTTATGGTTATGTTGACCGCCGCAAACCCATTAATATTCTATCATGAAGCGCCGATAGAAGAGGCGCAACACTTCTTAATATTAACAGAAATACCTCGAAAATATTTTAATTACCCATCCTTTACTTGACGTTATTGAACGTTGGTACACTATGAACTGTACCCGATGATAAGAAACCTTCCATTATCGATTAATTGTGTATTAGAAACTCAATTACATATTTAATGAATGCAAGTTAATTTAATGTTTTTACTCATAATATTCTTAATATAATAAATTTCTTGTAATTTAAAAAAAAATATTCCTTCCAATTTAAATCCCTATAACAGAAATAAATAATTTTATATTTGGTTAACAAAGCGTATACATTGACACTAATTTAATATTTTTTACTTATCTTTAATATTACAAGAATAATAAATATCCTTAAATTAGTCCTATTGAGGTCATCTTATACAACAAATAAAACTTAACTGACCAAATAAATTCTTCATCAATTTAAATGTGCTACCTCCTATAATATGAAAATAAAAAAATATGTTTTGGTGTTGTATCCTTCCAAAGGATAAGTAGATAATGTTTATACTCGTAAAATAACAAATGTCCTTTTATGACTTTGGAAATGTTATTTTATTTATTTTCTTTTTTTATCATTATTATTCATAGGAAACAATTTTTTCACGAGAACATTTTCTTTCTAGTATTTTAAGATTTGTATGTGAATTTATTACATGACATAAAAATTGTCATATTTGTAAATGAAAAAGTTACAAATTAAAGTGAATTGGCAACAAGTGTCATCAAAAAGTTATGTTTAAGAAAACATACTTTTCTACATATTTTATTAATATATTATTGAATAACATTTGAATTTATATTAAGATCTTGAAGAATAATTGTATTTTACACATTAATTTTTATTAATATAAAAATTCATTAATGAATTAATTCATAATTCTTTTAATAATTTTACATTTATTAATATTTATATAATTCTTTTTCATTCTAATAACTTAAATTCCAAAAACGTGATTTTCCTTTTTCATTATTTATGGAATATTAAATTATAATTTTGAAATATAAAAAAAGAACAAATTACATTCTATAATTTTATTTTATTGAAATTCTTCCGAAAGTACTTCTGTATTAAATATCATGACTCTATGAACTTTAATTAAATACTGGAAGATGGCATTTTCATTTTATTTGTTGTATATTCAATTTTCTCAATATTATTTCACATTTTTCTTTTTCTTTTCAATTTAATTGAATATCATTTCTTAGAAATATTTTTGATTTAATAATTTTTTAAATTTCTTATTATATATTTCTAATATAAATATCTTTTATACGTTTTGTTAAGTGTTAAAAAATTTGATTATAATTTATGAAAGATGAAATTTTTAATTCCTTTATTTATTGTATTATAGTAGATAATGAATCAATAATCTTTAAGGAAAAATCATTTGAAAAGACGAAAAAATATTGCCAAACAAAATATATTTGAGATCGATTTGGTATTACAGATCATTTTCGGTTACTGTCCGTTTTATAAGCATTACGAAATTCAAAAATATCAACGAACTCTTCTTATAAAAGTGTAGAACAAGAATTCACATCTCTATAGTTTTAATATTCTTCTCTGGGCAGTATCTTTAATGAATATGAAATAGTGTTAAAACGAACTTTATAAAGTCTCAAAATTTAACATTTTCAACCATTTCTAAAGAGGCTGGGATAGGATGCCAAATAAATAAATACATTTTCTTTCTAATTTTACTCAAAATCCTTACACCGGACATCGACCAACGAACCCAGGATAAAAAAGAAAATTTAGTTGCTCTGGTATCTGAAAGAGATACGAACGAAATACTTACAAAATTAATAGAAAAAAAAATTTGAACTCCACCACAAAGTTTCATATTGAATAGATTCCAAACACTTAAATTTTTTTCCGGAAAAAGGGTTTTACTAAAAATTCTAATCTTTAATATAAATATTTGCTGTTAAACCCCTTTTAAATTTATGATTTTAAATCTTGGTTAAAACCCTATCCAAGTACAGAAGCATATTAAAGAAAGGGCAAAGCAAATTCTTTTGTATTTCAATAACGTTTGCTTTGTATATAACTTCCTTCAATGCTTCAATCATACTTTTTGCATACAACTTTTGTCATTTTTATTATACTTTCATTGTGTTGTTTGATCAGCCTAAAATGGATTTTTTAATGCATATGAAGTGCATTATATTTTTCAATTCCAAGTGTTTTTTAAGAATTTTTAAAGTCTATTTCGGTATTGTTAAATATCAGTCATAAATTTCAAAATAAAATAACTATTAATAATTTCAATATCTTTATAGATTGTATTAGTGGGGTAATGAATAACTGAATCATATTTGAAACATGATAATATTTCGATAGTCTGGTTCACAGATGACTCAAAAAAACATTTAAGTTGTTTACTATATGCAGTAATATTAAAATATCAGTTTACAAGCAACATGACCAATGGTTTAGCTGTCATAGTGTTATATCAAGCGAAGGAATGCAGTTCCATTTGTCAAATTTGAAAGGCGGTAGGGTAGAACTGTTGTAGCGGATTAGTAATATTAAATAAAATAATAAATTAAATAAATATAAAACCTAAATAAATAAAATAAATAATTACATAATATTAATAATACGCCTTGAAATATTTCAATAATGTAATTTATTACACTATTACATCTCGTGTAATTACCACCTATTAATTTCTTTTAATTTAAGAGAATAAAAATTAGCGCCGAATTAGGAAGTGTAAAATTTTTGTTAGGTTACACAAATTTAGAACTTCCTTTCAAGCACTCTTTTTGATAATAAAGCCGAAAGAGAAGAGACCTACATTCAGATCAGAAATATTAAAAAAAAGAGGTTAAATAAAAATAAAAATTGATCTTCAAAAATCTCGCCCATCAAAATTTTATAATGGGAGATAATTAAATAAAAAAGATCAATATATAATTAAATTTGATATTAATCAAAATTTAAAAGAAAAAAAAACTAACCACATGGTAGTTAAGTTTTGACAGAAATTATTTAAGAGAAATAATTTACTCTGGTTTTTATGCCTGGATTACATTTTTTAGGCCTGGTTTCGAATTTTTATACCTGGTTTAGATAGTTATGCCTGGATAGTTATGCCTGGTATAGAATGTTTTTGTCTGGTATAGATTTTTAAAATGGTAAGTAATAGCTAAAGTAAAAAAAAAAATTGGAATGTAGCAGCTTATCCAGCACCTGAGAATTCATCTTTTATATGTGAAAAGATGAATTATTATTTAAATTATTATTATTTAAATCATAATAATTAGTGATTATTATAAATTGTATAAAAAAATTAAATAGTGACTTATATTAGTTAAAATAATAAAAAAATTAATATCAATACAAAAAGGTGTAAAGTAAATGTTTGTGTAGAGTAAATCAGTAAATGTCATATAAATATTGATATATAAAAAAATGTTCTGTAAAGAAAAAAGAAAAATTGATTTAAACATAGTTTAAAATATACTAATATGTTTAGTATGTAAAATTATATAAACATTTTATTTTAGCACAAAAAAAAATTAAAGCAGCTACATGTACATGGAGTCATGCCGAAAATTATTGGTGAGTGCATAAATAAAATTTAATTTATTGTTTTTATAATTTTGATCATTTTTCATTAAAATTTAAAGTAAAAAGTTAATAAATTAAATAAAATAAAATAAAACTACATGCTTAAAATGATTAAAAGTAATATGTAGTACTAAAAAAGTTAATTTTGTACCAAAACTAAATTTATATTTAAAATAAATACGTGATAGTGTAAATTGTCATTAATAAGATTTAAAATTATTATGGTATAATTGAAAACCATTATGTTAAAATAGTATTTTTACTAAATTCTAAAATAAATAATTCGATAAAAATATAAATAATTTTGGAATTGGTACAATAATTTAATTTTGGTTATAAAAATGATTTACAATAAAACTTAATTATTGTTATAAAAATTATTATTAATATTATGAATGATTGATCATATCATATGTATGATTATTTACATATATATAAAAAAAAATTTAATCTATATTTATTTTTGTTAAATTGATATACATATATAGTTATGCATACTATAAATAAATGATAGTTCTTTTATATAAATAAATTTATATGTAGTAAAAATGGAAATTATTTGTGTTATATTTTATTTACGCGGGTCAAAATGTTAACTTCGTTGAAGTAAACAAACCATGGTGGATCGCTGAAATAACGAATTTACCATGTGCCTAAAAATATGCAAAAAATAATAATGTATAAGTTTAAGTAGTTCGTAAATTAATGAAAAAAATAAAGGGACCAAGCTTATTTAATTTCGGTCAAAAGCTGGTCATGGAGATATGGTAAATATTATCATATAGGGTGGGTAATTAGACCAGGTAAATTCTAACACCTAATTTACTGCGGAAATTTATGTTGTTGCCAAATGGAAAGTCGGTTTTAGTTTCACTAATATAAAGTTTTTTTGTTAATATTTTTTTTTGTGGTACTTTTGTTAGTAAAATTAATATTGTCTTAATTAACGTAGTTTCAATAGTTTTCTCTGTACTTTCTGTTAATTCAGTCTGAATATATTCGCGTAATGTCCGATGTTCGTTGTTTTTAAATTTTTTTTGTATATTTATGGTCGGTAACAATGTCATGGGTACCTGTAAATGGTTTCTCAAGCCCACTTGTTACCAAAAATGGTACGCGTATTTATAACTTCTTCGAGGTTATTATAAGGTAGACAAGAACCACCCCAGCCGTTGAGTTAGTCGAGTAAATGTTAGCGTACCAGTTGCCTTATAATAACCGATGACCTGTCTGTTGAGTGGGATGTATGCGGCTTACTGGCGGCTTACATATTAAGTAAACCAACAGTTCAGAACACTGGTAAAGTAAGAAGATGGTTATACTGTGTTCTTGTTGTTTAATTTAAATATATTAACCAGTTATATTATTCGCATATATAACTTCATTTCCAGTTATATTATTCGCAATTCTAAGGTGAATTCAGTTTATTTTAGGTAGCTTCGAGTAAGCTGTTATTTGTATAATTATTTATTTTTGCACTAGTGAACTTTATAACCAATTTTTCATTGATATTGAGACTGAACTTTTGATATTAATTTATATGAAATAAAAGATGCTATTCCTTGTTTAACTTACAGAAATTTTCAATTTCATTCCAAATATAAGAACTACAGAATTATAAAAACTGGGATAATAGTAAAACTCTTCTAGTAGGTTAAATCTTTGTTTATACGAAATCAATTCAAATATAATTTTAAACTAATTTTTAAACTAATTGCCATCTTAACACTCTTAAGACGCAGAATCTAATGAATCCTATATGAAATTTAATTCATATACAATTTTTAAAATTCATTAAAAGTTCTGATTCATATTGAAAAAATTATGTTACAAAAACAATTAAATTTTAAATATTATTTTCATTTTTTACAATTTATTTCCCTTAAGAAATCAAACATTTTATTATTCGAAATTATATTATAACAATATTTTATGACAAATTTCATTAAATGTCAACATTGAACAGTAACAAAAACGGCCCACAAAAACATAAAAGTTTTTAATTTTAAGTTTATGGTTTTTCATTTTATGTTGATCTAAGATTTAATGTTGAAAATATGTTTTTATATCGGGGGAATATTTTTATTCTTTATTACTTTAAACATTTTTTTTAGAAATTCTGGAATATTCAAAATACATAAAGTATACAACAAAAATGATTTCGAGGAATTTAGTTAAACTGGTAAGGACATTCTGAAAGTAAGCAAAGATAATCTCTAATATAAAATTTTTATGATTCTCTGAGATCATAATAAATTATATTGTTGAAAATTTTTAGCAATTTAATGTTTAAGAAGTTTATTAACTTTAATTTAGCGTTGACAGCTGATTAAAGCATTATAAATAAATCAGAGTTTCAGATGTTCAATATAAAAATTAATGATTAATGGAGGATTCAGGATCAGGATGCTACTTCAATGAACCGGAAACAAACTTAACTTCCATTCGCAATGCAAAATCAAATATTGTAAAATAAATAAAAATTGAGCAACTTTTGCACAGCTTTCCACTACGTAGAATTGGTTTTCTGTGTTCATGACAAGCCCTTGCGTAGGACTAGAATGGCTTTGACTTGGGTGTGCAGTATAAATATTAAAACGGATTAGTGAAACATTGCCATTAGTTATAGCTTAGATGATGACACTTTCGGTACTGACATTTTCATATTTCTCCAGTCAACTTTTTATCTATTTCAATATTTGAGTATTTTAACCAACCACTAACTACAGAAGTAAATGCAATCTTCATGTTAGCTCACATTAAATTTAACCTATTGCGACTGAAATACTGAAAATATCTAAAAATCGAATGAAATTTTAATTTTCTTCAACTGACGATAACCAATTTTATTAATTCACAAAAGTATAGGTCACAGTTTGAATTATGAAATAATGACTACAATTATATTACAATTTCCAAATTTTGATATTATTACCTGTGTAATTATGAAATGACCATTCACCTGTACATTTTATAGTTAACTGTTTGCTTAGTATTAGTTAGTAAAATTAAAATAATTTCGAAATACATTTTTAATTTTAGAACTATTTTAAAATTTTCTTATTATGTTCAAAGTTTTGTAAACAAATTTTCAAATTTCGATATAAAACTATAAATTTCCCATTAAAATTTAAGGCTCTTTGAGGTTTTCCATACAAAAAAAAAATAAACCATAAACATGAAATCAAAACATTCTCAATTGAATGAAACTATGAAACTAAAACTTTTCACATTTATACAAGAAAAACTTTTTACATTTTCTTTCTGTTTTTTTTTTTTTTCAATTTTCCGATACATATTTAACTTTTTCAAAATTTCCCAAATACATTTCAAATGATTTTGGATTTAGTTGAAATTTTTGTTTAAAACTTTATTTATACTCGCTCAGGTTAGGTAAGCAAAATAATTATTGTTGTGAAAACTATAATAGCTTAAAAACTTTTACTATACATTTTCTAATTGTAATTTGTTGATTTTATTGATATTCAGTTTTTATATACATTTTATTATGATTTTCAAGTTATTTCAATTAAATCGTATCCTAAAATATTCAATTCTGAGCATATATTATTAACTATTCTGAACAGTTTCAAACTTTTGAATGATTAATCGATGTATGAATAATTTATTAAAATAAATTTTAAAAGAAAAATATTTCGCTTATTATAATGCAACTATGAAACAAATATAAAGAAATTTAAATTAATTTTCAGTTAATAAAACTTTGTGAATACAATTTGCACCTGGAAATGTTATGTTGTTAAAATTTTATTGATGTAAATTTTTCTATTTTTCAAATAATGTCACGAAACTTTAAAAACAGTTTTTTTTATATACGTAGACTTGTAAGTAGTGAAAAGTTTGTAAATTATAAGCATATTTTTATTTAGTTTAACAAAATTTTGAATTTTTATAAGAAAATTTATATAAAGACAAATTTCAATAGTAGTAAACCTTTACAATAATAATTCGAAAATATTAAGATCACTTAAAAAGTGTATTTAAAGTTTATAAAAAATAATAGATTTTAAATTCACCCCTACAAAATATTTAATTTAAATTATAATTTTTTTTAAAAAAAAATATTACTTAACATCAGTTTTGAAATGCTGCGATTCGGAAATTTCCTTCAGAAACTCCATATAAATATTTTTTATAATAATTAATTGACTCTTTATAATAATTAAAGCAGGAATAAATGTATGCTTATGCATTGGTACCTGATGTAGTAATGAGTAATATCTAAAGCTGCCCATAGATTATACAACTTGTTTATCAACGTGTGCACAACTTAGTCAAGCTGTATCGTTTGTGTGCAAGTTAAGAACAAGTTTACAATCATTGATAAACCAGTTCAAGAAATATTCAAATATTTTAATTTATGTGGCCGTCGTGGTTTATAATAATTAAAGCAGGAATAAATGTATGCTAACGCATGGACACCTGATGTAGTAATGAGTAATATGTAAAGCTGCCCATAGATTATACAACATGTTTATCAACGTGTGGATAACTTAGTCAAGCTGTATCGTTTGTGTGCAAGTTAAGAACAAGTTGACAATCATTGATAAACCAGTTCAAGAAATATTCAAATATTTTAATTTATGTGGCCGTCGTGGTCGTTGGCTGATGATTGTTAATTGTATAGTGTACGGGGAAAGTTGTACAATTAAAATTACATTTCTTGACGTTTCATATGTATTTTATCAATAATTTTTTTTAATTGAAATAATATTAAATTATAATTATTTTTCATTGAATTTTATTTTAAATGATCCTGAAAAAACCAATAAAAAACAAACAATTTTTTAAATTAACAACCCGGATAACAACCAGATTATTCAAATTAACTATGAAATATTTTACAAAATGTTTCTTTACCCTACCCTAAAGTTTTCTTATTGTAGACTAAATTCATAATTAATATTGTTAAATTATATTTAATTACACAATTTATAGAAAACTATTTTTTTCTCAATAAACAAATTAACATTTTTCCAAACTATATTACGAAAAGTTTCAATAATAGAAAATTGATTTATAATTTATTTAACATGTTTTTAATTGCATTAGGAAACAGGATTCGACTACAATACTTTTAAACTTTTTATTCAATTTGAATTCAGAAAAGTTTCAAATTGATTTCCCCCAATTAAAAAAATTATATTTCTGATAATAAAAAGTTAACTTTTCAGTAAATTATTTTTAAATAAATTAAATATATATTACGAAATATAATGCTACGATAAAATTAAGACTTAAGAATCGATTTCCAGGTCAAGCTGGCGGTATAATTAAAAATTGAATTTCCAATTAGGAAAATTTCATTTTAAACTAATAATTTTAATTATAAACAAGATTTCTTCAATAAATCAGAAACAAATTCTTCATTTAATTAATACCAAATTGAAATTTATATTAAATTTTGCTGTATATTAGTATCATTGTGGTGGAAATCAAAATGAAAATATTACAATCTCTAATAAATATTTTTAATGCTGGGAAAACCGTACACAAAATTTGAAATATTTCATTATATAATTTTCTCATGAATTATTCAACTTACACTAAAATTATATTATTTTATTTTCATATTTAAATATATGTTCAATACGGTATCATATATTACTTAAGGCTTCTATTTTCACCTCATATACATAAATAAAATTAAAAAAACATAATGAACATAATTCGCACATTTATGCTCAATTAACTTTCCCCCAATATTCATTTCTGTTCAGCCATACATTAATAAATTTAGCTTAAAGATTTAATTGCGCCAAAAAAAAAGTAAATATGAAATTAATCCAGACAAACAAACAAAAACCTAAGGGTGAAACCAAAAATACTCGGGTGTTTAAGAAGTTATTGTACTTTTGGAATTCAAATGAAATCAAAACTTAAATATTATAACGAGGGTTGTAAAATTATATACATATATATAAAAAAAATGGAAAAGATTGAAGTTATTTTGTAAATCATGAGAGTTAAGAAAAAAAAATTATTATTAAGATTTTCAATTCTGAATTTTAAGGGTACAATTATTATGATTTTGTGTATATATATTTCAAATGTAAAGACTTTAAACATATTTTTCTTGTTATTTATGGTTTAATTGAATTAAGAAAATTTATTATATATTTTTAAATTTAATTATTTATTTATTTTTCATGTAACATATTTAAATTATGCTATTTAATTTAAAGGAATTTAATTTTACGAAATTAACACAATTTCAAAAGGATTTAAAATATGATATCTTTATGAAATTATTTAATTATGTAATTTGTATATATTTATCATAAAATTTTAAGTTTAGTATATTTTTGTTTCTTTTTCTTAAAAGTCTTTCACATATCGCGGATGTATGACTCCGTTTTCGTTCTCTAATTGTTCATTCTAAGCTTCTTTAGGGTTGCTTCAACGTAATTGGCTACTTTTGCTTTTATGGTTAGATTCGATAACTTAATTTAGCTTTTTTATCCATACAAATAACATATCAAAATCAACGCCAATCTTGTACACAGATTCCGTTTGCGATATAGAAGTCGTCATAGAGCTCATATAAGTGGTACACTTTAGTATTGTATATCCTCCTGTAAATCCCATTTGTTTCTACCAAGATTATAAATTCTTCATAAATATCCTATAAACATTTAGAATAATTTTATATTACAGATTTGGGAATAAATTACTTTAAATATGTGAAAATCTTTTAATTTGATTCATGAAAATCAATTTTCTTAAAAATAATTATTGCTTCTAATGTAATACTATAAATAGTTTCAAGATAATAAATGAATATGGAATCGGAATTACTTTCACTCACATAGGCCACATTTAAGTGAGCTATTTGTATCCTCCAGTCGAACGTAGCATTATTATTACAGCGATTCGACTTATCCCACTGCTTTAATAAATAAAAATTTAATAAATAAAGTCACAAAGGATTTGAATTACCAATCAGTAAAGCGGGATTTTTCATTTTTTGATATAAATCCTTTTTTTAAATTAAATATTTTAAACATTTACTTAACTATAATTGATATAAATCTTTTATTCTTTCATATTGCGCATTTTTCCTTGTACGCATTTATCCAATCACCCGGAGATTGTGCCTTTTATAGTTTTTCTTTTTTCAACTGCATTTCTACATCACGAATTCAGGAGACCCGTAAGCCGTAACTGATTCGAATAATCTCTTTATATATTATACAATTTAACCAGTATTTAACTAGAACCCTACAGTACTTTATTCGGACTACTAAAACCAGCAGTACTGTCTCATTAACTTCATTCACTTTACCAAAGATTTGTAACTAAAATTAACTGCATAAAATCGAAATCAACATTTACCCAGATTCCTGAAAATGTCCTGAAAATTATTAAAATATTTAATTTATGAATAATTATTAATAATATCGTATAATTTTCATAACTTTTATATGATAAACAGCAAAATTTCTAACTTAAACCAATAAAAGAAATAATTATCTTTAAACTCAATTATATTTACATAAGATAAACATCAAAAAAACCTCAAAATTTAACTTAATCTTTAATTATCCTTCTTTCCACATAAAGTCAATTAAACTTTTTCGTTAAAATATAAAACAATCGACAAAGTTGAAAAGGACAGAAATTAGTTTTATATTTAATATAAAAAAATAAAAATGAAAAATAAAGAGTTTTACGAAAATAATCTATTATTTTATATGATTTCCATTGCTTCTTAAATCTAACTTCACCGGCTCCTTACCAGGAAATAAAGTTTAAGAAGTTAAAAATATAAAAAAAAAATTTCCAGGATTTTTTTTTTTCCTCTTTGCAAATTTCTTATTATCAGTAAAATTATTTTTGCAACATGAAAAAAAAAAAAAAATAATAATAATTTCTAAGTTTATTTCTGTCGTTGCCAGGATTTAATTTGTTTCCCTTCTCTAAACTTGGGTACACGCAAAGGATGATTACTTTTAAGTATAATGGGAAAACTTACAAAAAGGATATTTTTTTTTCCTCATTATTATTATTATGAAAAATTCGTTTTTTTATTCTTTATATATTTTTAGGTGGTATTTTGTTCAACTTGTTTTGAAGTTGAATGGAAAAAAGATTATAAAAAAGAAAAAGAAAATTTGTTATCAATTTTATAAAGGGAATTCAATTAAAGTCCGTATTCGTAGTGTTTCATGGAAATTTTTTAAAAAAAAATTTTATTTTTGGTATTATGATTATAATATCAACAAATTTTTATCATATTACTTTAAGTAAAAGTTTCTATTTCGAAAATCTTGATTGATTGATTAAATTAAAACATGTTACTGAAAAGATATTCAAAAACGATCATATTTTTAAACAAATTAGCTATCACTAAACAATAACGTACGCCGTATATCCAGAATAGCTAGAATTTATTCGGTACTTTGTTAAGCAGATTAAATTCAATATTATAACAATTATTTCTTTCAATATTTTACCTATTAGGTAATAGCAAAAAGAATATATGGAAAGAGATTATAACTCATATAAAACATTTTAATTTCGGACTCAAGATTTCAAGATTAAAACCAAAAAGCTTAAAGCTTTTTTTCTAATACACATACTTGTATAACACCAAAAAGTAGTTAGGACGTATAGGTTTTATGGAAGTACAGTGTATTTGAAAAAAAAGATTTCATGCTAATTGTATTTAATCTTTAAATTTTCGTCTATACAAAAACTTTTATATAAGTTTTGATCTCTTTCTATAATTACTTTTTTGTCATAGTAATTTCGTAGATACACATAAACTACCACGATGGTCTTACATCGATACGATTTTAATTGATACATTTTGAGGATTGAATTAATTTAACAGAGTAATATTTAAAATGTTCTCAATTAAGTCAAAAGAATTTGTATAAGGAATAAATTTTAAAAAAATTTTCATTTTCTATTGTGATATATAATTTTCCTACAGAATAAATCAGAATCATTTCATTATTTGATGGATTCATTGGCCTTCAATTAAAACGTCAAAATCATTTTTATTTAATTTTTTTTTTTTCATACTTTCTACTCCAATTAACAATTTTAAAATGAAAAATTTCAAATAATTTTTCACCAAATCAAAAATTTTATTAAATTTCATACATGTATGTATATCGTAAAATTGAAAGATACCATAAAAATTCATTGATTTTTCTGATTTATATATGAAATTGTTACCAATAAAAATTAGGTCATTATATCAAAACGATTTTTCTACAATTCAATTTGTAATAAATTTATTAATTTAACTTTAAAATATAAAAATAAAGTAAGAAAATTATACAGTTTCACAATAAAGTTGAAAATTACTTTTAAATACTTAATAAACATTCATATAATTTTCATTTATTTTCCAAATAAAAACAGCTTACTAGCAATTTTCACAACAATGGCAATTTAAAAGATATTTTCAGTCCTTCCCAGTAAATTAAAGTTATTTTCTAACATTTATTTGCACCGTTGGCTAAGCAAAGAAAAAAACGAGATTAATTTTCTTTACTATTTTCACAATTTTCATTTTCTTCTTTTGTCCTTTGGGCATAATCCTAGAATGTAATTCATTTTTTTTTTTCGTTGTTGTAAGGAACACGACGAATATTATGAAACTTAAGTATACTTTTTGCCTTCATCATTAAAGAATAATTTCAAAAAAAAAAAAATTTGTTTAAATAGAAGAGTAAATTATCCCAACAACAAATCCCGAAAATTTGTGAAAATTTATGAAAATTCTGTTTTTGTGCCATTTTTTTATTATTATTATAAAATTTTTGTGTCTATACAATTTTATCCTATTTAAGCTAAACACAATTTTCACTTCCTATATAAAAAAAATGGTGAAAGAAAAGTTTTAAAGATGAAATAACAACAACAACAAAATTATCTAATTAAAACATAAAATGGCACTGACTTTTTAAAAGATTTTCTTTGTATCTGGGAAAACTTTTGTTTTTCCTTAAATATATATTTTTTTATGATTCACCGAAAGATATCAAGATGGACGGCAACAAAAAACAAAATGTTTAAAAATAATTAATTAGCAACGTAAGTAAATGTTTTATATATTTAAAATTTTGGCAATTTTTTATTTTTTAATCATTAATTTTATTTTATTCTTGTGGCGTAAATAATTTAAATTAATAAATTTTCTTTATGTTTGGCTTTTTTGGGAAAAGGATGTTTTTTTATATGGTATTGTGATATTTTGAAAGATTTTTCATGAAAAATTTATAGGTGGTTATAAATAATATCTAAATCATATTTTTTCGAGGCATCCCAAAATAATATTAATAGATTTGGTAAATAATTGAATGGGAAATGATATATAAAAATATTAAAATATGGATTTAAATTCTTTGATAATAAAATTTGTTATAATTTTGAGATAACTATAACAGCCGCGGTTGTGGTAACTAAGTTTCATTATTTAAAGAATAACAATTTTATTTTAAATTTATAAATAATTAATTAATAAATAAATAAATTTTGTTAATATGTATCATATTTAACTTTAGAGGGGATTTTTAAAATTTGGTTATAATTTTAATTTATGTAAACATTTTCTATGCGAATTCGAAAACGAACTTCTCTAAATCCATAATAACAGAGATTTACTCGTTTATCCGTATCAACTGGGTTTATAATTAAGTTGATGGGTAACCAAAAATTTACATTGAATTATGCTAAAATTTATTGACTTACTAGTTAATTAAATTACCAACGAAATTTTCGATATTATGATGATAAAATGGATATTGTTTGTGTTCAACATTTCTTAATCGGTTGGGGGATTATTTGAAGACTTACTTTATAGATCGTCTTCAAACCGATTACTTACTTATTTTCCTAACAACATTACAGGCAAATGGAGCTCTTATAAAGGGTTCAAAACTGGCCTCCATCGGTTGCAATCCAGTGCCTCTTGTATCCAGTTGTTTTGTTCGATGTTATAGTAGGTTTCCTTCCGAGTTGCATTCAATTTACCTTGAGCATGTTGCCATTGCCAGCATAGCTGTGTTATAGGGATACGTTTGACTATATACCATAACCATATCGTCATATACCTCGTAAGGTTATTCGTTAAATCTTCTCTTCCAACTTCCGTGTATGCAGACCATCAAAAACTAGACAATAAAGATCCTTTAAAGCTGCTTTTGTCTCAAATGTTGGAATTATAATTATTTGAAATGTCTAAGCTTTAAATATTTTAACTAAAACTCATTTAAGTATCAAAAATAAATTATATAAAATATTGGAAATTTCCAAAACATAAATTTATTTATATTCCATAAGAAAAAACATAAATTACTAAAAAAAAAAGAACTGCAAAATAAAACTTCTTTTAAAAATAAATAATTTCAAACTTTTTTTTTCAGCATAAAAACTTTGGAAATATAGTTTTTCTACGCTTTTTCAAAGTTTTTCTTTATGCAGAACGAATTTGGAATTATAATATTTATAAACAGAATGTCCTCGAGAGATTGAAAAATACACTTTACCCTATAGAGCAAGTTGGTATATTGACAGACCACCACTGGATTGATTTTCACTAGATATGTTTTCTTACTTTTATGATTATATTTTTCAGAGTAATTATTATAGATGTAGACACCAAAAGCCGTCACTAAAGTAAAGACTTTAAAGACTCTCTACCATGCGCTTTATAAAATGTCTATTCCATTTATTCATTTAAAGACTCTCTACCATGCGCTTTATAAAATGTCTATTCCATTTATTCATGAAAGCCTGTTTGGTACATTATATTCAATTGTCAGTCGAATTTTTTTGTACTAATCATACAGCTTCTGACAAATTAAATGCTTCTGTGTAACATGTGTGTACAAAGTTTAATATATGTAACTTAATCGGGAAGAAATACACTTTAAAAGTTTGAAGTACATTGAACCAATGTTTTGTGTTCTTACTATCTCCTAACACCTTAAAGGGTTATTATAAATATGTATAAATATTTTTTGTTTTATTTAGTATAAACTTTCGTGAATATCAATGACAAATTTTAATACTAAATTGTATATAAAGTTAGTTTTGATAAAAAATCTCATATTTATATGCCTAAAGTTAAATTATTTTGATTTAAATAAATTTTACTTTAAGAAAATATTTCACAAAATGTTTTAGCTTTTTAAGAAAAACTTAACTTTTATAATTTCAAATACATTTTCCAAAATAATTTAGTTACACAACAAATACTTTATTTAAAATGTCACTTTTCGTATATATTTAAAATTTACTGCCAATCAAACAAAATTGTTGATCTAAATTGAAAAATTGTCTCATAATTTCCTCTAAATTAAAATTCTGATTTACGATATTTTTATTTTAATTTTGATTTAATATTGCAACTACGAGATTATTGCAAACACAGCAAAATCATTCAATTTATCATCCTCCTAACCAATAATATTTTGACATTTACTCATTATTTTCACTTTTAAATAATTACAGATCAGAATTTATAATATAAATGACTCTATGATGTCATTCAATTAACTAAATTGGTATAATTTAATTCATTATAAAATGCTATCGTTTCGATATTCGGAATTCCATACTACATTTTGACAGTTTAATTAAATGTATGGTAATATAATGAACATTATTTTTACTTTATTTTTGAAAAGACTTTGTCTTTTTATATGAAAATAAGTGAACAAAGATGAAAAAAAGTTGTATATGAAAACTATTTTATCTTGTGCAAAATTCAACGCTTTTTGGAATTTATCAATATAATATTTTATATATAATTACATGATAAAATAGTTTTAAAATATACACGAACTATACATAGATTAACAAAATTTTAGTACAGATATTTTATGAAAATCGTCCTTACGCGTGGAATTTAAATAAGAATTTTTTAAAAAGAGGAATTTCAATAATTTTGCAGTTAAAATTCCTTTACAGTAAAATATAGTTAAAAAACTAATGAAAATTATTACGATACGACAATATAAAACATGAATCATAGTGCCACCGTCACCGTCAGCTAATGTTCGTGATGAGTTTTAATTTTAAATTAAATTGAAAGAAACTTTTCAATCTTGGCGTTCCCTTACCTTATTGTGTAACTGATGTTACTTAATGCTACTTCTTAATTTAAAATAAATGTCCTACTACATGATAATAGAAAATTTTCTACTGCAATGTCACCGTTAAAACGTCATTGTATAAACGCTTAGCTGACGGTGGCACTGTGGTTCCAGCATACAAAAAAAAAATTAAATGTTATTAGAAATTAAATTAATTAACAAATTTTTACGTCTTTGGCAAAGTTTTTTTTTATGAATAATATGAATTTACCAGTGAACCTTATTGTAAAAATTGATCACTGAATTACACGCTTTTTAAATTCAGTGATAGGAATTTAAATTCTGCGAAAATGATAAACCAGTAGCTATTATAGCCACGGTGAATTAAATATAAAAAGTATTTTGGAAGTGAATTTAATCTCATAACAAGAGAGAAAGTAACATTAATGTAAAAATGAATGTCAATCTTATTTTACATCTTATTTTACCAGCAATATATAATTAACTTCGAAATGTACCCACCTTGTGCCCACCTAGTACCTCCATATAATCTGCACTAATAATTTCATCTTGCCACCTTTTAAATGTCATTTTTAAAACAACTCAGGATATCCCACTAATTAAATTTTCTATATCGCACATTTGTATAGTGTATATCAGTTTTCGGAAAGTCATGCGCATTGGATTTTCTTCTTAACCATTACATTATCAAAACCTTTGTATAACACTTTCATTATTAAGGATATTTTATTTTGCAACATAAAAAAAAAATTTATACTACAAGAAGAAAATTTCTTCTCCATGTTATCTCAGTTCAAAGTCGATAGTCGGGCAGTGCGTGTTCTATTCAAATATTTAATCCTGATTCCGGTTATTAAGTTAAATTTTCAATTGTTTATATAATATAAGGATCTTTATATTTATGTCATGTTCTTGATATTTTTTGTGTGTCTGACTTGAAAGGAAAATCACTTAAGAATTGTTTGTAAGGATATAATATTTTTTTTTTTTTGGTATTTTTCCACAAGAAAAGAAAAAACCCCGAAAATATTGTATTTCATTGAGAAAATCTCAGACACACATGTATACAAACCGCATATAAATGAATTTTCATAGAATATATTTACAAGAAAAAACAAAAACCGGTATAGAAAGGATACAAAATTTGTGTGACAAGAAAGAAAAAAAAATTATAGAAAAGATCCTTTTTTTTGGGGGGGGAGTGTGGGATGTGTTGAAAAATTTTGAATACAAAAATTATTTAACATAAACTTTTATAGGTTCAACATGAAAATCGATTAAAATCATAAAAAAAAAAATAGTATAAAAAAAATTACAAATTGCAATTTTTATTTTTTATTTTTGTGGAAAATATATCGAGAAAAATCGATAAAATATTGTAATAGTGCCGGAAAATTATAATATTTTTTTTTTATGTTTTTCTTTATGCATCTCGAAAAAGTGATTGTGTTTGTACTATATTTAAATTTTTATTTTTCAGTTTTATCCAACAATTATTTGGTCATATTTTAAAAAACGGACACAATAAATGTTGATACACTGCAAAAAAAAAATATTTTATAAAAGCAAATTAAAGTTTAAAATAAAGTGAAACCTAATTAATAAATATTTAAAAGTAATAAAACCGAAAATGTAAATTTCTATAAATATTAAAATTTTCAGAAAATTTAATGTGAATTAATTAAATTTTTATGTGAAAGTAATCAAATTTATTGTAAAATTACAAGAAATTGTGAATTGTGATACAAAAATTTTGATAATTTGTATAAAAAATTATGTGAATTTGTTTTTAATTGATTTTTATCGTTGACTTATGAAATTTACAAATATTTGAAATTTAAAAAGAGAATTGTAATTTTAAAAATTAAGGACTACAGAATTAGTCCTTAAGAATTCATCATTATTTTTATTATATGAAACTTAAAATTAATGTTATTTCTTGAATAAATTTATTCTAATAAACTTTACTTTAATTAATTTATTACCTTAAAGTCGTATTTAGTTATTTGTGACAGGTTAGTCGTTAGTTCTATATTTTTTGAACCTATAATTTTCAAATACTCGATAATAATGGTTTCTATTGACCTACCTCTGACTATAATATATTTTATAAAACAAGTCATTTGTGTAATTCAAATAGTCCTTGCAAAACATTAGTCTTCTGCATAAAACAATCGGCCTCTGTCATAGTATCAGTTGTTCAACAATTTAACATTTATGTAAATTTGGGATACACTTGAGTTTGGTACCTTACTCACTCATAGAATTGTTTTATAATTATATGGTTTTATAAACGGTTTTAAATGTTATTAGTGATTTACAGATCTGAGAGACCATCGCTATCATGATAACGTTCCTAAAGATTGAACATTAGTTCATTGCCTTCAGACAATGAGACTTTTCGAAAGTTTTAATAAATTTTTTTGATAAAATACATTTGAACTTTCGATTATTTAAATTGATTTCTAAAACCTTGCTGACTACTACTGTTGGCTACTACATCATTAGTAAGCAAAAACCGTATCCTTTTTGGTTTAAATTTATTTTATTCAGTCGTTTTAAGAATTAGCCTGAAACAAATTCATATTTTCATAATATTCTAAATATTTTTCTCTCTGTGTATTTCAATATAACTTTTTTTTTTATATTTACTATTCTGGTTAATGTTTGCGCTGAAACTTGTTAAAGTGCTGGTAAAATTTGAAAATTTATATTTTAATGAATGGAAACCTATGTGAAATACGAAAATATAAATTCGGTGATTTTTTACATTTTTATATTATTTACTTTTATATTTATAGTATTTTTTTGTTCGTTTTTGGTATTTGTAAATTAAATTTATACAAAATTCCTGAAACTCAATGTGCCCAAACAAAAATATCATGTAAAAAAAATAAAATAAAAATTTATTTTATAAAAATATATAAATAAATAACGAATTATCTTGCCCGCAAAACCCAAAGTACTAAAAATATATCCTATAAATTTATATATGCGAAACTAGTCAGTCTGAATTTGGTTATGTTGGGTAATATTATCATGTTTCTATGGAGAGAGTATCACATGTGTACTACTACTGACTGGTATAGTAAAAATTTTATAGTATTTTTGGACAAATTTTTGAATTCATGTGTAAAATTTTATTATCATATTGTATTTGTATATGTCTGCATAGTATTATTATTTGGTGTTTGTATTAATGCAGCTTTAATTCAGAATTATTGATTCCTAGATGAATCCTTTTTAAAGATAATATATATCTATATCTATATATATATTTTAATAGTATTATAACAATTTCGAAATGTCCAGTCTGAAAATTCTGTTATCATGCACGGATGCAGTTTATTTCTATTTTCTATATAGTTTTATTTATATATACTGCACATATATAGAGTAGGTTTATGTTCTTATATATAAGGAAAGATTAAATTATATACTTTAATGCTGAATTTGCATTTATATTTTCGGTTCTGACACATTAAATTTTTAAATTCACACTTTAAAATATATATTGTAGGAAAATGGAAAATTCAATTATATTTAAATTGAAATTGTAACATGTGAAGTAAAAATTTGATTTGTCATGATGCAGATGAATAAACAGCTTTAGGATTTTTCAATAAATTTATATAGATAATTGCCAGTTTTAAAAGTATAGTTAGAAAGTTTTGAAAAAAAATTTGTAATGTTTCCAATATTACAGAATCTAAAATAATTTTTGATATCCCAATAGAATTAAGTTCATTTTTTTGATAATTTCCAGTACTTAAAGTACAGTCCAAAAGTCCGGTAAAAATGGTACATCGAATAATTTACAGACCTTAAACTACAGTCTAAAAGTCCGTTAAAAATGGTACATCGAATAATTTACAGTCCTTAAACTACAGTCTAAAAGTCCGTTAAAAATGGTACATCGAATAATTTACAATCCTTAAACTACAGTCCAAAAGTCCGTTAAAAATGGTACATCGAATAATTTACAGTCTTCAAACTACAGTCTAAAAGTACAATCCAAAAGTCCGATAAAAATGATACATCGAAATTATTAAAGTATATATTTAGAACCACTAAAATTCGGTTAATCTTCTTTTCGATGTCACTGAAAATCAAACTACGTGGATATCCAAATTTCGGTATTATTGTGTGTGATATGTCAAAATGTTTGAATTTCCAAAGACTATTGCCTTATTTTAAAATCTACATAGTTCATTATTTTTATACTCAAAATATGATTTAAATTTAAAAATTGGCATATCCAAAGAATGAAGTATTACGGAACAAGTTTAACTACCTCTCACAAAAGATATAAAGATATCGCCAAATATTTAACTTCTTTCATTTAGTTAGGAGAGGATTATTTTGCTGTTTTCTGTAAAATCACTTAAAGTGGATGCATCGCACTTTGATATTGATTGACACGAAATAATTGCAGAACAATGAACTTATTTAAAAATGTATACATCAAATTTATATCTAAATTTCACTATTTACGTATCTTTTATAACTGCAATATTTCAAAATATAAAAACTATTTTTAATATAGACGAATAATAATAATTTTAATATTTCTGGAATTTTTTTTTTTTATATCTACACTCCGTTTTTTTCTCATTAGATATTAAATTTTTCTCGTCCCTTAACCTACCACAATATATTTTTTTACTAATACAAATAATCTATGCTTCAGCTCGACAATTTCACAGATACAATATTATTAATACATTTTTTTATTATTATTTTTTTTTTTATAAATATGCATTTTTTATTACCCACCATCACCAAACAAAAATTTTATAGGTTATACTAATGACTTTTGTATAGTGCAATATAAAAAATGGGGAAAAAAATCGATAACAAAAATTTCCTTAATCTCCAACTGAAAAATGGGGGGTAGCAAATACTATAGAAACCCAGATGTTGTTGGGCAGATCAAAACTTTATTTATTTCATTTTGTGTTAGATTTGAATGCAGAAAATTGCAATAAATATATACAGAAAATTTGTACAAATAAACTTGACAAAACCAAACCTCGTTCTTCTTCTATGAATATTCATTTTAAAAATAAAAATGGAAAAAATAATAGAAATAGAAATCACAAAATAAGAATGAAATGAAAAACTATAGAGTTTTCATCTCACTGTCATGCTTTCACACAATAAAAAGATTTTTTTTTTTAGGAAAACTGATGAAATGAATTTATTTATTTTTCTATTTGGTTAGTCTGATAATTCTCGAAAATGAAATTTTAAAATATTCAATAAGAATAGTTCATAATTATATAAGTTAGACGATAATGTCTGACTTATAAATCTTGCAAGGTTGCTATAAAAAACGCAAAATTAAATTGTATCGCAAAAGTTAAAAGTTAAATTGTAGGGACTAGGAACCCCGTATTTATACAGTCAGGTTAGAGTTTCCGTGAATTTTGGTACAATCTAGCATTCACAGACATTGCAGACATAGTATTTTATGTGTCAATTATTGGTGTTATTAATGGCAAAATTTTAAATATCCCAACTGTCATTTGGATATATTTAAAGAATTGTACAGAATATTTATTTTTCATATGAACAAAATTTTCAAATAAGTGCTTTATAAGACCTCTTCTTCCTAGGTTTGGTTTTTTCCATCTTCATTTTTTTTAATAATAATAAAACTGTTGTAAAATTTTTTATAAATTACACAATTTGGCATAGCGTTTTCGAAGTTTTGAAATACACTTTTCATAGCGACCTTGCGATATTTATAAATTAGAGAAAAATAAACTCCTAGATCATAATTATATATATAAGACTATAGATTTTCAATCCGAATTAAGGATAGATTAAGATTTGGTATCATACTCATGCAGGACTACTTAAAATTTATATTAATGGTTTTTGCTTTAGAAAATGGGCCTTCAAATTAAGAATACTCTTGACACCAATGAAAATTCAGAAAATGATATTATTTCAAATTAGACTTATAGTTTCGGTTACAAAAATAGCAATTCAAAGAACGATATTAAACAAACTCCCAGCCACAAATTAAAATCTTCATATAGTTTTTTTTTATATAATAATCATATAATGTGTACTATCAAAATGCCGGCAATTTTCCATCCGGCTTTCCATTCAATTCCATTGAATACAAAATAACATAATATTAAAAAAAAAAAAATCTTTTAATGCCATATATATTTGAGTGGAACAAACTATAAAATGTACACAAATTTGCTGCCATTGCACTTTAAGAGCTCTTTAAAACTACACAACATCACCAGAACCCATAATAATAATTATAATGAAAAAAGAACATAACTCCACAACCACAACTATACAATTCTACATACAGCACCCTACAAAAATGATATGAAACCCACAATTTCTATTTCATGTCTGTTAATCCATCCAAAACGTCACATCTTTACCCCCCATAGAAGGCAAAGCCCAGATTTATGTTGTACTGATTTAAATATTTTTGTATTTTGATGAATATTTTTTTTCTTTCTTTTATATATGTTTTGATTCTATGATTTTGGTATGAAGAAGGAAGCATTTTAACAAATTTCTGAAGCTATTATATAACATTTTTTTATAGGTGTTTGCTAAATACTTGAAGGTTGTATTTTTATTTTTTTATACTTAATTTATGATGATGATTTTATGATATTAAAATGAAATGAAACTGCAGTAAAATATAAAAATTTTGAATATTTAATATTATAAAAAAAAAATGATATTTTTATTACTTTTTTTTTTTTTAATGAAAACATAAATAACGTAAAACGAAATTAATATTTTGACATTTTTGACAAAACATTTAATGGCAGAATTTTTAATATAAATTTTGAATAAAGTTTTTGTGTCCAGTCGACAAGTTTCAAATTTAATTACATAAAAAATATATAAAAACAAAATTTATTTATAATAATTTTGCTGAAAATAAATATTTATATCAATATAATTTATAAATCTAGATTGTAAAACTTGTAATCAATTAATATGCCTGAAAGAATTTCGTCTTCGTCCTTTTGCTTCTTTAATATTTCGAATTAATTTCATCAATTTCTCTATAGTTACAATACGTTTCTACGAATAAAATAAAATCAATTTTATTTTCCTAATTATTTTTTATTAAGAACGTGTCATTGAATAAATTGTTCGATATTTTTTATATATATATTTTGTTCATTAATGTAATATAAACTAGAATATCGCAATTATTTAACCCTTTCGATCCCGAAAACAATTGATTAAGTAGACTTTACACTGGTATGAAAATGGTTTTTATTCCTTTAATTTATTAAATTTTTTAACTGGGGGAAAGATTTTGTATTGCTCGAGATATATGAAAGTCTCACTTGGACCTATAGTTGGACCTATAATCGGAATAAAGTCGTTTTTATAAAGTAATATTAAATTATCGATTGTTATTCGAATTTAATCATAGCTGAAGAATATCAAAAATTGTTTTTGTCTGCACGAAATATAATGAAGAAAATTTTAATTATGTATAATTAATTTTTCTTATTTATCTTAATTCCTTATGGCAACTCTACCCGAGGCGAGACCATAGACATTACTAAAGTTTTTGAAACGAGATTAAAAATTAACAAATCGAAATTATAGTTTTCTAGTAGAATTATCGTAGTTTCATTAAGCTGGCTTGAGCTACCTTATGCCCATTATAATTGAACCTTAAGGCGTAAGTTACACAAATTTTGGAATAATAAATTTCTTGACACTGGACAACAAAATAATGGAATCAAATATTTGAATTGTAGCTTTATTACTTTATACATTTTTTATGTGGGTTGCTGATCAATCTATTCTTGCTCCCAAGAAGAAAGAGATTGACAGAATCACGAAGAACAAGGTAGGGGAAATATGGGTCAACACTAACACTTGTCAGATGACCAAAAGATTTTGGCCGGATAGGAACCTTAGTAGAACAAATTTGCTTTTATCGCAGAAATGGAGCAACCTGAGAATGTAATAATAATTGGGTTTGTTAAGAATTCGGGGTGGCTTGAAGAACAGTAGAGGGGAAAGATTATTATTATTCAAGGGGATACCTATGGGCCAACTAAGATATAATTCCCCCATTACTAACTAACTAACTAACTATTACTTTCTACTTTTTTATTAATAATTTGTACCTACGTGTCAAAAACATAATCAATTTAATAATACCTATTTTACATAGTTAAGTAATCAAATTTCTTCAAAGTTGTACATCTTTGCTTACATATTTATGTATATATGGTAAACATAAACTTTTGTATACAATTTTACTTGAAAACAAATAACTATAAAAGATTACAATGAAATGGATTTTAATACTTGAAACTAAATCATGTTCCCTTGTAAACAAGTGTAAAATTTACCAAACTCTAAGTTTCCCATGACATTAATATATTTTGTTAAAAGCCAAAATTTAGTTATACAAAAAATCATTAAATTCACCCTCATAATTTAGCTCACTTTATTACTCTTCACAAAAGAACTTTAAAAGTATTCAACTTAGTACATCAAAACATATCCAAAAGCAATTTTACAATGTTGCACTTTCATGATTCATTTTTTATTTGTTGCTTGCTTACAACATGTAAACTTTAAAAAGTATATTTTTATCATAAAAGCTTATATCTTATCTTTACAGTTTTATCTTAAAACATAAATATTTAAAAAAAAAACTATACATAATAATCTGTAAAGTTTTATACTCACTCTCTTAAGGATTTTTCTCTAACTTAAGCCATAAAAGGTAATAAATTAATGTCTTTCTCCTTAAATATACCTTGAGATAAAAAAATCATATTTATCTTTTAAATGTATCTAAACATAATATCTATCTATTCAGTGAATATATCTATTCACTTTTTGGCTTTTGAACTTTACAACTTTTTACATAAATATATGTACATATATATATGCAGTAAAAATATCAGTCACTTAAGCTCTGTAAAAAGTTAAGAGCTAAAAAGCTTTATTGAATTTTTCTCAAATTTTCTCAAAAAAATGGAAATATTCTGGCTATATTTGCCAGTTGCCAGCAAGTTAATCTGTAATATTAAAAGAATTTGAACATAAAAAGATAAATTCCTATTGTAAAATTCATTGAGTAAAAAATGTTTAAGGAGAAAAATGATATCCGTACAATTTAGAATTTTATATTTTTTAGTCCTTCCTAAGATTTGTACAAAGGCAGATGTTTTTATAAGTTTCGCGTAGATTTAAAATGTGGAAAAATATTGAATAAAAATTCAATTTAATTTGGAAATTATTCAGAAAATTACAAAATGAAATTAGAAAATTTATTAGTAATAAATTAATTACAATTATTTATATATATAAGGATATTCTAAACCAAAAAGGATATAATAAAATTAAAAAAGTTTTATTAAAATTAATTATAAAAAAAAAACAATTTCATTTTAAAAGTTAACATTTTGTGATAAAAGTCTTGTTATTAAATTGAATTTTGTCAGGATATATGAAAAAAGAAATCTGATTATTATCCTTCCCATGATTTCTGCAAGTTTTTTTTTTTATTTTCGTATTGCATTAAAAATATAATCCGCAAAATTAATGCGCCAATATTCAAATAGATTTTTTTTTAAATAAAAAATAAAAATAAAAACTGTTTTATCCTGTTTTACCTATGGGAATTAAAATATTTTAATAATAAACTGTAAAGGATTTTTTATTTAAAAAAAAAAAAAGGATGTGCGCTTTTGACAGAAAATGTATAAAAAAAAATATATTCATTTTGTGTCTGTGATGGAATTATTTTACATAAAATTGTTTAGCTTCACGAATTTTAGTAATTTTTTTAATGGAAATATAAAGGAATAAAAAATATTAAAAAAAAAATCCTTTTTTATGAATATTTTGTAAGTGCGGTAGTGGTGGAATTAAACGTGAGATGAATTAATATTTTGATATTAACAAATTGAAAAATTATAGAAGATTATAGAAAATTGAAATAATATTAAGAAAAAAATCATAAAAATAAAACATGTGAAAATCAATTGAAATCTTCATATTATTTAAGAATTTCTACAAGAATTCGTAAAAGGATTGTTTTTTTTTTACAAGGACTAAAAAGTAAATTAAAAATTATACTTTTAAATGTTTAGCTCAAAATTTGACAAATTAGTAAATTATTTTGTTAATCTAAATCTAAACTATTGCATATTGAAATTTTCCAAATTATCAAGTTAAATTGAGTGAAATTTGTGTTACATATATTGAAAGTAGTAAAATTAAATGTAGTGTTAAATTTAAGGAGTTAAATTTAATTAATTCTAAAGTAAATAGAAATTTATGTGCTCCTTCATAATTAGATCTAATTGCATTTTACCTAGAGTCCTTGAAGACTGTATAAATTAATTTTAAAATTACTTAGTATACAAGTACAAACTAAGTAAACTTTCAAATTATAGTTTAATCTAATTAAAATTATTATTATATTTTGTAAATTAACTAAAAATGCACTTTCTTTTAGAAAAGTCGTTTTCTGTCTCTGATATTGAAATTTAGAAAAGAATATAATATCAAAAGCTGAGTTACCTGACAACCGCCCTCTTTTCAGAAGACACAATTCTGAAGGATCACTCTACGATCATAAAACGAACATGAGGTAACTAAACTCATTTTCCTTGACTCATGCACATGTGATGGAAATGCTTTGTTTTTTACTATATGAACTAACTTGTTTAGGGTTCGAAACCAATTCGGAAATTCTGTCATATGAGTTGTTATTTCATCCATTCACTCTGGCACATATAACGATAGATATGATTGGTTTAATGTGCCTATTTCTGCCCTAAGTTTATGAGTCCTAGCAGAAACTAAAATTTTAAAATAACAATTTATTCACAATTATTTTTTACATAATATGTCTAGAAAGGATTTCGAAAATTCCACTTATTTTTCGCAGCTTTTTTCATTCGCAACTTAACTAAAAATTTCAAAATTCATCTTAACAACTTTTCAAAAATTATAACTTTCTTTAAGTCATATTATTTTATGTACAAGACTGTAAAAACTATAGGGAACAAAACAATGTACCGATGATTCCCTTTACATACTTCAATAAAAAAAATAAAAAAAACCATTTCATGTCACTAACACTTAACTTTATTTTCCTTTACAGTGTCATTCTATTAATTTTTTATATAATTATATACATACTATCCTGCCATATCATATTGAAAGTATTCCTTCTATATACTTAACAAAATACAAAAAAAAAAATATCCTTTTTACTCCCCCATTAATTCAAGTTTCGAATAATTAAAGGCCTCCTGTCATCTACTCAAAATACATTTACATTAAGAAAAAATATATATATATATAAATATAATAAGGATCTATAAGACGAAAAAAAAAAACACTGTACGATATTCTGCTGCTGATGAGAGGTAACAAAAATATAATCAGGTCAAAGTTCAAAAATCCTTCATCTCTTACACAAGAGTGAAACATGAACAACAACAACAACAACCACAACAAAATTCCATAGAAACAGGATGAAAAAATAAAAATGAAATAAAATAAACAAACTCCTTGAAAATAAAAATGAAAAAAAAAATTGACGTTCGGTTAAGGTAGGAAGAAGATGGATTCAATCATTTCGTTTTATTTTTTCTATTTAATTTCATAAATTTGAATTTAACAACAACAACAACAACAACAAATTTATGAAACACCCTACACAAAAAATCCTTTTTAAAAATAAACATTAGTAGTAGGAGGATTATGTAAAAAAAATATTTAAATTTTACATACTTTCTCAGTAAGTTTAAAGTTGAAAAGCTAAAATGCAATTTAATATAAATAATTGCTGAAAATTTTATAGTGTTTTTATTTCCATGAGAGTTTTCGATTTAATTATTGCTATATTTCATAGTAAATTTTGAATTATGATTTAAGAATTAAACTGGAAGCACAATAGTCGCATTGACAGGTGTGTAAAATACAACTTTGTGGTAACGGTGACGTTGTAATAAAAAATGTTCTACTATCAGCGCTGAATTACGACTTTGACAGAAATACATATTTGCCGCATTGGTGAAAATGTAGTACGACACTTTTTTTTAAATTAAGAAGTAGGATTAATTAATAACAATTTCACAAAAAAAGTAAGGAAGCGGCAACTTTGAAAAGTAGGATTTAATTAAAATTTTTAGGTTAATGCTATTGACGTTGACGGTTGAACTAGTATAATTCCAGCTTAATATTGTAAAAATTAATATTCAAAAAAATTATATGAATTTACACACGATAGTTTTTCCTATAGGAAAAATAATAAAACTTAAAATTTAAAATATGAAAAATGAAAATATGAAAATTGAAAATATGAAAATATAATTAATAAAATCATAAAATTTCAGAACTGAATGTAATAATAAATATAAAATCAGACATAAAGTTGACTTTTTAAGCTTGAAAAATTAATTTTATTTAATCTGATTACATTTTTTTTTATAAATATAATTATTCCATTAAAAGTTGTTTGATTTAAATATATAATTTTTTTTAATTATAGGTAGACTTTGTGGAATATGGTCAGAATTATTTTTATTAGCACTTTTTGCAATTCATATTTTGTGGACTGTTGCTATCGTAATAGGGATAAAAATATTTTACTAAATATATTGTTACAAAAAGTCCAATTACTTAATTGATGACGATAATACCCCATTTTTGAAAGAGTAAATTCTTAATTAGGTTAGGTTAAGGTTGTGTGAAGTTCCACGAATCACGGTGCAGCCATTGTGGTTACTATGTAAGGCTCAAAAACCAAGTAATCGTATCAAAAATTCTACTTATCTGAATGAAGAGAACAATTCTCCGCAAATGTAGTGTTTTTTAGGGCTGACCACCTTGAAGTACGTCACGTTATGTTCCAAATATTGTGTAAACCCTATTAAATTAATTATAATTATTAATAAAATTAGAATTGCTTAGTCAAATTACACACAGGCTTGACAATCTAACTTATTAAAAACAGTATCCTGAACATAATTGTGAAATTTGATTACAATGAGCAAAATAGAATCCTTTAAAGCCCTAACCTAACTCAGTATTTAATAATATCATATGAAAAATAAATTGTTTTCAATAAAAACTGCTCGAAATTTAATATATGTTTTAATTTATTTTAATTTAACGAAAATTTAGAATTTCTAGAAAAATCATATATGCTAATTTATAAATAATTAATTTGATCAGTTAAAATTTCACTAAATTTTTCATTATTTTTTAATATATAATTCAAAATATATTAACACTTCATTACGAAAACTTTTTTAATTTAAATAACTTTTTTGTTCAAAAAGTCAAGATTTGTGTATTATTTGTCCACAACTACAAAATACATGGTCGTATTCTCACATGTGCCCAACATATTTTGCCCTTTAATGAATTATTATTTATTGATTTATTAATATGTCTTTGTACCTTTTAAAACAAAACGCGGTTCCTTAACTAGAATAAAAATAAGGCCTCTAATATAATTGAAACAATCAGGCAGCGTGTAGACGTGTAGTAATGGGGATGCATTGCTGCTTAAAATATGTTCTATATACTTGACCTAACTGGTCTTAACTTGTTATATACTCGTATGCCAACTAAATACATGCAAACAAAAAGAATAAATAAACCAACTTTTTCGTCCTTTGGATACTGATAGATATTAATACAGTTCTTTCAAGGACATACCTGCTTTTAGTTAGATTTTAAAATAAATTTCTGCATTTCTTTTCATTCCGCCAAAATTAAAAATCGTAAAAGTTTAAAATTTTTTAAAAATTTAGGATTTTATGAAAAAATAACCTAACGAAAAATTGAATTTAATTTTCACAAAAAATATAATTTTTATTAACAGTGTATATTTTTTAATGTGAATATAAAATGTCCTTTAAATATATTATGAAATTATTATTACCAAAGGATTAAAACAAAATATAATACAAAATATTTATAGTGAAAAAATGAATAAAATATCCTTTTAAAAAAAAAATATTATATTAAAGTGAAAAAGTTGTTCCTTTTGGGATTTACCAAAACAAAAGCTAAAACAAGCTTTTTTTTTAAAAAAAAAAAATAATAATAATATTAAAATATAAATAATAATAAAAACAAATTTAATATTAAAATATTATAAAAAATGTAATGGAAAACATTAGCCGTCATAAAAAATGGATTTACATGGCCTTTTTAAGGCTGCTCTGATCCTGTATATTTTTCGAGGTAAGTCACATGAGATTTTTTTTTTTTTTTTTTTTAAATAGATAATAAAGTCCTTGTACATCCTTTATTTCACATAAAAACGCAATATTCTAAAATTATATATTATTTATATGAAAATGAATAAAAACAAAATTTAAAATTATATTAAAAATTTTCGTATTTTTAGAGAAATTTGTATCCATTTGCATTGTCATGTATACGTTTTTTGTTAGAAGGAGTTTATTAATATAAAAATATAATATTAAATTGTAATAAAGAAATATTATGGAAAAAAAAGGATCCCTTAACAATATTGTTAGAAAATCATGTAATTTTTTTTTACCATAAATATACATAACATAATACTGAGAAATTGCTGACACTTTCAACAGTTTTGAATAATTTTGTTGAAGAGGAAAATTGATGTGATAAAACGGCAACGTTTATATCCTTTGAGATTTTATAATGTCGTTTCATTACAATATACATTTTTATATTAATTTTAAGTATAATTTTTATAAAATATTTTATATTAAATTTTATTATTATACGGTAATATGAAAATTTGATATTTGACATATGCGAAGTAAATTAATATAAAAAGAAACACATTTCTAATTCGTGTGAAATTAAATTTTCAATTGGTTTGCTTTAAGAAATTTTTAAAATGAATCTTACTAAAATAATCCAATAAAAATTATTAAATGAAAATTTGGAATAAAACTTGAAAAACATTAAAAGTTAAATTAATATTTATAATATTCTGATTCGAAAATCTTATTCAGTCAGGACGAATGTCAGTTCCAAGAATCGGTGAATTTAATTAAGCTGGTGTCAGAATACATCGTTGGCGCTGTCGTCTGTTGTGGAACAAAAAACATAACCCGGAAAACAGTGTCATCTGTCATACGTTTTTATAATTTGATATTTTTGTATTATTTTAAATTATAAATTAAATTAATTTTTTTAATAGTTTCTATAAATTTGTTCTCCCATTTCTATTTTTTTTAAATAATTAAAAAAAAACAATTGTCAAAAAACCGCGAAAAGTAAAAATATCAAATACTAATTGAAATTCATAAGCAACTACCTAGTACGAATGACAGCAATACCCCTTAAAACAAGAAGTATCGTTTTCGATTGGTAAAAGAAATAACTTCCTCATACAAAACATCTTTTACGAATCGTTTAGAGGTGGATCGCATTTAGCGTATCGTTTATGAATCTATTTTAATGAATCGATTAAGAATCTCATTATGCGAAAAAAACTTCACTTTCAAATATCTTTTTTAAATCATTTACGAATCGTTTTAGGTGATCTTTTCTAATATTAAAGGGATAAGGGAGACCACAGCGACGGCGACGAGACAGAAGCTTTGATTCTTAAGTTATATATAAGAATTTTTTATACTTTAGTACCAGTAAAAATTAATTATTTAAAACATATAAAAAAACTTTTAAGCTGGAAGTAGCCTAACACGCGGGCGTGTTAAAGCAGAGCATTCTAAATAATTTTTAAAACATATACAAAATTTTAGATGTCTAAGAGTTAATGGACTCCTTGATTACTTCAAATATTTGATTTTAAATATATGTAAATTTTAATTCATATTTTATGATTTATTTGTTTGGTAGCTTTTAAAAAAACTATACCAAGTTTTAAAATAGCTTACCATTTTGCTTATTTTAACACTATAATATCCTAGAGTCCTTACTACGGCAAAGTAATTCCACAAACATTTTAATTCCATATTTCTCACAATTAAATTAAATATTTTCAGAAACAAGTATTTCCGTCGCAGGTACATGAGATGGGGACATGATAGCGATACCTCCAGCATTGATTGTCCCTATTAAGAGCCCAGATATATTTCGGTTTCGTGATAACTTTCTTTAAAATATGTTTTCATTAAATTAACTAAACATAATCGTCTATTATCTCTAAAATATTTGAAATATCAATTTTATATAAACTTTGTATTAAATTTAATTTTAAAATTTCATACACGGAAAATGTTTAACAAAAAAAAAAGAAAAACTTCTTAAATATATTTTCCGTAATCAAATATTCATTTTCCCATATGTTTTTCCTTGATTTAAAATTTTTATGAACACAATACGATGAAAATATGTATACAAAAAAAAAGAAAATAGCTGAATTTTCAAATATTACGATAATAAAGTTTTTAGTATTATTTCACAATAAGAATTGGAAAATTCCATTTTTTTTGTTGTGTATTGTGCTAACAAAGAAAATGACGGAAATTGTGTGAATATTTAAAATTATTAACATTGGTTTGGCAACAACAACAACTTTGGTTTCGGTACTGAAGAAATATGAGAAAAATTATTACATTTTCTTTTTTTTGTTGGCAAACTATTCAACATACAAAAAAAAAACCAAAAGATAAAGATGAATTTTCCTTCTTTTTTTGGGAAATTTATAGATATATAAGAAGAAAAAAAAACAAGTATATCGTTTTTCTTCTTGTGTAGAGGGAAAAATCCTTTTTTTTTGTTGTGGGGGAAATTAAAGAGGATACTAAAGTTGATTTAATGAAGTGTGAAAAAGTTATATTGTGGTGGTATTAGCTGCTTTGGGTAATATTAGGGTAATTCTTTGTGTATGATTTAAATTTGGAATTATTAACAATGACAGGATTAATTTAATGGGATTATTTAGAAAAATTAAAATTAAATTTAGTTTGCTAATATTTGATAGTTGGATAGTATAGTTTTAATGATTGTATTCAATAAACTTTTACCAATTATTATCTAAATATTAAAGGGACTACAACTATTAAAGGACTATAATTTTTTGAAAACTCTATGAAATATATGACTTTAATCATCCCCAAATTGATCAAAAACTGTAATTTGAAATTAAATGGTTGGTTGCTTGGTTACAAACTGTACTATTGGTTGCACCATTTTTATACCACTCTTATATACTCGCGGAAACCGTCGTTAGACATGAGTAATTGGTGTTGTTTAGATCCATCTCATAGTGTAACGTTTCAGTAGTGGGTTCAGATCGTTTAGTTTGTCGTTTCCAAGAGAACATTACATGAGTCTGGCTAACGCTGGGCACTTGCACGAAAATAATTTAATAAATGGACAATTTTTGATAAATTTAGTGTACATTTATTTAATAGTAATATTTTATTTTTGTTAACATGTTCAGATTTTTATCGATTATTAAAACTATTAGGTGTCAATTATTTCGGAATAAGATTAGAAGTTCTGTCAATTATTTCGGAATAAGATTAGAAGCTTTATAGTTGGATTTGAAATTTATTGAACACGGATTTAATTCAACCATCCAAGAAAGAAATCATTCATTAAAATTTGTATTTTGTCCTTCCCTAGAGCCACCCTTGAAGAAAATAAAAAAATGTTACCGCCAATTGTTATATATCGTAAAATCAAGTGTAATTTTGAAACTTTTATACAGAGTAGTTTAAGTAATCAAAGTATATGTTAGCAATTCCTTAAAGATCCTCAGTTACAACGCTTACTGAATATTGATATATTCTAAAGTCAATATTAGTCTATATTTTTCTGTTGATTTACAAACGTTTAAAGTATTTTTTAATTTAATTTCTTTAACAATTTTTTGTGTTATATTTTCTTAATGGAAATGTACACAATTTTTTTTTCCTAATACAATCTCAAAGTGTCTGACAATTTTGAAAAACATTTCCTATACAAATAATATCTTATAAATTCCATTTATGCTAACAAAAAAAAAATTACAGAAGAAGAAAAATCCTCAACTAAATATGTACATACATGAAAAGTTTATCAAATAAAATTTCTTTTCCCCATCAAACTAAATTTTTTTTTTCATTTTTTATATCCTTGACGTTTATAACATAAGGTAAAAATAAAAAAAAAAAATTCAATAAAAAAAAAAGAAAATGGAAAATCAACTAAGCAGTTTCGTTTACAAGAACTTTTATAGTCCCCAGCAAAAAACTTCAGAAAATATGTATAAAATTAAGTTATTCTCATGTTTTTCTTTTTTTCTTTCAACGTTTTTCAAGGTAAAAACAGTTTTTCTATTTTCTTAGGTTTCATATTTCTTCGTTTTTCTTGTATCCGTGTAGTTTTTACATATTTTAAGCTCCGTAACCAAGGAAAATGGAAATAAATCTCTAATTATATTATTCAAGTTTTGGTTTGTACCAATTTCAAAAATTCAATTTAATTGACAAAGATTTCCATTTCTGACGAACTTTATAAATTAATTAAAGTATTTTCAATTTACGAATATATTTTTTTCTTCAATTTTATTTTCATTTAAATTTCCATTTAAAATTATGTATAAAAGTTTAACAAGAAAATTATTTGAATTTATACACCAGCATAAAACTATAATTCGTCCTAGCGTAATTAGTATTAGTAATTACGTTTCGTTTCATTCTAATTCATGTATACTTGCATTTATCCTAGCAACATGATTTAATAAATTTAGAAGGAATACTTTTAAGGATAGAGAAAAAATTTATTAAAAATTTTGTAGAAATTTGATGAAACCAGGTAATTAAAACTATATTAAAACTTTATAATGAAAAAAGTTTAATAAATAATATTCTAAAAAATATATTTATTTAAGGTTTTACATTGAAAGTCCTTATTAAATTATGAAAATTTAGTTTAGCAATATATTAGTGTTAATTAATAGCTTTTTAGGGCTGGCTAAACGTTTGTACGTAATATCTAAGACTATATTTCAAACTTGAGGTGCACTTAATGCTCGTGAATAGCTCTCGTATTTTCAGTGCTCCATATAATCTCGAGTTCTGAACAAAACCATTTAACTGAAAATAAACTTTATCGCTCATAATCAAATTTTGAACTGAACTCTTGAAGCTAACTATTGAAAGATCATTTAGGCAATTTTTATAGTAAATAAAAATACATTCCAACATTTTTGAGAGCCAGAAATTGGTGTTACCCATGAAATACGGATAAAAAAGAATAGTTTTCCTTAAGAATAAAAATTCCAAATTCATTGGTCGAAATTTTGTTCCATAATACCAAATTTAATTATTATCGTTATAATTATTTACATCATTTTTATTTTAAAACAAAATTAAAACAAATTTTATCTAAAATATAATGTAATATCAAATAACATCATTTTAATTGAATAGTTAAATATAATTTTAATTAAACAAACATCAACAATAAAAATGAATTTCATAATAATCATTATTAATATTAATATCATCATTATAATTATTAATAAAATGATTTTAGAATGGTTTTTCGCAAACAATTCATTAAAATTTTACACAAAACTGAATAATATTATGTATTTTATAATTATCCTTTTTGTTTGTCTATAATTCATAAACAATTAAACTAAAACTTGACAATATAATTTTCCAGTTACAATAAAATTCTATGAGCAAAGACCTAAAGCTACTTAAAGAAGATAATAGTAATAGGAAAATTTTAGAGTAATATCACAAAAAATTTATTTGAATAAAAATTAAATATTAAAATTGAATAAAAAATTTTTAATGAATACGCGATTTAAATAAACAAAAAAGCTTATGGAATCTAGCCCAGTTGCTGTTAGCACCATAAAAAAGTATATTTATGTGCATAGAATAATATTACAATGGAAATTATTAGAGATTTAATTATGGCAGTTATTATTAATAGTTCGGTTCGACTGAGCCTCGCCACGAGATTTATAGTTCGGTATGATTGAACTTGCTATAACACTCGACGTCGAAAGTTTTTGGGAATCTTTGAATATATTCGGTATGATTGAAGTCGATTTCGGTCGACTACATGGTGAGCACTCGATTGCTGCCGACTCCCATGCATGACTGCGATAGATATGAGCACGTTAGTTATCAATACTTGGGGTGTCCGTACTGTACGATTAGTCAGTACTGCAGATTAGTTTTTAAACATTACATATGGACCACCACAATGGATCCATCTAGATCTTCAGTGACACAGTTTCCTAACAACATTTTTATAACACGATTATTTTAATTTCGATTTTCGCCTAACAGCGAGTCGACTTGAATCATACCAAATATTTCGTCCGTCACGACAAGAATTGAATAGCGAGGCAAATGTCGAGTCGACTTCAATCATAAGGGCCTATGATGTTATTATATTTAATTTTGAACTATATATAAATTTATATAATTCTCAACTTAAAATTCCACAAATCCCCTCTAAACAATTACATAAGTTCAATTCAAAGAATTACACAACTGTTTAATGAAAACTTTGGTATTTAATGCAATTTAACTATATCATAGAAAGTACACACCTGAATAATTGAACTCTAAAAATATAACCAGAACAATAACAACAATATAAGGAAAATTTACAAATTTCCAACAATAACAACAACATATCAACAAAAAAGAACAAAAACAAAAAGTTTTTTGCTTTTCATTGTTTCTGTGCATCATGTAAAATGCCTTGCAGAAAATTGAAAATTGAACAAACCTCGTTAAAAACATTCTCTATAAAATTCATTCAATTTGATTGTTTCACACAGATTGTAAATTGTATATAATATTTTTACTTTCCGAACTCCGTAAACAGAAAAATATTATCAAGCAAAATTTAGCATCCCAGTTATTGACATAGTTTTATGTTTTTGACGTTGAGGAAAGCTATTTTCTACAAATCGTCATTTCTAATCACACACTTTTAAGTGACTGATGATATCTATACAAATCAGAAAACAAAGTTTATGCAATATTTATATTTCATAAACCTCACCCTCTTACACATTAAAGTGTAAAATTCTGCTGTATCTCTCTATTAAAAATGTTGCACAGTAAAACCTTGTACAAATTGTATGCTAAATTGAATATGAATATCACTGGAACTGTGATTTTAATTTTTGTTTATCTACTCGCAGGAAGTTTATCGATAATCAATAAAATCACCTACAATGAGCCACTTCCGATGAGTTTTTTTGATTATGTGGAACGAGCATTTTTCATTCGGTCAGCCTTCCAACAGGGAATGTACCATTGATTTGAAATGATAATCATTGCATATTTTACAATTACTTGTAAAAAAATTATCAAACATCGAACATGTACAAATATGGAATCAACAAAAATCATCATTTCAAATTTCCACCTATTTCCGAACGTACTATGAAAAGTTCGGAACGTCTGACGGTGAATTGAATTTTTTTTCTATTATATTTATGAATAATATTCGAATATGATCCTTATTGCCAAAAGCACATTTACAACTACATATTCAACAATTACATATATAAAATATAAATAAAAAAAAATTCGACTAATTGGACATTTTTTAATTTCGCTTTGAATAGAACGCATACACATAGGTAAAAATATTTGCACATAGCATAAAATATAATTTTTTTTTATTTTAATAAATATACAAAAACAATTTACATATACACGTATCCTTTTTTGAAAGGATCACAGCAACAACAACATAAAAAAAGTAAAACAGTCGCCTTTAAATAAATATGTTTGACAAATACCAAAACATTTTGTGGACAAAAGGAATTTGTATATGTTTGTATATATGCATGCATAAAAATTGAACAAGAAAAAAATCCGTTTTTATTTATTTTTTTTTTTTTTAAATCCTACAAGCGGAGCAAAAAGTCCTATTTAAATCAAAACAAGCAACAACAACAAAAAATCTACTACAACTTTTTATTTCTTGAAAAACATTGTAGAATTTTGATTGAAAAGGTAAATAACAAAAGGATATGTTTTGTATGGGGTCGGGAGAGGTTAATACACTTCATGATATATTTGTGAATTTCTTATAAGAACATTTAACATTAAAATGAATTGTAATGATACTTTAAATTAAGATTGTCTTGACTGACTTTTAGTGATGATTAAATATAATTTACAATATAATTAATAAAGTGAGAATAAAAATACCCAGGATGAAAATGAAAATAATTGTATTTCTTATGATAGATACTAAATAAACAGGAAATTAACCTTTTTCAAGAATAATTATCACCGATATGGCGAAATTTTAGTGATATTTAAACATATTATGGGTATTTTAATTTCATAAGAGCAGGAAGTTATATTAGATACGAGGGGGTTGATGCCAATGCATAGACCACCGGAAATCTTAGTGTTAATGTCTGGATAAAACGTCCTTTATATTCGTCGATATGTGTAAGAATAGTTCGAATAATTGCATGGTATCCGCAAGCTTGAGAATCATTCTGATTGGTTGCCATAAGAAGCAGATTCTTCTGCTCGCAAATGGTGGACACTGGCACAGAAGATGTTCAAGAAGGACGAAAATAAATTGTGAACCACATTTTTCAAAGGGATATTTTTGGAATTTTATAATTGTTTAATGATATTTAGTTACCTAGTGGCCCACAAAAAACGAATATTGTAAAAAAATTATTGTTTTACTGGAAAAAATGTTGAAGTCAAATTATCAGATTTCAGCAGTATTTTTTACAAAACATTTCATTAACCTTTAAAACAAGAGTTCACCTCAATTGTAATTTAAAACACAACCAAATTCAGTTTAAATATAATCAATTTAAATTTGATCCTGTTTAGAATTTTCAACACAATATAAAAATGTATAAAATGTAAAATGGCAATTTTCCCTTTTTTTAAATATCCTGATTCATTTCAAACGTTATTCACAAAAATCAAAGTGACATATCATTAATAAATTTTTATTTGCAGGAACATACATTAATTCACCATTTACTTTGTCATTCATATAAAAAATCACATCCCTCAACTTTGTTAACATATTCCATTACACATTATTTCCATACAATATTTATATAGTATACATATTTATCGAGGCATATATCCTGTCAATAGCTAACTACATATATATTTAATGCAATATAGAAAAAAAATCATTTTCTTATCATATACATGAATAAATACGCTGTCGGGGGCGCGTCATTACGCTATTATAAAATTCAATTTTCGGTTTAACAATTTCCGATGAATTATTTGTTTTAGTTCTTCTATCGCTAATTGAAACTCAAGAATTCACACAAAAATTGCATTGCAAATAAATATAAAAAATGAAGGGAAACAAGTATTATATACAACAATAAAAACATATAAATATCCTTTATAAAATTCTATAATTTAAATAGAGACGACAGAAAATTTTCATATCAACACAAAAAAGGATAATTTTTTTTTTTATTGTAAAAAAAAAACTCAAATCAAAAGGAGGAGTCACATGCTATCAGGACTATAAATTTTTATCACTAAAAAGGATCATTTTTCATTTTATAATTTTAAATTTAACATTATAATATAAAAAAACGTAAAGTCGAGGGCAAATTTTGTTTCTATACATTTTGCTTGTAATTTGCCTTGATATTTTCTATATGATTTTCAAAAAAGTAAAATAGAATTTTTTTACCAGGAGACGCCCTTCAAGTGGGCACAAAGTACTTAACAAAAAAATAAAAATACAAATTCCAACCCCGTGCCCCCATTAAAATTAAACGAATGAAAAAAAAGAGAAAAAAAAATATTTTAACATGAAATGCTGTGTCGTCGTCGTGACTTTTTATTAAAAAGGACATTAAAACATTTTATTTATATTTTTTGAATAGCTTCGCTTGATGTACTTACATTACATATAAAGATGAAGTTGAATTTGTAGACATTTTTTTTACTTCACATAGAAAAAAAAATGATATTGAAAGGATATTTATAAAATACAGAAATCCATTTACTTGAAGAGCGTTTTTTTTTTGTAAACATAGGGCAAAAAAAAAAAAACAACAATTTTTTTTTATAAATGTAAATAAATTTTATTAAAAAGATTTTTACTTAAACACACCTTAGCTCTTAACTTTATCTTCACTTTTTTTTTTTTTGAAAAATTCTTCAACTCGTCCTATATTTTTCCTCCTTACTGTTTAAAATCCTGAATAATGTTTACCTGTATATTAAATATATAATTTTTTTTTAAATATATTATAAATTTTATTTAGTGGTTCGTAATTTTACATACACTTTTCCTTTAGAATGGGTAAAAGCTGAATTGAGTTTTTCTTAGCAAAATTAAGTTTTCATTTGGCTAATAAATCACTTTTTGTTACTAACAACAACAAAAAAAAATTATTTCTTATAAAATGAAATTTATTTTTATTGTGGTTTTCACAAAAATTCATAAAAAATTTATTTATAATATAAATAAAAAAAAAAAGAAAATTCATTTTGTTTTATTAATGTTTATGGAAAATTGAATTTATTCATAATAAATACCAAAGGAAAAAAAAAAAGTTATTAAGTAAAATATTCTTATGAATTTATAATTTTTTTTTTTTTTACTACCATATTTTATGGTAATTTCTTCCTTTTTTGTTTTGATATTGTTTTAATTATTTTAAAAGAGAATATATCCATAAGGTTTTATCAAGGATAATTATTTTGTTGATGTTGTATAATTTTAAAATATATATTTCTATTAGTAAATTATTATTTAAAATGATACTTTGATGAAAACAAAAATATACAAAATATTCAAATTAATTTTAATAAGAATTCATTTGAATTTGATACAAATTATCCTCCCCTACAACCATACACGAAAACATTTTCAATGTCCGAAAAACTACAGTATAGTTTCCCATGAAAATGTAGGAATGGATTGGATTGAATTCATGAGAGTAACCGCTAAGGTTCATACACATAGGACAGAGTTAGGGCCATTGTATCCCTCATATACTTAACGTTACTCATGGCGCGGTTACAGCTTAACCAGCAGCTCTCATACGACCGAATTTCAAAATTGGTTTCCAACCGAGAACACCAGATTTAAACAGTTCGTGCATGTAGTCCAAACCAAACAATTTATTCGAATGGGCATGAGACAAGGACTATGACACAAAAATGTCGAATTCTCTACACATGTTTACGTCGTAACATGATTCTCCAACATTAAGTGTCCTCGCTAGATAAACTGAGCTTTAGCCAGTAAATACATTTAAATTATCTAACAAACTTCTATCCAAAATTTAAAAATATAATTTTGTTACGTCTTATTAATAATTTGATGAATTTATTAGCTCACTATGTGATTCGGAAATAAAGAACGAGTCTGTTATTACAAGGGAAAAAAAATAAATTACTAAGAATAATTTCCGTTCCTGTCAACGTTTTCAAAGATTTTTATTTAATTTTTCTTTATTCTGAAAGAAGTATATACTAAACCAATACCTCTGACTGAAAACCTTAGTATGCTTATAGTAAAGAATATAATGAGAGCTAATGGCTAATATATGTGATTTATCATCTCACTTTATTTCTCTGCATTATATGCTTCTGGTTATGATGTCATTCGTGACCTCCGTCATTACTGCGCTCACCACCAACAATATGTTTTCGAATATGATATGATATGAAAACTTCTGAATTCTTTCGTGTAGAATATAGTGTCATATCAAATAATGGACCATTTTAAGGATTTAAAATAGTTTTAAGAATTTCTTATAACACGATCAAAGAAGAAGATATTAAAGATATCACACAATTCTTAAAAAAATAATAAATTATCTACATCCGAATTACAGAATCAGGAATTACTCTGTATACTTTCTGCAAAACAATAAATGCTGTCAACTCTATGTTTCGTTTGAAAAACCTTTTAAAATTATACCTATTTATTATAAATTTTATAAATCATGATTTTTCCAACAACCTAATTTCCCATTTTATTCCTGATAATAAATCTATTTTTAGCATATAATTTCCATTCACAAATTTTCATCAAACATAATTTTTTCTAGCTAATAATTAATGATGACACTTTTCCGTCGTTTAAATGTCACTTAAAGATTTACGCTTTACCAAAATGTTAATTAAAAATTCATTATTACTTCGAGAAAAAAATAATATATATTTTAAATGTGAATAATTTTTCCTATCTACTACATTTCCCATTTTCATTACTATAGCAATCACTTAAATATTCTCATTAAATTTGTGGGTCTATTTATATCATCAAAAATTATTCTATCATTTTATTATTACCGAGGGCGGGTAATCAAAGAGACGAGGAAATAATAAGAATAATGTCCTTGCAAAAATTTATCACTGTAATAAAAAAAAAAATTGTATAAATTTTCATTGCTTTTCGACATAGAAATTAAAATTATTTAAAATATTTATTATCCCAAACTGAAATAAAGAATAATTAAGAAAATTTTCAACACATTTTCCACAAATATTTTATTGTTTTTCCAATTTATTGTTAATTTAAAAAAAAAAATCGCCAATTAAATATTGACAGCGTTTTTTTTTTTTTATTGAAAATCATAGCAAGAAACTTTTAATATAAATTTAATCTAATTTTAGAATTAATATTTATTTTACATTTTTTTTTTACAGACTCAAATGGTTTGGATCTACAGGGACCAATTTTTCTCCATGAACCACCACATAAAGCAGAATTTTCAAATAACTCTGGTGGAATAATAGAATGTTCGGGTAATGGAAGTCCCCAACCAGAGGTAAATAAAAAAAAAAGTTTTAGTTTTATAAGTTTTTTGTTTTATGTATGTATATCGTATAGTAAATATCAATATCCTAGGGTAAAATCAATAGAGATTTAAAGTGTCCCTTTTTCTACATCGTTTAATTCTGATTCAAATATATAAATATATAACACCTTTAAAAGAATCACGTAAATTTACCGAAAATGTTTTAAAATTATGCGAATAATTTAATTAAAATTAAAGTTAAAGTTAATTTAACTGGTACTGCCTTTTGTACAATATAGAAGAGGAATGGTTCTAGTCTGGAGTTTAATATTTATAGAAATCCATGATAAAGTTTACATGGAATCACATCGCCACGGGCAGGTGTGTAAAACCAGTAAAACATGCATAGCATTATACCTAAGCAATTACAATATACTCAGCGTTGAGGATGATGGTGTAATATAAAAACGTCTCCTATCAGCGCTTAAATATGACTTTGACACAAATACGTATTTGCAGCGTTGCGGAAAATGTTGTAGCATTAAATACCATTAATTTCACAAAAAAATAAAGAAAATGAAACTTTGAAAAGTATGTAAGGTCACAATCAATACACGTAAGCATTATTATTACAGCTTCACTGTAAAAATAAATCCCTTTTTTTCAGGTTGAAATCGAAACTAATGGTATGAAGAAAAAAAAATTCAATATTAAATTTATCAAAGTAGATTATTTTTTTTATATAATTTTCAGTAAATTAGAATATAGATTTATAGAGGACGGATACATTTAATCTTTCTATACAGAGTATTAGCTATGATATTAGCATATTTTCGAATTTGCCTGGTATTTTAAAATATTCTTACTTCTTTTATTATAAAAAAATGATTCTGATCGCTGGTCTATATAATTCCAAATCCAAAAGATTATACCACATTTATGTAAATTAAACATTTTTAATGGAATTTAATTTTGTAATTACGAAATCCTGAATCTTTAAATTGTGGAAACATTGAAACTATTTAGCGTAAAAGATTTTTTTTCTGGGTTATTGAAAATCAGTCATGCAATGAATTTGTACCATTTCATTTTATTTTCAAAGTAACGTGACCATTACAATATTTTATCCAGATTTAAATATATAACAAAAAAAAATACTTTAATTACAGATCGAATGGACCACAATACCATTACAACAGGATCTAGTGTTCACTTTACAAAACGGTAGTCTAATGTTTTATCCATTTACAGCTGAAAAGTATCGTCATGAAATTCATGCAACTGTGTATAGGTAATTTGAATTGTACATTTAAAAATATTAAATTTTCCAATTAAATTTATAAAACCGCAATTTTTAATTTAAATTTCCCATCCGTTTTATTTGAAATGTACATGTAATTAATATTAATATTTTTTTTATATTTTTCTTTTTTCTATTATTTTGATTTTAGATGTAAATTGAGAAATGTGGTTGGAACTATTTTGAGTAGAGAAGTCCATATTCGTGGTGGTAAGTTTTTTATTTTATATAAATCGAAATTAAATTTATTTATATTTTAATTGAATTGTTATCATTATCCAAAAAGTTTTTCCCAGTTAACTAGGGAAACAAGATAACTCGTAGCTAGGTTTAACAGTGTTTATGTCTAACTGAGAGATTTGTAATTAATAGTCCCTACCGACGCATTGTAAAAAAACACATCTTTTAGTTCTAAAACTTTTAAGGCACCAATTATGAATTTTATATACCAAGCTGTTCAGTTTTCAATGAAACAGTTACCAGTTACAAATTTCAAAAGCATTTTTAAATCACGAAAACGGCCAGAAAAAGTTTCAGCGAAATCCATAATTTTGTGATGAAGTCCAATGCAACACTCCTAGTTATTCTAACTACATATTTTATTGAAACTTAATAAAACTAATGCGAATATTATTAAATGTCAAGAAATATTCAGACTGAATTTTGAAGAAAAATAATTGTATAATTGCAGAAATTACACTAATTTCAATAAATAAATTTAAAGTTTTAAAGCTTGTAAATAAATTTATATTGTAGATGTAGAACATTCACTTTTGATTACATTTTGGTATGGAGTTTGGCATCTCAGCAAAATAGTAAAATACTAAGTAATAATAATATAAGTAATTCAAAATTGATGTGGTAATATATGTATAATAAAAATACAAAACAGTATAAATTAATAATACAGAAACTAAGAAGCCAGACTGAATAACTATTATACACTTTCAAAATTTACTGAATATAGGAAACATTTGTATGCATAAAAATATCTGCAAGATAATTTTACAATTTCTGGCGTTCAATCAAATTTATTGTAGTTTTCAACTCCAAACAATTTATATTTTTAATAAGCACATCCATATCCTGGATTATAATGTCCTTTACCACCTGGTATCGTTATGGGGGAGCAATCTTGAAACTATTAGACAAGTATTATTTTACGATTTATATTGTTAATCAGTCCCGGTACGATAAATATTACTGTCTAGGTTGCAACAGACTTGATATCCGTACGGCTACGGACTTCAAGATAAATTTAAATTTTTTCTCATTTTCGAGTTATTTTATCTCTTATTTTCAAAGTTATTTTTCTATAATCAATTAATTTATACAAATCGAATATTAAATTGTAAAACATGAAGTAATGCATCATTACAGTTTTTTGTATTCGGGTCAAAACATTTCACTTAAATAAATAAATGAAAATAAACTTCAGATCAAAGTTAGGATAAGAAAGATTGACAATTTTAAGTTAATTTATCAAAATTGTAGTTGGTTTATCATTATGACTTTGTAATTTGTGACTTTGTAAGTAATATAGACGAGTGAATCGAATCTCAAAGTTTTCTTTAAAAAAATCGTAAATTTTAATACTAGTCTAGGACGCGAGTTTTGTTTATCCCACATTAGTAGCAGCAGTCAGGATGGGTCATATCATTTGTATTTACCATTCAAACATTTTCCATTCAATTTATTAGTTACATTCTCCCCTTTACTTCATATTGAAGCGTTATTGAAACGTTACTGCTCAAGAGGAATATTTTCCAATGCAAATTGTGGTAATTTTATTTCTGGTATGGAAACCCTTATTTTCATTTTTTTTTTTTTACCATAAATATTTATTAATTAAATGAATATCATGAAATTAAATACAAATTATTGTTTTAATAACAATTTATAAAAGTAAATATAAATACAAATAAATTTATTAAGCATTTCAATATAAAATAATATACAAATCATAGGCGCCCAAAGGTAAGGGCAAATTCTTGTGAAATCGCTAAAAATTAAATAATTTTTTTCGTCATGTATAGAACGATTTAACACAACATTCATTGGTATTTTATCTGATAGCTTCAATTACGTCTTGTACAGTAGGGAAATATTTAATACTTTACGCATTTGCATAATAAATATCCATCTTCTAATAGACGAAGTCCAAGAACAATGTTATATTAGCGTTCTTAAGCGTTTTCTGTTAAAAAAGATGAGGTTGCAATTTAATTTTTCACAATAATTTTGTGGTTGTCAACAGGACACTTTTGAAGCAACATTTGTATTCTGACAACCATAAATTTGAAATTCTCATTTGCGGGCACCTGTTTTTTCAATTTATTCATACATACATATATAAAATATTTAATATTTCAACTATTTTATTATTCTAATATTGCTTAACATTTATAAATCCTTGTTTATATTAACTAAGATAATGATCTCGACAATATACAATTTTTATATTTTTCTACATAATTTATATTAGATCCTTTCATTGTTTATGAATTTGTGCCGGCAATAGAATAATAATATATAAAAAACAAAAAACTAAAATAAAATCTTTTTATGCAATATATTTCAACAGAAACTTTTTTAATTAATTTATCAACAACAAAACTATAATCTATATAGATAAAACTAAAATTCTGAATCCTGAATCCTGAATACAACTACACTCATATATAAAAAGGGAATTTAAATTATTATATAAAACTTTAATTCTTTCTCTGTTTCATTCATTGCTCTATGTTTTTTTTTTGTGTTAGTTATCAAACTGTCTATTAAAAGGATAATCTGCCTTTGTATTCAAACACTAAAATGAAAAACTAAAGCATGAAAATATGAAAATATATTCCTGAAACATTTTTTTATACATTGTTCCATTCTTATTTTATTTTATTGAAGTTTGAGAGAAAGGATAAGAAATTCTATTTGAACGATTATTTTTTTTGAAGTTGACTGGATAAAATGTCAAAATCAAAGAAAAAATGTTGCAATTTCTTAAGAAATAAAGTTTATGTTGTTGTTATTTTTTTTAGTTTTGTTAAATATATAATTTTATATGCCATAAATACTATTTTATTTAAACTTCAAATGAATTTTATTTTAAGGATTTTTTTTCATTTTTAAATACTTATTCAGCTTCTTGACCTTAATTGTTGCACAGAACACAAAACTATAAAATGAAAAGATTTTTAAACAAAATAATGTTTTTAATTTGCATAATTTCATTTTTTTTTCGTATTTCACAAAATGTGAAAAAGTAAAATGATAAGGGGGAAAATATTAAAAATGAAATAAGTGATAAAGCAATAGTTTGATAAGTTATATAACTTGAGATATAAAAATGAATACTAAAAAACAATCAACATAAAATGTTTGATAATCGTAACAGAACGACAGAATTTCTGACCTATTTAACTGAATTTAGTGATGCCATAAAAAACATAACAATTGAAATAATGCCCACTAATAAACAGAAAATGTTAACATGAAATACTGGGTCATTATTTCGCCATTCGCAATAATATAAATTGATTATTTTGTAATTTGTTTTCAAATGCTTTTAGTAAGTGCGTTTATTCGGAAAATTAAAATCTTATAAAGTAGCTCAAAGTGGAAGTCTCAAAGATTTCTATACGTTAAGGCACGTTCAAATTATAACTACCCTTACAATTTTATATATAGAATGTCAGAACCTGTCGAAACTCGTTCAAAAAGAGATAAAATTGATCGAATGAAGTAAATTAAATTACTGTCATAACCTTTAAAATGGAAAAAATTTTCATGTTCTAATATTTGACTTCAAAAATTTGGGTGACTTCAAATATTCTGGATCCAATTTTTTATTTTTACATAATTTTAATATTTTTCCATTTTTAAATACATAATTAATTGTCAAATAAAAGTTTTCAAATTTAAATCATTGTGACTAGAATTTCTTTTCGAAACGAACAGATAGAATCGATTCGAACCTGTCTTAATAAAATCGAAATTATTATGAATCGTACTTAAAGAATGAAGTTAGTTGAAATTTCTAATCTTTTAAGTTTTCGAATGACTGACAAAGTGAAACCTTAAGTCGTTGTGTACTAGCACTACAAAAGTCCCAAAAAATGCTTCCAATTAATTACCTCGATTTTGTTGATAAATATTACTTGTATAACTCTTTATCTATAAACCTTAAAATACATTTTATATGCATCCAGATAAATATATTTACATTTAAATGCAATGAAAAAAAAAATTCTGTTTCGCTCTAAAAAACTTTTAAGGATTCATGATGAAAAATTTTCTATTGTATTTTTGTATCCCAGGCTCAGTTTTTCTTTAATTTCCCAGGGAATAAAATATTTGTATATATTTTATTATTTATGCATTATTTATATGTGTATTTGTCTGTCGTCTGTGTGTGCGGGCATAAGGCTATGTTTTATATATGAATGTCACACTTTACTGAGAACATATACTAAGCGTAAAAATCGTTTTTTTTTAACATTAAAATATTTATTTCGTAGTGGAAAATTGCTTACAGTTTGTTTTTATGCTTACACAAGCACATAATAAGGATTCTATGTAAGGGGGAATAATTTTTGTATTGTTCATAAGACAGGATGCTTTAAGTATTAAATTTACAAAATATATTAAAAGTCCAAATTAAAAATGTTGGTTTACTCGTCTTCCAAGAGAGATTCCAAGGATTAAAGTACTATATATTGAATGCCTTATTAATTTACTGAGAAATTAACTAATTATAAAACTTGATAATATTATAAATTATGAAGTATTCAATTTTAGGACACCCTGCACTATAAATTATTACTTTGTTTTATGTATAAAAACCAACAAAGTCATTTTTTTTTTCAAGTACCTTCAACAATTAAATTTTTTTGTTTGCACTTTATATTTTAATATGCAAAACTCTAATTTTTTTGTTTTTGTTTTAGTCAAATCCTTTTTAGTCTTCATTTATATTCTCTCTGCAACCTTATTACGATCATTTAAAAATATAAAACATTTTTTTTTGGAAAAAAAACTGGTGCCATTTTATTTCAAGTTTTTAAAAAATAAACCGAATATTTCACATTTTCTACAAAGTTAGAATCTAAATACGAATTACCACTTCCAATGACAAGCCAAAAAAAAGAATTATTTTATTTTGTTTCTTAAATTAAAAATATAGGACAATGTTAATGACGTTGAATGATTGTCCTGAATAATTATAATTGTGTTTTTTTTATACAAATTATGTATTCGTTTCATATTATAAATTATGCAGTTTCCATTTAGAGTTTTTGGACATTTACTGAAAAATGTATACCAAAGCTGCCCATACATTATACAACATGTTTGTCAACGTGTTGATAACTTAGTCAAGCTATATCGTTTGTAGACAAGTTAACAATATTTTGACAACCATTTTGATGTTTGACAAACCGGTTGAAGAAATTTTAAAATTATGGTGTTTGATTGTTGTAAGTTGTATAGTGTATAGAGAAGTTGTATAACCAAAATGGCATTTATAGTACACTTTATTATTTAAGTCAATTATCTAAAGTTTTATCGATAGTTTTAGTATATAGTTTTTATCGAAATTTATTTTTAATTTTAATTTGACTTCATTTAAAGCTTGACAATTAAATACAAAATAAAACATAAATTTGACGGTTGTACTATCAGTTGTAAACCAAGCTTGTAAAGTTGCCAGAACTTTGAAAACTAGGTTGTATAGTGTATGGCCAGCATAACAGTTAATGTTTAAGAAATTATTTATATTATTTATGACTTACATGAATATTTTAGACATATTAAAATTTAAAAATATTTACATTTATTACTTCTTTCTATTATATCACTTATCAAACTTATTAAATATTAAAAGTTGCTTCTTAATAATTTGTGTCACATAAACTTCTGATGTTTGAAAGAAGAAATTTTTGCAAAATTACTAACAAATATAAAAAAGACACGAGCTATTTAAAGAATATTTTGATGAATCTCATATAAAAATCTAAATTAGCAATTATTTTTCACCTTAGATTTCTAAGCCATTAACAATTAATTCTAAGACATTACAATCTGACAGAAATAAAGCAATGCAACACAAAAATATATAAATCAAAACTAACCTCCTTTTAAGCTCATGGTCCACTAGTCTTTTTTAAAAGTGGTAATATTAAAAAATCAACTCATCAAACTTTAATTTATAAATACTATATTCATATATTTATAAATTAAAATATAAAAATTATTATTAATTTATATTATTAATGTATAATCAATTAAATAACTTTAATTAATAAACTAATAATTTTTAATTAAAATTTATATAAATAATTAATAGTTGGTATTCCTCCCTATACATTCATTTTAATAACCCCCCAAATTATTAAAATATCATGTAATTTTAATAAATAAACTATTTAATAATCAATATTGAAGCATGAGTACGATTAAGATGGAAGAATGACTTTTTAAATACTTTTATATAACAACTAACCCCTCAAACAAGCTCGACGCGACGGACGCAACGGAGACGGATTCAAATGTCGAAAAAAAGTTAAAATTTATAGGAATATTATGAAAGTGAGCAAAGTCACGACGGACGCAAGACGCAAAAGTTCAATCGATTTCAACTTTCGTTTATTGTCCGTCCGTCGCTTCCGTCGTCAGTCGAACTTGTTTGAACCATAATAAATATATCAATCAAATACTATATAATTTTAATATAATATTCAAAAAATTGAAATTTTTTTTTTACTTCAAATATTTTTATTTATTTCAATCCATTTCCTTAGTTGTAAATCAGAAATATTCAGTACAAGTTCATGATGAATACGTAATGACTGGAAATACGGCCGTATTAAAATGTCAGGTAATAATATTTTATATCTTTTGTACAAAATCAAATTATTGAAATTATTTTAAATTAACATTATATTAATAATGTTAGAGTACATTTTAAAAAACTATAATATCAAAAGAAATATGTTTACCACACTAAAATGAAATATTTAAACATTAAACATTATATAAATTGTACTCAGTCACAATAAATTATTTTGTAAATACATATGTAAATTCTTGTAATCATTTAAATATATAAATTATTTATATTTGATAAATTCCAATTTTTTTTTTAATATTTATTTAATACCATAGGTTCCAAGTTATATGTCTGAATTTGTAATGGTTACAGCATGGGTACAAGATACTGGAATGCATTTATATCCAAATACTGATATTGGTGGTAAATATACAGTACTATCTAATGGTGAATTATATATAAATAATGCTGGGCCTAATGATGCATATAAAACGTATACGTGTAGAACTGTAAATAGATTAACAGGTAAGAAATAACATTAATTTTATATAAGATGTAAATTCTATTACAAAAATTTTGTATAGTGTTTTGGTTATTTCTGTGGTGTTGTATATTTGATATTGCATTTTGACATTACAATATTTTTAGAGTAAATTCATGATTTTTTTTTGTTATACAAAACAACAAAATATACTTTGTTTTAACCACTATAAGGACACAAAGTACATTTTAAAGGGAGATGTATAAAAAATCTGTTTGAATTCTGTGAAATGCAAAAATAAAAAAAAAAAAATTTTAGATTTTACCAAACCAGGTCACATGATAAAGTATAAAATAAACATGGCATTGCATAAATTCTACTTTATGTTAAACAGAATTATTTGTTTGTACACTGTAAATAAATAATTGTTAATATATTTGTATAGAATATTAAAAATATTATTGAATTCACAAGTTTTTTAAACAAATCGAGCTAGTTTTGAAAAAGTAATATTTAAAGATTAAACAAAAAACGAAATTCTTAAAATGATGATCATCATCATACAGCTTGCGATGGGCCTTGACCTCCTTTACTATCTTCTTCCAACGGTTTCTACTACGTTCTGCTGTTCTTCAATTACGAACTCTAACAGTTTCTAAGTCTTTGCTAACATTATTCCCCATCTATGCCTATGACTCTGCCTATGACTCTATGAGTTCCATTTTCATACTTTTGTATAACTTATAACATCATTTAACAACTTCGTGTCAGCAGCTTTGATTTAAATTGTATAAGGATTTAATTAAAAATAGTATCTTATTGATTACTGAAATTGCTGAAAGTTGATTGTTCGAAGTTGATAAATGAAGTGAAAATTAGAATGGAATTAGAGAATTCCGTAATATGGCAAACTACAAATTCAAATAAAACTTTTAATAAGTTTATTTATCAATTGTCGAATGAAATATTTACACAAATAAAAGTATGAATGCTAATATTAGAAAGTTACAAATCCGTGAAAGATTAATACATTCATACCAGAATCAAGCCCATTGTACTCCTCTGAAAACATGGAATGAGTTTGTGGTTGACTGATTCAATCACTCATTAATGAAAAATATTGGTTGATTATCCAAAACTATTTTCATGAACTGTTTTACTCGTAATCAAAACAATAAATGTAAAAATAAAATTAACAGTGTAAAAAAGAATTATCTATATATGTATATATATTTATGCAACAATATATATTTAAGCAAAAAGAAACATTTTTATAAATTTTAAATTTATATATTCATAGTACTTTCTCTAACAAGCACATATAACGATACCTACTTTCAAATAACATGTACAAATACTGATAGTACACATTATCCTTAAAATGAAACCATATACATATATATATAAGATACATATCCTCCTTGTCTGTAAAGGTGAAGAGAATATTAAATACAATAATAATAATATATACGAAATAGGTTTACATATAAATTCAAATAACATTCATGTTCATATGGTTTGCAATTTTCAACTACATAAATATTATCAATTTTTTTTTTTTATATTTTAGGTTAAGAGGACTTTTGAGTTGAAATTTGTTATCAAACATAAAAGCATTTACTACACATTGTATATACATCACGTTTTTTATATATAGTCCTTTAAAATATATAATTTATATAACCTTTTGAGTAATATACTTAAATATTTGTAGTTGTTTTCGGTAGTATTTATATTATATATACAAAATTACAAATTAACCACTACACTTTAAGGATATTTTTGTTATATATTTTTTTCTTATAACTATTGTCCTCATAATAACATTAACATTAATTAGATATAATCCTTAAATTATTCTTTAAACTACTACATATTAATATATATTAATTTTTAATATAATATAACAAAAAAAGGTGAAATTCAAGTATCAACATATCCTGGTAGAATAATTGTTACAGAACCAAAAGGTTTAGTACAACCAAGAATAAATGTTGAAAAACATTCATTAAGGCATGTTGTACTTAATGGCCAGACAACATTACCATGTATAGCACAAGGACATCCAGTTCCAACATATCGGTAAGTTTATATATAAAAATTAGTGAAAAACAAAAATAAAAAAGATTTTTTTAATTAAATTTACACTTTATATTCCATAAAAAGGACCCACACAACATTAAACTTGGGTTAAAGAGTTATGTAGGAAATTTTTTGTTTGCTTTTTTTTCACATTTTGACCTTTTTGAAATAATAATTTGTTTTTATAAAAAATCCTTTCTAGACATGTACAATTAACTTAACTATAATTTTATTCAACCATATTTAAAAATAATAATAATTTAAAAATTACATTTGATAAATATTTTGTTTATATGTAAATGTACTTTTTAATTAATTTACACACTAAATAGTATGTACCCAACATATCCTTTCTGCACATAACCAAATTATAAAATTTTCTTATTATTCATCCTTTGAGTGCAATTCCTATTACAGACTTGTATGCTGAACATATTTTCTATGCAAATGAAAAAAGTTTACATATTTTTTAATTGTTATGCGAAAATGAAATGAATTTTTTTTTTATTTTCTTTGTATATGTATATATACAACTGAAAGCATACTTCTACCATCAACAATATTTAAAAAAAAAATGGAGACCAACCACCACCATTCTTATTATCCTGTTTAATTAAATGTAAAATCTATTTATTCAAACAAGGATCCTTTTTTAGAGATGATATGTGTAGCAGTACTCATTTACTGAAGTATATGAATAAAAATTAATTTATGCAGCACATATGCAATTATTTTTATTCCTTTTGCTTAAATATAATTGCAGACATGAATTTTTTTTTTCCTGAAATTACACATTTCTTATAAAATATATCAAAAGAATTTCAGGGAATGAACTTATGAATTAATTTTCTAAGTTTTCTGTTTTTGCCTTAAATTAAGTTAAAAAACTTTACTTTTTTAAAAAAAAAAAATGTATTTTTTAATTGTATATTTTATATTTTACGATGTTTGTCATAACTGTGAAGGATTGGAGTGGAATGAAAATTTCAAAGAAACGCGAATATTATTTAAATCAAATTTTCTTTAAGTTTCTTAGGGTGGATATATTCAAACAAAATAAATCAGTGTTGCAAAACGAAAACAAAAATATAACGTTACACATTTCGTTATATATCTTATAACGTTATATATGTCAAAAATCTGTAGTGTCACAAATGGAATTTTATTTATATTTAATAAACCTCGTATCTACAAAATCAATAAGTAATCTTATTCAAATTCGTTAAGTAGAATCTTTCACATAATTTTCCCGAAAATATTCAAAGTAAATTAAATTTTTTAATAATTAATAATGATATAATTTTATAAGTTTGACATTTACTTGTAAAATTAGAACATTGTTACCGAATAGTGTATATTTTTATAGCGTTTTGCTGAATAATATTTAACAGACTTGTAACGAAAAACGAAACAAATTGACTGATCGATACGTTTGTCGTTATTGTAACACAATTGAAATGATAAAACATTATATAACGTAATTATGATAAGTAACACTAATCCATTTCGTTATTTCGTTTTACCATTAAGTTTTGAATAACGTTTTGCAACTTTGAAAAATATACAAAATGTAAAGACCCATACACACGAGAAGTATGCGATATTTTAAACTAATTCATAAAGAAATTTATAGTTTTATGGTTCAAGAATTACTCTGTAAGAAATTTACTACTTTTATATAGTTTTGGAATAAATTAAAATATAACGAGCAAATAAATCTGAAAAAATACGATATCAACCAGATTTAAAGTAGAATCTTGACCAGTTTTTTGTTTTCACCCCGATAATTTTGTCCGTATTTATCAAATTTACATTGACACTGTCTAGGTCTAGATTGTAATTTATAACTTAAATACTTATCCAAATAATTCCACTTTGAGTGTTTAAGCTCAAGCAAGCAACTTCACTAACTTGATTTTCAATTAAATTTTGCCCTAATCTTAGGTAAAATATGAATTATTGTGAATGATAATTGAAAATAATGTTATTGTAAATGAAACTACTGAACCATAAACATTAATGAGATATTGGAATTTGTAAATCAGTGTTGGTGAATATTTCAATTTTTTGTGCGTATTTATAATATGGAGGAACTTAACCGAAATTTATGCTGGCACTGTGAAATTGGGCATTAGATTTGTATGATAGTTAAAATATAATTAATTGATATTTATCAATTATATAATATGAAATTCCATTATATAAATTATGAAAAATTATTTACTGATGAAATATTTCATATATCAAAATATTTATATTAACAAATTGTTTAATATTTTAATATTTATTGAATATTTAATATAATTACATAAATTCCTTCATAACTTAATTAATATATATGCTCAACTTTATTATTAACAAACTTTTATTATTGCACCTGTATACGCATAAATTAACTGTTATAACTCATAAAATAACTTTAAACTTTGTATAAAGTTTTGTTTACCCTTTAATAATTATGTTTAAATTCAGTTTAAATAAGCAAAAAAAAAAAATTGAGATTATAATAAATTTGTAATTAACTAGTTGTCTTAATTTAATTTTTAACATATTTTCGAGAAAATTATATGTATGTAAATCATTTTAATTTAAATTTAATTAAAACACTCAGTTATTATGTATAAAGTTTTGTTTTTGAATCTCATATTTGTTTATATATTTTTGGGGTATCATAAAGAATTATGTACACTTAATTACATTGTAGATATTTGCCAACATTATTATGTAAAATGATGTTGTATATATATAGTAAAATTTATTATAAATATATTTATTTATGTTATTTAACATATTGTTATTATGTTTACAATTTTTTTGTATAATTTTTCTTTTTACAAATTTTAATACTTTTAATCTCTTTAACAACACAAACAAAAATATTTTATTATTCACTCTTTTTTATTGAATAAAAATTTTTCCAGGATTCTAACAAAATCCTAAATTTATATTTAAATTTATATTTATGTTAATTTTAGTATTATTATTTTTTTATTTATTTTTTGTTAGATGGTTCAAAGAAGAGAATGAACAGCTGTTACCACTTCAACTGAGTGAAAGAATAACAATGATATCAGCTGGATTACTTAAGATTACAAAGGTAAATTACAAAAGCAAAAGCATAAAAATAAAAAAAAATCTAATATATACTTTGATTATACAAAATTATTTTGATTAAATTCTGTAATCAAATATGTATAAATGTTTCGTCATATAATTCACATACAGACAATGATTTAATATAATAATTTTTAGGCTAGATTAGAAGATAGTGGAAAATATTTATGTTGGGTAAATAATACTGCTGGTGAAGAGACAATACAAGTGTCACTTACAGTTACTGGTAAGCATAAAATATAGAAATAAATATAAAAAAATTAATTTTTTGTTTATTTAAATATTTAATAAATAACTCGACGAATTTAATACTGCTTGAATGGAATGGATAATAAAATATTTCGTGCATACATTTAGGAGTAAAGTTATTTTGAAGAATTTTTCTGTAAATTTTAAGGATTATTATAAATGTAGGGTACGAAATGGATTTAAAAATTGATAATTTCCTACTGGCTTATCTCGTTTTCATATTTTTATCATACAAATTATTTTATTCTGAGTTTTTCATAGTAAATCATTCTTAATAACTAAGTACGAACTAATTAATGTGGCCCACCCTAAAACACATCTGAAATTATAAAAACTGGAGTTTCAAAATGTATTGAGAACGAAGTCAGTACTGTCAGTACAAATTTAACATAGAAGAAAATTCAGTTCGTAATTAATTAACAATTTGTTTTAATTCACAATTATTATGTAAGATAAATAATGTACGAAAACAGGACGATGTTTATAATTATTCCTAATGCCGTCCATACATTAATTATGCAACGTGTTGTACAACTTGGTCAAGTTGACAACCATTTTGTTCATATTTCTTCAACCGATTGACAACACGTTGTACAACACGTTGCATAATGTATGGACGGCTTAAGACCCTCAAGCTTTTTGCAATTTCGGATAAAAATATATTCAAAGTTTGAACGTACTTCCGGGTAAAGTATTACCATTACGTAGATAGTCACTGTTCCTTCTCATTGTTTCAATTCCCTGATTTTTATTTGATTTCATAATTCTAGTTGAAAATATATCACAAAATTTACCATTGCATTATAAAAATTTCTTTTCAAATCTTTTATATATTAATAAATTTATGTCAAATTCTGAATTTACTTATTGTATTTATTATATATAAAAACCTTAATAAAACTAAATAAATGAAAAAGTTTTACATTTCATAAAAGTTAAATAAAGTTGAAATTATTAATTAACAGTCAGATTTATTTTCTATATTTAATTTATTATATAAATTTTTTATGCTTTAAATAACTTCAAATGAAAATCAGTTCTAGAAATAAAAATTTCAAACCAATTAATAATGAAATTTCATTTTTTATTCCTAAAAAAAAATCGTTTTTAATTTAAAACTTTCTCTCTAAAAACTAAATTGTAATAAAAATATAAAAAAAAACAATCTTTTTAATATATAAATTCAAATATTTCAGTTTGTTATATCCTGTGGAACATAATACAATTTTTAATACAATTTCGTTTGTATTTAAATTTTTAATTAAAATTTCAGAAATTTTTTTATATAAAAACCAAAAATAATAGAATTTAAAATATAACTATTTAAATATATACGAGGGCGGTTTGTAAAGTTTTTAAAATGTCATCGAAAATCCAGTCGTAAAACAAAAATTTATAAATCTTTTAATATATTTTACCTGTATATAAAAATACCTCATTTAAATCATTCGTTATGGCTTCAGCTTTTATTGGATTAAAAAGGAATTTTCTTCATCGATTATCTTCAGAAGGTAAACAATTACGACAGAGGATTATACAATCAATTAGATACAAAAATTAAGTAAAAACAACCTGTTTTATAAAAGTAAAAAATAATTTTCATGAAGACATTGCAGAAGCGGAGAAAAGTGTTTTGACCACGACAAAAATCAACGAATTTAAGTACGAATTACTTGACCATTCACTGTGGTATTTACCAGATTTGGCTCTGTCGGACTAACATATATACCAAAACCTTAAAATTTCCATTTCTGGAAAGCATTTATTTTCAATTAATGCTACTCTAATGTTGTTTTACAAGCCTTAATACAAATCATTATAAACATGATTTAAAAAATAAAGTAATTTTTAACTTACAAAATTCGTTTTTTCTTTTTCAATTTCAAAACTTTTCACACAGACCTCGTATATCCTACCACAATCAAATCAAATACAATCCTACAAAAAAAAATATATACATAATTAAATAATTTATAGTTAAAGAGAAATCTTTAATAATACTAAAAAATCAGAGCCGGTAGAAAATACTGACGATGTTCACGAGGCAAAATTATTAGTTTCATAAGTGTAATTTAGGCAGTTGTGTTTGTTGTGGTCCGGAATTATAACCAATAGCATAATTCTTAAAAATTTAAGTGAAAAGTGTAGCAAAAATAGTTTTCACCACACTTAATTTAACTATTATGTCGACCCTGCAAAAAAGTTTATATCCTGTTGGCAAAAAACAAAATTGTATATAAATCCATTAAATTCTTGAACAATTTCCCAAAACATTTTAATATCAACTTCACATATTTTAATTCGTATTTTAATTTTATTGCAAATACAAACCTTTTTTTTTAAAAAAAAAAAGGAGCAAAGGCAATTTATTAACTCAATAATAAATCTAAAAATTTAACAAATTAAATTCAAAATTCTAATTAAATTATATTTACCTCAAAAATTTATTTAAATATATTATAAATTGAATTAAAAATATTTTATATATTTTCTTTGGTGACAGCTCCATTATCAGCACATCTACAACCACAAATCCAGACAGTTGATGTCGATAAAGATGCACAATTTCAATGTATAGTTACTGGACATCCTGTACAGGATGTTAATTGGTTACATGATGGAAAACCGATTTTAAGAGATAATCGAATTGAGGTATTACGAAGACTAACATAAAAAATAAAATGCTTTTTAATGTAATATTTTTTTTTTTGGTTTCTCTTCTGTCTGTTTGAGACTATTTTCGCTGTAAAAAGGAAAGAAATATAAGGAAAATTTAGTTACTTAGGAAAGCCTTTTCCGCCCCATACATTAAAATCATATTAAATCTATTTTTTATTATATCCTTTTATAAGGTTTAAACTTGCTATTTTTTATTTTTTGAAAAAAAAGAGTAAATGTTTAATTTGTAAACTGGAGGCTGGAGGCCTTACAATTTTTGCAAATAAAATAAAAATAAAATTCAAAATTTTTATATTTGATTATGGAAATTTTTTGTAATATTATTTGTTTATATGTGTATTATATATAAATATGTTAGATCCTTAAGGGCATATAGTATATTAGTATTTTGTAACTATTTTTCACATTTTGTGGCATTTAAATCCAATAAAGCTGAATAAGAATTTAAGGAATAGGTATAGGATGATGTCAGCATTTTCCAATTTAGATTGACTTTTAATTTGTTAAATTTCTTAAGAGTTTATTTTTAATATTCCTAAAATAATAATTTTGTTATAAAATCTTATGGCTGAATGAGCTCTCTAACCTTTAATTATCAAACGACCAGGAATGTTACTATAATTATGTCTAAAATTATAAAATTATTGTAATAATTTTAAATACATTTCTTCAAGGTTTAAAAAGCACTTCTTAAATTCAAGTTTTAAAATTGGATTGAACATTTTCTTATAAAGTCGATTATTTTTAAAACCAATATGAAAACCAACATCGGATTCCAATCATTTATGTAAAGCCTTTCTCTTACAACTGGGAAGTTGGAATTTACAAAGCTTGACACAAATAGTTTTAAAAATGTTATAGAATTGTTTGGACTAAGTGTGTTGAGCTTGAAGGAATCTTATTACAAAATTTAGTCTGGTTCAATTTTTAACTGTCAGTTGTCAACTGTCCAATTTGTAATACTAAATAAACTTATTATGTGTACATTAAATTATACATTAATCCATAATAACTTTACTTTAATAATTTCATTTTTCAATAATCACCCTGTAATAGATTTGATTTACTACATCTAGTTTTAAATCTCTACCTTTGTCACTGTATTTATATTTTCATAAAAAGTTAAACAGCAACAGGAAAATGCACTTTAGACTAAAAAATAGTTTACCAACAAATTGTTTTACCTATATCTAAATATGGAAATAACCAACAACTAACGGAAAATTTCCAAATGAAAATGTTGAAAAAAAGAAAAACTAATATTGAAATGGATTTTTACTATTTAATCTGATATAAATATTTTTTCAGTTGGTGTTTAGTTTTGTTATATAATTGAAGTTTTTATTTTTCACTATTTCACTGGTTTAAAAAAAGAAAATGACCTAAAAACCTAAAAAAAAAATACAAAATCATTTTTTGATGCATTTTTTTAACTGCAAAATAATATTTATAGAATTAAATGTGAAAATGCATCATTTTCAGTTATATAAAAATATTGTATTATTTATGATTCATTTAAATTTTGTATATTTATGCAATTTTTCCAGATATTTTCCGATCCACCAAGACTGATAATAAAAAAAATTCAAAAAGAGGATCAAGGAATGTATCAATGTTTCGTCACAAATGAATGGGAACAAATCCAATCAACTGCAGAACTACAATTAGGAGGTACGTAGCTATATATACGAATATAAAAATTGAATAAAAAATAAATATTTATTTAAAATCAATTTATTTAAAAAATATTTTATTAAATTTTTGCATTATATTAAATCAAATTGAATAATTTTAATCAAACATCAAAAATTAATATTATGTGTTTAAAGACAATCTTTCGTACGTATTCATTTTCAAAACGAATTTTTTATTATAATTTTTGGTAAAGGACTTCAAGTTATATTAAATTTAGCAATTTTCACCTCATTTTTCGAGCGTTGACGGTACCTTAAATTTTAAATTCATTGTACTAGTTAAAATGAACTTTTCAAAGTTACACTTTTCTTACTTTTTAATGAAAATGATTGCTGAGCCAAGACGCTGTAACCTATTTTATTAATTGAGTATCAATTAGAAAATGGATATTGCATTCTACTACATTTTTGGCAACCCGGAAAATACATATTTGTGTCAAAGTCATGTTTCAGACCTGATACTACTGTAAAAAAAATTCTAGTATACCTTTACCGTCAACGTTGACCATTAAAATTGCTTAGGTATAAAATTGTATATTTTACGAAACTATCAACGACGCAGTAAAGATGAAGCTGACGGTGGCACTGTGATTCAATCTTTATGCTTCTTGTTCTCAATCATGGCTCTATAAAAAAACATTAAATATTTTAAATTATTACGATTCATTTTGTAAATAACTAAATTTGATAATTATGAAAATATATATAAAATCTCTTCGAATTCGTGTAGTTTTTCCCTATTTATTTGAACTTTATAAGCTGATTTAATTTTAATTTATGATGTAATAATCCTTCTTCCAATAATAGTGAATGTTTTTTCTGTAAAAACATTGTAAATCCTTAACAAGCTAAAAACCATTTTTTTTTCTAGTAAGTCAAATTAATACCAACTGCCCCGAAAACTAAATAACCTTTTTTTTTTAGCAACATCAAATATGATATTTAAATATAAATAAAAAACCCTTCAATAAAATCAATATTTCATTAAGAATTTGTATTCTCTTTTTTTTATAAACCTTATTAATAAATATTTGCAATATTCAACATTTTACATCTAAAATTTTCAACAGTTCAATAAAAATTATATTACAAAAAGAAAAATCGGATCAAAAAATAAAATTTCATTTCATTTATTGATAAAAAAAAAAAACTAAATCGCAGAACCGGAAATATACCTAAAATATCAACGAAATATAAAATTTCCCAAAATATAAAATACTTAAACAAATCCTACTCTAAAAAAAGGGCTTCAAAAAAAAAAGTGCTTGTAAAAGTCAATAAATTATTTTAAAATGTAATTTGTTTCATATATTTAGTCCCAGAAAAAATTTCCATCAAAACATCTGGCCAAAAAAAAAACACTTTATATTACTTCAAGACTAAAAAAAATATCATCCTTTTTTTCAGATTTTTTTCCAGAAAAATCCATTATGTTAACACTTCGTTAATTCATCCTTTCGTCGTCCGTTTTTTGTTTTGTTTGTCCATCTTTTGAAAATAGCACAAAATAAAAACAAAATGTATACCGATATTATTAACGTGACCAATAACGGAAAGATTGAAGGTTTCACAATACTTTTTCTTACAAACTTCTTGTTCCTATTCATTGTGACCATTACCTGCCTTGCAACTAGTTTTATTTATCTCAGTCTGGAGCATACTGGCTCCAATTACAAATTCTGGTTATAGTCGTGCTCTACATCATCAATTCATATTCTAGTCTTCGAAAGAGGACTTGTTTCTTGTTCTTCATTTTGTTTACATATACATAATGATACGACCTAGTTTGATAAATTTTATTATAGTTTCACTCTTACTAAGTTTGTGGTTAAGTTAAGAATTATATGCGCCATAAATTGAAAAATCCTCAGATTTACAATTCATCCATTTGTCCAAAAAACGTTTTTTTAACTAAAAATTTACTATTTTAATGTTCACTAAGTTATATTCCATTTTGTTCACTAGGTGTCACTCAATATGTTTAAAAAACATCATTTTAAAATATTACATAAAGCTTATCAAAATGGAAACTACTATATAGTATTTCAGCTGCGTAATTGCTTTCTTTTTATTTTCACACTTTTACGAAAATCTATAATATCAAAAAATAAAAATTTTATATTTTTTTTTTTTTTTTCAATTTTCAGATGCTTCACCGGAACTGGTTTATTGGTTTTCAGAGCAGACACTTCAACCGGGACCAACAGTGTCATTAAAATGCGTAGCAACTGGAAATCCACCACCCCAATTTACATGGTCTTTGGACGGATTTCCGGTAAATAAAAAGAAAATATTTCTACAAAAATTTTATACATTTTCTATTTTTATTTATTTTTTTTTTTTTTTTGCTCCTGTTAGTCAATTTGCCTTTTTCCGTTTCTTATATCCTTTTTTTTTCTTTAGTTAGTATATTGTATATTTCGTTTTTTATTCGAATTCAAATATCCTTTTTTATATACCACCTTATATAAATTTTTTTATACTCTTAGAACTCCAATCATTTCTCAATCTAAATTCTTCTTTTTTTTTTGTGACCTTGTAGCATCGCGTAATTTTTTTTTTTTACTGCAATAAAAACGTATATATATGGTGTATCCTTAAAATAGGAAAATTTTCTAATGGATAATTTCCGTTTCATTTCATTTCATTCATCCATTTTTTTGGTAATGATATTTTTTTTATGTTTCCTTTTTTCTTGGCTCTATACAAAAATTGGATGATGATCAGAACCGTCATCGTTACACATTGTGAATATCTGATAACTTTAGATTGTTTGATATATAAATTTTTTTTTCTTCATCTTGTTCTCTAAAAACAATTTTTTTTTTGTCATGGATGGGAAATGTACATTTAATGCCAATTTATTTTCATTTCCTTATTTGATGGTACTTTAATTTTGGCTGGTTTTCGTTAAGGTTTTATTATTTTGTCAATTTTATCTATCATTCATTTTGCAATCATCAAACTATAACATGGAATTATTCTTGTTTCGGTTTTATCCTTTTATTTTATACAACTATTTTTTTGTTGATTGGGATTATGATGCATTACTGGTTTTTTTTCTTCTTTTTTTGTATAGATTCCAGATAATTCGAGATTTTTAGTTGGACAGTACGTTACAATTCATGACGATGTCATCAGCCATGTCAATATATCAAATGTTAGAGAAGAGGATGGTGGTGAATATTCATGTGTAGCACAAAATAGTATTGGCAAGTAAGTACAAAAACAAAAAAAAAGGATAAAAAGGATGAATTTTCTATCGACAGTAAAAAAAAATTATTTAATTGGAATGGAATTATTTTTTTATAACTTTTACAGCTAAATAAATAAAAGGAATTTTTGATTGTAGGTGATTCCTTTTAAGGATTATTGATTATACAATTCTAATATTTTTTGTTGGAATATTTGTCTTAATCTATATTTTAATTATATTTTAGGGACATCTTTTATATTTTATTATTTTGTTTGTTAATTTTATCATAAAAATTCTTTTATTATACAAATTTTATGGAACATTGTTGATTATAGTTTTTATATATATGTAGACGAAATATAATAAAATTATTTTTCTGGTTTTCACTCAATTGGAATTTATGTATTTTCAATGAAAATTTAATATCCATTAATATATAAGGAACTTATGATATGGAATTTGTAGTTATATAGTTAAATTCAAAAGATAAAGAGAATATTTCTAATAAAATTTCTGGTTTATTGATTTTAATTATATATACATTTTCAGGATTTTTTATATGTACATACGACTATTACGTATTATTTTTCAAGGAACTATAATTTCCTATTCCTATATTAAGTATTAATTATTATTAATGATAATAATGTCCTGGTGTAATAAAATTATATGTAGGTGCAAATATTTGTATTTTCATTAAAATTAATTTTTGTGGTTATCGATTCTCAATTTAATTGAAATTATTTGAATTAAATTCTAATTACATATTTAAAAGTTAATTAAGAGTAAATTTTGTAAATTAATATTTCACAAGAACGAAGAGAGTTTGAAAAGTTTTATGATAGCAAACTTTATTTCTATCTGCAGGTGAAATAGTATATTATTTCTTGCTCACGTGCAGATAGGCTTAAAGTTTAAACCCTCCAGATGAGCCTAAAATTTGTATAGTATCAAACTTTAGATCTAATTGCAATTGACGAAATTGATAGTTTCTACCTCAGATGCAGGTGGACATAAAGTTTGCTACTGTACAAACTTCAAGTTCATCTGGAGGACTACAGGGTAAAGACAATATTTATTTCTGTACTTTTGTTTGGCTCTTGGCTTTTTAACAAAAATGACGTTCATCCTCTTGTAAATATCAATTAGATTTGTATTATTGTATGCAGTACCAAAGGAGTAGGGTATAAATTTGAAAAAAACTGAATATAATTAATTTTTTACAAGCGGTGTAAGTCAAATAGAGACTTTGGCAATCCTTATAGTGAAGGAATTGTAAATGGTTTCAAAATTTGAACCCAAAACTGCAAATAATTAAAGAATTGTTAAATATTGCCCCGTACGTTCACAGCCAAATCTATGCGTTTACACGTCAAAGATTGGAAAAATATAGTAATAAATATTTTTGTAAATATAAAAAAGTATGACTGAAGAATTCGTGAAACCCCATTAGAAACCCTTTTTCATCCACTAGCCAAAAATTGTTAGTTGAGGTAATTGATAAAGTAAATTATTTTATTAAAATATATTATGTGTAATTTGTCGGTTTTGTGACAATTATGTAATTAAATTGTATAATAATAATCTTTAATTTTAATAGAAACCAAAACTTAAATCTTAAATTTAATTCACAAAATCTCCAAAATTAAATTTTACTATCTACTTGAGATCATGTAACAAAATGACATCATCTTTCAGATTACAAATTAATCAAAACAAAAATATAAAATAATATCTTTTTACAACCTTTTATTATTATTACAAGTTTGAAAAGTATATATACAATTTTTGTTGTTTTTGTTTTTGGGGTGATATATCTTTTATGAAAATGTCACCTTTTTTTACTAATAATTGGACAAGAACAATAAAAACATCTACAATTTCAATATCATCACTTTTAAAAGCACACTTTATTATATTAGTTATGTGATGATAGAGTATGTGTCAGTTAATTTACCAAGAAAATACTAACAGAAGACACAACAAAAAAAAATTGTATATTTGTAACTTTTATTACCAACCACAAAAGGATGACAAAAAAAAAATTATATAATATGATTTATTATATATCCTTATACACTAATGGCTGTCTATATCATATTAACAAACACACAAAAATCCTTTTCAGAACTTTTAGATAATAATTTCTTAACTTTTATCATCCTTACAATAATATAAATTATTTTTTTTATTATCTTTTCTTTTGTTGTACAGAGTAATTCATAGTGCCAAGGTAAATATTTATGGAACACCATATATACGTGAAATGCCAAAAATTACTGGAGTATCGGGTAAAGATTTAATCGTTAAATGCCCAGTAGCTGGTTATCCAATAGATAAAATACATTGGGAAAGAGGTATATCAATTATATTAAAAATGTATATTTAATTTGTTTTAATTTTCAGATTAAGTTAGTTATATTTTTTTTATTACATATAGAAATAGATAAACCACAAACAAAAAATTAATTAAAGGTTTTCCAAAATGAAATTAATCCGAGATTAAAATAATTTATTTATAAATTGCTCAACCATAATGTAAAAATACACAAATATTAAAGTTTGGTCAACCAAAATAGTTGAGCTAACTTGTAGTGAATGAGCTAACAAAAATTTAAACAGACGAGCTGGTATTATTTCAAAATTTTAAATTAGTTTTTGAATTTTCGAATTTTTTTGTACATTTTCTTCTATTTATACTCGTACCATCGCTTCGACAAGATCATTAATTGTTTATGACATTTCCCATGCTGCTGCCATAATCGAAAAATTATATTTGGTTCATTTATATTTTTGATAACTAAATTTAAAAAAGTTTACGAGTTTTCATTTCCAAGGTCCCACAAACCATGGTTTTCAGTTAAAAGTTAACTGAAAACCATGGATATAATAATTCCAAACAGGAAGAACTAAAATTACTTGCAACAGTTTAAATTTAAGAAAATTACAAGTCAATTGAATATCAGCTTACAAATTTCCCGGGCAATCTGTGCTTTTGGATGTCCATGTTGAGAAATCTTTAAACTAATTCATATAAAATATTTTAAATCTTAATACTCAAAAGTTTTTTATGTTCTTTTATAAACTTTATATTTTATTATTGCTCCTTTTCTCATGAATATTGAACCATTTCGTTGCTGGGAAAAGAGGTTTACTTGAACAATTAATGGGAAAATTCATAATAACTTTGAAATGAATAATATTTATGATAATATTTCATACAATTTTTTTTTTAACTAATTTCAAAGAATAACGAAATTCGGACAAACAAAGCTGGAGAAACTCAATAAAGTCCGGATTGATATTTGTATTACATAAATTATATATTTATATCAGTTTAAAGTTTACTTACGATCTAAAGGATATTATAAATTAATCATAAATAATATGAAAATCGACTAATTTTATTTGGAAATGATAAAATATTTAATTTATTTATAAAATCCAAAAACAAAAATAAATACATAATAATAAAGTAAAATATCCCAGCTGATGCTTAAACCCATAAAGTTACAAAAGCTAAAGGATAATAATAATAATTTTAGCTTCTGTTATCCATAAATATAAAATTTGATATCTTTAAGGTATTATTCATAGAATATGAAATCTAAATGTTATACCTTTTTAGGTATATTAATAATAAATAATTACTTTTTATACATCTTTTCTTTCACTACTGTTTCTCCGCAATACTTCACATTTTTTTTTTAGAAGTAGTTACTTTTAATGAATTTTCTATTTAAATGAAACATAAAACATAAAATGTTTGTCGGTTTATTGTTTCAATTTTTTGTCATTATTATGTATTTATATCGTAAATTTTTATCTCTATATAGATTATTATTATGGTCCTTTTATAAAAATATTCTTATAAAATATATTTTAACTTATAATCTAGATGGACAAACTTTACCTATTAACCGAAGACAAAGAGCCTACAATAATGGTACACTTGTTATTGAACAATTACAAAGACTAGAAGATGCTGGAACATATACGTGTATGGCACAAAATAAACAGAAACAAACAGCAAGACGTAATGTTGAAATTCAAGTTTTAGGTAAATTGTTTTTTTTAAATGATATTTTGTATAAAATATAGTCATTTTCGTAGACAAACTGGATGATGATCATGATAATGATGATAAAAAAAAGACATATTTATAATGTATACCATAAAAATATATAAGTCCAATTTTTTTTTTATGTAAAATGTCTTTTCATTAAAGTCCATCAGCCCATAAGTACTTTTGTTTTATGTATAAATATACTTTTACTTAAATGTTGGTATGGAATATCCATTTATTCCATTCATTTAAAGTAAATTACTGGGCCCCTGTTGGATTCGTTGTATGTTAATGACAACATGGACGTTAAATGTTGATGATATTTTATTTTTGTTCAACCATTATTTAAAATATATATATATATATACATATATATTTAATATGTTGTGGATAGAAGGATAAAAAAGTTTGTATTACATGTACATCCCTAATTTGTATATACAACATTGAATTAATGGGAGAGTTGGTTTTGCTATAAATGATACAAACATTTCAGATTATATTTGTTTAAGGATATTTATTTTGAAATTGAGATTAAGGACAATTATTCTAATAGTAAAAATATAGAATTCTAAGTTATACATAAGGAAAGACCTGATAAAATCTTCTCTAATTCTTTAATTACAATAAATGTCTTTGAATTAAAATATATAGTTTTAAGAATATTGAAATAATTCTTATAATTTCGAGTCTCATTTTATTGGTAGCAACTGCACTAGACAGTTTTAAGGATATTGAAATAATTCTTATAATTCTTATAATTATTCTAGTATAGCAACTAGCAACTACACCAGATTATATGGTAGATGGTACATTTTTATATTAAAATTCTTCTTCCGATCAAGTATAGACCGATTAATTAGGAAAGGAAAATCACTTAAAAGCATCCAACCATTAATTATATGAATATTCTTCACAATATTCTTCATTTTTCATTACATTTAATTAGAAATTATAATGGTTATCAATAAAATTTTAATACTATAATATTAGTAATAATTAAAATTTCCATAATTCAGTTAATTCCTTTTTCCAGTTAAATTTAACAGTGTAAAATGATAAAATTTCTTTTATATTTCATGTTCTTCCATATCGACTTTAATATTCATTATTGTATCTTTCACAATTTTTCTCTCTCTATCTTACTTTAAATGATGACATTATACAGGCAAATAACTTAAACCGCATATACAACACAAAAATTCATGTCCTTTTCCATTCATAGAATATTGAATAAAATGTTGTTGATTTTTTTTTTTTTTATACTGATCCTTAATTTCCTAGCCATATAATCAACATGATACAAGGAAAAAAATATACCATAAAAAAGGAACTCATTATGTCCTTTTTTGTTTTGTATAACATGATTTTTTTTATAATCCTTACTGCTGTTACTATTTTGCCAGTCCCTGGTTTTTACATGCAATTTTACTAAAATTTCCTTGTTTTGTGTTTGCAAACTTGTGGATAAATTAAATTGTTGACCGTATGGTAACCTTTTTTTTTTAATATGATGTTCTTCATTTATGATTGTCGTCATTGTGTCCTTAAAACAATTTGTATACGAATAAAAAATAAAACAGAGAAATTACATTTAATTGTTACAAATTTTTATATATATTTCAACTGTTTTATTTTTGAAACATAGTGCCACCAAAAATAATGCCAATTCCAGCAATGACTGATATGTTAAGAGAAGGTATGAGAGCAGCAATTTCATGTCAAATACTTGAGGGTGATTTACCAGTTAGTTTCCGGTGGGATAGAAATGGTAAACCACTTATTGGAACTGGGTAAATACAAAAAAAAAATATAATTAATTTAATTTATTTTCTGGTACATTAAATTCTTTTACTAAATTTGTAATTATTTTATTTATCTTTATTACATTATAGAAATGAAGTTATTCGTCGTTTAGATGAATATTCAGCTAGTTTAGTTGTTGAACATATTACATCTGAACATTCTGGCAATTATACATGTATAGCTAGTAATATTGCTGGTACTGAAAAATTTACAGTACCATTAACTGTTAATGTACCACCAAAATGGATATTAGAACCAAAAGATTCTAGTACACAAGCTGGACAAGATGTATTATTACATTGTCAATCAGATGGTTATCCAAAACCAACAATAACATGGAAAAAAGCAATTGGTACTAGTCCTGGTGAATATAAGGATTTTTTATATGAACCAAATGTTAATTTATATCCAAATGGTTCAATACATTTTAAAAAAATTAATAAAGAATCACAAGGACATTTTTTATGTGAAGCCAAAAATAATATTGGTTCGGGTGTTAGTAAAGTGATATTTTTAAAAGTTAATGGTAATTATAATAATTATAAAGTTTTAATAATATTTTTCAAGTTTGATAATAATCAATAATCTACAATTAAATTTTCATTAATCTGGATATTTTAGGATGTCGAACTCGATCAGAACGAGATGTAAAATATAGTTTTATGTTTTGTACGATATTGAAATAGATGTATCTGTTTTATGGCAATATATTTAAGAAGTAATTTGATACTTTGATCGTCTGATTATAGCAAAGTATCGCAATTCAAATATGAGCCGTTCAGAAACCAATGTGATTAAGTCCCATTTTTCTAATTTTGGTAATTTCTAATAGAATAAATTTTATTTATTAGAATTTACCAAAATTTGAAAAACTTCAATAAGTGGACTTAATCACATTGGCTTCTGAACGGCTCATATGTTCCTGTAATCGTAGACTATAGTATTCATTAATTGGATGGATATGATGAGTTGAAAATTTTAAAATTGATAAAAGAAATGTCGACGGTATTTTAAAGCTGGCTCTTTATGCATTACATAATTTTTTATATCCATCTCTTTCTGTTTTCTGCATCAGATATCTTAAGTTCAGATTAATGAAAATAACTAAATCGTTCAGTGTAGATTAATGAAAATCATTCTATTTCCAATAAATAACTATCAAAAATTTCCATTTTATTCAATTTTCTTTCTTCAATTTACAATTCAACAGTTCCAGCCCATTTTGGTACAAAAAATAAACAAATATCAGTTGCTAAACAGAAACAAGTTCATGTGCAGTGCAATGTACAAGGTGACAATCCAATTGATATAAAATGGAAAATTCAAAGTACACAGCAACCCTTAGACGAATCCCTAGATTCAAGGTAAAAAAAATGGAAATAATAAAAGAAAACATATAAAACTAAAAACAATTTTAATATTAAAGATTTGCAAATAAAGTAGAGATAATAAATTGTATCCAATATAAATAAATTTACTGAAAAGCAACAGCGTATAAAAGAAAATAAAACTAATTTAAATAAAATTGCAATATTTTCTTTTTCCTTTTTTTTTCTCTACATTTTCCTTTTCAATTTTCTTAAAAACAAAACATATTTTCTTTCTATATTCCTTTTTTTTTTTTGTATTTTATATTTTAGATATACGATAAGAGATCAAGTTTTAGATGATGGGATGGTATCTGAATTGGGTATATCTCATACATATCGACAGGATACCGGAATTTACATATGCCAAGCAAGCAATGCATTTGGACAGGTAAAAATAAACCCTTTTTTTATAATAAAAAGTTTATATATTATAAAATATATTTTATACTGGAGAAGACAACTTCAATTTTCGGTGATTTATTTTATTTTGAAAGGATATTTTATCAACTACGAAATCTTTTTTTTTTGTTTTATTTAAATGGATTAATAGAAATTTATCATTTTCATTGTATATAGGATGAAATGTCAATACAATTAATTGTTCAAGAAGTACCAGAACAACCAAAAAATCTTCGTATTAATTCACAACAATCAAGAAGTTTACAATTGACATGGAGTCAGCCATTTGCTGGAAATAGTCCAATTGAAGAATATCATATATTTTATAAACAAATAACAGGTAAACAATTTTTTTATTCACATTACAAAGTACATTTGGAAAGAATCATCAACGATTTGTCACTCTATAATTAATGAATTGATATAAAAATAATGTTATATCATTTATCACTACATTTTTTTATGTTTTTCTTCAAAATTTTCTTTCCAACATTTTTATTTAAACATAAGTTGTTCAATTTACCATTGAAATACAACCCTCTTAACCATATATAAACTTCTTCATATTCGTATTTATAGATAATTGGCAAAATGCCGAAAGGATATCTATAACTGGTACACAAACTGTTGTTACTATACAAAATTTACGACCTGCCAAAGCATATCATATACGTATGTCAGCTGAAAATAAATTAGGTTCATCCGAATTTTCAGAAGTAGTACAAATAACAACATTAGAAGAAGTACCATCTGGGCCGCCATTAAATGTTCGTGGCGAAGCAAAAACTTCAACAGAAATATCAGTAACATGGGAGGCACCAGATCGTGATCATTGGAATGGTATATTATTAGGTTATTATGTTGGTTATCAAATGGCAATAACACCCGATGATAAAGAAATAAATCCAACGCAAGGTTTTAATTTTAAAACAGTTGAAGTACGATCACATTTTGGTGGCGAAACAATATTAACAAATTTAAATAAATATACCCAATATAATATTGTTGTACAATCGTATACTAGTCAGGGTAGTGGACCACCTAGTAAAGAAGTATCAGTACAAACATTAGAAGATGGTATGTTATAGTTTAATTTCGAGATATGAAATTTAATTGGTTTTGAATAAATTTTAGTTCCATCATCACCACCTGAAAGTCCCCAATGTGATGTTCTTGGGTCAACATCAATTTATATAACATGGTCACCACCAGAACATGATGGACAAAATGGTAAAATTCGTGGTTATAGAGTTTTTTACATATCAGTTGATGAGCTTTATGGTAAGAAATATAGCAATTAGTTGAAATTGTAATAAAAATAAATTAATTTGATTAATTAGAAAAAGATCCTGAAATGGTTAAATCAACAAATCAATACTTAACTGTTGAGAATCTTAATAAATATACAAATTATACTGTTTGGGTACTTGCGTATACCAAAGTCGGAGATGGAATTAGAACAACACCGTTTCATTGTCGCACCCATGAAGATGGTAAGCTTCCAGTGAAGCTACTTTTTAACCAATACCAATAACATTATTTTTAAACTTTTATATAGTTCCATCTGCTCCGCAGGATATTAAAGCAATTCCTGCATCTAATACTAAAGTAATAATATCATGGCTTCCACCAGAACATCCTAACGGTGACATTGTAAAGAACATTAATTATAACTAAACATTTTATTAACCCTATATAAATTTTCTACAGACTGGTTACACTTTTTATATGTCCGTTTTGGAAGGGGGTCGTGAAGAAACCACTCATAAACGTGTTCTTGGTGCTTTTACTGAAATGCATGAAACACAACGACTTCAAGAAGCAGCTACATATCAATTTTGGCTAACAGCATCAACAAAAATCGGTGAAGGTGAAAAAACTGAAGTTGTCACCGTACATCCAAATACAAAAGTTCCAGCCCGTATTGTATCATTTAGTCAGCGTGTCATTACACCATGGAAAGAAAATTTAATGTTACCATGCCGTAAAGTTGGTGTACCAGCACCAGTTACAATATGGCGTCAAGATGGTCATGCAATGGAAACAAATTCACGTAAAACTATTGCAAAAAATGGTACACTCTTTATAAAAGATTGCCAGAGTACGGATTCTGGAAATTATACATGTAGTGTGGAAAATACATGGGGTAAAGATGAAATTATATATAATGTTATTATTAAAGTACCACCAGAACCACCATCATTAATGGTAATCAGTACATTTACGGATAGTTTACATTTAGAATGGAATGATAATAAATTTGGTGGTAGTCCGATATTAGGTTATGTTATCAATTATAAACGTGATAATGGTGATTGGGAAGAATTACAAATTGATTCAAAAACAAATTTACATCTTTTAAGTAATTTATGGTGTGGTACAAGATATCAATTATATATAACAGCATATAATAAAATTGGTACCGGTTTGCCTTGTGATATTGTTAATACATTTACAAAAGGTAATGCTCCCGTCCAACCAAAACATTCACAAATGATTACAAATAATTCAACAAGTGTAACATGTTGGTTAGATTCATGGGGTGATGGAGGCTGTGGAATTTTATATTTTGTAATTGAATGTCGATTATATGGAAGGTATATAAGATTTTTGTAATTAATTATTCAGTTTTATTTTAATTATTATTTTTATTAGATCTCAATGGAATGTTATTTCGAATCATATTGCACCTACTGAAAGAATATATACTGTTAGTGATTTAAAGCCAAGCACAAAGTATCAGGTAAAAAATTAATAAGAAGGGTTGCCACAAAAAGTTTCCAGATAATTTACGGATATCCTTTCCATATATTTTTATACTTTTACAATAAATTCGTCAAATTACTTATCCGGAAGCTTTCTAAATGCTACTTGTTGTGATGATATAATAACTTAAATTATACTTTAATTTACAGATAAGAGTCACTGCCCATAATAATGCAGGTTCAACAACTGCAATTTACAATTTTACAACTTTAATGCCTGAAGGAGGTAAATTGATAATCTTATTAATAATTTTAAAATGAATTTGTCTATTATAATTTTTCATATATTTCATATAGTTATTTACAATACAGATCATACTACACCAGTATCCCATATGAGTGATAGTCCATTTTATGCTAATTTTAAAGTCTTAATACCAATTTGTCTATCATTATTATGTCTATTAGGTTTAGTAGCTGCAGTTCTATTTATTAGAAAAAGAAGTAAAAAATTTTAATTAATAATTTTAATCAAATCCTTCATTTTTAATTTTTTTTTTTTTGCTAATTTAATAGAATTAAGTGAACAAAATCGTTTACCATCATCATCAATGTCCGAATCACCATCATTAGCTAATTTACAAAATAAACAAAATCGTGATCAACAATATTTAGCTGTTAGATGTAATCCTGGTAATCGTAATAGTAATTCAAATGATTCTGGTAGTTTTAAAGCTGAAGGTAATGAATACATCGAAGATATATGTCCATATGCAACATTTCAATTGAATAAACAAACATATAGTGAAAGTTCATATAGTGGTAATGTTTATAGTGGTCCATATCATTCAGTACGTGGTTCATTTGTATATCATGATGTTAAACCAGATACTTATCATGTAAGATATTAAAAAAAAATATTTCATCTTATTTTAATTTTCATTTTTTTTTTAATTTACAGTCTAAAGAACCAGAATATACAAAAGTTCGACGAAAAGGTGGTCGTCTTAGGGATCCACATTCCGAAAGTCAAGGTAATTTCTAATCTAACCCATACTAAATTAAAATCATCCCATAAAATATGAATTGTCCTTTAGTTTTAAGCAAACTTATTATTTTCTATTTATCGAAATTCTTTACAATGTCATTTTTCATTTAACAAAATTAATTTCAAAATTCATTTTCATCAAAATAATAATCATTATCTTAATTTTAAAAAAATAATAAATTTTCTTTACGAATTAAAATATTCTATAATTATTAAAATTGGAAAATTCCTCATAAAACCAAATCTTATTTCGCAATTCGATTATATTGATAAATTTATCTTACAAAAATTTCCCTTTATTCTGTCTGAAATATCGGAAATCAAAATCCTATAAAATATACCCAATTTAATCGTTTCCAACCAACAATACCAAAATTTGCATATCATTCATTGTCATTCGTTATATCATCCATCAAATCGTACAAAACTTTTTAGAATCGGACAATCCAGGTTCAACAGATTCCGAAGTTAGGAAAATCCTAACACTTCACATACCAATTACAGAATACGACACCCTTGGCTCTGAATCAGACAACGATATTAGTTCTCGGGCTGTTAATTCAGCTAAGTATAGACCAGCTAGAGGTAAAAAATATTTAATATTTTAATTAATTATAAAAAAAAAAAATCATTATATTTAAAATTAATTGGCAAAATCAAATTATTTAATCGAAATGGAAATAATTATAAATTAGATTATCTTGTATAGATGCCCAAGATGAGACATCATCATCATCAGAAACAACACCAACCAGTTTATCAAGAAAACCAAAACCGCCATCATTTTCATCAAGAAAATCAGGAAAATCATCACAGCATTTACCTAAACGACATGTAAGAAGTTCCAGTGGATATTCAAGCCACAACGAAGAAACTACATTTAGGTATCTAAACATTTAGTAAAACCGAAAGCAAAATTCTCAACAGCCAATAAAAAAACAACAAAAATTCAATTTCTATATAAAATATATAGAGCAAAAATTATAAAAAAATAAATTTTTGGCTTTCAGGATTATTTCATAATTAAAAGAACATAAAATTATTTTAATTAAATAATTTATGTTTTTTATTTTATTTAAATACTTTTTTGGCTGTACACCATTTTCTTCTAATTTTGAAGTACCTAAAATAAGTACTAATTTATTGAAAGATTAATTTACAAAATGATTGGTACTATACTATAATTAGTAATATCATCTGCAGATAATTTAAATCATTTTTCTGACATTACAGATTGGAATCAATGCAAATTGACATTGCAAATTACAATCTTATTTAATAATCATCTAAATTTATTGACTTTGTCTGTCCAGTTAGAGTTTTTTTTTTATCTTTTACTCATAATTTTTACTGAGATATCATTACCACAAAGAATAGCAATTACTTTAACATTTCCCTCTGCCTAGGATTATACATATAAAACCAACTTCCTAACAGTAGACATACAAACTTGAATTGAATATTCACAACAACAAAATATAATATTAATTAAATATATATTTAATAATTCTATTTTATTTATTTATACACCATAAAATTTTAATTTTATGATTTTAGCATATCGAATTATCCAAATACTAATTATCAAGATCATATTAATCCACCAGCTAGATTTTCTGATAATGGTGAAAAAACAACAGCTACTAATAATTCACCTAGAATACGTGCCAATACAAAATTACATCGTGAAGCATTTCAAATTAATGTATAATATTAATAAATATATAAAATTTCATAAAATTTTTAATAATTTTTTTTTTTATTTATTAAAAATATTTTTTAATAAATTAAAAAATAAAAAAAAATTTGAAATAATTACTTATAATTTAATAAGCCAAACTAATTTACATAATAAATACAAAAAACAAAAATACAGAAAAGACTAAATAAAATTATTAAATTTAATATTTAATAAAAATATTAAATTTATTTATTAATAATTATTTTTATCAAAATTTATATTATATTAAAATTAAAACTAAACACAAAATTTTGTTTTTAATTTTTCTTTTCGAAGAATATTTTGTATAATTAAAATAAAAAAATTAGTTTAAAAAATTGTTAGATAGTTTTTGGATCAAAAATACCTAAATTTTATTTACTCGAAAATGTATAATTATATAAATAAAAACCAAAAAATATAAATAAATAATTAATATATTATAAGAATCAGATAGTTCACTGATGTAAATAAAATAAATAATATTAATAAAAAATAATAAATAGTGATATAAAAATAAATAAAATAAATTAAATTTATTTAAATTTATGTAGCCAATTAGAATAAATGCCTTTTTTTTAATTTTTTTTAAATAATATTATTAATATTATTTATATTTTCGAATTCTAGAAATGGCTATAAAACAATATATTTGATCCATTAAAGTTAATTTGATCCAGTAACGACATATTAAAAGGACCATGGAAATTTGATTTCTTTTCAAAATTAATTTCAGTCCACACAATCCACTATTTAAAAACTTTAAAGCTGGAAGCACAATGTATAGATCAGTTAAGTATCGATTAGTTAAGTAAAGTAGTCATTCGATTCATGGTCACATTGCGGTCGAACGGAATTGATTCAACTATACAAACTATATAATTAAGTGGATTCGTAATAGTTAAAATTAATCGAATCGCATTATGATTTGTCGCATTATTCATACAAAATATATAAAAAATTGATATTTCTACGTTACACACCTCTCCATAAATCAGAACGTATCGTGTACGACGTCTATCGAAATAAATTTTCACATAAATTTAGTATTGTAACTTCCGAATACGCTGCAAAAATCGAATTCAATTGACGCTCCTGAGTACATGCACCGAAAATCTAATTTTTTGATTCTGATGAGCATTCGCTTATTCAGTTTTGATTTTGACATTTAAAATTACTGAAGATTTGTGTCATAGGTTTATGTTGAGTTGTAAGCTATATTTATTTGAATATTTATTTAAAACTTAAAATATTTTAATTTTTTAATATTGAAGAATTTACACATACGTAAAGAGTTATTACTTAACGAATACGAACACTTAACTGATCGATACCTATTGTGCTCACTACTTAAGTGTCTGTTAATACAAAAACAAAAATGTATTTTCAATAAAATTGTCTAAGAATTTTCGGCGTAATCTATGGTAACCAACCACATTCAACATATTTTTCTTGTTAATTGTAATATATTTTATATAAGGACTTTAATTAGTCCTTGTTATATATTATCAATGCGAATCATTAACAACTTTCTTTTTAAAAAAGACTACATAAATGATAAAAAAAAATATTTATTTAATAAATGTAGACATTATTATGATAAAATATAAGTAAATTATAGGAAATAAATAAATAAATCTGTTATCGATATAAGAATATATAAAATAAACTTTCTATATCACAATTAAAAATTATGTAGAAAATGATGAAATTATAATTTAAAAAATTTGGAAATTTGGAAATTTTATTTATGATTTTTGTTTTTTTAAATGTTTATATATAGTAAATTTTTGACACTTGTTACGATTATTTTTTCCAAAAAATTGATATTAAAATAATTTTTAAAAAAAATATAAATAAACAGAATTTCTTTGTACTTTTATATAAAACATAAATCAAATTATTTACTAATTTATATTACATAGCAACATAAAAAAAAACACAATAATAGACTAACCAAAAACGGCTATAAATAATTAAAAATTAAATAGTTTAATTCTTAGCGCTATTACTAAACAAAATATTTATTTTTAAATTAATTAAAATAACTGAAATTTATTTAAATTAATATACTAAATTAAGCTTGGGCTACAAAATGTATCAATCAGTTCAGTTTCCAATCGACTGGTTATGCAAATGAGTTTGGATTCGTAAAAGTTTAATAATTCTAAACTCTTTCGATTCGATACGAGACGAATTAATTTCAATTACTAAATCGACGTCCCCTCATTCTATTTTCCATACAAAATATATGACAACATCAATTTTAATCTTCACTGAAGGATTCGATATGCATTTATTCTAAATGATCGATACATTGTTGTCCAAGCTTAACTTATAATTATTTCAGTTGGATTTAAAAAAAAAAATGTGCCAAAAAATAACTAACTTAATCTGCCAAAAATAAAGTTTTCATTATAACGAAAATCATTTGAAAAGATAAATAAATATTTTATTGAGCTCATCCCACCGAAAACCTAACTAATATAAGAAATAATTATACCTTAAACGAAACTATCTTTGACATTTTAGTAATCAATTTCCTAATTGAATCAAACTTGGAATGATTATAATTTTTATTTTTTATTTAAATCAAAAGCCAAATGCGTTTGAGCTCAATAAAATTAAAAACTAAATATATCATAATTATCATAAAAATAAAAATTTAGTCTGTTTAGTCACATTTATGGAGGATTCAGGATTACTATAAATTCATATCAAAAACTGAAGAGCGATAATCGATTTTATTTCTAAAAATATGTTTTAAATCTTTCATTTAATTTTATATTTTTAAATTATTAATCCAGGTTCGACTAGAACAATTTTTTTAGATACAATTTCACTGGGCACAAAGCCACTGGAACAATTAACTCGCGCCAATTCCACTATCGGTACAACTTGAACAATTTAAATCTTCACAGTCCATAAATGCTTGAATTGTTCTTCCAGAAATTACTTTAATTCGTTATATGAGGACTTAATAATTACTGTTGTGCCAAGTTTCCAGTAAATATTCAATATTTCCTAAACCCAACGTTTTAAATTGTGTAAGTTGGTTTGTTAGACAGTGGATTTGTACGTACCAATTGGACTTGTCGCAGGAAAATATCACCAATTAGATTTTTTTGTTATCGGAAACGACCGGTTTTATATTTTAAAAATATTTTTTGTTTTCAATATTTGTAATTGAACAGCTAAATAAAAATTGTTAAGACTAAACAAAATAAATCATTTTAGAAATCCAACAAACATTTTAATTAAAAATATAATTTTAAATAAATTAATATACCGCACAAATACAAAACTCATGAACGAATAAAAAATAAAATAATTTTCTACTACAACAACCTAAAACAACATGTAAAATAACCAAAATGCCAAACTGAAATAATCCATTATGTAATATCCAAATAATTATAATTATTATTATTATATTTAAATAAAAAACAAATTATTTATATACCATTATAAAATAAAAAATATTACCAAAAAACAATAAACAAAAAATTTTATAAAAAAAATTGACCTTAAATAAGTTTATTTATACAAAAATATAAAGAACAACAAAATGACAATATTAATTATTCAAATAATACAAAATAAAATATATTATATACAATTAAAAAATATATTTAAACGAATAAAAAAATACCTAAAAAATTATATAAAAAAAAAAAAAACAATTAATTTTGTTAAATAATAAAAAATGTTTTTAATTTTGGAAATTTCAATTATAAAAGTATAATTTTTAATGAATGCACAACTCTTCTTAAAAATTATGTTCAATAAAAATACATGTCAAAATTTCAATGATCCAAAAAAAAACAAAATAAAACACTCAAAATATAAATTAAATATAATAAAATATTAGGAAATAAAACTCAACTGGCATTAATCAATTTTCGGAATATTTAAAAAGAAAAACTAATATAAATTTGAAAATATTAAAAATACAAAAAAATACAAACGAAAATTTTTAAACTTAAGAATATACAAAAAAAAAAAATATTTAAATAAAAACAAACAAAACAGAAATTAATTAAAAATCATGTTTTAAAACACTACATAAGAAAAATAATAATGAGAAATAAAATACAAACTAAAATTAAACTATAGATGGCGCATTTAAAATAAAAATTTAAAAAAATAACAAAAAAGAAAAACGAAAAAAATTAAATTGTTAAAAAATATATCAAACACTATAAAAAAAAAATAGAATACAAAATGTTTTATTTAAAGGAAAAATTATTTTTACAGAGCAGCAGTAAGGAACTAAATAGAGATCTCCCTCCCACGACATTCGGTTCTCCGCACCGGAGGGACACTGGTGTGAATCTAACGAACGACGAACGTCAATCCAACAACGGGTCTTACAGACCTACAATAACAACAAATAGAGATCTTTGGAAATTTATAAGATTTTCATAATTATATAAATTTTTATATTCTGGTATTGTATAATTTTATTTTTCTATAGATAAATTGTCAGTTCTTTATGACAATTTCAATTTAATTTCGCTTATTTTTAAGTAAAATAGTATTTGGTAGCTCATTAAAAAATTTAATCTACAATAGCGAAATTGTGGTTCATAAATGTGAAACGAAAATTAAAAATAATTCTTTGCATAATTACGAACTCATGAAATAAATAACTTTCACTTGAGAAAAGGAAATTATTTTTTAATTAATATAGTTTAGTAAGATTAATTCATTTTGATGATTTTGACACCCAATTTATTAAGGTTTAACTATTAAAATGTATAATATTTTTCTAGTTATAAACAGATTGCAACCCACAGCGTCAGTGATGGTAAATCAGTACATGTTACACATTCGGATTATACTATCACTTAAAATAATCATTTTCAATTCAAGTACTATAAAATTTAAAACACCAGTATAAATTGAATGTTATATATAACATATATTAATAACAAATATTACAAATTTTCTTTACATAGCTTAATTTTATTCAATATTTTTTCTGCTTAAAAAATTATAAATCAAAAATTATTTTATTATTAAAAATTCTTATTTGCATTATTATTATAATTACTTTATTACCTATAATTCATATAATATACAACAACAAAAACACTTACTAATCACTTGACCTACGAATTACAAATAAAAATATTAGTTCAAAAAAAAAAATCCTTAAATTTACATATAATATAATTCAAAAATTTGATAACGGAGTTTCAGTCCAAAATAATTATATAAAATTTTTTTGAAAATCAATAAAACAATAAATTGATTAATTTATAATTAAAGAGAAAATATAAATTTTTGATAATTTCTAAACTGTCCTAATTTATATTAGATTTTCAATTGTCCATCATTTTAATTAAACGCACAAAAAATAGGTATTTAATTTACACAATAATGCATAACTATGTTGTAATAATGATTATAATATGAGTAAGTAGTAACCATTTTTTATGCTTACAATAATTATTCAGCATTTTCATTTTATAATTCCAATTATATATAACTGAATTCTCATTTTATAGGACTGTAAAAATTTATAAAACTTGCTATTTACTACGTATTCGTAAAATAGATATAAAAATTCATTTAATATTTTACTTATATTTTTAGTTTTTTAGTTTTTTTTTTTTGGTTGATTATCAATTTTTCAATAAATTTTCTTTATAAATTTATAGCAAGTTTATCTTAAAAACTTACAAAAACTATAAAAAAAAAATTATTTGGTTTTTTTTTTTTCATAAAAAATTCTTATAATATAAAAAATTTGTTGAATAAGAAAAATTACAACAAAAAAAAATTTTTGTATAAATAAGAAAATAATTTTCTTATAACTTTTGTAAAAAAGAAAAATCAAAAATTACAAAGATTGTATATAAAATAAAGTATCAAGACATAAAACAGTGCTGAATTGGAGGGTTGCTTATTTTGAATTTATGTTATGTTTTTTGTTATGAAGAGCTATTTTAGTGGTACTTATTACTAGAATATATCAAAACATTATTGGATTATTTTTACATTGGTCTATCACGTATCCTGTATAACGTTTTAGGAACTTTGGATATTCTCTTTTATAAACAGCACGTAATACTGATGCTGGTGCCCAACCTCCCGGATTAACTACAAAAAAAAAAGATTATATACATTAATAAAAATAATTATAATAACGTAAAATAATTAAAAGCTTACCGACTGAACAATATGTAATTTTACATGATAAATCATCACGAGTAATTGGTCCATCTAATTTTGATTTATTTACATATGTTTGACAAACTAATATTACAGTTAAAAATATTCGAACACATTTGCCAGTATTGGGCTATACATAAAAAATTAATAACAATTAATATTTTTGGAAAATATATTATCAAATAAGAATTAATTACATACCGGATAATCTTCATGATCCATTGAATTATTACATACAATCCATGTGTCATGGGCACCTAAATCTTTATTATCATTTATTTTTCTCATATGTGACCAAAATAATGCATCTCTTTGACTAGCTGGCCAAACACGTTTATGTGTTTGTAAAAAAACTAATGTATCTGGTGATACTTTTTCTAAAATTGTACAATCCTCAAGTGTAGCTAAAATAATTAAATACAATTATATATAAATTTTTGTAATATAATTATTATATACTTACTTTCCCAATCATTTCTATATTCGGGTACAAAGAAAAAGTGACACATTTCTCTAGCTGTAACACCTTTAACCATATGACATGCTTTAAGTGGATCTATAACCATACCATTTACTTCTTCTTCACGTTTATACATTTTCATTTCACCTTCATCTGCAAATAATTGCCAACCATTACCACCTTGTCCAACACCCTCACGAGCATAATGTAATTGTTCACCACATACTCTGTCAATCTACAAAAAATAAAAAACCATTAAATTGAGATGTTGTTAAAAATAATATAGAAAATCATTAACACTTTATGGGAAATCGATGGAGTTTGCGACAATCCCAATGCTATTTTATTTGTAATCAAATAATTGGCATTATGCAGTTTATACAATTATGATAACACTATAGATGTTATATATACAAGTGCTTACTCCAAAGTTCTACATAATTGAGCAATGGATTAAAACAAACTATTGTTTTCTTATGGTTGGGATTGACAGTAATTAAAATAATTGTTTTATTAATTTTATATAATAGGTTAATAGGTTATTATACAAGTAATTGAAGGACGGAAAGATGTATTTAATATTTACCTCAGGCCAGAGACGATGATTTTTTGCTAGTGCGCCGGTACCAAATTCTTCAGTTTTTTCGTCATTTTCTATTTGATTATGTGAACTACCGACACTTATTTGAGACTGCAACAAAATAAGTAAGAATAATATATATTTTTATGGTGATTTTTTAATTTTAATTTAATCATATTCCTTGACCTATAAATTCTTTTTCGTATTCAGTACAACATTTTGCAGTTTACATATTTCTTTATATTTCGGTTGGATTTAAATCTTTCGAATTTGATATACTTTTAATTAAATATAATAACTAAATCTTTTCATTTGTATATTTTGTATTTTATAATTTAATACTTATACAATTTCTATATATAATTCCAAAATATTTGAAATTTAATTTTTAAAAAAAAACGAAATTTATATACTTTCAAACTGATTTTTTATTCCATACCAAAAACGAAATAGTAAATCGGTAATAATCTTGCATAGTGTTTATAGATTTTCGTCAACTAATTGATCCGTAAACGTACACAGAATAGAATTTATTAAATTATTATTCATTTGAAACAAAAATTTAAACATTAAAACTCATTATTTTACTTAAGATTTTATAATTTTTTTTAAAAAACAAACAATTTTATTAAATTTGGAATTCCATAATTAATTATATAGAGGGCCTGTCCTACTAGACTTTTAAAGAGTTTTAATAACTTTTTTTGTTTCTACAAAATTGGTAAGAAATATACCCTGATAAAATTATGAAGGACAGAAAATTTATAAAAAAAAAAATTAACAGAAAACAAAAATCAAATAAATTTAAATTTTAAATGCCAAAAAAATTGAGATAAATAGAATAATAAATATCGATTTTTGTAATAAATATTATTTTTTTTAATAAATAGTTAATTGATATTAAGAATTAGGAACAAGTTTCTATATTTTAGAATCTTGTGTCACTTTTTGCAACGTAAAAGTCATTACCACTTTTTTAAAAGTCTATTAGAAAAGGCCCTTAAATACTATGAAAATAATAAAAATTATATTTCAAATATATAAAAATGTGTGGAAGTTTTTTTAATAAATTTTTCATTAATGTTTCATTCTTCAAATAAATATTTATTAATTTAATATTTTCTTCAAGAATTTTTCAAATGTTTTCAAAATATCTCAGTAACTACCAAAGAAAATATTTACCAAATTACCAAAGAAAATATTTAAAAAAAGTCTTTTTGAAAATTTATTAAAAATAACATTTCTGTCTACCTGTTGTGTTTGAAACTTTAATTTAACTCTTAATTGTCTGTCTTCCTCAATTTTATCTAAACCTGTTTCAACAGCATCAAAAAATTCATCCTCTGGAAGTGTTGAATGTGGTCCTTCCTAGAAAAACAAAAAAAAAAAATATTATATAATTTGAATATAAATAATTTTTCTGGTTAATCAAATATGTCCACAATATTAAATAGTAGAATTTATGGAAATTTTTATAAAATTCACAAATAATATGTAACCAAAATAAAACTTGTAATAGATGTAATTAAATACAGTGAATAAATATTGCAATGATTTTATTTGGAAAATACCATCGATAATTTAGAAAGTTATTATGAATTTGTATCAAAGGTTTTTTTTTTATTATTTTTCTACTGTAGCCCAAAAACTTATATATAAATTAATATTGTAATCACGCAAAATAGAAAAATAAATACAAATTAATAATATTTATTTACCACATAACTAAAACAAAAAAAGGTCATATGTCGGAAGTGATATGGAATACAATTATTTTTGTTTTTGTTTAATTACGTACTTATATAAAAATTTATTGATATATAAAATTATTACTACATCTCACATTAATGTTTACACGTCTGTAGTGGACCTAAAATGCGGCATACTGTATGTTAAGACGGCAGTGTCGAAATAAATTTTAAACGAACATTTTCTTTACTATATTCTGATGAATGATGCAATATGAATTAAATTCTTATCCGAATCCAATTAATTTTAATTAAAATAGTCCATAATTTATTAAAAAGAAAATTCAAAAGAATATTATTTATTTAATATGATGTAATGTTGCAAATTGCTAATTTTTATGAGAAATGTAAATACTATTAAGCCTGCTTTATAACTAAAGTAAAGCACGTAAGAACTGTAAAAATGGTTAAAAGTTAAAATGTATGAAATAGTTTTGGAATATTTTTAACAACTGTGGAGTTTGTTTTGTTTCAGTGGGTTGAATTCAGTAATGTTGTACGGAGCGGTAACATGGGCAGTTAATAAAACAGAAACAAAGAAAATTAATGTGTTTGAAATGTGTTTGTTCCGGAATATCCTCCAAATCAAATGGAATGATCAAATAACCAATAAATCGTTCCTAGAGAGAAATAAAGCATTTACTTATTTACTATCTCAACCATTCTTTATATTTCTAATTAATTATAAATTGGAATTTAATTATCATGTTAAGATTAAAAGAGAACAATTTCGTTTCTTTTATTGTTCAGAAAATTTATGATAGCATAGTATATACACATAACTTCAAATGTTTGGGAAGCCAATTTCGAAGAAAAAATTTTACGCGTGTGTTATCAAAACTCTATTTTTTTAAGGATTTCATCTCAAGATAAATTATCCAGCCAGCTCACTTTGGGAAATTATATACTTTTATATAACCTGGCTCCGACCAATTCATGAAATAAATTTAAATTTGTCGGTTCAGTTTGGTTATATCCAATGCTCTCTAATCCTGTGTGCAAAAATTAATCTTCCTATATTTACTAGAGTCTTGAAAAGGCAATAAAAGACAGAAATTAAATTTATATTTTACTCATTATTTTTAAAAAAATGACAGACCAAAATAGTTTTCATTAAAATAAGAAAAGAAAGAAACAATAATTTGTGGTTTCATTATAAATATATAGTAAATAATTATTTACATTCATAAATTGAAATTTATATTGAAAATTACGTAATAAATTTACATTGTTATTTAAGTATTAATATCAGAGTTTGTACAAATATTTAGCAAAAAATTGGGAACCTCTGAAAAATCACTATTCCAAATACCCCAGCGACGAAATTTCCATTTATTAAATAAAAGATATTAAAACCTCGTAAAAACAAAATTCACCAAAAACAAAATACCCCGAATTTAAACATCAGCAAGCCCTCCATTTTTAAATTGGGGGATTTTTGGGGTATTTTTTTTATTTTTTGTAATATATTCTTGTTATAATAAAACAAACTATGAAAATTTTGTACCGCCAGATTTGTATCACTCAAAATTTTAAAAAAAAATGAGGGATTTCCTACAGGGGGATTGTAACCTGGAGAATTTTCTCCTTGATGAATTTTAGATTGGGGTTTTTGTCTTGGTGGATTTTAGAACTGAGTATTATGACCCCTACCCAAAAAATTCATCTAAATAAAAAATATAATATTTCCAAATTTGATTTACAATTTAATTTCTTTACAAAAATGATAACTATTCGTACATATTTTATTAATATTATAGAAAGAAAATTTCATAATTTTTCTTTTTCTGTATAATTAAAATATTTCAATTTCAAAAAAATACTAAGCTAGTTACAATTTATAATTAAAATATTAAAATTTTATTTCGGAAATTATTTTCCAATTTAAAATTTAATTATGAAAACTTATTAGAAATTTATAAATACACATAAATAAATTCATAATTATTTTGCAATTTTTTTTTGATTCATTTTGCACCTAAGTGATAATTAAAATCATTTTAAAAAATTGAAGATTTTGCACCCATAAAAAAAAACTTAAATAAATATTATTTCAAAAATTTCATAAACTTTACGGTCAGCCAAAAATATTTATAGTTGTTATGGAGTAATAATTTCAATTAATTAATTACACGTTTTTTTTCAAGTCTTATTCGTTATATTATTAAATATTTTGATTAATAAATGATATTGAAAATTAACGAAAATATTTCAATACAATCAAAAAAAGTTGCTAACATAGAGGGATTAGATAACTCGTAGTGTTTCTAAGAGTTTTGTAAAAAAAACTGCAAATTGTTAACAATTTCAGTATAATTTATATCATTTCGGAACATGTACTAAATTTTAAATCTGTTAAGACATCAAGAATTTATTTCATAAATTTGGGAAATTTTAATAAGGATACCAAACCAAAAATTACTAGATCAGAAAACTAAACTGTGTACTTCATACAAAACGAGTACACATTCGATATTTTTGGAATCTCCAACCTAATAAGCGTTAAGAAATATTGGTTTGAGCAAAATTTATTTATTTGAACACTTTTTCCATAGTAACAGTTCATAAATATTTTATAACTAAATAAAATATTTTACTATGAAATAAATTAGTAATTTTCCATTACAAATTTTAATATTATAAATATTATTCATAATTTACTTTAATCTTATTAGAAAAATCACTTAAAAAATAAACCAATACTAATAAATAAATGGAACAAACTAATAGAAATAAAATATACCAGAAATTCATATATGCAGCAATAACCGACTGGCTATAACTATTTAAATGCATGTGTTCTAATTCCTTTTAATATTTATGAGCTGTTTTTATTTTATTTTTTTTTGTTACAATTAAAGTTTTCATTATTTTTTTGAACAGCAATTTTAAATATATAATTTTCTTTTTCGCATAAATGATAATAATAGAAAATTTCTATAAAAAGAAAAAAATTCAATTTATTTGATTAAATGAAAATTTTTCTATTTATGCCAACACATTTGTCTAGTTGCCAATCCTTTTTATTGCGAAAAATCGACATTCAAATAATAATTACGATACAAAAAATATATACATACATAAACACAAAAAAATACCAAATTTTTTTTTATCAAATTAAATATAGGGAAGATAAAAATTAATACATAAAACATACCGAGTTTATACATAAAATTGATGAGTGGGTGAATAAGTTCAATGCCTCTTTTAGAGTTAATTATAGTAAACCAAAAATTTGTAAATCTAAAATTACTTTTTATTGAGTTAATATTAAAAATGTTGTCCTTAATTCGTTCAGGTCAATAATTTAAATAAAATATATAATTTGCTATAAGTTAAATTGCGTCACCCTGTATAAGAATATTTCATTTTAATATATAGAAAGAAACCTTGGAAAAATATTCTAAATAATTTGCATATTTGTCATTTAGAAGCAGTTGACAGAAAAAAATATTTTTCAATAATTTAGTGATAAAAATTTTGAAATAAATTCGATTAAATATTACTCGTAGCATTTAGAATTTAGAGATATAAATGCTCACAAAAAATAAAAAAAAACATATTTATATATAGTGATTTATAGAATTTTTGAACAATATTGTTTTTCCTATTTGAAAATTATTAAAATGTATTAATTAAATATTGCTACGACATTTATTTTCTATTTCTTTTTAAAATTTTCAAAATCAATATTTAACATTCTAGTGAAATATAAACAATACAAAGAATTGTAATTATAACTTTTAACAGTTTATTTCATTTTAATTTAAAACTGCGGAAAAAGTCTCATTAAAATTGAAAACATCTGTTGAAATAAATACAAATTAAGATATAAAAAAAAGTAATTACTAATCAATATAATAACATAATAAATTCCAAATATAAAACACAGAAAATAGTATATTAATACAAATCTTAATACGAATATATTCATCTCATTTTATCGGTTATCCCATATTAGATTCAATTATGACATAACTACGATTATTATCTAATTTTTACCGGATGTATGCTAAAATATATTAAAACCGAATACATAAATTTATATTCATAATTAGCGAAATATCAAAAAAAAATTATTCACAATTCCACAAATTTAATAATAGTTATTTATATTATATTTAATATAAATTCTCCTATTTCGGTCAAATTGATGAAACTTACAAATTTATTCCGAATTTTCAATCCTTTAACAAATACAGCAACTGATGAAGGCATTTTTCTATGCTGTTGCTGTTGCTGATGATGATGATGATGACGTCGTTTTAATCCCAAATCGAACATTTAATAATAATAAAAAATATTCTAGTGGCGCCAAAACAAAAAAATTAACAAAACACCAAATTTAATGGCAAAAAAATTAATAAGGTTTTTCAATACGCATTAATTAATTTTCCGAAATTGATCACACCGCAAAATAATTAAAACAAAAAAACTTCTTTTCTTTTTCATATATAAATAAAAGATTTTTTTTTTTTTTTTTTTAATTATATTTTTACCAAAATAAAATAATAAAATTGATAAATAATATTGCGCGAACAAAAATAAAACGAAAACAAAATTATTTTTCAACTTTACTAAATGGAAGTTAACTTTTGACTGAATCATCTGAATCAACGATACTAAACAGTGACTCATTTATGTTTCCATATAGTAAATGAACGATGGTGAACTAGAGAAGAAAATGGTTTTTATGATTACGTAGTGTTATTTATATGTATACAATTTAAAATATTGTGGAGAATTGGATCAAAAGCTTTTCTCTCTCTCTCTCTCTCTCGTTTGTTTTTAATGTTTATATACACAAATTTAATCATAATATTTTTTTCAGCATAATAAATCTAAACCATGAATGAAATCATAACAATCTTTTTGTTATAAATGTAACAACAACTAAAATATATGTATAAAAACAGTAGAACTGAACACATTCAACATGTAAAACATAATTAATTTAATTTATAATGTGACGATAAACTGAAAGAATGTATCGTTCCGTCCATTATGTTAAAACTTTACTTTTATAATGAATATCTAAATTACGAAATAATTAGGCCAATTTTATGGTAAAACATATAAAATTTATTGGACATATCAGAGGTTCGTGTTAATGGAATATAAATAGAACCAATCTGTAAAAATAGTATTACATTTTTAATATTATATATATAATTTTCCAATTACATCATTTTTATAAAGTAGTTTAAACAATTTTTTTTTTGAAATAAATATAAAATTCGGAATCATAACATATTCTCTGATAAGAGATAGCTACTGCGAAATCTAAATTATTCATTATTTAAAAATAAATATGAATTAAAAATATAAAACAATACCAAATTCTGAATTACAAAATAAAATAAAAATTAATATCAAGGTTCCAATTAAAATTTATACAATATAAATATTGGTAAATTTTTAGTTATATATATTTTTCAAAATCAATTCAATAAGAAATTCATTTAGCGTCTTCATTATGATTACTTTTTAAATGATTGACTTTTCAAGGACTGACGGTGAAAAAGTATTATAAAAATTTAAACTATGTTTGGTGGTTTTCGTTGATATTAATAAATCCAAAACGAAACTTAATATTATTTTTACATAACCATGAAATAAATATTCTATTTTTTGTGTAAAACTATTAATTTATAAAATCATGTATACATATTAAAATTTTGATGTTAAATAAGATTATGTATGTTTAGGTTACCATTATTCCAAAAAAATTTTGCATGTAATACTATAATTTACAAACGAGTTTAATATTTTGGCTATATCACTTAATTAAACAAAAATTATATACTAAAAAAATGTAAGATTACATTGACGGTTCAATCTATAATCTTGGCACTTTTGAACTTCTTTCAAATTTTGAACATGATGAACGTAATTTTTCGAAGAGGGTTGGGGAACTGGTATCTCATGTAATGCTGGTCAATGATCCATAATGTGTTTGTGTTTGTTTCGGAAAAATCAGATGATTTTTTGGGGGTTAGAAAGTGGGTTGGGTACGTAATCCTACTAAAAATATCCCGATTCTAAAATCCCGATTCCAAAATCGCAAAAAAAAAAATCTCGAAAAAAAAATCCTGAAAAAAAAAATCCCGAAAAAAAAAATCCCGAATTTCAAAATCCCGAATGGCTGTGCAATTTTAGGTCTTAAAAATCGCGCGATTTTTAAGACCAAAAATTGCACAGCCATTCGGGGTTTTTAAAATTCACACACTAATGGTGTTACACGAATTGAGAAAATCATTATTGCCTGAAATAAACTGGATTTTGAAATATTAACCGTAATTCAAAAATTAATTATTTTTGGTAAACAAGTGTAGACTTTTATAAATCCTTTTAAATTAAAAAATTGCTATAAAAATTCATGTTAGAATTTTATTATTTTTTACTTGTACTTTTTATTGTCTGCAATGCAACTCTAATTGTATTTAATGCCATTATTATGTATATATTTATTTTACTATTATTACTAAATGTATTTTTATATATTATGTACATTTTTATTTTTAAATGAATTAAATATATCTTATGTAGTATTAAAATGAATTTTCTTTGATAATAATTTAAAAAAAGGTTAAAAAATACAAGAAAAATAAACAAAATCTAGAACAAAAATATATAAAAAAAATTAATAAAGAGGAACTAAAAAACTGCACCACGTTTAAGGCAGCAAAAAATTCTGGCCAGCACAAAATTTTTCGAGATTTTCGGGATTTTTCGGGATTTTTTTTAAAAGATTTTTTTTTTTGGGTTTTTTTTTTTGTAGAATATTTATTTTCGGTATTTTCATTTTCGGGATTTATAAAAATGAAGGATTTTGACATTTCGGGATTTTTTCAGCTGGATTTCGGACCACTCCCTTAGAAAGTATCTCGGATTTGGGTTGGGATACTTTTAGTTGGTTTGAAATTCTTATAACGAGAATAAGCAAAACAGGCCACCTAACAGACGGAAATTGTGAAACCAGAATGTATTTTGTTTGTACTAGTACAAGAAAAAATAAATGAGAGCATATTTTCAAAAACAAATATAATAATTTAGATTATAAATAATTATATATAATTATTATGTAATTATTTATTTCTTAAATTAATATGTATTTTTAATTTCTTAAGAGCTTGAAATAATTATAAATAAATTTAAATATTATTTATATTAATCTCATTTTGCTTGTAGTAAAATTCTTTGATTTAATTAATTTAATATTTTGTATATTTTTCAGATCATAACGAAAATTTACAAAATATATGAAACCGATATACAAACTATAAGTTTTGCACAAATAAAAACCATATAAGTTCAATTATTTCGGTCAACAATAAATCATTCAAACAAACATTATTACGACGATATTACACCAAGTAAATCTGGAAATATAATATACTAAAAATTTTGCATAGAATAACAAATTTGATATTACATAATTTCACTTGAAAAAAAACCGGCAAACCGCACAACGACCTTGAGTGCTAACGAGATTGTAAACTGATCAAAGACTGTTTATAAATATTGCACAAAATTTAAAATTATATAATAGTGATCTTTTTTCATTATTAAAACTACTTTCAAATATATAATTACTAAAAATTTAATATTCACGCAACTTAACTTTTACTACAGCTACTGCTACAGAGTGCTTTTAATATGTTGACATTCAACTGTAGAATTGTTATTACATAAAATTTCTTCATACTTTTTTAATAAGTTTTTTATTACATGAATTATAGAAATTATAAAATAATTACATATAGACTGAATTCCGGAATTTTATATTATTGCCGATTTTAATTTTAAATATTTATATTTAATACTAGGAAATATATAAAATTTGCTGTTTGAAACCGAGAATTCTCGATTTATTAATATACCTATACATAAACGTAATTTGTATTAAATTCGAATTATTAAAATATAAATATGCGTAGCTTTTTCCGAATGACTTAATTCATACAGTTTGAAAATATCTTATTACAATTTTATAAATAATAAATGTCCACATTATAGAAAATTTTATTCATTTTATATTTAAAATTTATTGTCAATATCTGCGGGATAACTAACTACTTTATATTATATCGACAATTCCAATTCTGAATAATTATAAGAAAATAACAGTAAAGAAATAATTTTAATCTTTTGTATAAGAAAAGTTATTTCCCCCAAAATTTCAATCTTATCACAACCACAAGGTTTAACAAATTAAATTAATTTTATTCACTATGTGAGTCATTATATTTTCTAGTGATCTTTTGAATTAAATTAATTTAATATGTAATTTTAAAATTAATTCTACATATTTCATTAAAATAATAATATTTTTATACATATACTTAATTTAATTATTCAATTTATTCAATAATAATGACCTTCACTGAAATTACACTTATTAGTTACTTTTATTTTATCTTGTCATAAAACGAGTCATTCAACTTCTTATTTTGGGTAAAAAATAAACAAAATTTGTTTTTATTACGTATTTTATATAGCAAATTAACATCCAAAATAAAGAAATCTTATTTAGTTGTTGCATTATTCTTGTTTTTATTTATTTCTGGCGCAACAAGTGTCAAAATAAATGTAAAACTTGTGGTATATTTTAACATAATAATGTTATACAACAATAAGCAAAAATACTTTCACTTTTCATTTTAGAATTATTAATCTTTTTAAATAGAGCACGCGATTGTAAATTTGTATATCTTATTTAAAACTATTTTTTTTTATTATTATTATTAAATTTAAATAAATTGACCAACAAAAGAGACAAAATTTCATTATCAGTTATATTGCAATAAAATAAATAAAAATATATTTCGTCTTGCTTAAACAACGCACAATACAAATTGTATTGTATACAATGAGGTATAGTATGATTTTAGGAAATTAAATTTAATTTATTCGCCATTATAAACTATTTCTTTATTAATTGAACACATGAACTTTATGTGAAATTGATATATTCTAATAATATTCATAAATTAAGAAAAATGGAATTTTCAAGTCAAATTAAATGATCTTTAAATTAATTCAACTTTCAATTTTTATAATGGAGTATGTTTTTTCTAGCATACATAATCAATTCACGATACTTATAATATACTTATAAACACAAAATGATGATTTTTAATTATGTAATTAAACTTACCTCATAATCTGGACCTGGATATGATGAATTCTTAATTTTATCCAATTCATATTCATATTTACTGAAAATATTACAATATAATTAAAAAATCTTTTTTTTAAATTTCTCAATATTACTTAATTAATTCGTCTGCTCTTTTTCTCTTTTCAATTTCTCTATCTAATCTTTTTTTCCAAATTTCATCTCTTTGAGATATTATATCTAGGCAATGCTGTAAAGTTGTAATTACACCAGCTGTTGTAGCACGAAAAGTAATTGATTCACCCTTAAAATAGTAAATGTATACGTTAATTTTATTTTTAAATTACATTTGTTTGTTGTACCTTAAAATCAGTTGCTTTTAAACCATCACCTAAATACAATGGATTGCTATCATTTGTATTAATTTCAGCACAAGCATCAAAATATCTACAACAAAATAAAATATTTTTAATTATGAAATTTTTATTTTCTATTCGTTTATATTATACCTTTGTAGTGTTTCAATTTGACCATATAAGATATCCTTAAAGGTTTCTATTTCATTAACTTTTTCCCTAAGATTACGATGTGATCGTTTCAGACTACTACCACTAGCAGTTGACATTGAATTTGACTGTAATGATAATGTACTGCCATGTCTCTTTAATGAATATCCATCAAGGTTTGAAATATCAGTTTTATATGATTGTAAAACATCAATCCAATTTGTTTTATCTTCTGGCGTTTCAGCTCTTAAATACCAAACATTATTATTTACAGCAACATCAAATCGACATTCATCAAATTCATGACTCTGTAATAAATTAAATATAAATTTTTATAAGAAACAACTATAAATTAAACTTATTTTTTATTGCTGGTCGTTTTATGACCTGATAATAATTATGATATTTAATATATACTTACTTTAATAGTAGCCTTATGTAATGTAATCGTTCCGCGGCATCCGAAATCACTTTCACTCTCGCTTTTATAGTATGATAAAGTACCATCTTTTAGAACAATATATCTAGGTTGCCAGCCATGTATATAATTTGTCCATTTACTTAAATATCCTCGCAATTCCGCAGTATTATCTAAATACTCATTTTCGGAATCACTATTTGAATAATTTTGTTGGTCAGCCATTAATTAAACTTAATCAATTTGATTTTTTTATTATTGTGATTTTATCTTGCTGCAACGCAATAATACTTTAGCAGAATGTATAAAATATTTTCAAATTAATAACATTAATCATAAATATTTGAAGAACCTGTAGCGGAAGGCAAAAAAAAAAAAATATTATGTACTATTTACTATAAAATTTGTAATCTTCCCAAATTCTTTTAGTTTTCGATGAAATTACTTTATACTAATGAAATTATCAAAATTTTTAGTAAAAATACACTCTCTCAATATTTTATTATTATTTAATTTCAAATTGTTTTTTTTTTTTCAACATATTTTTATATTTTTATTTTAATGAATAAAATTGCGCTGCCGCTGTCATTGTCAATATGTAATAGTGTGAAGCTGTGAAGTTGGTAACAACTTATTCAGGAGTACGTTCAGTAAATGCTTTTAAATATTTACTCCTATTCATTTTCAGAATTTTTCATATCAACTTAAATGGTTTATGTTTATACGTTTATAGATTGATTAGTAGTGCTCTCCGAAAATAAAAATAATTGAATATAAAAAACCTTATTATGATGCGAAACACCAGGATGAATGGAACGCCCTGCGAATCTCCGTGTTAAAAATGGAAACAAATACGACCGGCTTCTTTTCTGATTCCTGTCTTTTAAAATTTTACATATAACTTTTAATACTGATTATTTTTTACAAGCAGGCATCCCGAATAATGTCTAGTACCCGAGTTTTTTAATAACAATATATGAAATCATACATATTGATATTATATGTATATAAATTTCTTTGAAAAGTGCACTTAATATGTACTTGCAATTTTGGCGTACGGAATTCGTAAAATATAAATCTGTTGAATTTGAATTGATTACGAATCGGAACTGTTTTTAATTTATTGGTGGAATTCCTAAATCTAGGCGCCGAAGGAAATATGTTTGCATTAGTATTGGTAAATATTTGCATTTTGATTTTTATCATAAATCATAAAATGTTTTGACAAGAAAAGTTCGTAAAATTACAAGCTTCTGAAAAAATAATTAATTAAATATTCATAAACAAAATATTTTACTGCATTAATACTAAAATAATTTAGAATTTCCATACTTTAAGTTTTATATTATTCAAAAGAAAAACAATTTAAATTCATTTAATGAAGTTTAAAGAAGCCATCGCCAAATAAAAAGGTATAGTATAGTTCGTTACTACTATTTATTATCTACAAAGTGAAAATATTTTATTTTTTTTTGGATTAAAATAGAACGCACTTAGAAATTTTTGTTATAATTCAATACCAAAAAGTATTACTTATAAATTAATTTACTTGGAATAAATATATGTGCATTTTTAAAACATTTTTAACAAAATTGGTTTTTTGAAAATTAAATAAAATGAAAATTTATTTAACTTGTATAATATGATATAATTTTCTGAGAATATTTTATAATTTTGTTTACGTAAACATTTAAAAAAATAAGAAAAGAAATTGCTAGTTTTTTTCGTGCATTCAATGCGGATATTCTAAGAAATATTAATAAAATTTATGCAAAATTATATTTTGAATAATTATAATAAAATTTACAATAATTATTCTTTATTAGTAATATTGTTACATTTGAAATATAAATATAATAATAGATTGGCTACTATTGACTTTGTTACTTAGAGTTCATACATGTTTTTTGTTGTTGTGATAATGACTGATAACTTTGATAAAGTGCTACATTTATTTTAAAAACGAAAATGTAAATTTAATAAACGTAAGAGATTAATATATAAACAAAGATTAAACAATAATAAATATTGGAGTAAGATTGTACAATAGGATCTTCCATACAACATTGTTACATACGAATAATCTAATCTAACTCATATAATTAATTGCATGTTGTCAAATCATATAATGTACCTTAAAATAATTTAGCAATATAAAATGTTCGAACCGAATACATCAATTTTTAACGTATGTAATAAAATATAGTTTGTTTTAAATAATGGCAGGAAATAAATCTACGATACGGCATATTAAATGCGTTTTCCTTCATATAATAAATATTATACCTTATGTAACTGCTAACAAAAAAAATTATCAGTTGATAATATCACAGTCTAACGCCGTAATTAGCCAGGTATATAAATGTTAAAACATATTTTTTTGTTATCAAAATTTACAAAACAAATACAAATTCGTATTTTTGGAAGTATTTATTTATTTACAAGAAAAATTTATTTTATACTAATATAATTTTTTAAATCGCCTGATTCCTGACTTATAAGAATTAATAAGTTTTCCAAATAAATTTTCAAGAGACTGTTTGTTATTAATTTCCGAAAAACTTGATTAATAATTTTCAATATTTATTCTTAGAATATATAATTAATTAATAAATAATAATACATATTTAAATTTTGAAATAATATTTTTAAAATAATCTTTTCGTAGAAGTTTACAACTGATATTTATTTTTTATTGTTTCTGTTAAAAATTATAAATAATAATTATTGTGATATGCATACTGCAAAACGGAAATACCCCTCATTCATAAATTAAGAATTGTATATACATTTTTTTATATTAATTTATTTAAATTTTTATTCTCCTTACGTAACAGGATGATGACAACATGGTAAATAATTTATTTGTAAATCTTATCAACTGATAAGGTATACATCATCATCTACAGAAGAAAAAAAAAACATCAAAAAAATATAATCAGAAAATGAATATTTAACTTAACAATTGAAATTAAAAAAATAAACCTAACAAAATTGTGCAATACATAAAAACTAACTCTTAAGAAATATAAATATATTAAAATGGCCATAATAAATCAAATTTTTAATTATAAATGTAAAGAGTTTATTGATATATCACATCATAAAGACGCAACATGTGAAGATATTTGTATTCGATTATGTAAACAAATTGGTATAGCACCAGCAACACGATTATTATTTAGTTTAAGAATATCGGAAACAACAAATTGGTTATCATTATGTAGTCCATTAAAACAACAATTAAAATATGAATTTCGTATCCGCTATAAAGTACCACAATTATCACGTTTAAAACGTTTAGATGAAATAACATTTGATTATTATTATCATCAAGTACGTTATGATTTAGTAAATAGTAAAATTGCTGAAATTAAATATCCAACATTAAAGGATAATGTACTTGGTTTAGGTGGTGTTGATATGTATATTGATATGATGGAATTAAATATAACAATTGAAGAATTAGAAAAAAATTATAAAAAATATATACCAAAAGAATTAATTAAAAATCATCAATATTTTGCTAAAAAGAAAATATGTAAAGGTTTACGTGATATTAAAAAGAAATGTCATGATTTATTTTATGTTAAAGGAACATATTTAAATTCAATTGATAATATGGCACCAAATTATTTAAATGAAGAATTTTATGGTAATGCTGAATATTTAGCTGAAGATGAATTAAGAAATGGTACATGTCCAGTAACAATACAATTTAATCCATTACATGAAACTGAACCTGGTTTAAGAGTATTTTATCAATACAAAAATGAGGTATATATAAATTTTTTTAGTATATGTATATAATTATATATTTAAAAAAAAAAATGACAAATAATATTTTTTTTATTTCAATATTCGTTTGCAGTGGAAACATATTGTACGTATTGAAAAAATTTATTCATTATATCGTGAAGGAAACCATTATGTACGTTTTGAAATTAGTGATTTACCAAATGGTTATCGTTTAGAATTTTCACATCCATCTGAAATGGAATCATTTATATCATATGTTACTGGTTATTATCGATTAACTGTGAAATGGATGTTAGATTTATGTCAACAATATGTAACGCCATCATTACAAGATTTAAAAATAATAAAATGTCATGGGCCAATTGGTGGTGAATTTTCATATACGAAAATTCGTGAAAAAAATAATAAACCTGGTAGTTATATAATAAGACAATGTGAAAAAGAATTTGATACATATTATATTGATATAAATACGAGAGGGTATGAAATTAATTATTTATTAATTATAAAAAAGTTTATTTTTAAAATATTTTCTTATTATTTAGCCAACAAACGGAAACATTTAAAATAACACGAGATTGTGACAAATGGAATTTACACATGCAAGAATGTATAAGACCATTTAATAAATTGACTGAATTAGCATTAAGTATTGATACATCATCCGAACATAAATTTCGTATACCACCTTCAGAATATGGTAAGAAATATTTTTAAAAAAAAATTATATAAATTATAATCAGAAATTTGTTTCAATTACATAATTTATATTTCTTTCAATAGATAAACCTCCTCTTTTATTAATATGTTTGCCAAAAAATCAAGTTACAATAAAAAAGACTGTCGGTGATACAATTGAGGCTGAACTACAACGTAAACGAGTACAAATAATTGATCCAAAAATTGATTTGCAATGGTACAAAAGTAAGTTGGTTTAACAGAATGAATTTTGCGAAGATTACAAAGCGTATAATAAATATTTCTTTATTTTTAGATTCTCAAAAAGACTGTGAAGGTGGAAAAATGGTACGAATGACAGCTGATTGGATATTACCAGGTGATATGCATTTAAAAGTAACATTAAAAGTTTTAAAATCAGAAGAAAATGTTCCAGTAAGTATAAAAAAAACTACAGAAAGATTTAAAAGAAGTTTTAATTTTTAATTTGTATTTTTTTAGGAATTTATGAAATTAGCAAATAATTGGAGTAAAATGTATTCGCCGGAATTCCTTAAACTTTATGGTTTAACATTATCAACACCACACACAATGGTTATGGAGTATTCAAGATTTGCACTTAATGAAGTATTGAGCCGGTATAAAAGCCATATTAGTTTATTATGTCTCCTGGAAGCTGTACATGGGCTTGTAAGAGCAATTGTATATTTGGTAATTATTATAGAAACTTTTACTTTTGTTTTACTAATTTTTTAATAATAATTTTATGTAGCAAGAGAATGATATAATTCATGGTTTTATACGATGTTCAACATTACAAGTTGTTAAATTTGATCCAAAATCAAATACATTAGTCGCTAAACTTGCTGATCCAGGCTTTGCAAAACCATATAAAAATGAAGAGTAATTTTAATTATAATTTACTTTAAACTTATAAAATAAATCTTTTGTATTGTATTTTAATTAGTCTCCCTTGGATTCCATTTGAATACCATAAAAATATGGAAGGTGCTAAAAAAGATTCATGTGCTGAATTTTGGGCATTTGCTACAACAGTTTGGGAAATATTTGCCCGTGGTAAACAAATCGATGTACATGGTTCAGATGGTTTAAGACAAAATTATAGTTCATTTGGTGGTATATTAGAAATGCCAGATGAAGATTGTCCTGAAGAAATGTATGAAACAATGCTCGATGGTTGGAGTTATGATCCAGATAAAAGATTTAATCAACAGTTAATTTTTTCCCGGTTGGCATCAATAAAAGAATTAAAATTATCAAATTATTCTCGTGTATCGGATAATGGTTTAGATTATTCAAATACTACATCAGATTCATCATCATTAAGATCAAGAACAAGCAGCAATCGTTCAGCATATACAGAAGATACAATTATTAATGGTAGTAGTGGTAGTGAGCCTAGTTTAAATTCATTTTCAGAATATTCATATGATAAGGCACCATTACTACATAATCGTCACCGTCATAACTCACATAATAGTAATATTGCTGCACATCCAATGTACCCACAAAGTTATTTCGATGAAACACCATCAATTGTCCAAATTACTGATGGTAAAGTTATTTATAAAGAAAAAATTGGTGAAGGTCATTACGGTACTGTGTATCGTGGTGAATTACATTTTAATGATAACAAAGAACCTATACAAGTTGCAATTAAAACATTAAAATCGAATTTCGATCGTAGATCTTTAAATCAAGATTTTATGAGAGAAATTCAAATAATGAAAGTAAGTTTTTGTGGAATTTGAAATCAGTATTTTTAGTGAAACGTAGTTTTTTAATTTTTCAACTAATATAATTTTTTTTTTTTTTTAAAGTCTCTTAATCATCCAAATATTGTAAAAATTATGCGATGGATAGATAAACCTCAAATATCAATTATAATGGAATATATTGAATGTGGATCATTTATTGTATATTTATCATCGAAAAAACCAAATTTAACTAATGAAAAATTATTAAAATTCGCATTAGACATTGCAAAGGTAAAATTATTTACTAAATTTCATTTTATATTTTATTTATTTTAATTTCAATTAAAGGGAATGGATTATTTACGTAGTAAAAGTGTTATTCATCGGGATTTAGCTGCTCGAAATATTTTAGTTGATGGTGAACATGTTAAAATATCAGATTTTGGATTAGCCCAAATAGCTGATTCAGATGGTTATTATTTTGTTAAAAGTGATAGAGAAATTCCAATTAAATGGTAAATATATTTATTCTAATATAAAAAAAATATCTAATTTAATTAATATTTTTCTAATGATAAAGGTATTCACCGGAAACAATTAAAACTAATAAATTTTCATTTCAATCGGATGTTTGGTCATATGGTATAACATTATTTGAAATGTTTTCACGTGGTGAAAAACCAGATTTAGTACCAAATAAAGAACTTAATCAAACCGAAATATTAGATAGATTAGAAAAAGGTGATAGATTGGGTAAACCTTTAATGTGTTCCGATAATGTATATGATGATTTAATGTTGCCATGTTGGCATGAAAATCCTAAAAGTCGGCCAAATTTTAAAGATATCATTGATATTATTGAAATATTTTTAAATGAAAGTGGTGAGTGTATTCAAAAATAAAATAAATAATAAATAAAAAAAATGTATTTATAAAAAAATAATTGTTTATCTTTATAAAAAATAATTGTTAAATTAATTTTCTCAATTTCATGAAAACAAAAATCAACGAAATTTTTTTCATTTTTTAATTAAAAGTAATGTTAAATATTAAATATTAAGTATTAAAAATTTAATTAATAATAAAATAAATATTTTTTAATTAAAATGCATATATACATTATAAAAAAAAAATTAAACTTAAATACTTTTTAAATTATATTAAATATTGTATATATAAAAATATGAATAAATTTAATGTTTAATATTCTTTTTTTGAATTGTCCAAATTGTAAGTTTTGTAATGTGCTTAATTTTAATAATTTTTTCAAATTGTTTTTATTTTAAGAAAAAAAAAACTTGCCTTATAATTTTATAAAGAAAATAAAAAGAAAAAAGTTAATTATTATTCTATAATTCACGTTATGTTTAAATCACTAAACTTAGAATATATTTTAATTATCTGTGTTAAGTAAGAAATATTTTGTTAAATAAATAATAATATTAATCGTCTTAATTCTAAATCTAGAATTGGTTTTTATTTTAATTACATCATTACCGTGCAAACATTTTAGAATAACACATCAAAAATGTTAAAAAATGAAATTATTTCAAATTATTTATGCACTACCAACATTTTTAATGTCCATACTAGCAAATATACAATATAAATATAGAGCACCTAACTAGCTACAGAGCCATGTGGCCATAGGTTTAAATTTAAATTTTTACGTAATAATAACTAGGATGTTTATGGTCAGACTGCTAGTCAGAAATTAACCCTTGGCATAATATTATTTCAAATAAAACTATTATTGTTGTTATATTATATTATATGATATTAAACGTAGTAAAAAATATTTCGGTAAATAAAACACAAAATTAATATATTAATAAAATATTGTTGCTAAATTTATTTCTTATTTTGTCATACAAATTTTTTAAAAACAACCTGGAAAAGCCTCAACTCGATTTTTTCTTAAAACAAATTGAATCTTTCTGTCCATGTCCTCATTATAAATGGATTTACATTTTTCGAAATTTATTCTTCTTCGCACCTGGAGAAGTTTTATGAATGGATAGAACTTTTTTAAATAAATAAATAAATATGTAATTTACCTGAAATGGTTTTTCATAATATCGCGTACGGCGAAATTGATCAAATATTCCTTCTTTCCCTAAAATTCTGTTAAGTACTCTGGAAGCCTCTTCAACATTATTATTTTGTACAAGTACTGTACGTGCAATAAATTTAACATGTCTCATTATTATAAATCTTTATATTTTCAGATTTTTGATGTTTTATTTATTTTCCAAAGTACTTTTTAGAGGTTACAAATTTTAATTCCAAATTGACATTTCAGAGTTTAGTCAAACGTCATATAAAATAAGGGCTCCTGCAGACGAATGATTATAAATATTTTGAGTTTTCTCAAATTTTTAGTCCGATGTATTTAAATTATATTTTGCATATTATAATATATGCAAAAAATTAAGTAAAATAAAACAAATAATATATTAAAGTGTAGTTGATCTTTGTTTATCACTGTGATCGAAATGTTAGTTACACGTACGAGATTCTTTAAAAAATTTATTTTCGTTCTGCCTCTAATTCTTCTTAGTACTATTTTTCCTTAGGGTTTTGTACGTAAATGATGTAACATGTTTTACATCTATGTTTGTGATACTTTCGCTCAAATTTAAATAAGAATTTTGCTATAAAGCCATAAATCAAATTCTTCTACTTTTTTAATTTCACTTTTTTTGGTAATTTTTTACTTTTACAAAAGATGTTCATATAGATAAATGCTGCTCCAACTTATAGAAACCTAGATTTTAGTTCGGTTTTGTTGGTGGCATTACTTTCGATCCATGTACCAAGATATTTCATTTTACTTACTATATTAATAACTTGTTAGTTTACTTTTAGCTGCTCATTACCATCTGGATTTTGGATAAGAATAATATACTTTGTTTGAAATATTTATTTTCTATCCATAAATAATACAATTCTCATTTAATTCTAATTGAAAATCATTGATATTAGTTGTTATTGTTATCACTGGCTCTCTATTTTAATGCATTTAACCGTATCACACATACCAACAATAACGTATTCGTTTTTCGTTATACAATTTCGGTGCTCGTTCAACTGAAAATATTTCGAGTGAAAGTGCTACAGAGAACCCCAATTGTTGAGGACAACTTTTTCAACAGCTAGACCTGTTCAAAACGATCACATGGTTGAGTTCGCGCAAGGATTTAGCTCCAATCTCTTATAAACTATAATTGGTGCAAGAATTATTTCCTTATAAGCTCTAATTGGTGCAAGTATTAGAGGTTAGAGCATTCTAATTTTCAGACAGGTTTATTGCAATATCGAACAGGTCATTCGTGAGATAGAATTTTTCGTCCGAAGAATAAATGCTTGTCAACGTGCTCGTGGTAGACAATATTTCCCCATATTATTTTTCATTCTTAAGTGTACAAGTTTTTACAACAAATTTCAATAAAGAATGACAAATCATAAGTAAATAGTAATTAATAAATAATGTATCGTATCTTATTATAAGTAAATAATGATTATATAATAATTTAATTTATCTAATGGTATACAATATTTTCTTATCAGTTTTGTGATGTAAGTTAATCAATAAAGTTGTTCTCTAATTCTTTTATTCGATCATTTACAATATTAAATTAAGTGTAATAAGTTTATTAAATTTAATTTTTGTTTGTAATATATATGTAGAAAGTAGAAATTAAGTTTTTTATATTACAGTTCCCAATTGAATTTAATGTACATACTTCTGTTACTAATGGTATTGTTTCTTTCTTCTTCTTTTTTGGGAGTTGAGTACTTTTATGAAGAAAAAAAAATCTTTTTTCTTACTTTTGATTTTATTATAAATATTTAGTCTATAATACATAAAAAATAGAGTGAAAAGATTTCTTATTAATAATTCAAAAGATGTTTGCAAGTATTTCCATTGATTAATAAATTAAAACAATTTAAATATTTGATGCATATTATAATATGAATGGAATAATTAATATATTCATATATATTTTGTTTCAAATATACAACAAAAGAAATTAAAACCTATTTTGCAAAAATATAATATAAACAATATAAGCGCCATCTTTACTACCCGAGATGTTAGCCGTTTTTTAAGACATTTCTATTTTTAGAAGTGTATTAATATTAGTAAAATTAAATGTACTAATAAAAACTAACTCTAATTACCGAATAATAATTAGATATATCATATTTATCTCTCTCTAACGATACTCAGGTTTTTATTGTCGACAATTATTGTTCATTTTTCTAAATTATTTACATATTTTTATTTAGATCTATCACGCACATTATTGTTGTTTACTCGTAACTAACTTTGCAAATAAGTCGAAATAATTTACTTGGCGTAGCAATTACAAATTACCATTACTAATTAATATTTTGCTTGCAGCTTGTAGCATACACTTTTTAGAATTATAGCCCGAGCAGAATCAAATTCGTACGCAGCCAACATAAGAACAAATATTTACCGAACACAATCAAAAGTAGTTTTGCTGCGAAAAACCTACCAATTTACACTAACAATATTTTTCTACCTGATATTAATATGACATTTACCAGCGTACTTACGGAAAAAGTTAAAAGTTGGTTAACTTTTTTCTCGATTCTGCGACGAGGCTGCGTTTGTTATTTCATTTCATTTATTTCATTTCATTTATTTCATTTAAAATAAAATTGCTATTAAAATAAAATTGCGTAATGGTAACACTTGTCATATGGCTTTGACTGACAATTTGTAATAATTTTTGATCACAAATTGTTTTCAATTTTCATTCGTAAAATCTCAATCGCAGTTTCAAAATAAAAATAATTTCTTTTCCAAATATTAAATTTATAGTGTTTCTTTTTATTAGATGCATTTAGTAATATTTAAAACCAATCACATTTTTAAAATATGAATTATTTTCGGAATCTCAATAGTGCTGTAGCCGGAGATAGAAAAACAACTTATGTTGTGTTGAATTTTCATAGTAAATATATTTGATTTATTAAGAAGTTGAATAAAAAAAATATATCTAATTTAGTTATTCTAAAATGTATTTATTTAATAACAATATCTTATCTAATATAATAAACATTTTAAAAAACCATATTAAAATTTAGTTAAGTTTACTGCTGCAACAGTAAATATTTAACAGCTGTTTCCTGTTTGCTTGTTTTCTGTTCTGTATATGAAATGAAATGAAATTTGAGAAACAAAACTACGGATTGATGAATATTGCAAGCAAACGCAGCCGAAATTATTTTTTTATTATAATCAGCTGCCAGAAAAAAGATAGGCGGCAAAATTCCCGCCAAAATTGATGATTCAAAATAATCATTCATAGGAATTGTTCATTTAATTTTCATTGTAAAGTCAGCATCTTATAATATCAGATATATTTTTCAAATTTTTTGTGACGATTATAAAATTAAATAAATTTTAATATACCAAAAATAGTATAAGATAATTTGTAATTCAATTATAGGATTATTATCAAGTAAAATAAAAGAAAAATCTGAAGAAAATATGGCATCATCATCAACAAATTTCTCAAAAAATTTACCTAAATATGCTGAAGGTAATCAACCATTTACTGTTTTAATAGAAGGGAATATTGGCAGTGGAAAAACAACATTTTTAAATCATTTCAATAAATATAAAGATATATGTTTAATAACAGAACCAGTTGATAAATGGAGAAATTGTGGCGGTGTCAATTTATTAGAATTGATGTATAAGGAACCTCACAGATGGGCAATGCCATTTCAAAGTTATGTAACACTTACAATGCTTGAAAGTCATACATTACCAACAGAAAAACAAGTTAAATTAATGGAGCGTTCTTTTTTTAGTGCTCGTTTTTGTTTTGTAGAGAATATGTATAAAAATGGTACAATCCATGAAGGAATGTATAATGTTTTACAAGAATGGTATAATTTTATTGAAAAATCAATTCATATACAAGCTGATTTAATTGTATATTTGAGAACAAGTCCGGAAGTTGTTTATGAACGTATGGTAAGTCGTGCTCGAACAGAAGAAAGTTGTGTTCCGTTACAATATTTGAAGGAATTACATGAATTACATGAGGATTGGTTAATTGGACGACGTTATTTATCAAATGTTCCCGTTTTAGTATTAGATGCTGATTTGAATTTGGACGCAATCGGTAATGAATATAAAAAATCCGAAGATAGTATATTTAAGGCATCTTCTATGCAGCCTATTTTGGCATCACCAGCTAAAAGACAAAGATTAAGCAGTTAATAATATATATTTTCATTTTATATTATTATTTTGGAAATTTATCACAATAATTATTTTTCTTATTCCACTTTATATTTTTGTGTGTATTATATTTTAAGAGACGATACGGAATCGTAATAATATTTGACTACTTAGATCAGGAATTTAATGCAAATTTAAAAATTGTAATATTTTTTTTTAACTGGTCTAAATAATAATCATAATATTTTTCATTTAACTGATTATAATCTTTATTGCAATAAGACTATTAATGGCAATTAATTTATATTATATATTATACATATTTTCTCTTCCTTTTTTGTATTAAGACTAATTATATACCAAATAAATTGAAGCGTTTATTATTTTTTAAATTAAATTATTTTTAGACAATATTGTATTCAGTAAATATAATTGAAATATTAAAAAAATGTTTATGGTTATAGTTAACATTCTTTCTTCCCCCAACAATTAACGGCTCCACTAACTAAAATATTCATCAACCCATTATTATTTAATTAATTAGTAAATTAACAACCTAAATTCATTCACAATGTTTAATTAACTCAATTATAAATTTAAATTTACTGGTAATATATTACACTACAGAAAACTTTGTACAAAATTATTTCCATTTTAATATAATAAAATCATTTTCTATCAAATTTTTACAACATCCAATCAAAATTTACTTGTTTATTTTTTTGTGAAAGAGTAAATGATTTCTTTTTTCTAATATGTCTATTGCTAGTCGGATCTTGATTTAAGTCATATCTAAAAATTATACAGTGATTGTCGAAAAACTTTTTGATGTCCTAAAAAAAAAAAAGTTAAAATTGTTTAACCCTGTAAGAACACTGTATATACCTTGGGATCATAGCGATATCCAATATTTTTAAAAAATAAATAAATTTCTTGCAAATCTATTGGTTCATAATGCAAAATTGTTTCTTTTAAATTACAATTGGATTTGATTAAATTATACCATGCAACATGTAGTGGAAGTAGTGCTGTTGAAATCTATAAAATAATTAATTTTATTTTAAATTATTTCGAAATTAAGTTTATTAAAGTTTTTGTATACCTTTTTACTGATATTCGTTTGGAAAATCACAATTCCATCATTATTTCCTCCAAGTATTAAACCATCATCTTCCATAAGTTTTGTACCAAAACAGTCTTGTAATTTATAATTATCAAATTTATTATTATTAATTTGGTTATTTTTTTCGTATTCACAGTTTATTATATTATTTTGTTTATTTATTAATTCCCGATTTTGTTCGGTAAAAATTTCAAAAGTTTTTTGTGGTGAATTATTTTTTATAATAGTTGGATGTGTTTGATTGTAAATATATTCCAACATTATCACAGCTTGTTTCCTTTTTAATGGTTTTAATCCATATTTATATAATTCTTTCAACCGCGTCGGCGAATCCATTCTCTTATAATCTGGTTTTTCATGAATATCTCTAGTTCTTACTAAGTAAATTCTACCATTATTTGATATTTCTCTTGGTTCTTCATTAATACTTGAATTAGATGTTGATGAGATTGGACTCGTTTTCACATCAGCAGTTAAAAGTTGGTGTATACCTTGCGGTTTAGGTTTATTAAATATTGAAGTTTTAAATTCACTACCATGTACAAGTTTATCTATTTCATCTACATCAGAAAAATATTCATCATCTGATGTAGGTTCAATAAATTCTTTAAATTTAATGCTACTTGAAAAATGTTTCAACTTCAAAACATCTTCGTTAGAACCATTTATTGGTAATATAAATGATTCTGACAAAGTTTTTCGACAATTTATAGTTTTTCTTTTATTTTCAATTTCTTTGATTCCATATTTAGTTCGTAATTTTGTCAAATCAAAAGATGTGTCATCATCTTCACTATCTACTTGAATACTTTTATTCCAGAATGAATCTGCAGCTGGTACAAAATTTAATTTTCTCGATGAATAGCAAGTTACTGTTTCGGATGGACTAAATCTTTGATTTCGAAATAATTTAGTGGGTGTTATTTTCGTAGGACTTATAAATTCACTAAAACTGTTATTATGGATGTCGTCGTAGTAATTTTGAGTAAGCGTAATTTTGGTTGGAGAAGATAAATTTGAGCTTGATTGTGATTTAAAAGAATTTGTAGTAAGTTCATCATTTTTATTTTCCCCCAAAAGTTCCATATATGAATTATTTTCTAAATTCATATTTTCGTTTATACATAAATTTACATTTTTATTATCTTCAATTAAATTAATAAATGAGAAATTTTTCATATTATTTTCATCATAATTTGTTCCTCTTTCCGTTTCAGATGAACTACTTAAAGTTAAATCAATATTTTTATTGTAATTTGTTTTATTTGCAATTTTAATCGAATAATTTACTTCATCATCTGATAATATTATACAATCATCGATAGAATCATTTATTTGTGAACATGAATTTGCAATATGTTCGTAATTTTCAAAAGATTTTCGTAATGGTGTTAAATTAGAATCTACCTCGATTTCAATATCTTGAGTTAAATCGATTAATTGCTCATCGACAATAGATGTAGCTAAAAATGTTTTTATATTGGATATATTTTTGGAATGATTTACTAAATTAAATAAAAATACAATAATGAATAATTAAAGAATATTAAACATAGTAATAATCTACTTTTTGTGAAGCCAGCTTCTGCATTTTTAACATCTACGCCATGATTATTTACTATTTAAATATAAATAATTTCTTAAAGAATTTTTACAATATATTCAAAATAAATTATTTTATATTTTACCATCATCGCTAGAAAAATTCTCAAATGTTGTAATTTTAGTTTCAGAATTTGTTTCAAGACCTAAAGAGTTGGAGTATGTTTGATATATAAATTCATCTTCAGTTAATTTTTCTAAAAATACAATACATATAAATTATTAGTTACATAATAATATTTGAATTCTTAGCAAAGAATCAAATTACCTTTTGATATGTTCCATTCAAAATCAGCAAACAAATCTGGGGATGAACAATGATTTTCATTGTTTTCATCATTTAATTTGTTTATAATTTGTTCTGGTTCTGGTTCAGTTTCTATTTTTGATTTTTTAGGCTGCGGTGATAATAAAATATCTTCTATTTCTAAGGGCATAATTAAATTATTAGACATTTTAATTTTACTATTTTCAGATGCGATTAATTTTAAGTTAATGTCATTTGAATTCAAAGAATTTGTCATATCTGAAGTTTTGAAATTTTGATTTTTTGCAATAGTTTCATTTGATTTCTTCTGTTTGGATTCTTGATGACAAGTCTCTTCGTATTCAAAGTTTTCATAGACATTATTTTCTATTTTATGTTCAATATTATTTTTCTTTGGTGACAAATCTCTTCCAGGAATTTCATTTAAATCTTTCATTAAATGACCAGCCGCAGCTAAACAAGGTTCAAATAATTCGTCAACATAAAACCTTTCTATACAATTATTTTGTGAAAAATCTTCAAAATTTAATTTAATAGTACAATTTTCGGTTTTTAATTTATTTAAATAACTGCTAGATATTAAAAAGTTATTTTTAGTTTCATTGATTTCATTTGATTTATTCCTTACACAATTTTGATTTAAGAGTTTTTCAATTTTATTGTTTAATTTTTCATTTTGTCTTTGTGGATTACGCAATGTTAAAGCTGTAAATTTATTAGCCCATTTGGCTTTCCTTTTGGCTGGTAAAAAGTATGCTATATCGTAATCTAAAAGAAATGAAGAATAATTTTATAAAATAGAAACATAATGCAATTTGTAAGATTCACCTCCACTATTACTACTAGTTTTAAATCCATATTCCTGTAATCTATCTCGTAATTTATTTGTATTTCCTGAAAAACATAATAGAGATTCTTTTGAATCTTCGTCTTGACAAAAACCACTTGCTGTTGCCTCTGATAATGACATAGCTAAAGCCATTTGTAATTCATCTGGATTTATATCTTCAGCAATACTATGTTGTGCCATTAATTCAGAGAATACTTCTTCATTTTTTACAAAAGCATTTTTTATTGTAGTTTGCCTTTTCCGTTTCGTAATCGCTCTTGATTTTGATGATTTTGAATTTGTAACTTTTTTAGATTTCGTTTTTACGGGAGGGTTTTCAAAATCATCATCATTAGTCAAAAATTTGGATATGACTGTATTACGAGAAAATTGATCAGTTTTACTATCAGATTTTGTATTAGTCTTCCGTAATTCTTCTTTAACCAAATCATATTTTGTATTTGAAGGTTCATTAGGAATTGACTTTATAGTATCATCTTCATCGGATACAACTAATATAATATCATTAGTTGAACAACTGTTTGTAGAAGTTTCATTAGAATTTTCCAGTAATTCGGACGAAGTTTTTGGCAATTCTGACAATAAAGATAAATCATCTTCATTGTTTGATGTTGAAAAAAAATTTGATATTTGTGAATTGGTTTTAAGCCTTAAAATAAAATTAGTACAACAAATTTAATTTAAAATATTTATTTATATGGTTTTCTACATTTAAAAAATATTATATAATCATACCGTGAACTTTTCGGTAATTTTAATTTTGAAAATTTAGGTTTACTACTCATATTGAACTTAATTATTTGTTATAAAATAAATAAAAAATATATTTAACGTTCTTTCCGTAAATCTTTTTCTTGTTCCATTAATCTTAAAATTTCTTCACCACGTTTAGGTGGCAGAAAAGAGAAAAGTGCCTTTCGGCCAATTTCTTCTTCAGTAACAACTGATAATTTATCTCTTAATTCTTTATTAAATTTTTGAAATGATGGTAAACATCTGTAATTTAATAAATTTTATCTGAGTTGATAATAAATTAATAAAATTATTATTATATTACGCAAGAATACTAAATAAAGAACATCCACCGACAATAAATGCAATTGCAAACCGATTTCTATAATGAAATGATGGTGTTCCACGAGTTCTACGAGGTTTCCTATTTTCTACATCAACATTAGCCATTAGAAAAGTATATACAAATTTAGTTAAAATTGTATTTCTAATATAACAATAAACTTCGCATAATTCAATTTTTGTAAGGTAAATAACTTTGAATAAACACGCTGTCAAAGGTAGAGAATTTAGAATTTTCTATACTTTTTTATTTGTTTTATTTTTGTAGTCCAAATGACACAATGACAGTTGTAAAATGTTACCATATTAAAATAATTTGGAATTTTTTTTATACACCTTTTGGAAATAACACCAAGGTATATAGACTATTATATGGTAATATATTCCCAGTTTTATTTGTGGCATCTACTGCGCAATACGTCACTCAGGAGGTAAATTTATATTTTGTGTATCGGCATCAAATATTATTTTTTATGCTTTACCTCCTGAGTGACGTCATTTGACAACAAAATTTGAGAACGAGAAAGAATGATGCATGCGCAATATATTACCATTAAATACTCTATATACCTTGAAATAACACAACTTTTGGGTATCCGTTCCATATTTAGTAGCGATATGGTGGCAGCGGCGCGAATTAAAAAACCGCGCGGGAATATCGCATAGTAGGCCACACCGAAGCGGCGAAAATTCACTCTTAAACTTCAAAATAAATATGTCATAACTTCAAAGAAAATCCAATAAAACATTTGTTTACATCGAAGTTTGTTGTAGTTTTTTACAAAAATATTTAATCCAATTTATCCATTTTTATTTGAAAGAAAATCCAAAAATATTTTTTTACATCGACAACAAAAAAAAAATATTTCTGACATTTGGAACGATTTTCACAAAAAAACGGAAAAAAATCGTATGAATATCTGCGGCAAAAAAAAACGCTGTAAAACCGCACGTAAAAAGCGTTGGCGTGGGCACATTCATAAGCCGCCATGTAATTAAATTTTGCGGCAAAAAAAATCGCCGCTGCGGCAAAAAAAAACGCGCTGGTTTGGGGGAAGCCTTTAGGTGTGAGCAGATTATTGATTAGATCATTAGATTATGTGATAAAAATTCAAGAAAAGACAGAAATTTATGTGTCTTCTTCTTCTGGTGCGTATCTGTTATAGTTATACGTATTGTCGTCATCAATGATTTGATTTGAATACTTTCTTTCGATTAAAGCGCATTGAATAATTCTATCTCTATGGTGTTTTATGTAGATGTTAAACGACTCTTCTAGGTAATTCAACCAAAACGTACTGCCCATATTTTTTTTTGGCATATATTTTATTTTGTAGTACCAGTCCAAGTAGTTTATATTTATAATGGCGTAATATGTGGTCTAAATAAGAGATTTTCCTGAATTTGATAATATCCATTATTTGCAATTTCTTCTTAGTACTTCTTCATTAGCAACATGCTCTACAGTCTACACACACCAACGATTGCTCTAAAATTATGCAAGTAATGGTTACTATACAATATAAAAAGAGTAAGGTAAAAAAATAGTGAATATTGTTTTGGTAAAAATATAAAAATTCGTCTTCATCCTTGTTTAAAATTATGCAAAAATAACTGAATTGCACCAAATAACTGAATTGGAAATAAGGTAATACAATGAGTCTAATTAATCAACTCAAAATTTAATTCAACTCAATATTATTTTAATCAGAAATTGCGATTACCTAGTCATGGAAAACTAACTGGGTAAAAAGTAAATAAAAAATGTTCCCCGATTTTGGTATTTGTTAATCTGACAACACTGTCAAAGTACGAAGCTCGATTGGACGTGAGGCTTTTCAAGTCATTTACTTGTGAAAAATATTAATTATTTGAATAGAATAAAACTCATTTTTACTTAAATACAATCAGAATAATATATTTTAGAAGTTTTTACATAGGTGAGTGTTTAAATAAGTGATAAAATAAAGCAGTAAAATCAATTTAAAATAATCAGTTTTTCGCCACACAAAAAAAAATAAGTTTGGTAAAAAAATTCCCCCTTTTTAAAAGTGAGACAGGGAATTTTTGACTTGTATTTTTCATTCTATATGTTCTCTCTAAGAAAAAAATTGACAAACATGAAAATTAAAATTAAATTTTTTATTCAAAAAAATAAATAATCTATACAAAAAAAAAAAAAACATAAAAAGAACCATACTAGATTTCTTTTTTAATATTTAGCTAAGAATTTACAATAAAAATGACGTGGGAACCTCAGCCGGAAGGTTTACAGCAGATCATTACGATCTTAAAGGAGTCTCAATCACCAGACACCGCTACCCAGCTTGCTGTACAAATGGTAAGTAAATATATATAATAAAAAAAACATGATGTATAATATTTCACAGAAATAATAAGTTGATTTGATTATATATTAATTTTATAAGAATAAAATCGATGATAATAATAGCTATTTTGCGTATTTACAATTTAATACAAATAATAGGTTAACCCCAATCCTCAATTATGAAATTAGTTTCTAGAATTTTTTTTTTAATTTTTTAATCATTTTACATAAAAGTAAACATATTGTAATTCACTTAAAATTTAATATAGATATATATATTAACTACCAATTAAAGGAATAAAATATGAAAAGTCTGAAATTAAGCATGCCGGCCATATTATTACTTGATTACAATATTTATTCTAACATATTCCTCACTAATTTTGGTATTCTAATGTGACAGATAACAATTTCAGACTTAATTACCAAATATTACTTTAAAACTTATTTTGTAAATTTAAATTAATATAATAGATATTGTAAGAAATTTTAAATGTTTTTATAAAAAAATTTGCAACAATTAAATTTCGTATATATATATATATGTATATATATATTGAAGTTTCCTATATAATTTTAATTTCCATTTTCCAGAAACTTGAAGAGCTAAATCAATATCCAGATTTCAATAATTATTTAATATACGTGTTGACAAAATTAAAATCAGAAGATGAACCAACACGTTCTTTAAGTGGTCTAATATTAAAAAATAATATACGAATTCATGGTAATAATTTACAACCCGAAATATTGGAATATATAAAACAGGAATGTTTAATGGCTGTTGGTGATCCATCACCTTTAATACGCGCTACTGTTGGTATATTAATAACAACAATTGCAAGTAATGGCGGACTAGCAAATTGGCAACAATTGTTACCATCACTATGTGATATGTTAGATTCACAAGATTATAACGTATGTGAAGGTGCTTTTGGTGCATTACAAAAAATATGTGAAGATTCTGCTGATACATTAGATAGTTCCGCATTAAATCGTCCATTGAATATAATGATACCAAAATTTTTACAATTTTTCAGTCATACAAGCCCAAAAATACGTTCACATGCAATTGCTTGTATTAATCAATTTATTATAAATAGATCACAGGTAAAATAAAAAAGTGTTTTAAATAATTTATAACTTATAATTCAAATTTAAATTATTTTACAGGCTCTCATGTTACATATTGACACATTTATTGAAAATTTATTTCATTTGGCACGTGATGAAGATCATGAAGTAAGGAAAAATGTTTGCCGTGGTTTGGTTATGCTATTAGAAGTTCGTATGGATCGTTTACTACCACATATGAATCAAATAATTGAGGTAAATTTATTTGTGTATTATATATTAAAAATTTCAGATATTTAAATATCAATTCCAAGTCAAGTTAGTCCTTTTCCAAATCAAATTGGTTTTTTCCCATATCAAATCACTCTCGACTAGGAAAGATAGTAATTTGTCTTGAGAATACTATAATATTGAAAAATCTTAAAAAGCTAATCAAAATTATATTTTTTTTTTTTTATATATTTATCTTTTCACTGAATTTTTTTTTGAAGTATATCATTTTTAAATGAAACATATATTCATTTTTTTTTTTATTTTTTCAGTACATGCTTTTACGTACACAAGATCAAGATGAAAGTGTTGCTCTTGAAGCTTCTGAATTTTGGTTATCATTAGCTGAACAAAATATTTGTAAGGATGTTTTAACACCACATTTACCACGTTTAGCGCCTATATTAGTTCGAGGAATGCGTTATTCTGAAATAGATATAATTTTACTGAAAGGTAATGTCGAAGAAGATGATATGGTACCGGATCGTGAAGAAGATATAAGACCAAGATTTCATAAATCTCGAACACATACACTTAAATCTGGTGATGCAACAGTACCAGGAGGTGAAGAAGATGATGATGAAGATGACGATGGTCTTGATGATGACAGTTCATTATCTGAATGGAATTTACGTAAATGTAGTGCAGCTGCGTTAGATGTATTAGCTAATGTATTTCGTGAAGAATGTTTACCAATTGTTTTGCCAATATTAAAAGAAACATTATTCCATCAAGAATGGGTAATTAAAGAAAGTGGTATATTAGCATTAGGTGCAATTGCTGAAGGTTGTATGTCTGGTATGATACAACATTTACCTGAATTAATACCATTTTTGATACAATGTTTATCCGATAAAAAGGCATTGGTACGTTCAATAACATGTTGGACATTATCACGTTATTCAAATTGGGTTGTTAATCAACCACATGATCAATATTTAAAACCATTAATGGAAGAATTATTAAAACGTATATTAGATTCTAATAAACGTGTTCAAGAAGCAGCTTGTTCAGCATTTGCAACATTAGAAGAAGAAGCATGCACTGAATTAGTACCATATTTAGAATATATATTAAAAACATTGGTATTTGCATTCTCAAAATATCAACATAAAAATTTATTAATATTATATGATGCTGTTGGTACATTAGCTGATTCAGTTGGTCATCATTTAAATACACCAGCATACATAAATATATTAATGCCACCATTAATTGAAAAATGGAATTTATTAAAAGATGACGATAAAGATTTATTTCCATTATTGGAATGTTTATCTAGTATAGCAACAGCTCTACAGTCTGGTTTTTTACCATATTGTGAACCAGTTTATAGACGATGTATATCACTTATTGAACAAACAATTAATCAAGACATGGTATTTATAATTTATATTTGAAAATAATGTTTGTATATAATATTAAAAATTTTTTTTGTTTTTTTTTGCTAATTTCAAGGCAAGCAAAACAAATCCTGGACATATTGAACAGCCTGATAAAGAAAGAATGATTGTAGCTTTGGATTTATTATCTGGTTTAGCTGAAGGTTTAGATGGTCACATTGAAGCGCTTGTAGCAAATAGTAATATAATGCAATTATTGTATCAATGTATGCAAGATGTTCTACCAGAGGTAAATATTTTATTTTATCGATTTTTAAAATAGATTTTCAATAAAATGAATGAATTTATGTATTCCAGGTACGACAGTCATCATTTGCTCTATTAGGAGATTTGACAAAAGCTTGTTTCCAACATGTTGCCGCATTTATGTCTGACTTTTTCCCAATTTTAGGACAAAACTTAAATCCAGATTATATATCAGTATGTAATAATGCAACATGGGCAATTGGTGAAATTTGTATGAAATTAGGTAAACAAGATAAATAGTAATGACTATCAAATTATTTACTTAAATTTATTAATTGAAAAGGTGAAGAGACTAGACCATATATTCCATTGGTTTTAAAAGAACTTATTGTTATTATAAATCGACCAAATACACCTAAAACTCTATTGGAAAATACAGGTAATTTTAATTTAGCATAAATACAATTAATATTTTTGGTACATAATTAATATTTTATAGAAACATTTGTATTTGACAGGGTAAAGTGTTAAATTACGCTTTAAAATTGATTTAATCGCTTTCATTTTTTCAATTATTATTTTACAGCTTCAGAAATTATTTAATTAATATTCAAATTAATCAAAATTTAAATTTATATATCTGTTTCATAAAAAAAATTACAAAATAATTTCTGAAATAAAATTAAAATGTGGTATATATATAATAAACAGCCATGATAAAAAATCAAATTACAATAATGTTTATTAGATAATTTATTAGTTTGTTGTCTTCTAAATATGATTTTATAATTTTATTACTATGTAATAATTACATATATTGATTCTATTCAAATGAGAGCTTTTATACATTTTTCAGAAATAATTTATTTGATTTTGTTGTGTTAAATTCATAATTTTTAAGTGAGTGTTGATTTATTTGTTTCATTAAAAACAAAATTATAATTATTAAATTTATTCTGTTACACGTTCTACCTTAACAAAAACGAAAGTTAATACATATAAACTACAAAAATTAAATTACTTAATAATAATTAAATTTTGATTAAAACTTGTGATTAAATAATAATAAACCATATATTTGATAATGTCCAAATCTATAAGATTTTATAGTTCATATTTTCCCAGACCAATTTTATTACTTATTATTAAATTTGTGATAACAATAGCAAATTTATAATTTATCGAACTATTCACTTTTTTGGATATAGTATCGCAAGTAATTTAAGTACCATAAACAAATTAATTTGGTTATAGAGCTATATTCCGATTTGTGTAGGTATTGCCTTTAACCATTGAAATCAGTTCCAGTGATCTGTTTTTTCTAATATATAACATAATACGAGGAGTGTTAAATACTATAATTGATGGTAATTTGCTAGCTATGCCAAGTAAAATTGAGTTCATCTCGATGCCGAAGTTTCGATATAGCTCTAAGTTGTGTCAGCTTTAACTGAGTACTAATAATAGAAATTTAACGGTTTAGACCATTTGCGAAAAACAAATATTTTATTATTAAACGCCATTAAAAATTAAAATTTCTTGGCTACGAAGTCATAAACTATAAAAACTAAAAACAATTGCTATATAAATATCAAGAAACCTCTATCATTGAGTTGAGGAGTTCAAGGCTCAAAGCGTGATATAATAAGATTATAATTTGAGATACGAAAATATTTAGTGATTAATTCGTGTATTATCTCGCTCTAATCTAAAATAGGATGTGAAAATGTTTCAACTACATACTATTAAAGTATAAGTGATATTTTCGAAACTTTAGAAAATTCATTATAAATATTGTTGTTATCGATGCTTAATCATTTTAATTAATACAAAAATATACATATTTTTAATAAAGTTATAATTAATTTTTAATTTATTTTATAATTAAAAACAATTTAAAAAAAAAATACATATACGTTATTTGTTTTTGTGTGATTTTTATGTATATATTATTTTTTATTTCTTTTTTTCTGTTGTTTTTATAGCTATAACAATCGGTCGTCTAGGTTATGTGTGCCCCGTTGAAGTGGCTCCTTATTTACAAGAATTTGTGCGGCAGTGGTGTGTAACAAAATCCTCTTTATTTTTTATTTATTTTATTTTCAATAACTCTTATTATTTATTTTTGTTTTTTCTAATTTTACGCTTTTATTGTTATATATTTTTTTTACTTAATTTTTATGAAAAATTTCTAGGTTAATAAAATTAAGTAAAAAAGTGCAAAAAAAAATTATTTTAATTTAAATTTTTTTTTTTTCTATTTAATATTTTTCATATTATGTTTAAATATATATTTTTTTTTAAATATTTTTGCCATTTATGTATTATTAACAATACAATAATTTACGTTACTTTTATTAGATAATATAAAAAAATGATAATAATTGGAATTTGCACAATAAATTTCTTCGAAATTAAAAATTAAGTTATACAAAATACTTAATTTTATATTATTTTAAGTATTTATTACTAAAATTTTATTGTTTGTTTATATAATATATCAGTTTTAAAAAAAGGGCCACTGACGAGAAATAATCTTTGTTTATTTTTCAATTATTTTCTTATTTATGTTTTAATTGTAGAGAAAAGTTTTTCACATATAAATGTTTTGATTTTCGAATTTCTTTTTACTAATAAATTTATTTGTTGTATATGTTAAAATACTAAAATGGCGACAAAAATTATATAACTTTTTTCTTTTTGGATTTAACATAATTATTTTGTATTAATAAATTATACAATTTTTTTTTTCTTAAAATTATTTAGGTGCACATCTTTACGTCATATAAGGGATAATGATGAAAAAGATTCAGCTTTTCGTGGTATGTGTCATATGATTACTGTTAATCCAGCTGGAGTTGTTCCCGATTTTATATTTTTCTGTGATGCAATCGCCTCATGGGTGAATCCACCAAATGATTTGCATCAAATGATACAGAAAGTAAGTTAAATATATTGAAAATATATGAAGTAATTATCAGGGTTGTAACATAAAAAGCCGAGGGAATAGATCTGTTTTTTTATTTTATGTGTGTGGACTACACTTAATTCAGAAAGGATCATATAATATTTATTAGCAACAAAACTTCTGAATTCAATTTTTTGTAATTTATTTGAAATTTTTATTTCAGATATTGCTCGGTTTTAAAACTCAAGTAGGAGAAGAAAATTGGAGAAGATTTGTCGATCAATTTCCACCTACTTTATCAGAAAGATTGGTCTCTATGTATAATATTTAAACACAGAAAATTATATAAAAATAAAATCAGGAAAATTATTTCTTTAATTTTACTTTCTTCTACAAAACTTTTTAAAATATATTTAGAAAAGAAAATGGAATGTAAGTAGGAAATTTTGAAAAACATTCCGTTTCCTCATAAATTTTTCATCCTATAAAAAAATAAACAATATTATTTCTCATTTTCTTATACAAGTAAAAGAGATTTTTTTAATTAAACCAAATGACGGCTCAAAATCTAGTTTTATTTTCTACAAAAAAAAATGAAAAATAAAAATATATAATAGAATAAAAATGTAAAATGGTTATATAAAATATATATAAAAAAATATATCATTAAATAATTAATAGGAAAATTGAAAGGTTTCTTAATTATAAATAACTATAAAAACAAAAATATTTATGGATTATTATTAAAAATAAAGTGTACACAAGTTTTAATGTAAAAACTACTCAATCATTTTTTTTTGAGCCGTTGTAATTTTTCAGCCAACAAATAAAAAAATGTAGTAAATTTACTCTTCCACCAATAATGTTTTAGTAAAAACAAAAACCTTGCTAAATATAAAAAAAAAAAAACATAATTGAAATAAAATATAAAAATTATTAATATTAATGATTATTCTGGTTTATAGAATTATCATTATCGCTTTATTCGTTCCACATAGAAATCTATAAAAATAAATATTCTTTATTGACATATTTATTTTATAGATTTTGCAATTATTTTCAATTCCTTAAATAAAAAATTAATTTAATCAAATATATTGATCAAAAGATTTGACATAAATTAAATACATATTAACATTTATGAACATTACTTCAAGTAAGTTTGGGTGTTTGGGTAATGAAAATCTGGTGTTCGGTATTATAATATGATTGATATCAATTTGTATCAAAATATTTAATTATACATATAATTAATTATATTGGTTGTTTGTTCTTTTGATTACTAATGGTTGATTTAAGATCAGACATAAGATTTGAAATACAAATAAATATATTTGAAATGAAAAATTCTAGTATATTATACTGTAAATGGAATTTACTAAATTGTTACAATATCATGAGAAAAATTTTACGTACTCTAAAACCGTCTTTGTTTTAAATCAATCATTAATATCAAAATTAACAATATAATTTCATATAAACTTTGGGATATCATTAATATTTGATAATTGAATGAAATAGGAAATTAAGAAGGAAATTGTAAAATTTGAAAAAAAAATTAAACAATTTTCCATAACCAAAAAAAAAAAAAAATTAATTTAATCCACATTATTAATTAAATTTTAACTAAATATTAAATATCATGAATATTTTATACATAATTATCCAAATAAATATCAAACTGCATGTAAAAACATGACTGTTTGTTTATGAATGAGTTTTATATAAAAAAGAAAATCAATATAAAAATAATTATTTTATATTTTCATTTTTATATTATTAATCTATAAAGGAAGGATCTAAAAATTGTGTATGGCTTTAAATTTTTCTCATAAATAATATATTGTTAAAAGTAACTAAATAATATATATATATAATATTTAATTAAAAACAAATTAATATTTTCACTGTACTTAAAAAAAGAATTTATATAAAAAGAAAAAAAAAAAACTAAAATCACATATTTTTTTTCTGAATATAATTTTGTTATGTATCTTTTTTTAAACATTTCATAATAAAAATATATAATTGTGATAGATATTATAAAAAAAAAAAGAATTATTTAAATTAGGAATTTAAGAAAAATAATATTTTCGCGTCGTCGTCGTTCGTATGATAATAAACAAATATTTTTTTTTTCGTATTTTCGGGCCGCGTCGCGTTTATAAGTTAATTACTTAAAAAAAATATATTTTAAATACACATTCATTTAAAATAAAATTATAAATATCAGGATAAAAAACAAAGAACTTTTAAAATTACAAAAATTATTGGTTAAAAATAAAAAAATATTTAAGAAATAAATTTAATGAAATGTAGTTCCTTTTCTTTTAGAATAAATTTTTTGAAATACAAAAATTTTAACTTTTTATTTATTTTATATTTAAAGCATCTTTCAACAAAATAAAAATAAAATATTTTTTTACGAACATATTTGAATCTCAAAAATATTTTTTATTAATTAAAACTATACACTAATTAAAATCATATTTTCAATTTATTGAGATTCTATTCTCCTTTTAAGAATTAATTTCTACAATTGATTTATTTAGAATAGTCGATTTAAACTAAATTAATGTAACTCGATTATAACAATAACTATTATTTTTCATGGTATCCAGGATAACAACTTATTGAATTTACAATTCACCGAATATATAATTAACCTAATTTATAATTGATGGTACATTTAAAAAAAAACATTTATTGAAATCATATTTATCAACTGAATAAATCTAATTTTGCATCAAATTTAAATTAGGTAATTATTTTTTCTGTAAATTTTCATTCGTTTAATTATGGATTTGGTTTATTCACGATAATTTAATTGTACATTCGTTCAATTAGCCGCAAAACATTTTAATATCATCTATGGAATGAAAAATGCTTTAAATATAAATTATTAAAAAAGTATAATCTAAATTAATTTTAAATTGTGCCATTAGAGTGCTAGTTTATATTTTTGTTTTAGAAATAATAAAAAATAAAAATTCAAAAAAATAAATTACATATGAAAAATTAAAATTTTTATAAGACTGAACAGTATCTTTTTGTACAAAAATCAAAAATCCTGATAAATTATAAACAAACTATTTACTTATAGAATTAAGTCTAATACTTAAAGATATTATAAAAAAAAAAAATTAAAAAATATATTTTTTTTGTCCTTGAATAATTAATATTAGTATAAAAAAAATCGTAACATAATAGAATTAAAATTTTTGATTGCACTAATTCCTGGAGGACCCATTAATACAATTCAAAAAATATCAAAATTTAAGTGGATTCCATTCTCACAAAGAATTTTCGTAATACATATATTTATTGTCCAATATTAATATGTGCATTGAAATATAACTAACAATTAATTATAAAATTTGACTTTAATGTTTAGTTAAAAAATACTTTTCGATACCAAATTATTTTCAAAATATATTTTTTTTTATCCTGATATTTATATGAAAATACACTTTTATTATAATGAATTTTTATCGTCGCGTTAACAATAAAATCTATTTCGTCGTCGTTATTTTCGTACACTACCGCCGCGTGGAACAAATTAGTATTATATATTATAAAATTAGCCGGGTATAATAATAAAAAAAAAACTAGTTAATAAAAAAAAAATTTAGTATGAAAGTAAAAATTATAGGGAAATTGTTTTTTTTTTTAATATATAATATAATATTTAATAATAATAAAAAAATAATAATAAACTCGTGAATATTATAGGTGGGGAATCGTGTGATCGTCGGTTTTTTCGTCGCGTATATATATTTCTAGATAAGATGAACCTCCGCCCCAAGGTTCCAACTAACTAAATTAAACAAATAAAAAAACATAAATCCTATAAACGAAATATAAAATATAATTCGCTTTCGGCCTACCGACCAATTAAATTCTACAATTTGTGAAATAATATCATAAATCACTTATTTCAAAAAAAGTTTCTAAAAAATTGTAAAATAAACTAAAAGTTAATGAAATACATACCACCAAAAGTTAATATAAATTTCTTATAAAACCAAAAAAAAAAAAAATCTTATTTTTGTTAGAACTTTTATAACATAATAAACAAAAAATTAATTATTTAAAGTAAACTTATAATTATTATATAGTTAACAATTTTTATAATAAAAATAATTATATAAAAGTAATATATAGTAAAGTGTTATTCGATTTAAAGTAAATACATATTTAAAACATAACCAAATTAAAACTATTAATGATAAATTTTATGGATTTTTATTAATTTTTTTTACTTTTCGATATTATTTCTCAAATTGTAGACATAAAAAAGGTTAAGAACAATAGTATCATAACTAATTTAAATTATAAAATAGATTTGCTGTGCTATTTTAACTATTTTTGTATTAATTTAGAATATTATTTATGAAATTTCGGATTTCAATAAACTTGCCAAAAGCATTAAATATTGCGAGTAAAATTTTTTACATCTAAAGGTTTATCGAAATCCAAAATATCGACTATTAAGATAATCTGGCAGATTATTTGAAAAAAAAATATTAATGATTTACTTTTTTAGTAAATGAGTATCGTTATTTTCTTTTTACTTATTACTAAACTATTTAACATTAATTTACATTTAAAATAATCGGAATTTTTACAATTAAACAAACTCAAACATTATCTGTGAAAATTGACTTAATCATCAATATTTATATAAACAGAATTATTAATTATAATTATTTTAAATATTTTCTATCAATAACAGAAATAATATAAATAGCTCAGCAAAACTTAATAAAAAAAAAAAAAACATTTCTAAATAAAAAAAAATTAATCGTGATTTCGTAAGTACCTAAAAACCAAATTCACCGGGAATTTGGTTCGCGTCGCGTTTTTTCGCGTTTTTAAATACGGGTGATCATTAACGTTTAAGTAAACTAAATAAAATAAAATTTTGCGTATAAAAAATTCTCTAGGATTAAAATATATATTTATATATAATAAAATATATATAATAAAAATGTAATCACAATTATTATTTTTATATTTTAGCTAAAAAGAAAAAAAAAATATTAAATATAAATCTTTCTCTCCCACAAGCACACAATAATTATAATTTTATTTTTTACCAATTTTATATTTGAATGCACAATTATAATTCTGCGTTTCTTTTTATATAACATTAATAAGTTTACTAACCAAAACTGGCACTGCTAAATTCAGGACAAGTATTTTAAGATTCGCAACGATCGTTATGAATTTTAAAATACATTCCCAGTTTTTAGATTGTTGTCTCAATAAAATTTGCTTGTGTTTTTTAAGTTTCAAAAGAATGATATGATAAAATTCATAAAAAATTATATTTTTATATAATTTTCATATCCAATTAAATGTCTAAAAAAAAAACCAACAAAAACTATATGGACTAACTAATAAACTACCAACAAAATTGCACTAAAACATAAATTTTATTTTGACCTTTAAAAAATATTTGCATTTTTCAAAACAATGTTTTTTTAATATTAAATTTTTAATTTAATTAAAAACCAGAAATTGAATTTAAAAATATTATGAAACTCGAATCGATCAATTGATACCTTTTTTTAAGTGTATACAAAATTTGACCATTGTAAAAGTTTCATTTTTAGGTTGTCAATTTGTTCTAATTCGATGATTCAATAATTTTATTTTTAATGAATCAATATTTTAATTATAATTTATCATTTATTTCCGAATGAGAAAAATATGAAAATTGTCAACAAAAGAATTTGTTCCTATGAATTTCTTTAATATAAAAATATTATTTAATAAATAAATATATGACAATTTTCATAAATGAATGAATGATTTTTATAATAAAAAATAAATAAACACAAAATAACTTCAACAAAAACAAAGCTCTATATAATTTTAATACACTATATGAACTTTATATTTTCAAATTTTCATTTAATAACCGATGCAGTGCAATAAAGGCCATCATTGGTCATATTTCCTAATGGTTTTGGTAAAAAAAGGACCTTTGCCCTTTATTTCCTTTTTAAAATACTAGTAAATCTCATAGCTTTACTGACTGCAGTTCTGAGGTTTAATATCGATTTGGCAAATAAATGATTGAAAAAGGGTTTTATATTAACCTTTTACGGAAAGTCTAAAATAATGAAAAGAAATGTATGCCAATAAACAACATTAAGATTTCCTTGGTCTTTATTGCACTATATCAAAAATATACTAATTTCAAATATAATATTTTAGTTATTAAGAATATTTAAAAAATTAAATAATAGAAATTTCAATAAAATGTAAAAGAAATGTAGGAGTCGCAAATATAAATAATATAGAAATAAAAAATTCATCTTCATTGAAATAAAAAAAAAGTTAATAATTAATTTTTTTTTTTCATTAAGAACTTTTATATAGTAAAACATCAAGGATCTGTAAATGCATAAACATCTGTAAATGTATACAAAATTAAAAATTTTATAAAAATAATTCCTATAGTGAATATTTGAAATAAATAAATATATACATATAAATACTTATATTATGAAATAAATAAAAAAAAATTAATTATATAAATACTAATAATATATATTTGCAAAAATATTGAATTTAATAATTATAAACATACTATTTCTTATTGCTTTTTCTATTATTAATTATTTTTCAATAAAAACAGAAAAAAAACTATATTAATTTTGGCAAATATTTAAATATAAATAAAATTATATAATAAAAAATTAAAAAAAGAATTATAAATTTTAATAATATATATATATATATATATATATATATATAAGAAATATTATACATATATAAAATTTACAAATTATAATGAAAATCAATTAAGTAAATTATATTATATTGGAATTTATTGTAATGCAAATGAATATAATTAAAAAAATAAAATATCTACTTGTCTAAACAAAATGTAGAAATTATAAACAAAAAAAAAATTATTATGTACATAATTAAATAATAATATCAATTGATAAAATATGTCAAAAAAATATAATTGTTTTTTTTTTTTTTTAACTTGTTGTTTTCTAGATAAAGTTAATCTAATTCTTCTACTATCTACGAGATACCCAATAAAAGTATGTATAAGTATGAAGGACATCAAACAAAATATTCTTCGCCCTTCATCTCATTCGGGCATCCTGAATTAGTGTATGGTAAATTAAATTATGGAAATAAAAAATGATTTACTGTCAAAAAATGTTCATCTAAAATTCTCTCCTACTTCATAATAATCAATATATAATTATAGAGCCAGTTGTAAATCCTTGGTATATTCGGTATTTCTGATGAACAATTTAATCGTTTTCTATATACTTCGTTTTTGTAGTTTGAAGAAGTTTAATTCGAAATCCCAGCTTCACATAAAGATGTTACAAAACGTAAAAGAACACACACATTGCTTGTTCGATGTCAGTTGGACTTAGACAGTATTGAAGTTATATTTTAGCTGCGTCTGAGCTAATTTCACTTAAACTGTCACGTTTCGAACTTCTAAAACTATGATAAAAGGATTTTCAACTCACATGATATCTTCTTGGGCAACAGTGAAATATTTCCAATATTTCTGAAATTCCTCTAAGAGGCATGTGAAAGTTTTTCAATATCAACATCATAATCTATATCAAGAAGCTAATCTATTTCATTTGGATATTCATTTATAAAATAGAATCAATATATGTTTATAAATGAATAGCAAATGTTCAATGTCTTATATGTTTGGAATCTTCGAATATTATTAACAAAGGTTCTTTCATGTTAGAGGTACCCCCTAACCTAATATCCTAAGTGATATCAATTAGGGGAACACACTTTTGGAAACGCTGTTAATTTTATAAAATTATTGATTTTAATGAAAACTTTCGTTTTTTATTAAAAAGAATAAATCAGTTACAAAGCATGATATTAGATGAATCAGTTAAATTTTAAAAGTAATTCAGAATTCTATTTGCCCATTGTATAAATTCGGTTTTCACTAAGAAAATCGGGAAAAATTAAATGAATAAAAATATAAAAATTTATTCTGATGCATTTAATCACGCAATTAAAATGTTACCTCAATAAAAAAAATATGGATTTAAATGAAAGTAGTGACTTGGGAAGGTGTTTAAATACGTGAATTCTTTATAAATATTTCTGAATAATTTAACATAAATTGTATAATAAAATCACAAACTAATCAAAATCAAACTTATAGTTATTTTTTTTTTATTTCATTATGATTACGATCACATCCGTAGTTACAACCAAAAAAATAAATAAATAAAATATATTTTTAATTTTTATAAATTTATTTATTAAAAATTATGAACCAAATCAAAAGGGTTACCGGCTGATTCAACTATAACAATCCCACTATAGGGAACAATTCAACTTCCACAATTCTACTTGTTGGTATAATTTCACATTGAAATATTTAATTTAAAATTTGGTAAACCGGCCGATTTCATCTGCAAAAAACCTCGTTTGGTTTTAAAACTCCATCAGCAAACCATGTTTGGTTGTGAGGCATGTAACTGTTCTGCAGAAGTACGAAACAGTTGACATAGACTGTAGACATAGATTGGACACAATTTCAATTGGTACAATTCCACTCGTGTAATTCCAATTTTTATTAACTAAATGATATTACACCATTGGAATTATTCCCAAAGTGAAATTATATCAAGTCGAATTTTGCCTAGTCGAATTGTTCGAGTGGAATAGACCTAAAACCATTAAAAACAATTGTTTAGTAAATTAAATGATCAAATAAATATAAAACAAGCTTTTTTAATCGATTTTTTTTCTTCTTTTTTTATCATCTACGCGTTGTGCATTTTAATCCAATGAATCCAATTAAAATCTTCGCATATTATAAATAAGTAACAATTGTTTTTGTGTGGTTGCGAAGAAGAAGCTAAAAAGAAAATAATTGAGGAAAATCCACTGCCGTCACAGTCAATCCACCTATATATTCCTACCGTATTTACTAACATTTATTATATTTTCTTCCTTATTTATTTACTAGTATTATAAAATTTCCCACAAAGTCATCATCTTTACATTTACGTTTTTTGTTGCTGCTATTAAATTTCTTCACATATTGTGGACATTGTGGTGAGACTCTGTGACTCAATAATGTGCATTCGATGAAATTAGTTTGAGTTGAATCGTTAACATAGTAAGTTGATGTTCGTTGTCGGGAATTATATTTAATAATATTGAAATTTTATATAATAATAAATCTTGTAGAAATAAATGAAATATAAAAGTTTTTATTAGTTTAATATACCTAAAATAAATCGCATGCAATATTTTGTTCTGATATAACAAAATTGTTATATTAAATTTTTTTTTTGAAACGATAACGATTTTTTAATTTAAAAAATTATATTGACGGTTATAATTAAAATTTTATGTTATTATTTGAATTTTAATTAAAAGAAATTCCGAATAATCGAATTTAATGTTTAAATTAAATTGTGGTTAAATAAATTTTTAAATAAATAAAATTATTGGCATTGTGTTAAATGGAAATTACTTTCATTAAAAATATTTACTATTAATTTTTTTTTTATCTCAATAAATTGGTGTATCTTTCACAAATTAATAGAAGGTGTACTTTATCAATTTAGGTCATTGAAAGGTATCATTATTTTTGATTATAATTTTGTTATTAATATTAATTTGATTATTATTTTTGTAAATGAAAAAGGTTAACTAAATTTATATTAGTTTGTATATTTAAAATGTGGTTTTATATTTTAATAATCAAAAATAAACAAATTATTTAATAGAATAATAATAATTAGAAAATTATACCAAGAATACGTATTTTAATCGTTTTTGTATAGTAGAAAGAAGAAAGTTTATAAAATAATAAATTATTAATCTAATAATTATTGCTGATATTTGAACGATTTAAAATTTTATTTTATTTAATTTTTATTCTTGGAAAAAATTAACAACAAAAACATTCTTTATAAAATGGTAATTAAATTTTCCATAATTTTTAATCTTAAAGATAGTTGGAATTTAATTCATATTTATAAGTAAATTAGCATAAAATACTATTTAATAAAATACATTATGCCATGATTTTCATTATCAAATTACTTTTCATTGCCAATAAATGTTTTTATAATCAAAATAATATAATAATCATATTAGTCCATCAAAAATCAAATATATTTTCATAACTTTCTTCTTTAAATCGTTGTAAGCCAATTTTATTATATTAAAATTGCAATTTAATTTATATAAAAAACAAAATTTTTTTAATCATAAATTTCATATTCAAGTAACGTCCTACAATTTAATTTTACATATGACATTACTCCATCAAATGTTCATCATATTTAGAATCACATTTTGATAGAGTGACAAATAAATAAGCTTCTCAAAAGTAATTTGTCATTCAAATAGCGTTTTAAATACGATTTTTTTATTTAAAAAAAAAAAGAAGTATGAAAAATAGCCGCGTCTTTTTATAGAGCGAAAATGCAAATTAAATACATAGCTATATATAAAGAAAATTAATGGTAACAATATATAATTAGATATTAAGTATTTAATCGGACTAAAGTCGTGCGGGTGAAATTTAATATATATTTTTTTTTTGCAAATTTCTTGATTAATTAAATGCAGTTATATAAAGTTTATTTCTAATTTAAATTTATATTTATATATAAATATTGACGGTATACTTTCTAATATCGGTAATATCTTTGATTTTATTGGAGTATATTTTAAAGTTATTTTATATAACATTTATTACAACTAATGCATTATTTATTAGATATTAAAAAAAAAATAAGTTGAACTTTATATTTACTTTCAAGTAACTCCAATAAAATAAGAAAATGTGTTTCTAATGTACATTTTGGGGAATTACATAAAACTTTTCATTGGAAACATAAATTATTTAGTATAAATAAATACATAAAATCAAAAGAAATTTGTTTATTTGTTAGGTTGGTTTGTAAGGAGAGGGATATAAAGTTTTACGTACGAATACCATTTATAAGCTCATTGTACACTCTTCTCGATGCCTCCAATTCCAATCAATATATTATACAACAGCGACTCATCCCATCTCTTAATGAACGTAATTCACATATGCTCCCATAATCTTATTTAGAAAATAAGATTTCAAAGCTATGGATCTTCTAATGTTGCAATGAAGTGATCATGTTCTTCGCAACATCTGCAAATAAAGACGAATGTGAGTCCTATATATGCAGAATGCAGCATGTTTTTGATAATATGTCCTGCAACAATGTTCTCTTCAGATAAAATATAGTTCTTAATTTCATAGAATATTGAAAATATAACTTATTCATATAAACATGGCTTGCGGTAATACAAATTCAATAAAACGCTGGGGATATTTTGTAAAATATAAAATCGATAATAAGGATCTTTGATTAATCCTTTATATACATATTTAAAGCACAACAATTTTTTTGTGGGAAATATATATCGGATTACCAGTTACCATTAAATGGTTTAATTTAAAAAAAATTCAAATTTTATTAAAATACACTAGCAATAAAAATATATTTTGTAGATTAATATTTGCAAAACTTCTTATTACTTTATACATTCTTTTAGTAATTTTATTCGGATTTCTAGGACATAAACATAAAAATAAATTTCTATAGGTCATGATGCAAAACTCCTTTTCATTAATTGAATTTTGATTATATGTAATATTATAGTATAGTTGATGTGATGTTGATACTTTTGATTTTAGTACATATTAATTCGTTATTTTTTTATACATTAATTATATAGAGAAAATAATTTTATTTATAAATTATCAATAAAAATAAAGTGTGCTAGAAATTAAATTATATTTTATTGAAGTTTTAGTATTATTTTTTCTTTCTTGTTCACTCCACTTGGGAATATAGAGAGCCTCAATGATAGAGGTTGCGTAACATTTTTATTACAATTTGGACCTACTAATTTTATATAAATTCTGAATCATAATTTTCTTATTATAGTGTGAAGAAACTTTTAATTGCAACAAGCTAATGGCTTTAAATAGTGAAACATATTTGTTATCTATCAGCAAATGGTTTTAATCGTTAGTATTTCTTCCATTTCATAGAATATTGAAATTAAATATTCCATATTTTTATTACTGGTACTCATTTAAAGCTGACTCAAGCGACATTGATTCATCGATCTGGAGTTGCATCCAGAACATAAGTCATCACATAATATCACACTACCACTTTAAATAATCGTTAACTTTCAGATCAATAACGAATATTATCTAATAATTGGTAACGATAATGCAATCGCTATTAATTTCCTAAAAAAAAGGTTTATTTTATTTGTAATTTTTGATGATTCTCTTTTGTTACGTTCATGAAAATGAAATCTCAAATGATATGAATAATATTCACGTTGTGTAAAATAAATGAATGAAATATTCATTCTAATTGGAAAAACAAACAAGTTAAAAACAGAAATTGTCAAGGATATTTCATGTCCTTAAAACACAATTTTTAATTAAATTTTATAAACTATTGTAGAAACAGAATAAAGTGATGAAAAATATTATCTTCTTCTTCTGCTATTCGGTATGATGTTAGCGATCAAAAGGCAACATGTTCTACCATGACATTTATTTCTCTTCAATTTTTCCTTGAATAATAAGCTTTAACAGTTCATACTTTTCTGTTTGTGTATTATAATACCTAATTAGGTGTCCTAAATATGCTGCTTTGAGATATTGTATAGTTCTGAGTAGTTCGCTATCTTGGTTGAATCTTCTTAAGACTTTAATATTCGTAACTCTATTTGTCCATGATATTTTTAACAGGCGTCTATATATCCACTTTTCATATATACTTAGATGTTTATTGGTGAAGTTTTAATAATCGTACAATTCTCTACGACGCCCTTAATCAGGATAGGCCATAAGTAGCAATCTTTTACATTTTTTATATCTATATCTATATCTATATCGTTATCATGGCTTTATTATACATGCAGAAAAGAAACGCAAACGTGCATGTTCTACTCAACATTTTATTTTTTTATAGTATTATACCAATATTATGCTAATTAATTGACTTGACAACAAATTAGCTATAAGAATTTCAAGAAGTAATATATATTAAACCTTTATTATATCTTATTTTTATATTTCGAATTCGTTTCATTCATTTAATTTAACTAATATAAATTTAATAATAACAAAAACGAAATAAAATTAAAAGTATTTATTTATATAAAAACTTTCATTCTAGAATTAATTTTTCCTACTTAAATAAATGTATATACAGGGTGAATACTAAAGAGAGTTGATCGAAGGTATACCACGCCATTTGTGATAGTATTCAAAAAAATGTATGATTCATCCTCCATTTCGAGTTACAGCCAATTTTCTAGTTCGGTCTTTAAAAAAAAGTAGTATTAGTCTATGATTCAGGCTGGGTCAATGGAGAAGTATGGTTTATATGTACACAGATTGGTAATTAAATACCCTATAAAGCCAGTGTTACGGGGCAGATAACATTATTTAGGACGTAACTTTTTATGTCATTTACACTACTTCACTAAGAATAAAAATATTTTGCGAGTTTGTAGTTTCTTAACAATGTAAAGATCTGAATTTTTAAATACCTTGTTTTAAAGGGCATTTAATTACCAATCTAATGACATATAAACTATACTCCTTCATTGACCGAACACGAAAATCTGTTGTCTAGAAATAGGGTCGAACCCGGAAAAATGGACATACATTTTTTTACTTCGAATTCGAATACTAATCGATCAATTATTAGTGTTCACCTTGTATATTATAAAGAATCAACAGAGAAATGGAAATGGCCTTTCAATATCAGTCTGAAAAATTAATATTCCTATATAGTTCTATATTAAGAATTTCTCTTATAATCGAAATCGAAATTTTACCAACAATTTAGCTTGATTACACTAATAACCATCATCGTTCTTTGTTTTCACTAAAAAATGTGGATATAAAAGACGTTGCTTATGATTTTGAAAAATAAAGATGATCAGTTTATTAAGTGGAACACAAAGTTAATTTATGGCTTAGACGTCAAAAGATATATAGGTAACCTGATTCTGAATTATATGAAATTATTTGCACATTTATATAATACTATAAAAAACATAAACAAATTCCATTCAACTCGTAATTTCAAGCAATTTACCAAGAAAATCTTTTTAAAAAATGTTTAGAGATTCACAATTTGAAATATGAAAATGGTAAATTCATAGTTTCAGAATCATGGTTACGACGATAAAATGGTTTTTTTTTATATTATGGCTATATAAAATTCGCATACTAGCGATATATATAAAAGCCGGTTTTCTACAGTATATATTAGCAAATATTTTTAGTTTTATAATACCATAGTCCAGACATTGTTTTTTTTTTTATTTATTTCATTATAACTGAAAAAGGGAATTTGGGTTGCGTTACAGTTTATCAACATTACAAAATTTTTGTCCTGCAATATTTTAAATGCTATTATTATAATTTTTCATTTCAATCATTTATTACGCACTACCTACACGCACCATAATATTAATTTATGCTTCTGGCCAAAATTGTAAATTTATTATATATGGTTATAAATTATTTTAACCTGTTATTATGGAGCAATGCAATTTTATCGCATCTTCAAAATTGATTTTTGATTTGACGATTTTATGATATCTGGTTTTGTTTTAGTTAGTTGAGAATTTTTCCTTAAATATTTAAAGAAGACTGGATTTTTTTATATTTTTTTTTTAGATGATTATTGTCAGATATGAAGTAGAAGATCATGTTCGGGTTCTTGAAATTGTGTAACTTTCTCTAAAATGAATAAATTAATTAGAGGTTATGAAAATGTGTTTTTTTTTTTTATAAAATTTCAATTAGTACAGGAATTTTTATAAATTAAAAGAAAATTTTTGGAGGTTCATATATTTTTTTCTTAAATTCTTGAATAATATAACTTAAAAAAAATTTGTTACTTGTCCTTTATTAACGTTATGTTTTAGTTTAGAAAAACATGTTATTATGATAATTTTTGGGGCTCAATTTTGAGGCATAGTATTGTTTATTAATTATAATTTTATTTTATTTTTTGGAATTTTGTAAATAGAACCTTGTTACACCAAAATACAAAATGTAACTAACGCGAAGCTGGTACAAATTTCAGAATTTTACATTTCAAATGGTAGATCAATATTGCTAACTCAAAGATCGTACCGAAATTATGAGTAATGAACCGTATTTACCATCTTAATAGCTATGTGCATAACCAGAATGTCGTATTACCCTCTTAATAATCAGAATGTTTTAGTTATAACTGAACAAAATTATGGAATTTTAATAAGTCTTTTGCATACTATACAACAACCATCAGATGATCAAAGTATCCAAGGATATTTTATATAAACAAAATTGCATAAGAAGTCTACAATTTAAAGACAGATTATAACGAAACTATATTCTCTAAGCATAACCAGCAGCACTGTCGTGGTATGCGTCCATTGAAGTTGAATATCAATCAGATCAGGTGCTATGTACCTAAATTTAGTTTCATTTTGATAAAAATTGCTGTTAATAATATATAATGAAATGTTTGTATTAATAAGACAGAATTTTCGTAGCTAAAGCTGAAACGCGTTGGAAATATTTCTGTAGTATAAAGATTGGTTAATAATTCGAAATCTTAAATGCATAAAGTATAATATTATGATATCAAATTCATTTTTATTACTTGAAATATTCCTAAAATTCCACTATTAAATGAAAATCATTATAAACTAAAAAATTAATTATAGATATCAAAATATAAAGATTCAAAATTATCATGTTAATATCAATATAAATTTCAAATCTAGTTTATTACTTACGCACTTACTACATTAATAGAAATACATTACTTTCTACAATCTAATTTGTTTGTGAATTTTTTTTACCAAATTCCAAATTAAGGACAATAATCTAGTTTTTCATATTTAGTAATATATACCAGAAAATATCATCATTTGGTTGCTTAGAATTGATAGCGTTATAAGTTGTAATCTACTTATTAATATATCATTTAAGAATTGTGAAAAAAACCACTTGATAGATACAGCACGAGTCAATCAATAACTTTGAATTTACATAAAATAAACATTAAAAATAAATATTTTTTTTGATATATCAAGTGCAATAAACTCAGTATTAAATTGCCTGCAGATATGATTATGGTATGGTAAACAAAAATATATTGATGACTATAAATTGAATGCCAGTTTATAGTTCGGAATCATATTTAAAGTAATTTTTTTGCATATATAACTTAATAGCCGTATACTTATGACCCACAATATGTCCCCAAAAATTATCATAGTAACTGTTTGTCTATCTAAACTAAAAGATATCGTTAACATTTTACAAAAGTTCCAGTTACAAATTTTATTTTTTAGTTATAGAAAAAATTTATAGAGTTTTGATGGTGATTCTGATATGTGGTGATTATTTCGACTATATAAATATACTTGGAAAATTCTGTAGTTTATTTTTAGTTAATTCCGGTTACATAAGAGAAAGTCGCTTTTGCTTTAACTAATGTTAAACAAGTTTGTGGAAAATTCTTTATGGACATTTTTTTTTAGAACTTGTTAATAGAAATAAATTGTTACAATTGTAAATGGAAAAAAGAAATTGGGTATATAAATAATTTTTCATAATTTTTATTAATATATTATGAAAATTTAAAATTTTTTGATGAAAATTTATAGGTTTTTTATTAGTTTATGCATATTTATAATAATTTTAATGTTGATTAGATTGAAAACAGATTGTAAGATTAAAAAATAATTATATAAATTAGATAAACTTACTTTTTAGTTAATCTCCTAAATCTTAAATTCTCTTTGGGATTTTAAATTTTTTATGTAAATTTTACATAAATTTTGTAATTTGAATCTATTATTTTTGAATTTTTTTTTTAAAAAAATTAAAATTATATTTAATTTTTCAGATTAACAAATCTATGAATTACAAAATTATGGAAATCCGATGGCTGTTCAATACTGTAATAACATTTACAATTTATTTAATGAAATTTACAAATGTATCTAATTGTTTAAATCATAATTCACAACAAACAAATTCAAATAAAATTTATACCAAATTAGAAATGAATAATAATAATACAAGTTTTAGTGAATTTGAAAATATTACAAATATAAATAGTTTAGAAAATATATTTAATGAAAATGAAGAATTTATTGATCAAATATCTAAACAACCACATTCAAGAAAGAAACGTTTAATATGGATAACTGATGATGGACGATTAGCTTTACCACCTGGAACAGCTTTAAGTATAACACCATCAATTACTATGCCATTAGTACGATATCCACCAGAAGGATTTTTATCAAATATATCAATTAGTTTTCCAGTTACAAGTAAAATATAATTTAAATATTTATAGATAAATTTTAAAATTTTATCATTTTTATACATTTTTTTTTTAGTTGATTTTGATAAACTTGGTTTGACAGACAATCAAAATCCATTAGGTGATATACCACCAATATTTGCACGCTCTTTTGGCAGAGCAGCTGGAAGAATGTTAGGTAAAAAATTAATAAATTCTTGTATTATAGAAAAATACTTTCAATAATTTAAATTTTTAGGCAACTATGTTTCTAGTTATTTAAATTATCGTACCAAAAGGGATACTCACCAACAAAATTCACCAAAGATTGATAATTTTAAAATTAATATTGAAAATAAGGATAATCAGTTACCAGTTTTACCAGAAAAATATAAACATATTTTTCATGGTGGTGAGAGGTAATAAATTTTATTTTTCGGTAGATTTAAATAATATTGTGAAATATTTTTGTAGGGCATTACTTTACGGTGTCATAGAAGATTTATTGTCAACTTTTGGTGTTAATGGAAAAGCTTGTTTATTGAGAACAATTTGTGAAATTCATTCACGTTCAATTGATCATTTTGGATTTATCGGTGAAGCAGCTAAACTATTTTTAACGTAGCTAAATATATTAATAAAATTTATATTTTTTTAACTAAAGTTTAGTTTAATTAATTAGGGCATCAAAATCACCATTTTCAAATTATATTAAAGAATATGTTAAAGCTGAACAAATGGGTAAAGGAACCGAAGGTCCGGGCGAATGTTTCCCATATTATAAATCATGTCCAAAGAGCATTTTCAATGTCATTGCTACTAATAAATACACGTGAATTTTATTAAATTACAATAAATAATTTAAAAAATAATTTAAAAATATTTATTTTAGCAATGGCGACATTCATACTGACAATATTAAAAACACTTTTGACATAGGGGATGAACCAACAAAAACTAATTTAGTTCAGAATATGTAATTTAAAAATAAAAATGTATTTAATAACTTTTTAGCAATTATACTGCCATATAATATTTCTTAAGTTTTGCTCATAATTATTTAATAATTAGAAATATATAAAATGTACTTATAGAAATTAAATGTAAATAATATTTAGATTTGTTGTTAATTTTTTTTACCAAAATATTGTTATTTTTAAATTGATGTTTTTATATTAATAATTCTAAATGTTGTAAGATAATATAAAAATTAAATTATAAAATATTTTCAAATTATATATTTTATTTTTGGCATTCAGTAAATTTTAATGTTTTAGTCAATGGCATTCCAATGTTGTAGTCAATCTCTTTAAGTATCGCCTTTATATCTGAGCCTGAGCCTGAGGTCATCTTTGGTTAAGGATTAATCGAGTTTCCAAAAAAAAAACGTTTGCAAATGATATTTAATACTTTATTTATACACAGAAAATAATTTTTATATGATCGAAGCCACTAGAAAAATTTCTTATTACACTTTTGATAATATAAATATTATTGTTACGAGCACTTGTATATTTTTAAAAATATTAATCTCATGTTAAATTTAAAATATTATTTATACATAAATAATTTTTATTATAAGAAATGCAACACTTCAAATTTTTGGTCAACAATTTATTTATATCATAACCAATATTTCAAAAATTATTATTTGTTTTTATATATAAAATTGTATACCATTAAAAAAATATAATTGTAAAAATGCATTTGGAATAATATGGTTAGTTTGTCGTAGCGACGATAAGTGTTAGTAATAAGAAAACATAATTTGTTAGTTTGTTAAACATACCTATAGAAATTTAATATTTGTATTAAATAATAATTTTATATAAAAAAATTAAAAATTAAAATGTATACCATCCTTTAAATCTGTAAATAACTGATTCCCATTCTTTTAATTTTTCGGAACATTTTATTTTCAATTCCGATCGAGGCATAAATATTTTATCAATTACACGAAATTTCAATAAATCTTCTTTGCAATTCCAAATACCTAAATTTAAATTAAAAATAATTGTAATTGTATATAAGAATATTTTTAAATATAATTTTTACCTTCATTAATTCCTGCAACAAAACATGATCCCATAACACTTGCTTCTGAATTAATAGCTCTTTCAACTTTCAGACCAGTTGTGTCAGCTATTAATTGGCATATAAAATTATTCTTCGAAACACCACCATCAATTCTGAAATTATTTTGATTCACAACTAAAATTTTATAATAATTTTTATACGCTCACAAACATTTACCTGATACAAGTTAGTTTATAATCTGTTTCAGATTTTGTACATTGATATAATTGAGCAACACGAAAACTAATACTTTCTAGAAGTGCTCGAACCATATGAGATTTTCTAGTTGATGGACGGATTCCCAAAAAACCGGATGCTGCTTTATGATCATTAATCGGAGGCTAAGCAATAATATAATTAATTATATACCGTATATTTAAAAAAAAAAAAAAAAAAATTACTCCAATTCCGCTAAAAGCTGGTACAAAGAAAACACCATCAGTATCGTTTACAGATTCAGCAATATCAGATGATTTAGCTGGATCATCATAGAGTCCAAAATTTAATCCCCAATTAATTATAGTACCAGCATCATTAGCAGCACCCTCAACACAATATACTAATTTATCATTATTATTATTATTTTGTGATTTGAACTGCCAAGCAACTAACGGATACAATCCACAAATTGAGGCTTGGCATTCTTTTCCTGTATTTAAATTTAAAAATGAACCTGTTCCTAGAGTGACTTTTACATCACCTTCATTAAAACAGCATGAACCCCACATAGCTGCCGATTGATCACTCATTGATGATGAAATTTTAATTTTATGACCAAATAATGATTCATGAACATAACCAAAATCATAAGAATTATCAACTACTTTTGGTAACATTTCATTCTAAAAACAATTATAAAATTTTTAATAAAATTATTAAAATTTATATAATACATTATTCTTTACTTTAATCGAAAAGAATGTAAATGCCCATTTCGCCCATGTTCGTGTAAAGGGATCAAAAAATCCAGTTGCAGTTGATGATGTTATATCACTAATTTGTTCAATTTCATTGTTATTTATTAAACCTTTTCTATAAAATAAGAATGGAAAATAATGTTTATTATTTCATTTAATTGATTAAAAAAATAATATAAATACGAAAAAGTTAACAACAAACTATACATTAATATTATTTATAAAATAAAGTGGGTATACGTATAAACAAACATAAATTTATATGAAATTAAAAAAAAGGCAACATAACAAAAACAATAACAAAATTTCTATTTTAACGAACCACCACAAACAGATATAAATCCATATAACTCCACAATTAGTCCATAATTAAATTTAAAAATCTACAACTTACAAAATTTTATTTTTTTAAAAAAATATATCAAATATTAGTCTATCTATTTATTTACCTTAATTTATACAGGAGCCATGAGTCGAGTGTACCAAAAACTGCTGTTTTTTTAATAATTGCTTCTTTTAATCGATTATTATTCTCCATCTGCCAAAGTAATCTTAACGTAACCTAGACAAATTTTGGATGAATAATTTAAAAAATACATTAAAAACCTAATTAAATTAATTTTACTTGTCCATTCATCATTTTAATAACACTTCCAGCTAAAAATCGTTTATTTCTCGATATTAAATATAATAAATACGATACAGTATTTATCATTTTCAATGTATAACTTGAATTCCATTTTTTAACTAAATTATCAGCTCGTAAATCTTTCCATGTAATAAAATTATGAAAATATTCATCACTTTCTTTATCCCAAGTAATAAAACTACAACGTTGTGTTGATATACCTAAGCCAGTTATATCAGAAGGTAACAGTCTAGCATCTAAATATTTTATTTTTTTAAATTTAATTAACCGAATATTAATATTAACTTTATGATACCTCTGATAGAATTTGTAATTACATTTAAAATACTTTTCCAGAGTTGTTCTGGCGCAATTTCAAAAAATCCTGGTTGAGTATTCAACAGTTCTACCTATAAAATAGTAGTAAATGAGTGTTGTATTTTGGTAAATTGTATCCTTTTACCAATTCTAATGCTGATCCTATTATTTGACATTTTGTATCAAATATAAAACATCGAATTGTAGTTGTTCCCACATCCAAAGATGCAATATATTTATTTTCTGCCATTTTCTTTAGCTACAAACGATCTTATTACTTTAGTAATAATAAATTATCATACAAAATAATATATTGAAAAACAAGTGAACTTTGTCTTTTACTTGCTACACCTATTATGTTGTAAAGCTTAATAAAAATTATAGCACCATAATATAAAATATTGATAAGATTACGAATATCAAGAGAAAAATCTGCAATATTTTCCGGTTCAATATTTTATTGTGGATTATATTGCTACATATGTAAAAAATTGAGTATTTGGTATTATTAACACAAAAAACTTATACGATAGAAATCAATTTTAAAATGTTTGTAGTTTGTACATATATTTACTTCTACATCATTTTATCACGATAAAAATATTTACATTTTTTATGCCTAAATTTGATAATGTCAAATGTTGACGTTTATGTTTTGGAAATTCCCTCTACTCTCTTCTCCTCTCCCCCATCACAAGTCAGCTGATCAATATATGGTTTTTTGAAAAATAAATTATTTATACCAAATATGATTTTTCTTTTTATTTATTTATTATTAATATAATTAAACTAGAAACAACAAAACAACCGAAAACATTTAAATAAATTATAATTATGATAGACACGGATAATAATATAAATTTATATATTAGGAATGGTAGTGCGGTTGTGCTTAAAATTAATTCTAAATGAACCACCAATTTTTTAAGTTTATCTAAACATTAGATTTACATTTACTAATTAGTAAGTTCTCTTTTTCATAATTTTCATGAATAAAACCATAACTGAAATGCAATTTTCGATTAATACATTAGAAACAAACAATGAAATTAATATTATGTATACATACAAATAAATATCATCATAACTACAGCAATCATAATCCACATCCAACATTTACATGCTTTTCTTGAATGATCCTGTAATGTATCCGATTCCTTAGCTAAAGAATGTATATTATTATCAGACATCTGTGCTGATTTGGCAGCAATTTGTGTATCACGTTTAATAATTTTATTAGCTGTTTGTGTTTGTTCCTTAAGGTTTCGTGTCATAGATAACATATCCTCTGTAATTTTTTCCTGTGCATTACTATAATATCGCATTGCTTGATCCATACTTTCATTTTCTAAATTTGTTCGTTTTCGAACACCCTCTTAAAAATAATTTTGTTTTTAAATATAGAATATGATATAAAAATATTTTGTTTTACCGCCAATTAGATCTTTTCTTAATTCTGCAAATTGTTTTGAATTTTGTATTTGATTTAATTCTCTTACTAATTCTTCGCCACCATTTTCAATGTTATTTTTTCTTTTCAATAATTTCAATTTTTTTGTTTCTGTATCTGGAGGTTCCTGATAATTTGAAATTATTTTAAGTTCTTGTAATCGATTATAATAATCAGATATGGATTTATTACTCCTTTAAATTAAACATTACTTATTGGATTATGATTATTATATTTAAAACAAATAAACTTACTCGTCATCATTTTTTAGTTCTTCAATCATGATGTCTAAAGATTTAATATATTTTTTTAGCCGCCAAAAATTACTTTCATCTTTAGATAATTCTTCACATTGCGAAATAAGACTACGGGTATTAAGTTCTAGTTTTGTTGTCATTTTATATTAATTTCCTATATCCTTATAAAATTACGAGGAAAAAGATATTGAAAGGCAAAAATAATAAAAATAAAATGTATATTGCGAACAGCTGATTTCACTTTTTAAACTGCGTGCAGGGCACGGTAAAAAATATCAAAAATAAAAATTATTCCCGCATCATGTTTCATGTTGCCAACATTGGGAAAAACCAACTATTTCCAGGTTTAATATTTTTAGCCGCTAGGCGCTACTATCGTTTTGGGGTATTTACAATTTAGTGTTAACGGTTATTTGAAAGAAGACAAAAAATAGCAATAACAACGTCAGAGGTCAGACAAAACACCAAAAAAGTAAAGCAAGAAGAAAGTTGATTACAAAATTCTTTGAAACGTTATTCGTTTTTCTAGAAATCAAAATAATCGTACTTCAATATTAATAAATATTACGAAATTTAATTCTTAAAATGCCTACACAGCTATTAGATTGGGCAAAAAGTGCTAATATTGAAGAAAAGTCGTCGAAAGCTATTGCTGAGCAATCGAAGCTCAAGGAAATAAACGAAAAAAAAGATGGCGACGAAGCAGATTTCGCTACTCGTGCAGAAGTTAGCATTTTAGTGAAATTTATAAGAAATGGCTTAACAGAATCATCAAATTTAAATTTGATTGTGCAAAGAGAAAATCCTGACTCTCCATTGCATTCAGTAAAAACATTTGAAGCTCTTCACCTAAAAGAAAATATATTAAAAGGTAATTTTTTTGCTCATTAATTTATATTGTTGTTTTAAAACAAAATTTGTATATATACCAATTAGGTGTTATAGCTATGGGTTTTAATAAACCTTCGAAAATACAAGAAACTGCTTTACCAGCTCTTTTAGCAGATCCACCACAAAATATGATTGCTCAAAGTCAATCTGGTACCGGAAAAACTGTTGCATTTGTATTAGCAATGTTAGGCCGTGTCGATACATCATTAAATTATCCACAAGTTATGTGTTTAGCACCAACTTATGAATTAGCTATACAAATTGGTGAACAAACTGCATTAATGGCACAATATTGTCCAGATATTAAATTAAAATTGGTTGTACGTGGTGAAGAAGCACCATCTATCATTAATGAACATATTTTAATTGGTACACCTGGCAAAATGATGGATTGGTCAATAAAATATAAACTTTTTGATATACAAAAAATTAAAGTTTTCGTATTAGATGAAGCTGATGTAATGATAGATATACAGGGACATCATGATCAATGTATTCGTATACATAAGTTATTAATGAAATCATGTCAAATGATGTTCTTTTCTGCAACTTATGATCAAGAAGTTATGAAATTTGCGGAATTTATAGTACCAAATCCAATAATAATACGTTTGACACGTGAACAAGAATCATTAGATAATATTAAACAATATGTTGTACGTTGCTTAGACCATGTTAACAAATATCAAGCTATTAAAAATATTTATGGTGGCGTATCAATTGGTCAAGCAATTATATTTTGTCATACTAGAAAAAATGCAGCATGGTTAGCTGCTAAAATGGCAAGGGATGGACATGCTGTTGCATTATTATCCGGTGAATTAAATGTTGAACAACGTTTAGCTGTTTTAGATAGGTTTCGGGCTGGTACTGAGAAAGTTTTAATATCAACAAATGTTTTGTCACGTGGTATTGATGTTGAACAAGTTACAATTGTTGTTAATTTTGATATGCCATTAGATGCAAATGGTAAACCAGATTGTGAAAGTTATTTACATCGTATTGGTCGTACAGGACGTTTTGGTAAACATGGTATAGCTATTAATTTAGTTGATTCTGATGAATCGATGAAAGTTTGTAAAGTAATTGAGCATCATTTTAAAAAGAAAATTTATGTATTGAATACAGAAAATCCAGATGATATTGAGAAAATGGAATCAGGATCAGGATAATAATATTGATTATTTTTTCGTAATTTAATATTTAATAATTTCGTTTTTTAACTATGTACTTCTTTCTGAAGTATATTTTCTATTATTTAAAATGAATATTTTTTCTTTGACTATTGACTATTATTTTGAAAATTACTTCTTTCTGAAGTATTTACTAGCATTTTCACCTACGGGATATTTTAATTATTTGAAAATGAAATAATTTCATAATTTTTTATCAGTTAAAATACATAATTTTATTAATTTTGTGAAATTTTTCAACATGAACTAAAAGTTTCTAAATACACTTTTTTGAAAATGAAATGTGGTTTCATTTTAAAATGCCTACCTTTCAACATTTGCGATACAATATGGAAAGTATGTTTGGACCTAACAGTAATTAAAATATTGGAATAAATGTTTAAGTAATATTCCAAATGTGTAATTATTATTCATATAAATATCTTACTTTACATGCTATACCTTACGATATGAATGCATATATATTTTGTAATCGCATTCGAATTGCAATGTACCCTTTTAATAAATATTTGCCTTATAAAACACAATTTTCAAAAAGTTGATACTACCATACTACTTAAATCTTAAACTTTAAGAAATGGGAAAATAATAAATTAAAATTAAATAAGAGTATAAAACAATACAATTATGTTTTTGAGTTAAAATCATTTATTTACATTTGTTTAAAATTAATTATATCAATATATGAGATTTTCTAAAAAACATATCTCCACAAAAATTGACATATAAGGTTTTTAAATAAATATAAAATGGGTGGTAAAATAAAAAACGCTGATAAAATCTGGTTTTTCAAAAATATAATTAGCATTAAATATGAAAACTTGTTATTTTTTTATTAAACTACGATTAATGATATTCTTTGTTATTTTTAATAAATTTATTAATAAATATATATGAATACTCTTTCTCTATTAAAAACACAAAATTTAAAATTAGTGCATTAAAAAGAAAGCAAAAATCGTCAATAAAATGAATTAAAAAGTCTTAATAATTATACTTAAATAAAATCACGAAATAATAATTTTAAATATGATTACTAACAATTAGAAACAGTTTTTTTTACTATTCAATTGCAACAAGTAAAAAAGTTATTTAATAAATATTATTATTATTATTTTTGTGACTGAGTTTTGTACTTAAATAAAATAATTTAAGAAAAACAAAAAAACTGTCTAAATTCTCAAAATTATATCTTAAGTTAAATTACACGAACTACTACAACTTTTTAGTGGTTTGCCTTGTCCTAAAGTAATGCCATTTTCAGTTAAACTTTCAATAGTATTTGAATCATGTCGTCTCTAAAAAAGAATGATTTCAAAAATATATTAATTTATTAATATTAAAGATGATTATATTTTAATAAATATTAATATTTTACTTTTAATTCTGTTGCTAAGCATATAAAAGCATCTTCAACATTCATATTTGATTTAGCTGATGTTTCCATAACAAATAATATTTCTGGTATATATTGGCACATTGCTTCAGCCTCTTCAAATTCAATTTCTCTATCTTCTTCTAAATCACATTTATTACCAATTAATATTATTATAACATTTGATGCTGTGTAACGACGAACTTCTTCAATCCACTTTTGTAAATTTGTAAATGATGAACGTTTTGTGATGTCATAAACTTAAAAAAATAGATCAAAATAAAATAATATTTTAAATCAATAAAAACAAATTATTAAATATTTTTATAAAAATTTGATGTCTATTATTTTTTTTCTTGACTTACCTATGATAACACCATTCGCAGAACGATAATAACTTTGAGTTATGGTACGAAATCTTTCTTGTCCAGCTGTATCCCATATTTGGAGCTTGTTTATTTTTATTTATTTAAAATATTAAGTAAAATTATATATATAAATAATTTTGTTACCTTTGTTTGTTTTCCTTCAACTTCTATTGTTTTCATAGAGAAATCAACTCCAATTGTATTTCCATGACTTTCAACAAAATTACCAGTTTTAAATCGTTGTACAATGCATGTTTTACCTGTTCCACAATCACCAATTAAAACAATTTTAAATAGAAAATCAAATTCTTCATTCGACACAGCCATTAATGTTGTAGGGTTTCGGGCTGACATTATTTTTATTTAAAAACTCTACTTTAATATAGTATACAATATTTATTATAAAATTAAATTAGTTTAAAAAATTACTAAAACTATGATATATATTTTATTTAATTAAATGTTATTAATTTATAAAATTGTATTTGGTTTTTTTGTTTATGCAACTTCTTATTTTTAATACAATTTTAATGACACTGAAATGACATTTTTGGACTGATTGAAATCCAAAGTTCTTTTTATTGGAAATTTATAATAAGTTTTGGATTTTTATCGAAATACGAAATTGAGTTTAGAATTCCTGAAAGAATTAAACATAATAAAAAAAATCACTTTTATCTTCAATTGAATATGGGAATATGGCTCTAATAATTTTCAAAGTCTTTTTAAACAATAGTTAAATAGTTACAGGATTTTATATATTTATCTAAAAATTGCGAGTAATTTACTCTCAGTCAATAATTTTCTACAATTTATATTCGGTTTCGGCACATTAAATTATAAATAATTCTTATTTCCGATTACTATTTTTTAATTTATAGTACAGTTTATACAACCTAATTATTTAAATTGAGCATTATAAAATGTTTATTGTTTTTGATTGGATTTGGATGATGAATATACTTTGCCTTTTTGAGATCTTAGTCAGTACAGTTATATTTATCCTGTGGTAAGTGATACATTATAGCAGTATGATACGAGAAGCATCATAATCTTTTCGGAGAAAAGTCTATCGATTTCAATCTTCTCTTAAAAATAAGTTCAGAAATACATACTGGTATGATAGTGAACAATAAGTTAATTATAATTAGACTATCACAACTTCTGTATCTTATTCTATAATAAAAAATATTACCAATTAATATTTATAAAAATTACTTTTAGCTATGTACAAAAAAAAATAATTTGAGTTAATAATTGGATTCCGATTCCGAATTCTGATCTCTGTTACAAGTTTTTTCGCCTTCTTCGCTAATCAAACTACCAACTTTAAAATATTTTTGTCTAAAAACGGCTGTCAAACCGTTCAGTGCAGCCAATTGTATATTCTCTTTCTTTTTCCGGTCTCTAAAATGGTAAGGCTTGTGTTAGAAAATTCTAAATAAAAATATATAAACATCGAATATAATTGAATTAATTTATAACAGAATTTAGTTTGAAGTAAACTAATAAATTTTCAAAATATGTTAATTATAAATATTTTCTTTCTAGGGTATCGATATCTGCCACAAATACGATCGTAAAGTTCGCCGAACTGAACCAAAATCCCAAGATGTTTACTTGAGACTCTTGGTTAAAGTAAGTCATAATTATAATAAAATGTAAGAAACATTTAATAATATTTTATTTTATTTTAATTTTAGTTGTACCGTTTTCTTCAACGTCGTACAAATAAGAAATTCAACAGAATTGTCTTAAGACGTTTATTTATGAGCAAAACAAATCGTCCACCAATGTCATTACAACGTGTTTGCCGTTTCCTTAAAGCTCGTAACCAAAAAGAAGTTACAGCTGTCGTTGTTGGTACTGTAACAGATGATATTCGTCTATTGACAGTACCAAAAATTTCATTGTGTGCATTACATGTTACACAAAAGGCACGCGAAAGAATTTTACGTGCTGGAGGTGAAGTTTTAACTTTTGATCAATTGGCATTAAAATCGCCAACTGGCAAAAAGACTATTTTATTACAAGGAAAACGTACTGCTCGTGAATCATGCAGACATTTCGGAAAGGCTCCTGGTGTGCCACATTCACATAGTCGTCCATATGTAAGATCAAAGGGACGTAAATTCGAACGTGCTCGTGGACGTCGATCCAGCTGTGGTTACAAAAAATAAATAACGATATAATTTTTTTTATTATTTTAAATTTGTGAGAAGCTGTAAAATGAATAACAAGAAAAATAAACCAATTATATTCTTTGGTTGGAAAATAGTGATTCTTTTTATTTATAAATTAATTTTTCGCTTGTGTAAAAAAATTATGTGAAAAATGTTGTATTTATAATAATACAATAATTACAAAGTGTGTTGACATTATAAAAATTTTGACCAATAATTAACAAGTATTTGATCTTGCGGCTGAATTCCTAAAATTTTCTTTAATTTCAATTGATCACTTGCTGATTTTATTTTTGTAATACAAATTATTTTACTATAAAAAGAAAAAATTTCAGTGAAAAATTAAAAAAAATATGTGAATAAATTTACTTTTTCCATTCTTCAACTAAAACTTTGATTTGTTTGTCTAAAACTACATTGTTAAAAAGTGGTTCATCAACAGCTTTTAAAATTTTTACTAATAAATCTGGACCTGAAAGAAACATACAAAAAATAATTAACATTTTGGCCAGCAAAATTAAAATTTAATTACTCACGTTTACTTGGTACTTCACCAAGCCATTTTATTGAAATTTTATTTTCTAGAAAATCAATTCGATAAATTAAATTATTAGGCATTGGTACAGCTATTTCTGGTAAAACTGTAATTATTTTGCATTCTGAATTTGTTAAATATTGTGGATCATTTTGTATTAGTTTATGCATTTTCTGGGGTATTAAATTTTTAAGGCACATAACAATGAAATTCGTTTGTTCAGTTGGACCACGTATAATAACCTAAAAAAATAGTTTTATTTATATTCTTCATTATTCAAAGTGAAAATTTACTTTAATTCCACTGATGATGCAATAACATACACCTATAAATTCAGATTCTATAAGTATATCTTTCATCTTCCTAAGAGAGTATGCTTCTGCTGATTCTTCTTGACCCAAAGACAAACCAGTTTTTAAATTTTCCGTTATTAAATTTACATCGCTAGTTTGTGTAAAATTAATAATTTGTCTTTCTAGTTGTTGTGCATTATTATTATACGTAATCCACGGTAGATTACCAAAAGTAATATGTTCAGTTAAACAACGTGATCCTGCTAAAAGTATCCATGAAAAATGTGAGTGAAGAATTGCAAAAATATTTTCCTCTTCTGTTAAATTAATTAATGATCTTGGTGTTGATGGAATTATTGAACCAGTTCCAGATAAACGACGATCTCTAGCTGATGCTTTTGTTAATTCTTTATCATATATAACTTTTGCTAAACTTTGAATTTCTTCAGATATTTTCTGATAATTAAATTTTCAGTTTATATATTATATTATTCTATATTTTTAAATCATTGAAAAACAAAATTAAGACCTTTAAATGTTCCGCCAAAAATTGATGAATATTAAGCAAGAAAAATTTATCTTTCATTAAAATTATTATGGAAAACAATTGATAAAAACCTCTGGCCTGTTAAGTAAAATAATCAATTAATTGAAAATCGAAGGTATTTCTTAAAAATATTGACTTACTTGCATATCACTAACATGAAATGTATGACTTAGTACATGACCTCTGGCTGCATCACCAAAAAAAACTAATCCTCCATCTTTGTTTGTGCCAATTTCACAGCTTAAACTCCGAACTGATGCTTGTTTTATTAGACTACAAACATCCGGTAAAACTGGTGTTTGACTACTTAAAAAATTAGCATTACTTATTTCATCTTTACTAATAATGCCAGTTAATTTTCCTAAAGAATTGCAAGCTGCACATAATTGATTTGGTATTTGTTGGTCATCGAAATTTAAATCATCAATTTTTGTATTGCGTAATGTTTGTGTACAAAATATTGCAGCTGGACCGTGTGCTTCACAAAAATGGCATAATGCTATAACTGCATTCATATTATTTAGCTATCAATCTTTAAAGATATTGATTTATTGCTGATGTATTCAGCATATAATATATTCCGATTCAGAAGCCAAAAGAAGAAAAACAGACCCAGAAGCAAATCAAAACAAAAATACCGACTGTCAAGTGTCTGTCAACATCAGTGTTGCCGAAACGTAGGCAGCAAAATTCCTTACATTTAGCTCTGACAAATAAAAATTTCCCTATGGGAAAAGCAATTTTTCCCTACATTTTTCCCTACAGTAAAATCCAGAAGAAAAAAAAAATATACAAAACTATATATACTACGACACCTGATTTTTTACAAATAATTCCAACAGCAATTTCAAATTTGTAAAAATTATGAAAAATCAATTTACACAATCAAATAAAAAACATACGAATCAAAATACATACATGAGTATGTAAATATTTATTTATATATATATATAAGGCTATATACTTATAAAATTAAAAACAAATTCAAAAAACGGATACAAAAAAAAATTAACAATTTAATTGCAAATAACAGAATTGTTAAATATGTAATACACTATTTTTAAAATACATTATTTTATAAATTATTAATTCAAAATAATGCATTATTTTTTATGTAATTTAAATTTATAATTATTTTTGAATAATAACAATTTAAAATGGTGTATTATTTAAAATAATTCAAATTATATGAATTAAATAATCATTACTGAATTTACAAAATAATTCATATAAGTCAATTAATTTATTTTATTATAACACAGAAATAATTCATGTAATTCTATTAATTATTTTTTGTAATTCAAAAATTATTGGAAAATCACAAATTCAATGAATTATGTAAATTATTTTTGAATTAAAGATTATTTAATTCATATAATTTTAATGTATTAGAACAGTGAGTAATTTTGCAACAACAATTTTTGTTGGCAGTTATTGAAGATAGTAGTAATTCACAAGCTAAAACAATCTTGGATGATTTGAATAATCCATATACTTAAGCGTATCTTTGCATTATTTAGCACTATTTTAAATTGTTATAATTCAAAAATAATTATAAATTTAAATTATGAAATATTTTTAAAATGCATTATTTTTATAAATTATTAGTTTTGAATTAATAATTTATATAAAAAATGCATTTTAAAAATATTTCATTATTTAACAACTCTAGCAAATAATATTAGGACAGAAAACATTTTATAAATCTCGCAATTTTAATTATAAATCAGAATGTTTTTGCTATAAACAAAATATTTCTTGAAATTCCCTACAAATAACAGAATTTGAAAATATATTCCCTACGCGAATTTTAGCGTCAAAATTCCCTACTGTAGGGAAAAATCCCTACGTTCGGCAACACTGGTCAACATTAACAACAAAATCGGTCGTCAATTAAAATTAAAATACATTTGAGTTGCGATTTTAAGAAAATACCCAGTTAGACATGCTTTATGATTATGAGTTGCAATATTTCGATCAGTTCAGTCTCGAATGGATTCTTACAGTAGCCAATCAACTGATTAAGTAGACTGAATACAATTAAATCACACATTATTTTTTTTAAATTAATTTGGATTCGTAAAAGTTCAATGGTACCAAACTCATTTCAATTCGATTCGTTCGGAATCAAATTTAATCGCACCTGTGTTCTGTCCCTGTGTGTCCACACAATCGAGTTTCCATACAAAATGTATGAAGACGTGCAATTTCAAGTTTACTGAACGATTCGGTACTGAACTGATCGATACATTGAAACACAAGTTTAAAGCCAGGGCTACATTGTTTCGATCGGTTCAGTTTCGATTCGTTTCGAAAAGTTCTAATTTGACGTCTCCATATATTTTATATGGGAAATCGATTGAGTGGATACATAGGTCGAATCGGATCGAATCGATCGAAAGAGTTTGGAACGATTGGAATTTTGCGAATCCAAACTGAAGGAAATATCAAGAGAAATGAAATTTGACAAAATATATGTGGTTTAATCGATTGTGATCGGTAGCTATGTGTTCAGTCTACTTAAACGTCGAATCGAATCGAAACTGAACTGAACTGATAAGAACAATGTAGCCCAGGCTTAATTCTTTATTGATTCCTCATCTTTCGATTCTTTTTGGGCCAAAATGTGATAGATTTTGGGCCAAAATGATATTCGCTTTTCTAGACTTAATATTGAAATATTGTTCAAATAAAATATAGCACCTTCGCAAATTGCTTCTATGCATGTGGATCACAAATTGATTCACAATTAATAATATTTGTCGCTATGACTTTTAGGTTTTCATTTAAAGTTATGGAATTTTTATATTTTTTTTTAAACTAATCGATACTATTAATACACATTCGGCATATTTTGATATCACCACTATTTGTGGTGCTGTTGCGCGGCAATTATAAACTACAGGATCTGTTTATGATTGGTAGCGTTTGTAGTCCCAAAAATTCAAAACAAAGAAATGTCAAAACAAATAAAACTTCAAAATCAGCTGATTAATAATTTTTAATTTAATTAATCTTCTATATCTATAGTTTAAATAAAATTAGGGAAAAATAAGAGATTAATTAACAATTAATTTAATTTATAAGTATTATTTTAAAAATAACAAAAAAAATGGAAAATTCGCTGCATTATATTGAACTTTCCAAGAATCCAATTCGTTTTGATTCAGTTAGCCAATTAACAAATGTATTTTTTGATGATTCAAATAAACAGGTTTCTAATATTATTGTAAAATTGTATAGTTATTAAAATTGTTATTATATTACATTTTAAGATATTTGCTGTACGTTCTGGTGGAGCAACTGGAGTTGTAGTTAAAGGACCAACAGCAGACAATGTGATATCATTTTGTATGGATGATAAAGGTTTTAATAAATAAATTAAAATTTTATTTTTAATATTAACTAATTATTTATTGGTTGTTATAGGTACAATTAGGTCAATAAAATTTTCACCAGATAATCGTATATTAGCTGTACAACGTAAAGAAAATTCTGTTGAATTTATATGCTTCCAAGATGGTCAACCTCAATCTAATAATGTGATAATTTATAATGCAAAATCATCAATAATTTATGGTTTTGTATGGGTACATAATAAAGAAGTAGCAATGATTGCAAATTGTGGTATTGAAATATTTACGGTGAACACTGAGAAAAAACAAATAAAATCTATTAAATCAACAACAATGAGTGTTAAATGGTTTGCATGGTGTCCAGAAGGAAATTTAGCATTGCTTTGTGAAGGAAATATTTTAAATCCAGTTATAATAAAACAAAAATCAATAACAAAATTACCAAAATTAGAATGTAAATATAAATTTCAAATTTATTATCTTTATTTAATTTAATTATTATTCATTGCAGTGGATACTATTCGAGAAGTACCTGAGCGTGAAGTAACTTTAGGTTATATATATGGTACTCTGGCTGTTTTAATATTACAACAAACAGTAAATCGTTTATTAGAAGTTATTGTTTATTTATTAAATGGTCCCGGATTGGCACCAAAAAAATCACATGTATTACGGTTAGGACATAATGGAAGATTTGCGATGAATATTGTTGATAATTTAATCGTCGTACATCATCAAGCTTCAGCAACATCATTATTATTTGATATTGCATTGAGTGGTGAAATTATAAATGATGTTGTATATCATTCGCCAATAACACCAGGACGCACAATAAGACCATTTTCATTAAAACTTCCAAGTTTATCACCAGATGGACAAATAATGAATTGTGAACTATGTAATTTCAAAAATATTGTTTTGATTAATTTTTGTTATAGATTTACTTATTAGATTCTATTAATTGGGTTCTGTTTCAACCGAATATTGTTATTGATGCTAAACTTGGCTGTATGTGGTATCTATCATTGCAAATCGAATCATTGTGTAGTTTTATTACGGATCGTGTGCGATTAGTTGAATTTTTATTACAAAGAACAAATGGCAAATCAATTTTATTAAAAGTATTAAAAGAACTTGTTGATGATCAGTATAATGGAATTTTATTACCAATTTTAGAAAGAATTTTCGAAAGAATTAATAAAATTTATCAGTAAGTATAGGAATTAATATTAAACTAATAGTTTCTAATATTTGAGTTTTTTTTTAGAAGTTGGATAAAAATTGAATTACAAACCCAAACCGGTACTCCATCATCAGTAAAAAATTTACCAAAATTACCAGCACCACCAAAAGTGCTTATTGATCAGTCCGAAATGTTTGGTCATGTTTTTACACCAATTGCTGAAAGATCATATACTGGAAAGGTATCTTAAGAAAAATAAAAATAAAATTTAAAACATTTCTTGTCTTTTTTTTTAGATTATAATTTTATATTTACAATCTTTGAATAAACATAATATTTCGGCACAAGAGGATTTAAGTAAAATGATTGCTTCAGAATTAATACGTAATAAACAATTTTATACATTACAAAAACTAGTTGATTATTCCTTAATATTGGAATCAAAGCCAATTGCTTGTTTCTTATTATCACATTCAAATGTTAGTCCTTCAATAACTCAAACAGCTTTGGATATGCTACAAAAAATTAATGCAAATGAGGTAACAGATTTATTACAATTTTTTAAATTTAAAGAAGTATGAATGTCAAAATTTAAAATAAAATTACAGATAATTATTGAAGTTCTGTTAGGCCAAGGTAAAATAATTGATGCTTTAAAAATAGCTAAAAGATTACCAAATAGTGATACAATATCAGCACGTAAATATTTAGAAGCCGCAATGAAAACAAAAGATATATTAATATTTTATGCAATTTTTAAATATTTTCAACAACGAAATTTACGTTTACGTGGTAATCCAGACTTTTCAAATAGTAAGTTTATAATATATATATAGTACATATATGTAAATTTATTTATCTAATATATTATTTTTATTATTTACCACACAGATGAACAGTGTACAGAATATGTTAAACATTTTAATAATTTATTTAATGTTGAAACATGAACAACAAAGAAATTGGCTGCAAAAGCAGAGAAATTTTTATTTTTTAATTATATTAGATTTTGTATTATTTTTCCATTTTTATATAAATGTATATTTTATTTAAATAATTCTTTGTATATTCTTGTTTTTAATTTAATAGGTTTGATTTTAATGTGTGTATTTTATTTTATTATGTTTTGATTTCTTTTAATTTGTACAAAACAAATAATAATAATGTGATAACATGTAAATTAATGTATTGTTTGTATATATAATATTTAAAATAAAAGTTTTTATTGATCAAAATGTGTTGAAAAATATTTAAAAAGTGTAAAAATTAAAAAAAATAATAATAATATATTTTTCAAATTATCGTAATATATTATATATTTTTTATTACATTATTTACAAAAGTTTATAACAAAATAATTTTTTATTTTATTCAAATTCTATATACATTATATAAATAATAAAAAAAATTACTTGAATACTGTTTTTAAAATTAATAATAAAATAATAAATAGTTTATTTGGAATTAGCGGAATATTTATAAATTAAAAAAAAAAAAATTAAAATTCAAAACTTTGTTGGTCTAATTTTTAATTTTTATGATTTAGTTCGAGAAAAAGAAAAAGAAAATTTATAGATTTAATTGTAATTTTAAATCTTAATTCTGAATTTAATAAAATAATATTAAATTAATACAATACATTTTCTTAAAACATTATTTTAGGATAGTTTTTGTTGAAAATATTGTATTTTTGGTGTACCGTTTTAGGTAATTGAAATTTTGAAAGAAATTATAATAATTATTTAATATATTGTGGAGTATATATCGAACTATTTAGGATTAACAACAATATTCGAATTTAATTCAAAATTTCCTTGGTGGTGCTTTTAATTGTAAACTATTTAACAAATCAGTATTAATACTAGTACATTTTTCTTCATCAGAACTTTTTTGAATTACATCAAGACTGGGTCGTGATAATAAAAATGGATCATTTATTTTACCATTTATATGGGCTCCACAACGTGGACAATTAAAACCATCATTATCATTCTCATTACTACTATTACTACTTTGTCCATTTGTATTTTTTTGATATAAAATATTTTCAGCACATTTTTCATGCATAGAATGACCACAATTACCAAATACAAAAACATCTGTTGAATTATGTAATCTTTGTCGACATATAATACATTTAACTAATGTTATCCAAATTCCACGTTTTGATTCATTTCGTTTTTGATTAAATTTCGCATTTAAATCTTTACCCAAACAACGTGCAGTTGTTTCCATTAAACATGTTTCATATCGTGAATTTGATAGCATACCCATTAATAAATCTTTAATATCACCAAAATTATTTGAATGTGTAGTACCAGAATTCATCACTAATTGAACTAATTTGGATAAATCAACATGTTGACTTGCAATATGAAGACAATTTTTTGTGATTTGTGATAAATCAGAACGTTTTAGAATTATTTTCAAAAATTTAAACCAAAATTGTTCACGTTGATCTTCAGATAAAACTAGTGATGCACGAGAACATAATCCAGTTATATGTGATGCACACGATTCAATATTATGATGACTACTATTTTCTGGTATATTTTCTAATAATTTAATTGATAAATCAAATGCTAATTGATAATCACCTTGTTTTTCATATAAATATATACAGCTAGAATTTAAATCGTACTCTTTAACAGTTGCCAATGCATTTTCTATTCGATAATTGTCATTATTTTTTAAAAATTCTAAAATTATTTTGGGATTTTTTTCTTGCTCTTCGTTACACATTATTGCGATATATTTTTCACAATTTTCTGGTGATAATGATACACCATATTTTATTAAATTGCCGAAAAATGAATAAAGATTTTTTAAGTTCCTTTCATTTTTAGCAGATAAATTATTAATTAAACTATCAATATTATCAATATAATTATCGACAATAATTTTTGTTATACGTTCGGAATCAATTTCCAATAATTGTGAAAAATGTTTGTAAATTTGCTGATAGATTTTACGTTCAGGATTTCGGGCTTGTATATCAATATATAAAAATAATTCAAAATGTCTTTGACTATTTTTCAAATAACAATCAATAATTTCATCATATTTTTTAGTTTTTTCTAGTAAATATTCAACTACACAATAACATTTTGCAGTTTTAGCCATTCGTAATTGTTCAGATATTGGTATATGTGATAGACTATCGGATGTTATTAATTCTAACCAAGCATTTTCACGTTCAGAATGTTGACGTGGTGTTTCACCATCAATATTTTCCATTGTTAAATAATTAAGAATTTTGTCAAGTAGTAAACCATCATCAGGAAGACATTTTGCTGAAATTTGTTGGCTTATAAAATTTAGTAGATACCCAATTTGTGACCACTGAAAGAAAAATGTATTCAGTAATTAGTTGTTTTATTACATCAAAGAGAAAGTTTAAATTTTTTTTTTTAACTCACCGTTGTATTTTCGAGTGTCATAATTTCTAATAATATATTAATTATTCTTTTACGATGCGATAAACCTAATTCACCACTAAATTCTTTTTCTTGAAATGCTAATGAAATTACATTTAATGTTTCTCTACTATCAAATTTTAATAATGATCTTAAATATGGATATGGCAATTCATTGTCATCGCTGCGATTGGAATGTAATGAAGTTAAACATCTCAGGACTTCATGCTTAACATTTTGAACATTTTCAATTGGAATATTACCAAATGGATATCCACGTCCAGCTAAACAACTTGATATATAAACAAGTAAACTATTACCTAAATTTGGATGTTCAGTTTCAATTAATGGTATTAAATCAGTCAATGATATCACATAATCTTGTAAAGCATTTGCATTCAAATATATCTGTGCTTTAAAAAGTTTATTTTGTCGGGCAGCTTTTAACACTTGATTTAAATCTAAACAAGTCCAATCTAATTTTAATATAAGCTCTTCTAATTTTGTTGGTGATAAATTTAACCAAAATTCAACTAGAGCCTGTGCTATTGTTGGACTAATAATTTTAATTTCATCATTTTCAATATGTTCAGTAATTAATGTTAAAAACATACCAGGACTATTTAAACGATCCCATAATTCTTGCCATAATAAATTCAATTCATTAATTTCAATTAAACATTTCATAATTGGGCCCAAACAAAATTCTGGTGCACGATTTGATACCGATATATAATCATTAAATAATTCAATAATTCTTTCTTTGGCTTCTAGTTTTTTTCTTTGTCTATCACCAGCTCCTCGATAACCTTCTATTGCTAATTCACAAGCTTCTATCCATTTTTGATTATTAACCAAATATGTAATACGTTCACTCCAATTTCGAATACTAATTATATGTAAACTACGGGCACCCAATATATATAATTGTGTACCACTGGACGTAACTGAATTATAACAGGCAAAAGAACCAGCTAACGCTAATGCTGGCGAAACATTACCACCAGTTGCTAAACCTTTAAATTGCGCCGAACCATAAACTAAACCAGCATTTGCCATATCAATACATTCTAATTCTTTACTAGAACGCACATCAATTAAATGTAACATTTCAGTTGTATCAATACAAGCTAATGATTTTGGTCCCAGCCAATGTACAGCTAATAATGCAAAATTTAATTCTACATGTCGTAAAAATATTAAATTTACTCGTCCATTATTAGCAGAAATTTGATGAAAATATAAATGATTTCCTCGTGCTACAGCTAAAACTGGATCAATTGTACGACTTGTGTTAGCAGCTTGAATTAATACCATTTGCCAATCTAATAATGGTAAACAACCCGGTGGACCAGCCAATGCATAAAATTTAATAACTTTTAATCTTGGCCTTATTGTAACAACAAAATATTTGGACAATGTTGCTAATGCAACAATAGAAAATTGTCTCAATTCTAGGTTATTATCATCTTCAAGTATTAACGGCTCAATGCAACAAACTTCACCTCGTGCACCGCTAAATAAACAACGTGATGCACAACCGCGTATACCTAATTTTCTTGTAAAACTTAATGACCAAACTGAACCACCAGAATCCGCACATAATGCTAATGCTGGTCGGCCAGTCCATTTTAAATTTAGTACACCAGTATTTGGTGTAATTGAATCAAAAAGATTGCGTAAAATATCCCCTGTACGTGTATCAATCATTATAACAAGACCACGGGCAAAACCTGCTAATAATCTAGTACAATCTTCGTTAAATGATAAAGCCGAAACAGCACCTTGTGAATTGGGATCTTGATGAGCCCACCGAAGTGTCTGAGTATTATCAAAATTTAATATATGTCCATGTGATGTACCAATTGCAATCATTTGAGAAATTGTTACAGCTGTTGCTAAACCAGCATTAATACGATCCTGAAATTATAATTAAATTTAAAAAAGATACTTATATATACATTTTATTTAATTAATAAATAAAAAAACTTACTGCTGCAGATGATATTTGTGATGTAATTCCCTGAAAAATTACATGTCTTAAAATTGAACCACCTTTAGTAATATCATCAGTCATAGATGGTGTCGGTGTTGGTATTGGAAAATTAATATCTGAATTAACATCAGAATCAATTTCAAATTCATTTAGAACACTTTCTAAAGTTGGCAATGAATCTAATGGAGGAATTGAATATTCTACATCATCTAACTAAAAACAAAAACATATTCTATAATAAATATAAATTTGAAGGCACAAATAAAATATATTTTAGTTAAATAAAATGTATACGTCTTCTATGTCCAATTGTAATGAATCGGCTAATAAACTATCTGTAGATCCACGATCTGATTCTAATAGGGATTGCAAAGATGGTGCTTTTAATCCGTTCATTTTAAATAATTTTTAGATGAGTTTGAGAAAACAATTTCCCAAAGACTGTTTTTTTTTATCTAATTAATTAAAGTTTTTGCTATTTTGCTTGTTTTTCTTATCAATTTTGACACCCTCCCATTGAAAATTATCAGCTGCTATATGACATATTGACGTGTTAATTTGACGTTTATAGTTTTTTTTTGTTATCATAATTTATGTTGTACATGTATTTTTTATTGTATAGTGCATTATATTTTTTATCTTGATTTGTTGTCAACAGCAGGACTTTTCTGGATTTCTATACAGGAACATTTTAGGATTTGTACTATTCCTGTTTGTTTTGTTTTGTACAAATAAAATAAATTTACTTTGTACATAAATGGCGCCATCAAATTGTATATTTTGTAATATAGTACAAGGAAATTCACCAGAAACAGTTTTAGAATATGAAAATGATGAAATTGTAATATTTAAGGATATAAAACCAGCTTCAGATTATCATTATTTAGCAGTACCAAAAATACATATTGATAATGCAAAGTGTATGAAGAATAGTGATATACCATTACTAGAAAAATTAGAAAAGGCGTTAATGGAACTGCTATTGTCTAAAAATGTTGACTTAAAAGATACATTGTTGGGATTTCATTGGCCGCCTTTTAATAGTGTAAGACATCTTCATATGCATGCAATTGCACCAGCTTCGAAAATGTCAACATTATCGAAATGGGTATTTAAACCAGGATCCATATGGTTTTGCACGGTAATATAAAAGGATTTCATATTTTTTACTGTATATACATTACATATTCCATTACTTTTAGACTGACTACGTCAAACAATGGATAATGAAAAGGAACTGAATTATGTACGGTATATTTAAATAATGTAGAACAAATTTATTATAATATATTTACATATTTATACTTCTAAATAAAAAATTTAAATTTCGTTATAAATGTTTATAAAATTGAAGAAAAGTTTTAATCTCATTCACATACCATTAATCTTCTTCATATAATCAAATATCAAATTTTCCATCAGTTTGCTTCAGTTAAAGCAAGTTCTCATTTTCACCACCAAACAAGTCAAAATAACTTAAATATTTGTATACCCAGTGAAATATAACCGCCGGACAGACTGATATAAACATGCCCAGAGGCTTCACAACATCTTAACTTTCCTCCGACAAGATAAACAGGGTGATTTCCGCTAATATATGTCGGGCCTGACGTGACGAGTCAGAATCTGTACTTGTTTCAATTATGAAACCGAAGAAAATGCATTATGTACATAACATAGTGCATTGCATAATGCAAAATGATTACAAAGCCATTATTATAATACAAAGATATCAATGCAACTGATATTGAACTCAAAGTCAAAGCAATCTGATACGGCACGACGGTTTTGAAAATTTTCAATTCACGCAATGTAGTGTTTTTATAGCGTTATTTATTTTTAACCAAAGTGCCGAATTAGCTTCAGACATGAATTATAAAGTTTAAAAAAATTGGTAAATTGTTTTTGAAAAGATATAAATTCTTAAGTTATGATTATGACATTGCATTGCGGATTTCGGCGAGTTTGTATACTCAAAGTCGCCTTCAGCAGTAGCAACGTCGTTTAACGACAATACCGTATACAAAAAATAACTGAAAGTTGATTGTAAACTATTATGTTATGTTTATGTTATTTTGTTATGTAAAATTTTAGAAGTAAAAAAAATAAAATATATATAAATATTCGTTAAATTTGTATTCGATTTCGAAAATAATTTCACCTAATTTCGTAAATATTCTTGACTGAATAAAATGCATACTGGTAACACTATAATTGAAAACGTTTTGTCAAATGTCAATGTCAGTTTTACATTTTACTTTTGCTGTTTGTGTTTTTTTTTGCATCTTGATCCTTGGTGATTCTGATAATAATAAATCTACAGACAGAAACGTGTTTTTTTTAAAATAAAGTTAATTATTTAAATTATTTTCGATGGCTTTAGCTATGAACAAAAGGGCTAATGTAAATATTTGAATTATATATTAGAGTATTGTTAAAATAATTAATAAATGTATCTTACAACAATGCAAAAGTTAACAGAAATAAAAATGTTTTTTTTTGTGTTGTTGAATATGAACATAATCACAATTTCAATATAATAAATATAACTAAATAATCGGAGATTTTTATAATATAATTTTAGATACGCTTACCGCCTGAAGTAAATCGAGTCCTGTATGTCCGGAATTTACCATATAAAATAACATCTGATGAAATGTACGATATTTTTGGAAAGTTTGGAGCAATTCGACAAATTAGAGTGTAATTTGACTTCTGTAAAACTATAACAAGATTTAATTAAATAATATTTTTATTTTTACAGTGGAAATACACCAGAGACTCGAGGTACAGCATTTGTTGTATATGAAGATATATTTGATGCAAAAAATGCTTGTGATAATTTATCTGGTTTTAATGTGTGTAATCGATATTTAGTAGTTTTATATTATCAATCTAATAAGGCTTTCAAAAAATTGGATGTAGACAAGAAACAAGAAGAACTTAACAATCTTAAGGCAAAATATAACATTTCAACAGATAAATAAACAAGTTGTAATTTTATATAATTTCATTTATTCATTCATTCATTCTCATCATCACTAAAAAAATAAAAATAAAAAATAACGTAAAAGCCAAAATCATTTGTTTTTATTTGTAATATTAAATTTGTCAAAATAATTTAAACTCAAGTCTTGAAATATAATAATTTTACACATGTTTATCTAAAATGTTGTTCGTCTTATCTCTATCTATCTAGGAAATTACCGAGACGAAAGACCTAGTCATATTTTACTCGTACCGACAGTTTACCTATAAAGATTTTACATAACTTTTGGGTAGAACGAGACAAATTTTAGATTAATTTTTAATATGCCTTCTTTTCGGTTTCAACTTTATTGATCTTATCCTGTCTGTTAATTATTGTATTTTTATATCTAGTTTTTAGCAACCATTATCAGAATGGAAGTCAAATTATTTTCTTTGTTAAAATACATAAATATATTTACAAATTAAACTTCAATTTTCAATTTAACAAATAATATTGCTAAATTCATTAAATTAAAAAACGATTTAAAATAAAAAACAGGTATAATTAAATTTCGCTTACACTTTTCATTCAGTTATAGTATGTGCGGTGCCGGTGGGTGCCGGTATGGTTTATTATGAATCCGGAGTCGCGGTTCCAGGTGTGTTTCACGCTTTCGGAGAGAGACAGAGAGAGCAAACAAATTCAATGTCAAATCAGCTGATTGAATTGTTGTCATTTTTGATTTATCTATTTTTATTATTAAAAAAAAAAAAATCTATTGAAATTTTGAAATACCATAAAAAATTAAAAGTAAACTAAATTTTGAAGTTAACTACATTCATATGTATACTTATTATAATTAAAAAAAGAAAAAAAAAATGGAAAATTGTTGTGGTGGCGAAGAACGTGAAAGATCATATAAAATTATGTTTGAAAAAATTATCGGTGCATTTTTCGGTCAAAATAGTTTATATGAATTTTTAATTCTACATACATCTACATTTATGATCTGTTTTATTATATTAATAATAATGAAAAGATATAGATAAAAAAGAACAGAATTAACAATGTATCCAAAAAAATAACCCCAAAATAGAAAACTAAAATAATAAAAATGGTATGTAGAAAATTATTTGTAATTTCTTAATAAAATTAATTTTTTGAAAAATTTCCGTTGAAATCATTGTAAAATGTTAATCACTGGCACTGATCATGATCGTTTGAAAATCAATTTTCACTGTGATTTTATTATTAATGAATTATATTTATTTTCCTCATGTGAATCTGCTGAGTTATGATAATTTTATAATTCTAAAAAAATTACGCTCATTTTTAAACAAACTTATTAATAAAATCAAAATTCATTACCCTTGTAGAACACCTGCAGGTTAATGTATTAATAATAGTTATAAAGGTATCGTATAATATTTCTTCAAAAATATTATATTTAAATATTTGCATAGACAGCAAATCAATGAAATTCCAAGAAATATTAAAATCAATTAAATATATATAAATTAATATTATATATACATTGTATACACTTTTTCTTTCACGTGAATAAACATGATCAATATCGTGAACAAAAAAAAAATTCAAAGAGGATCGATTAAATATTAAAATTTAAAAAGAATTATATTAAATTATACCAAAAAGCATATTTTCCTCATACTTTAATTTGGCGGTTATATTTTTTTTATATGTACATTGAAACTATTGCCATATAGATGGCGTTATTATCTATATACGGTTCAAACGAAACTATTCTAAAATACCAATTGGTAATATGAATGGAATTAATTAATGACTAATCATAATCATTAATGTCGTCTTGTACTAGTATTTAAAGTAGTATTTAATACAAATAGGAAATAGCTATGGATCCGGAAATGGAATTTATAGAATTTATTTAATCCCATGTGATAGATAAAAGCCATAATATAGTAAATATCAATTGATGGATGTCACAAATTCGTTTTTATAGGTATCACCTTATGAGTATTTTGTTGCGTGTTAATGTTGTTCTTTCTAGAAAAATGTTGACCGTATTCTACAATTTTTTGTATTTTATTCTTGATTCGGGTTTTAGTAAGGCAAGTTTAGAATAGAACACGCAGAACTATTTATGTTGAAGTGTTAACATAAATTCTTTTTTTTTTTTTCATTCAAAAATTCCATTTTTTTTTTCAGTAATTATATATATTTATAAATATATTCGTATATATATTTATGATATCGAATATTAATAATTCGACTAATTTAAATATACCTGTGCTATACATTAATATTTATTTGTTTTTAATTAAATTTGATATTTTACGTTATCAAATGACTAGACGCGTGAATTTATATTGTTTTTTTTTTTTAAACCACTTCTTCACAAATAAAATTTGAAATACAAATATATATACATAAATTTTTAGTACATATATATAGTATAAAAAAAAAATCAAATTTAAAAATTCATGTCCAAAATTATGTACGTATGGCTGTATACATATATACATATATATAGAATTTTTAATTTGTATATTTTTTTTTTCTTAATGGTCATTTGAGACAATTCGCGATCACCAAATAAAATCCGGACCAAATTTTGCCATTTAAGCAAAAATAACAAAAAATAAATTCATTGTATATTAAGTCAGTGGCGTAGTGTAGAGACTAATCAATAGCGGGTAATTTTACTACAGCTTATTTAATAAATCTAATATTTATGGCTATCGTGTAATGTAAACAGTAAAATTAAGTACACAATTTATTATTAATTTATACTGTGAACTATTAAAATGAAGATAGTACCGTTAACCGGAAGAATATAAAGACCATAACAATACAAGTAAAATTGTTTTATGTAAAAATGTTACATTATCTGTTTTGTGGAAAGTAGGTGTAATAGTTCATACATAATTAATACATATTAATTGTCAAAGTCTTTCGTCGTCCAATCTTCTAAATCTAATTACCCTGCTTAGATTTAGATAATCACATTCCACACTGGGAAATTGCAGGATGAACGACTTTGAATCTATACTTTTTAATCGAGACAAATTTGTGTTTCATTTTAAATATTTCTTGCTTTCGGTTTCAACTTTCAACCGCTTTTGCTCTTGTTTTAGAAAAATTATAGACGTTGTTTAGGTAAGATTATCAGAATTTAGAAATTAATTTCTTTGATCGAATATATAAATATTTAAATATTAAATACACCTCTATATTCACTGTCCCTGACAAATAAAATTGCCAAATTCATTAAAATAAATATTATTTAATAAAAATTATGTTTAATTGACCATAAATAAGAGATCAACGTGTAAAAAAAAAATACTTATTTATTATGAAAAATTAAAATTTACTATTTCACTTTGTATATTATACATAACATAAAACACGAATTTTCGATTTTTATACTATATTTCATACAAATAATTTCGGGGTTATGCAATGCACAGCTTGGAACACCCTAACGCTACGCCACTGATATTTGTATAATAATACATAATATTTTATTTATTTATTTTTTGCCTGACTTAATGAAAACATACTTTTTTTTTTGGACACGAAGAAAAATATTATGTCCCTGACATTCGTCAAGGTTAACTTAATGTTTTGAACTTGGCAAAATTAAAAAAGATTGAATTTGAAATAATATATATGTATAAATATAAAAAAAAAAAGAAATTTTAATTTTATTGGTTTATATTTTTGTTATTATTATATTGTAAAATATTGATATGATTAAGTATGATTTATATTAAATTAATATATCATGAAAACCTGACCAACAACATAAATAAATAACAAATTTATTAATTTTTATTACTAAGAGAATCCCTTTTAAGTGACCTTTAAAAATATTTATAAACATAAATATTTATATAAATATAATCTATTAGAAGCAATTTAAAAATATAAATAATTTTAGAATTATTAACTTTTTTTTTTTTTTTTGAAATTGGTAAACTTAATATGTCTCGTGGTTCTGGCAATTGTTTAGATAGTTTTAAAGTTTAAACTGGAAAAAAGTTTGAAGAAAGTTCAAAGTAAATTATATTTTTTTATGGCCATTTATTATTCAATAAATAATGTTTAAAAATATTTATAAAAACTGTAAAATAATATATGATTTTTTAGGCACGTTTCAAAAATATTTAATTTTATTAATGAATATTTTGGTGTAATGGAATTTGATTCGTATATTTATTTAAAAAAAAAAAAAATTGTATAAATATAATTTAGAATTTTATGATTTGAATTTAAATTTATACAATTATTGGTAATATAAAATAAAAATAAAAATACTTTGGAAAGGGGGTGGCATTACATGTTTGTATGTTTAATTAAATAAAGAATTAATAATTTTTGAAATATGATTTTTGGACAGAAATTCTAATAATTTATATAGGAATAATTTAAATAGGAATTGATAATCTAATAAACCAAGCTTGTTTCGAGTGGCTTGCCCCAGTCAGTCTGTGATAATCTTATCCATTGTAACCTATCATGGATAAGGTTATTAATATTTTAGATTAATCTCGTGCTGTTAACGAAATGTTTGGTTTCGGTTGATCATCTGATCTACCCTTAATCAATTATTATAATAAAATCAGTTCTTATATCTAATAGTAAACCAAAAAAGCATTAAACACTTACTGTCTGGCTATGTACAATTATAAAATTTTGTGAAGATGTAATTTAAATAATGTATAGAAATTCAAAACTTCGGTTATTATTCCCAATAACATAAATATATAATAATTTTTATTGCTACAATTTTTGAAACAAGTAAATTCACAATGTTGTTTATTGATACTGACAACCGCAGAAGCGATTAAATCCCATTTCAGTAACGTATTCTATAAAATCGTTATCCCAGAATCTATTTTTAATTATTGAAAATATTGTAACTAAAACCGTTGCCCAGACATTTTTATCTATAAAAAATTTGACTCTATAAAATTTTATTTATTTTAAAATATATAATTATAAATTAAAATATTATTACATTTTGACCTTATAATATATATTTTTTATAATTTTAATTAATGATTAATTTTTGTACCTCTCAGTTCGAGGACATTTAATAATTAATATTCTTGGAATTTTTATTTTTATTATTTTTATATTTAAATATATATTAATAAATAATTGATAAATTTTGCAAATATTTATTCAAAATAACAAATATTATTATAATTTTGTTTTTTATAATCAATTAAATTATTTCGACCTAAATTTTCGGTGCATTTCAAATATTATAATATCGTAAATTTATCTTGATTTGTGCGTAAACAAAACAGTTTTTTTAAAAATATAATTTAAACTATAAAATTAATTCGTATAATTACGTAATATTAATATCAATTTATTTTTAAATTTTTGTAAATTTAAATATTTACATATTATAGTTTACAAAATGTATAGTATAAACATATATTTTGAAATAGCTAAAATTTAAGTTTAAAAATCACATTTTATAATGTTATATGAAAATTATTAATTAGTAAAAATTAATTTAAGTAAATATTTATCAATTATATTATAACTCAAGTTCAAATCTGAACTTATAAATTTGTATATTTTTTAAGTTAGGTTGCGTGATGCTTCATATTTTACATCAATAATATGAGAATATACTACAAAATTTTATTGTTATGATAGGTCAGTTCCAATGTATATTTTTACTATCAGTATATCAAGTTTTTTATTAATTTTACGATATTTGAAAGATTATTAAAGAAATTGACATATTAAATTTCTAAACAATTTGAAATTAGTTCATCGGAGTTTTATTTAGTTAAATAAACTTGTTATGATTTTAGTATCCATTTATAATCGAAGAAACCTAATTCTTGGAAGAATTAGTTATAAATTACTTGCTTAGCTTATAAAATAGAAATTTATTTGAAAAGTGATATACAATATTGTTAACCAGTAGATTTGGTAACTAAAAATCAATTAATTGAAATATAAAATAATTGTGCGTGAGTAAAATGCAACAGTCTGTCTTTATAAGATATAGCAAGCAAGCTAGTAGCTAGTTATAGTATAGATTTTAGTTCAATGCACCTAATTTTATATTGCATAAGAATTGTATATTTTTGTTTTCTTTATTCACATTGAATATGTAGTGTAATAATAATAATTATTAATTTACATTCAATATACAAAGTTTTTAGTATATTTTACATGGTAGTAAATATATATGGTCCGGTCAGTTTAATATATAATTTTATTAATTTTTATTTTAGTTTCCTTTATATCGTAAAGTTTAGATTATAAAAGTTTTAAATGAAACCTTATTAAAACCAAATAAATGTTAGTGTAGTAAAATGGTAAATATTGTTAGCCTGGAATTTCTGTTTAAAAATGATAAAATAATGCAATAAAATAAAATATATAAAAGTTACTAATGTTCTACCAAACTATCTGATAAACAAGAAACAAATGCTTTGCAATTCTATAGGCATTTTAAATTTGGAAAATGGAAAGATTTCATTGTCTGGCTCACAATTCGAAGTAAATATATGTAAAGAGCGCTGACACAAACGGAAATTATTGAACACTTTTTGTCACTGTCCCCGTTTACTACATGAATTCACTTTTTGGATTGCAAACCAATTCTTTATTTCGGTTGAAAATACTACATTTGAAATATGAAGGATTCGAGGGGTACAATAGTCCTAATTTTAATAGATTCAGTTAATCTTTAATTGGTTACACAATAGGTTTAACATAATCCTCAATTATGTCTTAATACTAATTAGAAATTATAAAATAGGCTTTTCGCAAGCCTTTTATTTCAGTGGGTGGAACGGTTTCAAAAGGGACACCAAATAAATATACCTACCCTACAAAGTTTTGCTACGTCCAATTTCTATATAAAGCTAATTGAAAATGTATCATCTCGGAAACTTTAACATAGATCTCATGCTTAAAAAAGGAATAATAAAAAAAAACTAACATACTACAGACATGATGCTATGCTATTTCTTGCATGTTCAAATATAAAAATAAAAATCATATATTTCTGATACTTTTTCTCAGTTATGTAATAACCAGATAGTAAGTAAGTATATCGCTTGTGTACACATAGAAATTTATATATGACAGGACAAATATTTAGTGTTAATAATAATTCTACCATCATCATCAATAACTAAACAATATAAACATCACAATATGTTTAAAATTATTACAATAAAAATGTCAACTATTTATTTTACCGGATTATTTGTTTTTTTTTTGCATTTTGCAGATAGTTAACCGCAAACATGCATGAGTTTAATGCTCTTCAAATATATAAAAATTTTCTTTTCTAAATGAAGAAATTAACAAAATTCACTTTTTCCTTTATTACATCACATTGTAAAATTCTGTTGTGGTTATTTGACATCATTTATGTAATATTGGTTAAGCTATGGTAAATAAGTAAACATATTTTTGTTAAACACATTTCTATAATTAAAATACAATTCTAAACGATAATATTATGTAATTATTCATAAAAATATTAACACTACTCGTGTTATTTGCTGCAATGATTACTATTAATTTTGGAAATGGCAAAAACTAGAAATAAAAATATAATCGTGAATTAAGTTAGATTGTGAATGGTTTTGTCTATGTTAAAAATACATTTATGTACTGACACTAATATTTATATAATCCCAAATTTTGTGGACATTTACGTTAAAATCTGAAAAATTATTATTAAATGATTCAAATTCCTATTCAAAACAGTCATTTAGACAAGATATTATAATTAAATATGTGATGGATATTCAAATGTTTATCATTTGGTTGGTTGGTTATTTTTAAAGGATATGCAGATATTTCGCCATGCACTGAAGCCTTTTGAAAGCCTTGTTTTACTTTCTAGTTGACCACATCAAACCACCCTACTTCTTAATCACTTTTTCGGACTTATCTCGCCTGTTTTATTCAAATTATCCAGGATATCATGTTCCCAACATCCTGAACCTTTTTTGTTGTACCCAGATACAATGGCATAGAAAGGCCTCCACTGACTTTTCTTCCTCCTCAAGTCTTCTGAATGTTCAAGCAGTAGATAATCCCGTACTAATCAAGTGAATAAATAGTTGACATTTACTTACTCATATTATGATCATATTTTTTAGACAAATAGTATTGTACAAAATGCTTAAAGGCTTTACTTGGCTATTATCGCTCTATTCCTTGGGTCCATAAAAGGACTACAAACTTAAAATCATTCGAAAGTTAAAAGTCTTTAATTGATCCTTCAAAATTTTCATTCCTGAATGCTTGGTACTTTAGAGGTTTCAATTTCTTTCCATTATTATTTACTGATATTGAATTTTTAATTCACAATAGATTTTGAAAATAAATTTTGAAAATTTTCTATGATAATAATATTCCTTGTAAAGGTTTTTTTTTTTATTTTCTACTTTTACAAAATAGTTTGTTGAATTTTTGTTGAAATGAGGGCGATTTGTATTCCAATGTGTTGTACATATTCGTAGAAATTATATGCATTTTTTGTTTACACATTTTTATGCTTTAAAAACTATTCGATTGTATACATAGGTAAAAAATAAATCTATAAGATACAAGTATGAGTATAAGAGTTTTTTTGTTAGTGTTAATGTGTGATAGCTACCCACCATAGTTTGTTTATGATATTTTAGTTCTAATGCTGCAGCAGGTGCAACATAGTATTTATATGTATATATTTTCTAATATATTATAGTTTATAATACCATACATAATATAAAATACTTCTACAATTTTTATAAAAATTATGTGGTTAATTTTTTATTATTTATGTTTTCTTTCTGTTTTTTAATTGAAATTCTTTGCCTGTAAACCAGCATATCATTTTTTTTCTATATATATTTACGACGACTATTATACATATTTACATATTATATACATATATTTATTTTCTACAACAATGTTTACTATTTTTTATTATGTAATTTTACGAAAGAAACATAAAATCAAACAAAAAATATATTTAAATTTATATCATTTCCTGTGTTGAAAAATGAAGGATTTCCAATATTTTATTTACAAATATTATAATCGCAAGCACCAAAATTTTGACAATGTTTCAGGGATGATGAAATTATAATGGATTTCGATATTTTGTGGTTGTTGATTTACTTGATTTGTATCTTTAATCAGAATATTCCATAAATTTTCTTAATTTTTTTTTTATAATATTTTATATTTATTCAGTGGATAAGAAATTTTAAAATATCTTATTAGTTTAGGATTTTTATAATTTTATTATTTTCAATATTTAAAGATAATTTTATCACAATTTCTGTTAAATAATATAAGGATTGTAAGTGTTTACATATGATATTATATAAATTAGATATTACAAATTTTTTGGACTTTATTTGAATATTGGAAACGTTTTTTTAAAGTCTTTTTAAAATTTTAGGGTAATATTTTTGTTAGTTGATTTCAGTATTGAGAGTAACTTTTTTTCATATATTTTATCTTATTTTCACAATCTCATAATTTGTATTTACTTTTATGATATAATTAAAATTATATAAATATTATGTAAATGTTAAATTTTTTTTAGGGTATCTAAAACTCATGAAAATACTGATAAAATTTTTGATTTTTTTTTTAAATTGTTTATTATTTGCAGATTATTTTTTATACAACATTTTTTTGTAAAATATTTAATCACAATATTTAACATTTAATTTTAATTTTCATTAATATTATTTGAATGTTAAATCTAAATAAATCTCCAAAAACCAATTTGTTATTTGCAAATCACTTAAAAAGTTTTAAAAAGTTTTTATATATGTGCCAAATAATTTTGTGATAATTTTATGTAAATATCAATGTTGCAAAACGAAATAAAATATAACGTTTCACATTTCGTTATATAACGAAATGAAATAATATCTCTTCTCAGTTTCGTTATTCAAATATATTACAAAAGAATTACTGATATCGTTATGTAATAACCATAACGTTACAATGTTTAAAAAACTGTAACCTTAAATTAATATTTTATTTCTATTTAATAAACCTTGAATTATTAAATATATTATCATTAAAGATAGCGTCACATTTCCCGAAAAAGTAAATATTTTAAAAAATAAAATTGACATATAGTAATTATAAATTTGACATCTACTAGTAAAATTACTGCAGGTTAATATTTTTTGTACAAATTTTCAAAATCGTGTAACGAAAAACGAAACAAATTCTTTGCGTTATCGTTACGTTTTCCATTATTGTATAGCACAATTTAATTTATAAAACGTTATGTAATGTAATTTTGTTAAATAACGCTAATTCATTTCGTTATTTTGTTTTAACGTTACGTTTTTGAATAACGTTTTGTAACTCTGGTAAATATTATTCTGTATTTAATGGTCAAGAAATTATTAAATATTTTATTTTATTATCTATATGTAATGTAAAAAAAAAAAATCAATTTCCGTTTAAAAATTCATTCCATGATTTCTTTCAAAAAATCAAATAATATTTATTAATATAAATTCAGGATAATAAATAATATTATTAATAAAAATTTATATATTAAATTATTGTAATCTGATTTCATTTTAAAATCTTTGTTTCTTTTTATGCACGCGCGACAATTTAATTAATTTAATTTTTGCATATTTAAATAAAAATTTCTGTCTTAAATTACATTAATTTACAAAAATTTCCTTAATTCAACATTTGTGACTTTTTGTTGGTTTTTTTTTGCATATCGTATATTTAAATTTTCACGTCGTCTATTTAAGATCATTTTCACATTACGTATATTTTAATTTTAATTGAGTGATGAAAAAATTTGAAAGTTTATTATGGAAATTGTGTTATTCGATTCTTAAAATTTATAATAAATTATATTTGTTGCTTACTATATAAATATATTTTAATTTAATATTTATTTTGTAAAATCAAAATATATTAAAAATGTTCAATTAAAAACTCGTGATCACCCAAAAATAATTGATTTTTGAGTGACATTTCCAAATTTTTCAGCACGAAATTCCTTATCATATTTCTCATTCGCACTATGGGATTAAAGAACTCAGAGCATGAGGTAAAATTAAATACGTAGGAATATTTAATAAATATATTGCAGAGCTCAGAGGATACGGACTTGATCTTGAATTTACAAAAACAAGATAAATAAGTAAATAAATATCCTGCATAATTCAGTGGTTTATTCCTCTTATGAGAACAAATTCAAATATAAGGATGAAATAAGTGTTGGTAACTCCTTGCTCTGTGATTCATTAAGTCAAGTAAATCTTTAAAATAATATTTGCAAAATTACGAAAAATAATGTTAACTTAAAATTTTTATTTATACGAAAATATTTTTTCGATGTATGTAAATTTAAATATTATAAAATTCTGTCATACTTAATGTAAATATATCAGAATTTAGAATTTCATTTTTATATTACAAAAAAAAAACCTGCTAACCTAGGGGGAGCAGATTACTCAGCGCAGAGTTCTTTATTAAATAATTTAAATCGACTATTTTAACCATTTATAAAAAAATATTTGGTAACTTTAATTGGAAGCCTGATCAAGAATCAACTAAATGATAATAGAATGTTGTGTACCAAATATTACCGACCTCAAATTTCTTTGGTGTCAATTAATACTATAGCTCAACAAAAAACTGTGTACCAAATTTTAAATAAGAACTTTTCATAGTTGCACACAAGCTTCGCGTTTTCTAATTAATTTTTTTTTTAAATTTTGAAACCTATACGAAAGTGTAAAGAAAAATCCCAATACTTTTAATAAAACTTCTCGTAAAATTATTATTGTGAAAATATAACAAATTTATTATAAAAGTATTCATTAACAATTAAATAATTCAAAAATGAAATGCGCAGTTCCAAACCAAATATTATTTATATGTGCATTTTGTCGAATTTCATTTTCAATTGAATAAAATTAACATATTTATATTTTTCTTCATCAAAATTAACTTTTGATAAGACGCAATTCAATATAAATTTTGGTTGTTTTTATTTTATTTTTTTTTCCATTGAAGAGATTGGAAATTATAACTTGTAGATATAGTTTTACTTTAAATGAAATTGTATAAAATTTCAAATATGGTTTGGCGCCGAAATTAAAAAACATAAATTTTTATACATAATTGAAATTCAAATAGTTATTTAATTAATGTGAATAATGTTTTTACATATATTTTTTTGATTTTTTCAAAAAAAAATCACGTCTCTAGTGTTTATTTTTGGATAATTTAAAATTTTGAATGTTAAATTTCGTTTTTTTTTTTTTTGTTGGGTCGTTATAGATTATAGGATATTCTTGTCACGTTATCATCACGTATATAATAAGTTGTTTCACATAAAAATGATTAAATTTTCAAATTAATCTTTTCATTTTTTTGTTATTTTTTTTTAGTTCATAGAGAAAAATGATAAATGGTAATTTAAAGAAATATGCATTTCCGTTTCGGCAAATATAAAATGTTACAATTTTAGGTTTTTTCTAATCAATTTACCGAAATTAATTCAATTTGTATTTTTACGTAAGTGATTTGCAAAAATTTATTCAATTTGGGAGGGAAATGATATAGACAAATTTAAAAACAAAAATAAATTTCAAATTTTTGTGTTCTAAATAAAAATTTAATTTATTTATTTTTTTATTTGCGTATTTATAATGATAAGAAGTTACTGAAAATTCTTATCTCACAGTTTATAAGCTAAAAGGTTATTTTATAGAAATTCATATTCAAAATAATTTAAATTTATTTTTAGGAGATGTTTTAAAATAAATTTTAAATATAATTACAATTTAAAAACTAAAATTTTCTGATTGATTCAATTACAGTACAAATTGTGGCTATATTCATTTTTGTGATTTAAGTTAGTACTTTTCCAAGCCTAGTTAGTCATTTTTCAAGTAAAATTAGTCATTTTCAAAGTCAAATCGGTTTTTTAAATAATCTAGAGAGCACAATATTTAGAAGTGGACCATGGACGTGTCAATAATGTATTTTCTATAGATTTTAATAAATATGTATCCGAATTATGATTATTATAGAGTTTGTATATATGATTTAAAAAAACATTTGAAGTAAAGTTTAATGCTAATATTTTGAATATTATAAAAATTACAACTTTATTTAGTATGCTTCCTAGTTAAACCGTAACGTTTATAGTTACTAAAATATTAATTTACATTTTATACTATTTTTAATTTATTAAACTTGGATAGTTCACTGACTTTAAAGTAACCTAATAAATAGACAGACGTGACAAATAATCAGCAAAAACTAAATAAACATAATATAAAATTATTTTTAATACATTCTGGATAAAAATTACATATAAATATTTGAAAGTTTCTTTTGTTTTAAGAAAATATCATAAAACTGTCTTAAAATATTATATGAAAAAAGATATTTATATATATACAGTAAAATCTTAAATTAAATAAATATGAAATAATATAATATTGTGTATTAAACAACTATTCTCAGAACACCATAAATATATCATATAATTAATTACATACTTTATATAGATTAAATATTTTAATAATATAATTTTTATTTTCATATTGTTAATATCATAAAAAATATGAATTTTAGTTTAAATGAACATGTAAATGGTGAATTTTCATTTAGCTTATGATATGAGAATATCACAAAATTTTCGTTGACTAAATCAAAACTATATTAATAAAATATTATTAATTTTACAAAGTTTTTTATTATCTGAGAGAATAAACAACAGTGATTTATAATTAATTTGAAATACTGAACTATTTCGTTTCGTCTTTTCGTTAAATTTTATGACGAAACAAATATGACTTTATTTGGGACCGTCTACTAAACTAACCGACCTAATAATCAACTAAATGAATGTAACTTATATTTGGATCCAATTAACTAATTAACTTATAAGAATCAGCAAACCCAAGGACCACATTACATTGATATCGGATATGAATAATAATTAATTAGATATTACTACCGAAATGGACGCGTACACCTTTTTTTTTTTAGTAATTTTACAATTTTGATGACTGGAAACATAATGAAAAATTAGAAATATAAGCCAGCAATTTCCCTTTTTCATAAACGGAACTTTTCAATACCACAACGCTTGTAATATTGTAAATATAAATTTCCCCACCCAAATTGTTTTATATAAAAAATAATAATTATTATATTAAATTTTATTTATAAATTCATCTAAAATTTTATCTACTATTTGGCCCCATTTTTACTTTCATTTGAATCCTGTTTTTCAGCATTATTTTGCGATTAGCCGGTTTTTCACGGTCACATTACTTAACTATATTTATTTATATATACATATATATATAATCTCTAATATTTCTACATATATATATATATATATATATGTAGACCTACTATATATTTTTTACACTTATGCTCTGTATCTATTTATGAACGCATAAAAAGCATATTTGTCTAGAAAAAACATAAAAATTAAAAGTAAGAGTGTATAAGAGAGTGTTGTAAAAATGCATTAATTCACAATAATAATAGGCATATATTTTAAACTGGTTGTAACTCAAATAATAAAGCAAATAATATAAAATCAAATAAATAAAAATATTTAAAAATAAATATTTATTTTTGTACGGCCGATTTCACAGTGGAAGCTTTAGCTTAAGTAAACCGATTGTCAACCAAAAACTTAATTGTCAACCAACTTAAGCTCAATGGGTTTATCAACCAAAAAATGTGAATTGAAAATAATGTTATTGTGAATGAAAATGTACCATAAAAATTAATGTAATATTGATATTTTTGAGTTAGTGTACGTTTTTATTTTTGTTTTTTATATGAAAATATAAATTTATAATATGGAGAAAAAGAAACTTAATATTAATTTTAGCTTTTTTAACTTTTAACTATATTAACTTTTAAATGTACAATAAATTTATTTCCTATGAATTTATTTTCTAACTAATAATAAATCATACGAAAAGTGAAATTTAATCTGTACTCATCTGTGGTCTTTAAGGAAAGCTTATCTTTTAGCTTGACCTGAGAAACCAGAAAATAAGTTCTACCGAAGCTTAAACTCTGGCAAAAGCTAAATCTTTCACTGTGAAATCGGCCATTACTGTTTATTGTATAATATAAATTCAAATACGTATTATTTTTTTATATTTAAATATGGTAAATTATTTTTATTTAGACCAAATTCTGACGAATAACAATGGATTTAAAAGAAATTCACAACTTACTGTATTGTTGAAGTCATCTTTTTTCAAAATCTAAATAAAACATTTTAAACAATTTTAATAGATATAATTTTAATAGTCAATTTCTAATACAATGTTGTACATATGTTAAAAAGTATGTTTATATTTGAAAATTTGTAATAGAAAATATGATTTTTAATTTGAATTTGTCGGGTTTATAATTCGAAAGGTTAATTTTGGATAGATATACAGCATGAATTAACTATCTTACATTGATTTGTCCACAGTAATTATTATGAACTAATCAATGTAAAACTTCAATTTCTACAGCATAATCAATTTCAATCTACATTTTAAATGTTTTATTGAAAAAATTACTTAAAATATGTCACATTTGTAGAATTTGAATTAAGGTTAAACCACTGCATCTACATAGTTTATTTTGTGATATCACTTCTAATAATGCTACAGTGATTAAGCCACTACTGTTGTTAAAACAGTACAGCTACTTTGGTGATAACTGTTGTCCGACATAGTGATAGTGTAGTTCTAACCCTTCTAACTGTTGTCCGAAATAGTGATAGTGAAGTTCTAACCCTTAAAGCTGCATAAAGTATACAATGTTTCGCTGTTTTATCCTCGTGAACACACCTGATTCACCATCATTCCAAGGTGTTTATATAGGTGCTTTTTGAGATAATAGCAACGTACAAATGTTCTCACTTTCTTAATATTCATTTTAAGAAGCTATATTGCCCACCTTTTTTGATGGTACAAGTATGAATAACTTTGAGCGCCTCAGTCCTTCAAGTCACGTATGTTCCAGTACATCGATTGTTAATTCTAATATATATGAGAGTATAGTTACTTTTCTCTTTTTGCAGCGTTCTGAAGTAGGACTTGTAAAGTGATGCTGTTCTGATCCATTAAAGTTGCTTCTAGTTCCTTTGTTAATAAACTTAACAAAAACTTGTCTAAGAGCACGTTCACAGTGACGCTATGAGCAGTGCTGGTACTATTATATACCAGTCATAATGTAACTCTATTCGTAGCCTAATTCTGTAAAAATAGCATTATAAAATCCGAATTTTTTGTTATTACATTTTTTTTTTGAAGTTGATTTGATTTTCATCTCTGCAAAATAGATTGTTCGCAATTCATGAGATGTACTCAACTATTTATAAAAATATATACTTTAACTAAATATGAAATTTTGCGCGCGCAATATAATATAAATTGTAATAAATCGGTTTTTATTGATGATGATATTTAAATTGCAGAAATTCGAGAAAGTGAATGTGGGTATCAAGTACATCGGTTATTTTATATACATAATATAAAAAGTCGTGTTATTAAAAGAATTGCCAATATTTACTTTCTCCCTTTATGGGAATTATGCAGAACGAAAACGATCAACGATATTGTTTGTATGTCTTTTTGGTGGTATATAAGCGCCATCATTATGATCATAGCATAGTTATTTATTTATAAATATACTTTAATGTAGTATCTTGACCGAGATCTTTTTAAAAATATATTTTCTATTTTTTTTACTTTTTAAATAAAGTTAAATTGAATATATTGTTTTTATTGATATAATAAATTTGAATGGAAAATTCACGCTTTATTGTTGTAACAAGTTCAAAATTCATAGAAGGAGAAATCTACCTATGATCTTAGTATAGATTCCTCAAAGTCATAGGTGGAATCTATACTAAGTGAAGGAAAAGCATACATTGTATGTCAAAGAGATTTTACTTATATGGAAGATGTGAAAAACTAGTTTTTGAGAATTTGTCTTACTTTTTTATTTAAAATTATATTTTGATGTGCCTTGTAATATTTTTTCTATATAAAATATAATTGTATGATCCATCATTTTTCGATTAAGATATGAAATGAAAACTTCCTTTTTCCCACACTCATAAAATTTGAAGAAATTTTGTTTTATATTGTTTTTTTTTTTAGGTAAAATTTGAAAACATCTCGCCAGTTTCATTGGATTTTCATTTTTATTTGATAGTAATCGTTTAAAAAAAATATATATTCGTAAACCATTGCACAATAATTATTTATTTCGTTCATATTTTGTGTATTTTGCCCTAAAGTCAATCATAAATTCGATTATTTTTAGTCTGATAAATGGTTTTTTATTTAAAAAAAAAACATTTTTATTTAATATAACATATAAACATGTGCAATCTGTAATTGAGAATATACTACCAATTTGCAGAAGAAGATTATATTTAAGCAGAAGAAGATTGTTAAGCAGAAGAAGATTATATTTATTAATTTATAATGCAGAATAATAAATATCTTTATGGAAAATGTTTTAAGAATATTTTTACTTTTTTTTGGTAGCTATTTGCAGCGCCGTAATTAGGGAGCTAACTGGTGCACATGCATAGGGCGCTGAAATCAAGATTATTAGAAGGGTCCTGAAATGGAACTGAGAATTTACATTTTAACAGTACAAACTATAAACCTTTTACATTATAACCTCAAAAACTATAAACATGTAGGGAGAAATAGAAAATAGTGAAGTTCAATATAACCTCACACCACACACACCATCTAGTGAATAATTGAAAAAAGTACAATCTTTCCATAACATAATTAAAGATATTAATTACAATTAATAAATTTGCTAAAATGAAACCCCGAAAAGTGTAATTATATTGCACAGAGCACTAGAAAAACTATTTACGACGCTGGCCTATTTGGAAGCAGAAGAGATTCTAAGACTCGTTTAATTTATTTTGTAAGGTTTACTTAAAATTTTTCATGTTTTTCACTTTGTAAATTTTTTTCTGTACCAAACTACCCCGTATGACTGGATTACAATTAACAGGTTATAATCTCAGTACGCATCACTTGTGGTGGTGCGTATTTTTTTTTGTGCGATTTCTATGTGTAGTTATGGAATAATTATGAAATGTTGTGATGGAAAGGATGGTTTATAAAATGTATTAAGCTAAAATCAATTTTTCTTTGCCCGTTTTCTTTACGGATGTTTGATATTCTAAACATTCATATCCGTATACGCGAGTTCTCATATTTTTTTCCTATTTCCATAAAATTTGGAGTTAGTAGCTTCAGAGTGGGCCGTAATCAAAATTCCCAGATTATATTTATTTTTTAAGAGATGTTAAATTAATCTTGTACATGTTCCTGGAAATGATTATATTCATGAAATTATTTTCATAGCACTGTTACATATACCTACGAGTTATCCGGTGCCCTTAGTTTAGTAGTTGATTTTTATTTGTATTTTTTTTTAATAATAATTCTTGCTGAAGTACAATTATATCTTTAAGTAAGCTTTTAAATAATTATGTAATATTTTACATTGGGTTTTTCATTATATAGTTTAAGAAACTAATGCCGTCGTTATGTTTGGCTGTATGATTAATCTTAGTATAATTCTCTATGATCTTATAAACTGCCGAAAAATGAATAAAATTCATCGAAATTATTTCGGTTAAAAATTTTCCCATCAATTGATAACGAATTACATAAAAATAACATATTAATTTTTTTTATTATTTATTTTTAACACGATTTTTTGATTGTACCATTTTATTTTGGCTCTCAAGTCTTTGTAATTTAAAAAAAAAAATCATTAAAAATGTTTAAATTATAACTTAACTAAAAAAAAAAACAGAAATGATGCGCAATTTATTCGAAGAGTACACCGCCCCCCACATATAAAAAAAAAGTTGGTTTTTTCTCAGTGTAGTCTTTTGATTATTTTGTTTTGACAATTTAAGTTAGCAGCAGCAGAAGCAGAAGTTGTGGATCTTTTTCTAATACTTCAAATATTTATTCATAATAATAATTATTAATTCTAAAAAAATTATATATATACTAAATATAGTTAAAGCTTGTACGACTATTGAACTTTCAAGGACATAAGAATTTATGTATTTATATTTGAAAAAAAAAAAATGTTTTTTTTTTTTAAATTAAACATTTATTTTTTTTGAATTTTTAATATATATTTAAATTGTCACTTACACAATTTTATAAGCGTTAATTTTTTATATAATGTCGAAATTATGTAGAATATTGAATTAAAATAAAGAGTAAAATCATAGTACAAGACAAGTCCTTTTTAAATTGTTAGTTAACTTGGTGGGTGACATGCCTAAATTGAATCTATATAGAGTTATTATGGGACCACTTAATGCATACTTCAGGCTATACTTTCGTGCTTTTAGCTCTTACACGACTTTTAACATAATCAATAATTTATGAATTTCTAGTTATACTATTAATATTAGTTATAAGTGTATATAGGCAGGCACTGGTTACATACTTCGGAAATATAATTTTATGTACGTAATAGGCGAAGTAATGCAGTTGGTTTATACATTGATGCATTAGCTCTCGGGTTCAATTACAGGCCGATATATCTACATCCTTCGTAAGTTAAATCAGCATTTAATGAGTTACTTGTAATAAAACGTTTAATATGTAAAATGATTTTAAGCTTGGAAAAGTGCTAAGGGTTGAGCCTATTGTCCGACAACAAATATCGCATCATTCGCTAGTTGCAAGTAAAATATATAAAATTCCGAATATTAGGTTACAAATTTTATGGTTTTTAAGATCGTACACATTAATTAGGTCTTGTATTGCTGTTAAACTAAATTTAGGTTAAAAGGGATCTCCAAATGACTAAACGACCAAACAGAGATTTTTTTTGGTACTGTATTTTATGACCACTTTTAAAGACGTAGTTTTCAACCTAAACTGATTCCTTAGTTGTCATTTAACAAATATCAAACAGGTTTAAATTTTACAATGTTTAACAGAAAATAAAAATTTGTAGATATAAATTTAAAAATAGCTAGATGTATAAATTATAAATGAAATGCCTTTCATCAAATCTTAATTCATATTTGTTTTTTTCTAAAATAAGAATTAAATAAAGAGAAATTGTAAAAAATATAAATATTAGCCGCCGGCCGGTATGTCTGGCTAGAGGTAAACGAAACTCTTTAATCATTTCATTAACGTAAATCTTCTTATTATAGTCAAAAATAGTTAAATATGACCTCAACCGAAAATGAAAGCTTTTCAAAGTTTAAAAAAAATAAATGTAGGCAGTTTTCAGTCGTAGTTTGTTTTTGGGGGGGAATCATCTATGAATTAATTATATTTTTCGTTGTTGGGAAATTTTTATTTTAATAATATTTTTTTTTTTTTAAATAGAATATGAAATTAATTATTATTATTAAGTAGCAGGTTTTGTTAATATGAAACTTTGTCAGCTAATTTGTTTAAATGTATTTAGTTTTAAAATTATTTAAATTAAGCAATCACAGCTATGGAATTTTTTTTTTTTTGGAATTTCGTTCCACGGAAATAGTCAATTTTTTCATAATTTTTAAAATATATAATAATTTTTTTAAAACTTGGTTATAGTAATCTTGATTGAAATTTAATTAATTATGTATGCTACCACCTCCAATTTCCGTCTGTTATTTTTCAGATATGAGTGGCTACAAAATTCAAATCAACACGTCCATAATCTCTAGTTGAGTTTCCATGATTTTGACCCCAAATCCTTGGCATTTTACAAATCCTCAAAAGTCAAAAGTCCTTGGTACTTTAGAAGTAATATTTTTGTAAATAATTTAATGAAATAAAGATGAGTGTGCTTAGAATGATACAGGTCATAAACTGACATTAACTCAGATGTCAGAACATGGAAACCTTTAGAAAAATTAGAAGGGTTCATGTTCAAATTTAATTATTTCAATGTTCAGTATGAAAATTCATCTAATATTGCAAAGAATTAAATTAATATAATTGATTTTTAAAAATAATTGAAATTTTTTTGGACCTTCAGATGATTTTAATTTTTAATAGAAGTACAATGTACCCGGATTAGAGATTGGCGAATCAAACTAATCTGTGAAATGTGTTTTTTTTTCTCAACTTTTCCGATTAATTTCTAACCTAATAAACTTTAAAAATTCAAATATAAACACTAAAATAATCTAAAGTATTTATTTAAATATATTTACAATATATTCAGATTGTAATTGGAAAAATATTGTTAAATAGTTATAATACTGATTAAAAATATATATGTACTATGTTTATAAATGTAAAATTAAAAATATTAGTTCCGAATTATAAATTGTTCATTAACGTATTTATATTAGGTTGCCTGCCAGCATAAATTTAAAAACTATAAGATAAATTTGTATATAAATACAGTGTAAAACAAGTTTTTTTATGAGTAAAATTTATACTAAATAAATCGAGAAAAATTTCGACATATGGACTTAATATATTTCATAAATTTGTTATTTTATTTTATCCATGTTATATGTAAAAAATTGAATTACTTGGAAAGTATATATACATCAATTTTTGGAGGCGTAAAAAGACATGACTTAATAATTTTGGTTTTCTTGATGTTCTTTTCATTATAATTTTAAAAAAATGTTCGAATTAGTTATCAAAATTTTTTGACATACATGAAAGTATCAAATGACACAGTACAGTGTTAAATTCAAATATAGTTTAATGAAAATATGGTTCAATAATAAATATTTTAATTGTGAATAAAAAACTAATTAAATCTAACAAAATCATTTTCAGAAAAACTTTATCTTTAATTATATAATTTGCTTACTGACACAATTAATTATTATGTCAATCAATTTACTATAAATATAATTTTCCCTATGTATTTATCTAATTTTGAAATAATTAATAATTCACCTACTAAATAATATCTAATCAAAAATTTGAAAATATTTGTATCCCACATAAATTTACTTATGAAAATATCATTAAATGATTAGGAAAACTATTACATAAATAAATGTATATATATAAAAAGATATATAGATTTTCTGAAATCGAAAAGTGTTTATTAGACCCTCTATAAGACCTACTTAAATACGCCTATACTAATGCTAGCTATGCTAGTTACCAGCTGAGCAGACGATGAAATTTACTTATGTATTGTTAAAAATAAATATAAAATTTATTTTGTATTTTTCGGTTAGAAAATGCGCAAGTCAATAGAAAATATTTATATAAAAAATAAAAAATTGTTTTTACTTTTTTTTTTTGTGAAAGAAAAGCCAAAAATTTAAAAAAAAAAAGTAAAATTTTTATATAGACAAAAAATCATAAACATTCTATCATCATAGATAGATATATAAACATAGTATCTTATACAATTTTGTCTATCTTTAAAATTAACTAAATATATCATTTTAAAAGCCCAGCATATGTTTTCTTTTTTCAATATATTATTATCAAAACAATCCAGTTGTTTAGTTTTTTTGTATATATACTGATAAAACATAAATACAATTATATATATATAGATTGTTAATATATGTTTAGATTGATTTTTTTCATAGAGAACCGTATAGACGAAAAAAATAAATAAATGATAGAATTCAGCGCAGCAAGTTTGTCTGTGTGCTAGAAAAGGTAGAATTCAGACAAACCTAAATACATAAAATAAATTACATAAAAAAAAATGTTTGAAAGTGTATGAGAGGGAATAAAAGAGCAGTGTCGGCTCTGACTTTTTAATATACAGAATTCGGTGATTTGTTCATCAGTAAGCTAGAAATATGTAAGGTCAATTCTCCATGTAAAAATTTATTATATACTCAAGCCTTAAAATAGCTCAATTTTTAGCCTCACCTGGTTACTATAAAAACGTTTAGTTATTTTACACCTCATGCAGTAACCAGCTTGCAATTCATGCAGTTTTTACTAGAAAAGTGAAAGCAAAATGTTTTCTTGATCATTTATTACGCGCGGTGCTTACCTCTTACTCAATATGAGTGATCTGTGTTGCTGTGGTAATGATAAACATGTGAGCCAGACTTGACCATCGTGTGCTTAATTGTGACAATCTCGCAAGATTCAAGTTCAAGTGCCTGGTTATCATTCTAATAGAAAGTTTATTGACAGTCGCATAATTATCTTTATGGAGGATCACTGACTCTTAATTACAGAACTTGGAATTTATGACATTAAAAAGGGATCACAATTGAATCGTTTTACAATTTGGTAACGAAAAATTAATAGATGGAGGCTAATTGTCATCAATAATTATATCAGGGTCAAATACCATTCAGTTAAAATTATCATCCGAACTTATGATTCGTTGAATTTAAATAATATTATTTTGTCGAAATTGCCTCAAAACAGAAACTCCTTATCAACATTTAAGCGTGAACTATAAGTAACGTAAAACACATAAGAATTGTTAAAGTTAAAATGTATGAAATGGTATAGGAAAATTTATAACAAATGTAAAAACGTTGAAATATACGTAAGAATTGTAAAAACGTTTTTTACGCAAATACCACTTTAAAATATGAATTTGGACATTTTTAATTATAAATAAAATTATTTTTTAGAAAAATGGAAAATGATAATAGATTTATTAAATGTGTAGAGGATTTTTTTTAAATATATTAATTATGAAATATTTGAAAAACAATATAATTTATAAAATATATTATTTAAAAACAATTTTCTTTCATTTTTTAATTAATATTTTAATTACATATACCAAAACATGATAACATTAGTTATAAAATCCTGTCAACATTTCTTATCATCTTACCTCTAACATTTTTTATATTTCTGCGTTAGTTATTTAAATTGAACCTTTACAGAATTTCCGTATATTTCCACGTGTTCTATTACGTTTTTCATAAAATTTTTAATATCATATTTAATACATTTTAAACTTAACAATTCTTACATGTTTAACGTTAGTTATAAATCAGGCTTTATTTCTCAATCGATAAAGGAATTACAAAAATTCAAGTTTTATAATAAAAATCACTATTTTTTATATATAATCAATATTACAATTTACCCCCCAAAATATTCAATAAACTTCTTTTTAAAATACACACCTTCACTGAACATTTTATAATTTAACCACAACAAAAATTCATCAATACGACGACGATCCTCCACTGATATAAAAATTGGTTCTTTTGAGGACTGTAGCTTTACATTTTTATATTTATATTTTTTTAATTTTATTCAGCAGCTATAAGAGTAGCAGCAGCTCTACATTTTGTACACAGAGCCTAAACTCAGAGAGATATACATTTTTATATATGTACATATCTCTTGTCAAATGGCACATAAAAATACAATCTTTATGTTTTATATATGTATCTATATATTTATAAACATATATTTATAAACATTTTATTTCGATATTCATATATACATTTATATTATTATACAAAAAGGCATTAAAAGTAAAATTGTTGAAAAGTTGAAGTCAGTCGCTATATTGTAGCGAGCCGGAACAGTAATAAATTTATAAAATATTTTACGTAGCGATTTTTTTTTTTTATTCAATATTTTTGTATAATTAAATTTTAATTTGAAAACATATAAAAAAAATAATGTTGAAATATTTTATTCGTCATTTTATTATCAACAAAATTCTGAACAATATTTTGATAACATTAAAGTTCGGTTTTGAATTGAATAAAAAATAATATAAAATTTAAAAAACAGCCAACGTGACTTTTGAAGTAATTTTGTGTATAAATTTTTGTAATTAAATAGAACTTAAGTTTTTAAATAATTATTTTATTAATTTCGTTATTTTGTTATCGTATTTAAAACAAAAAATACTTGCACAAATTAATTTATCTATTAATTAAATGAATTAGAAAAATTAATTTTTGATAATTGAATTTTATACAAAAAATATTTACCGGCATTTTAAAAATATATTTTATATTTTTACTTTCATTATGACGAAAACCAACAATCCAATAATTTTTTTAACTTTGCTATTATCTACTAAAAAAAATCTTTTAGATACATTTATGTATAGTAAATTTGTAATTTTTTTAAATTCATTTTCATTCAAAAGTTTTTCTTTCGATTAAATAATTTTTTTTTTTGTTATTTTATATTTTCAATCTATTTTTAAATGACCGAAAAATCGGTGTTCTAAATAAATTTTCGTTGTTATTTCGTAAGAATGCATTTTTTAAACAAAACTGAAAATTTCTTATAATGTGAAAATTTATCATAAAATAAAAATTTTCTGTATTTATGTTATAACGCATTTCATTTTTATGTTATTGTATCTAAATAAGATAATTAAAAAACCGGTCAATTTATAGAAATACAATTCACAGAATAAACGAATTGACATGGAAAATTATCAATTCAAACGATTTTAAAATCAAGTGTTTGTATTTATAAATAAGCCTATATTTTAGAATTTAGATTGTTTTTATTGTGACCTAGTGAAGAATTGAGAGAAGGGGGTGTCATAAACTCCTAATCCCATTTTTTTTTTGTAGTTATTTTTTCTGTGAATTGTTTTTCTGTAAATTCACATTAGTTACCGAAAAAAAAAATTGTATATATAGAATTATTCATTCTCTTCTATATTGTTAATTATTAACAAAAAAAAAACATTTATAAAATTTATGGTTTATTTTCATTTTCATTTTCCGGAGTACTATTTCCACCCAAAACCCCCTTCACTTCCCAAGAAAATCTACAAATAATGAACATAAAAAAAAAATGTTTGTGAGAAAATTTTTCATTTTCGTTTTTTTTTGTTTTTGTTTTTTTTTTTGGGTAAATTTTCCGAAATATTGATTTTATTTTTGAGAGATAATTATCACAATAAAATTTTCCAATTCTACATAAAAAAATATAATTTATTTATTTTGCGTATAATAATTTAGAGTTTTAATTTTTTTTAGTACAACTTTAAAAAAAAAAAAAAGTGAAAGTGATTTAAATTAAAATTAAATAAATTATTTGTGTATATTGAAAAATTGAGAAAGTTTATAAAGATAAAATAAAAATAATATTCCAAAAAACTGTAAATTTATATAAAATTGTTTTTAAACAAAATTAATTTTTCATTACTATTCAAAAAATTAAGTTTTTCAAATAATTTTAAAAATTGTTTTTGGTATTTGTGAAAAATAATAAATTTTTAATATATTTATTTATCAACGCTGATAAATTGTCAGCACGACCAAAAACTACTAAACTGCTTCCAATAAAAACCAAAACAACATAAAAAAAGTTTGTAAGTTTATTTTTAATTTTTTTTTATTGTTGTTGTAATATATTTTAACCCATTGAGAGTAACTGGTCCATAATAATACTGAATGATTTTTTTTAAAAAATTTCGGATATTTCGGAAATCCATTAAATTCGATTAAGAAATTGATTTAGGATCCTTTATTTTTAATTTCACTTGATGTTTTGAAACTTTTTGTTTATGACAGTTCATCAAATTCAGTATTTTATATGCAAAAATAATAATGTTAAGAACTGTACGTTAAAAATACATAATTTAAATTTCGATGACAAAATTGTTTTCCAATGGAACTTCAGACAAAACGATAAAATGAAATTTAAAAAAAAATCTTTTTCGAAAATTAGTTCCACAAAAATCGGACGAAACGATGAATCCCAGAATTAATTTCTCTATTTTAATATACTTTTTGAAAATTATTCAGTATTATAATTATATTAATCCTAAAATATTACTTATCTGATATTTAAATCGTCGCGAAAGGGTTAAAATGTTGTACATATTATATAAGATTTTTTTTTTGTGGTTTTTTTTTTTAAATCTTGGATTATTATTTCGAAAAAAAAAAATTAATTAGAACATTATTTACACGAAATTATTTATTAATTTTTTTTAAAATTAGATAATTTATGATTATATAATTTATGATATTAGGATTTTTTGTTGGAATTTTGCGTGTTGTCATTAGTCACACCAGAACAAATTAATAGTAATTAGAAATATTTTTTGATAATTGGACATTTTCGGTTTAAAAATCATTACAATTTTTATTATTTTCTAAAAAAAAATGTGGTTGTTTGGAGTAAAATTTGAAATTTTCGTCTATAATTTATAATATTAATTTTACATTTTTAATGTAATATGTAATTTTGTAAATCTCATTCTAAACTTGTTTTTTTTTTTAGTATAATTATGAGTCAGAGATATTTTTAATTTCTTGGAAAAAATTGAAATATGTAAATTTTAAGTTAAATGGATTTCTTTTTGGGGGCTAAATAATTTTATTAAAAATATATTTTATATTTTTTTTTGCAAATAAGAAATAAAAGATTTATTGATTTTTCTTTGGATATTAATTATTATTATTTTTTATATATTTGTGGTTTGAGTGGAATTTATTAGAGTATAATCTGAATTGGTAAAATTTGTTGTTTATTGGTTTTGAGGGTTTTTATGTATATTTAATACTAATTCAAGCTATGAATATCAATAATATAAGATTAATTTAGTTAAAATATATGGAAATTTTTATTAATTTTTTTGAAAAACGTCTGCTATTGTCAAATAACTTAATTTTACATATTCCAACTAAACAAATACACAATTTTGATGTATTTTCCTGTGAAAGAATCTTAATTCTTTAAGATAATAATATAACTATTAAAAAAAAATTCCATGACGTGTGATGGATCTTGGTTTCTACAACCAAAATAACCAGCAAAGCCAGAAATGTATCAAGATAAAGTTTGTTGAAGTATATTTCGGGTTAAACAGATTTCATATAAAAATCAGACTGACTATAATTTCAAATGTTTTCAAATAGAAATAACGTATAGAAATTTAAAAATATTTAAATAACGTATAGAAATTTAAAAATAATATTATCTTGATATATATTTATCAAACTGGTTCAGTACTGTCAGGGAAGAAGGCAATTAAATGAACGTATGCTATTTTAACTCTACAACGATTTCAATTGTAAAAAGTTGAAGATTTTGTTTGCAAATATACCAAGAAATAGGCTCGTGTTTGATATTAAATATTTGTCATATTAATTCTGATTTAATTTAATCTATACTTAATTATTTTGAACATGAATACTTAATTAAAATTAAAGAATTTAATATAATAATTAAATGTAAAGAAATTTTACAAAAATATCTGTCAAAATAGCAAAATATTTCGTTAACAACTGCAAAATATTTCGTTAACAACTTCAAATTTATTCTGTAAACAAGTTCAATTAAATTATAATTATTAATAATTTCAAAATTATTATGTGCAAATGCAAATATTAAAATTATTTATAATACAAATTATAATTACATATTAATAAAAATTTAAAAAAAAAAATTAATAATTTGAAATATATGAGAAATCGATTGACAGCTCAATCTTTAATCTGACCATACTTTTGTACTTCTTTCAAGTAATTAAACCCGAATATGAAATAACCAACATTTTTGGGACCTTTCATCTCAGTTAATGCCATTCAATTACTTGTTTCATCTCAAGTACTATGAATCATAATACAAATATAGAAGAAGTGCCATTTTCGAGACAAGTTTGATGTTTTAAATGAATCAAGACCTGGCAATTCAGTTAATGTCATTTGGTGACTTGTTTTATCGCTGTCACATAATTTTTATTTCAACAAAATTTGATCGCAAATAATTGAATTATTCAACTAGAGGCTTTTAAGAAGCAATAACAGACGCACAGACAGAAAGACACTGTAAAAACCTTAAGGCATTTTATAATTATTAGCAAAATGCCTAAAAAAAATAATAAAGTTATATTATAATTACAAAAAATTAATAATTAAATCTTGATTTTATTTACAATTTTCAATATTTTATTTTATTTGATATGAAATGAAATCTCTGAACTAAATTAAAAAAATAATTTTTATTTTATTAATTAATTAATTTTTAATAACCATAAAAATAAAATTTGTTTAATTATAATGAATACTAAAACTGGTTTTTCAGTTCTTTAAAGTTAAATTTTTTTGTTTTTTGAAAAAGTTATGGAAAAAAAGAGATTTTTGTTACTATAAAAGATTTTAGCATAATTTTTTTGTTAGTCATTGTCGAATTAATTTAAATTCTTATTTATTTTGTTTGTTTTTTGTATATTTAAGTTTATTTTTTATTGGTATAATTTAAATTCATTTTAACAAGATATAAAAAATTTATGAATTAAAATTATTTCAAGAGAATTGAAAATAAAGTAAAAAATATTCATTCAATATATTAATCGTAAATAGGCAACGAAAATAGGAAATAACTTTATATAGTTGTCATTATTTAGATCTTCGTTTTTTGGTTGAAGAATATTGAAAATGATCTACTATAACTTTATTTATTACCAAACGTCCCCATTTAATGAAGGTAGTCAGTCGACAAATAATATTAACTTCAAAAAAATACTCTATAATAAATTTTTTATTTATTCGAACTATGTCAGTATTTGTTAAAAGATTTTTATATCTGGCACCCATTTTCGTGGCTTCTGTATCTTTTATTATTGGTTACTTAAATATTCAAATTTATATTATGGTATACACCTTTACTTTCCTGCAAGTACCAATTTAGGAACTTGTTTTGGGATTTTTCTATTTATCATTGATATGTTTCTTAGTTTATGTTTCAGTCCCTCAACAATTTTCATTATTGCGTAGTAAATATGAAAATGGCCCTTAATTCCCCAGGGTTTTGTGTTGTTGGGCCATAATATTTTGCATATTCGTACACATTTTGTTAATATGATTGATAATGTTTGCTGAATGCTTAAAGTTTGTACAATAGACTAAACACTTGACATAAAAAATGAATTATTTCAGTTTTGTCGGAGATGAGAACATCCACACTTTTGATAGCCTGGCTTAATTAAGATTTGACTTTATATATGGTTGGTTATATTAATCGTATTATCAAAATTTCTAAATATGTTTACTATGAATTGCTTCGTTGAATGCAGATTCGATCGAATAAATAACTTTCAAAAAGTCAGGCTTAATAAATAACATTAAAATTCATTTAAATTTCATGATCAATTCCGGGTTAATTTCATTTAGTTGGTTTTCATTTCATCGTGGTATGTTTTATAACTTTTAATTTCATCGACTGATCACAGTTTATCGGTAAATCTATGCATTTATTTACAGACAATCGTACATTTATCTGCTTTAAACAATTTATAGTTTTAATCTTTTTAATAATAGAATTCATCTTTCGATTAAATATCAACTTATGAAATTGAATATTGATGAAAATCGTTAATTTAAAATTGAACAGATGAAATTGACAACTGTTCAAATAAAACCGATTAAAAGTACTTTAACTCATCTATATTTAGATCGATTTAAAGTCTAATTTATAACTAAAGTAAAAATATAAAAAACGTAAGAAAAGTTGATGGAATTTTATAACTAATGTAAAAGACGTAAGAAAAGTAGATGGGATTTTATAACTAATGTAAGAAACGTAAGAATTTGTTATCATTACATTGTAAAATTGTATAAAAGTTATTTAATAATATATAATTTAATTATTTGAAAATACTTCATCTTTAATGTATTAAAAGAAAATTTAAAAAAAAAATGTGTTTCCAGGATTTTTCCTGTAAACATTTAATAAATTTGTTATCGTTTTACATTTTTCCAAATTTTTTTTTTATTTATAAATAAAAATGTCAAAATTCATATTTTCACCTACTATTTTCGTAAGAAACGTATGAAATGTTAAACTTAATTGAACTTTAACAATTGTTACGTATTTTAACATATTCTTATTTTTGTTATAAACGTTCCATCAACATTTCATTTATATATTTCAACTTATCAATTCTCACAATTTTACGTTCGTTATAAATCAGGCTTAAATAAAGTGAAACTATGTAATGATTACAATTTAAAATATTCAAAGCTTATATTTCATAACTATTAATTTAAATATAAAATTAATTTTGTTTATGCGTAGGTTAAAAAATAGTTGATTAAACCCTTTATCATTATATAATATCTATAAATCCAAAATAAATTAACATAATTATTCAAAAAAAAGAGAATCTTATTGATGGGTTGATGGGAATTAACAAAAAAAAGAAACTATGAATACGATTTGTAATACTTACGATTTCAAAAAAAAAAAGCTCAATTGATTTTTTTTTAGGGCACAAACTTTCAATTTTAAATTAACGATTTATTTTTTAAATAAATTTTGAATAAACTCTACAAAAAATAAAAATACCTTTACCTTTTTAATGCGTTTTTTTTTAAAACATAATTATGGAAATAAAATATATGGAAAAATAACCCAAAACATAACATACAAAAACAAGAAATGTTTTTTAGGTTAAATATGATTGTATATCTTCAGATTTTGTTGTTGGCTTAGTTATTTTTTTAGTGTAGATACGGAAAATGAAAGAGAAATTTTATATTTTATTTTAAATTTCTGAGATATACCAAAGTTTTTAACGAAAATGCACACTTGACTGCGTTTTAAATTTTTGGAAATTTGTAATTCAATTTAAATTAATATATAGTTAAGAAATTGTATTTTCCCATAAATATATGAACTTGAAGTTTGTAGCCATAAATGGAAAATGTTAACATAGATTTTGTGATTCAGATTTTTTGGTAAAATGTTTAAAAAAAATAAAAACCTTTCTATATAGTAAGAGAAAGTGATGGTTTCAACCAATAAATATAAATAAGAACAGGAAATTTGATTACAAATTAGGTTACTTAAAGATTTGTTGGTTATTAAGATTCTTAATATGTTTGTAGTATCAATAAATTTTTATTATAATTTTTAACATAATTTTAATCATTACTGAAGTTTAGCTTTCGTACCATGTAATAATGTGGTTTTAACTGCTCCTTATCAATAATATTTGAATTATTAAATTTTTTTAGTTTGAATTTGTAAAAAAAATATTGTAATTGTAAAATTTACATTTTGTTTTTAATATTTTTTAAATAACACAAACTTGACAGAAATCACAGGTAAATTTATTTACGAAAATTTTAACAACTCTTGTTAATTTTTTCATCGCATAAATTGTTCAAGAATACAAAGTTTGATATCCTTCGTTAAGAAACCGTCAATAAAAGCATTCGTTATCAGAACCCTTCGAATAGTAATTCAATCCTGTACGTTATTATAACGTACAATTCCAGAGTAGCAGAAATGTATTTGTTCTTATTTATATTAAGATACTTTCTTAAAAAACTTCAGTGGCGTGGCAGACATATAAGATATTGATAGAACGCGCAAAACAAAAACAAAACTATTTATTATGATTCGTTCTGTTTTTATTCGTTTATTATTCTAATATACATTAATAAATATTAGAAACTGTTTAGAAACTGCTTCCATATTTTGTATTCAGTATAACTAACTTTGAAAATGTCACTATTTATAAAAAAAGTCCTTCAGATCCTTTATGTAATTTTGTTACGCAGTATTTTCTTTTGATTTTGTGAAAAACTCAAATTATTAATAAAAAAAATTATTAAATTATACGCGTTGAAATGAACTTTTCAAAGTTGCTGTTTCCTTTTTGTAAAATTGATGCTACTTAATTCTATACTTCTTAATTTAAAATAAGTGGTTTACAACATTTTTAGCAACGCGGAGAAAACTTATTTGTGTCAATGTCGTATTTCAGCGCTGATAGTAAATTTTTATATGTTTAGGTAAAATTTGTGTATTTGCTCCCAACGCGACGACAGATCCGGTGGCACTGTCATCCCAGCTTAAATAACACTTTATTGATGTCGACATAATGTAAAATCATTTCTACTGTTTTATTAATTTAGTAGTACGATATTAAGATTAAAATACTACTGATTTGGACTCGATATTATTTAATTTCTGTCTTCCCTTTTAATAAATGATTTTAGAAAAATCTAAATTAAATTTTTTGTCAATTTTTCCTTATGTTTATGATTCCATAAATACTATGATTCCGTTCCAGAAATACTAAAAATAAACTTTTTATTACGTAATTTATATAGTTTGAATTATAAATCAATATTATTTTGCTAGTCAAAACAACCACATAAGAAAACCTTTTCAACAGAACCAAGGAAAAAATCTAGGACATATTAACTAATATTCAGCTTTGTATTATAAGAACATTTTTGGTAAGAGTTTTTCTACCCTGTAAAGCACTACTGGTAAGGATATTGAACTCAATAAAGCTTTTTTTTTATGCGTCTGTAACTAAAGTTTTGTATGTATGCTCCACAAAATAAATTTGTTATGTTCCTTTTTTTGGGGATGTAAGGGTAGGTGGTTAAATGATGTTTCTAACCAAAATATCGATCTTGATATAATATAAATATAGTTTTGTTTTTATTGCGGGTTAAATAAATATTTATAAATATAAAGTTTTTACATCAAAATCATTCTTATTTTTTGTCATTATATTATTTTTAATTTTTTGATATATAGTTCAATTTAATTATTTTATATAGAGTGTTAATTAACCACCGGTTTTTAATTTTCGCCATTTTTTTTATTTATATTTATATTCCGAAAGACGTAATTTCTTTATTAACCAAAAAAAAAATATAAAAAAGAGGTTAATGATTTTAACAGGAAACCAAATTCTTTTAAATATATTTTAAAAAATATATGATTAATATTTGTTTTGTAAAAATTATAATTTTGTGCAAATCTACAAAATATATTGAAAAAATGACCTAAGAGCCTTTAAATATTAACACATAAAATTGAATAATTTGTATATCACGTTTTTTTATTATTAGTTTTTAAAATTTACCATAAGAAAAATAGATTTTTTTTTATTATTATTATTATTTAGTTATTAAATATTTGTCTTATAAATTTCTACTTGTATAGTTAAATGACGAAATGGTTTCCCAAATTTGGATATAATTATAATATTTTTATATTTATTTGTAATAAGTTTATCTAAGTTCATTGACATAGTGAAAGAACATTTAGAATATTTTATTTATTAATAATAATTTTTTGGTAAAAATTTATTTATTTATACATTTTAAATGAAAATTGTAAGATAATTTTTATTTTTTTACAAAAATGATTAACACTTTATTAAGAAATATACAGTAGATTCATTGTAATAATAATTTAAATAATTAAGTATAACAGTAGAACTGAAGTATAGCACACATTATAGAAGACTAACGTTAAAGATGGCACTGAATTTTGGTATTATTTGAGGAACTCTACAGTTCTGTGTAGCCTTTGATTTACTTCTCTATACGTTTCGGTCCATTTTTGCAACGTTTTTCCAATTTTTTGGATGATTACACAGTTTAGTTTCCACAGTGTAAAGTTTGTTTTTCTGCTGTTTCCACAGTGAAAAGTCAATTTTTAAGTTTTTCCACATCAGTGGAAAGCCTATTTTTGATCGAATTTTCCATGAAACTTCATTGGATCTTATTGGATCAAAAACTTTGTGTTAGCTACTTGTAATTTTATATGAATTCCAATATTCCAAACAATTATTTAATTGTAAATGACTTTATCCTTTAATATTACGAATAGTATGAAATACTATGAAGTCTGGTGATGGGTTGGATGGTCAAAAAAAAAAGTTCGCTCAAAATTTTTTTCTAGGCGTTTCCGAGGTCGGGGAGTCCGAAAATGCAAAAAAAAAAAAGTGTCCGGGGGACGCGTACGCGTACGCGTACGCGTACGCTTTTTATGTGCGCAGCAACATATCCTAGAACGCTTGTCCGATTTTAATGAAATTTGGCACACAGGTTCTAACATACCTCGCGCAGGTGCCGGTACAAGATGAGATCGATCCTTTCAATGGGACCATGTTAGATTTCCCCATTTATGTGGCAACCTACGTGTTTTTGTTCTACGGGAAAATGTAAAAAAAAATTTCATGTCTCAGATTTGGATGAAATTTAAAACATAGGTTGGTATCATGATTGTCCACAAGCCTACCAAGATACAGGTCTGTAACTTCAGGGGGTCCCTGGTAAAATTTCCGATTAAAATTTCGTATACTCTAGAGCATATAGTAATTTTTATCTAATTAGCATAAATTTTGGTACATATGATAGTTTCCGTATGTACTTGGTGTCTGTAAAATTTGAAGTCAATACTTCAGTGGGTCCATGTAAAAATCCGTAATTAATTTTCATAAGTTCAACTATCTATATCTACCGTACCTTTCACCCAATTTCAATGATATTGAACACACAGTTTCATTTAGTTATCTATTTGATACTCCACAAATTTGTAGTTGGTAGGTACAGTACGTTCATGGGAAACTAATATATGAGCAACTTAGTTTCCGAAGAATATTTTCTTTATGCTCTACAGCTTGTAATTATTATCCGATTTCAATGAAATTTGGTACACAGGTTGAGTTCATGATTCTACATTGGTTGACCAAATTACAGGTTAGTAGGATTAGGGGGTCCATGTTAAATTTCCGATTTAATTTTTAATTTTTTTTTTTCATATGTTCTACAGCATATAGTAATTGTTAACCGATTTCAAAGATATTTTATATATAGGCTAATTTTGGGATCTAGTTGGCTCTCCTGAAATTTGGAGACCTTCAGGGGGTTCCTAGAAAACAGTTTTAGTTTCCGAATTTTATATAATTACGTGTTTTATAGCATGTAATTATTATCTGATTTTAATGAAATTTGGCACAAAGGTAGACCTTCTGATTATGCATGTGTTGGCCATGTTAGAAGTTAATTCCTTCAGGGGGTCCATGCTAAAATTTCCGATTAATATTTCATATGTTCTAGAACATATGGTAAATATTATTCAATTTCAATGAAATTTTGTACACAGGTTGGATTCGTGATTACGCATGTGTAGACTAAGGTAAAAGTTAGTAGCCTGAGGGGGTCCATGCTAAAATTTCCGATTAATATTTCATATGTTCTAGAACATATGGTAAATATTATTCAATTTCAATGAAATTTTGTACACAGGTTGGATTCGTGATTACGCATGTGTAGACTAAGGTAGAAGTTAGTAGCCTGAGGGGGTCCATGCTTAAATTTCCGATTAATATTTCATATGTTCTAGAACATATGGTAAATATTATTCAATTTCAATGAAATTTTGTACACAGGTTGGATTCGTGATTACGCATGTGTAGACTAAGGTAGAAGTTAGTAGCCTGAGGGGGTCCATGCTAAAATTTCCGATTAATATTTCATATGTTCTAGAACATATGGTAAATATTATTCAATTTCAATGAAATTTTGTACACAGGTTGGATTCGTGATTACGCATGTGTAGACTAAGGTAGAAGTTAGTAGCCTGAGGGGGTCCATGCTTAAATTTCCGATTAATATTTCATATGTTCTAGAACATATGGTAAATATTATTCAATTTCAATGAAATTTTGTACACAGGTTGGATTCATGATTACGCATGTGTAGACTAAGGTAGAAGTTAGTAGCCTGAGGGGGTCCATGCTAAAATTTCCGATTAATATTTCATATGTTCTAGAACATATGGTAAATATTATTCAATTTCAATGAAATTTTGTACACAGGTTGGATTCGTGATTACGCATATTTATACTTATTATAGTTATTTTAATAATATTATTTATTATTAAACAAATAAAAATATAAAATTAAATCAATAAATAATAAAGATGAGCAATTTTTGAAGAAACCACTGTTTGTTACAAAGATAATGTTAATTACAAAAAACTTTTGGACATAAATCGCTGTTAAACAACATACTATGAGTTATCTGCTCCCCCTAGTTAGCAGCTTTTTTTACTCTGGCTTCAAATCGAATTATGTATTAAAATGTCAAATATATTAACAAATTTCAAACTGACTTTAATTAATGTCAAAGTTATTAAACAAATTTTAACTGAATTTTGGAAATTATGTTTACAGCAGACAGCAGTACAAGAACCGTTTAACTGTCGAAAGCTATGTGTAATATATCAAATTCGATTTTTTTTTCTCAAGACACTAGTTGACACTAAATAAATCTCAAACAAAATCGAGGTTTCACTGTAAAATGTAAAATTAAAGTGAAAATTAAGCTACTGTGGGTAATTTTCGGCAAGAAAATATTCTTTTCATTTGACTGACGTATCTTTGTCTGTTTGTTATGTTAAATTTTAACAAAATGCCAGAAAAGTTAAATTTGCTTAAAGTTGAAACTCGTGTTTTGAAAAAACAAAAAGATTCTTTACTTTTTTATTATATTTCTGTAAAAAAAATTATAATATTTTTTTTTTTTTTTTTGTTATCTGTTAAAATGATTTTATTTTTCATATTTTTGTTTATTTTATTTGTTTTTGAATTATATTTTTTGCGCATTTCTTATTTGTTAGACTGATAGCACAAGAAATTGAATGATAAATTATTGAATTATTTCTTTATATTTTATTCAATATTATTATTTGTAAAACGTATTAAAATTATTATAATTTTATTTTATTTAAATATTTCAATAATTTTAAAGTGTTTGACAGAATGAGTTCAATTTAAAGTGAACTTTTTTAGGCAAGCCATTTCGATTACTAAAATTTCAAATGTGACCTGCAGATATTATAATCTTACTTACCCTGGAGATGAACAATTAAATATAAAATTTAAGCGTAATGCATTAGTATCTCCCAGCATTATGGAATTTATTGAATACTGAGTCAGCTAACGAAATAATGGTTTTAACTGTAATCTCTAGCTTCCAAAACGATAGTTTGATACTATACATAATTTTTGCTGAATTAATCTAGAAAAGTTTATTACAAAATTACATAAAGGAATAAAATAAATACAGCTCATGTTTATTTTAATTCAGCAAGCATTATGCCTAGTATAATTCTGCATGCCAGAATTACTTCATAATGTCTAATCTTAAAATGCGTAATATCACAGATTAGCTACCTAAACAAGTCAATAGGTTTAGTTAATTTGTTCTTTACTTTAATGGTCAATAATTAAGTACTACTATGCTAATTCTGCCATCAAATATATTACCTTAAAATTTTATTGGAAGGTACCATTGCCACATTACAATAATTGGGATTACAGTTCATAAATAAGGAATAAAAATATTAGTTTTGATACGAACATTTGGAAATTGTATATTTTATTATTAATTAACTATTATAATATTTTGAAATGATATAATCCTAATTATTGGTTGCACAGGACAAGCTTAAGCCTTATCTAGTTAAGACTACGTTTTAAATTGAGATTTAACTTAAAACAGCTTAAGTCTATTGCATAAGCTGGAGAGTATATATATAGTATTAAAAATTACACAGATAAAATTTATATTAGCTGATTATTCATAAAGTTGCCCATACATTATACGACATGTTGATAATTCTTGGTCAAGTTGTGGTGAAGTTTTCAACACGTTTACAATCATTTTGACGGTTGATAAATTACTTGAAGAATATTAAAATATTTTAATTTATGTGGCCTTTGGTTGATGGTTGTAAGTTGTATAGTGTATAAGGAAGTTGTACAACCAAAATCATGTTTCATGACAACTTATGTCAACAAAAAAAAATATTTTTATATGTTTGTGTTATCAATATTTTTTATTGATTGAAATAATATTAAATTAAAATTACTAGAGAATTTCTTTTAATATTTCACATTATCCTGAAAAAAATAATGTTTTTTTTTTATAAATTTTTGACGTTTGTAAATCAATTTGAAATGTGTATACTGAAAATGTATATCTCGATTGACAACTAGGTTGTACAATGTATCGGCAGCATAATAAGTATATTGTAAAACAAGCTTAATCTTATACAGTCAAACTATATCAGGACCCCATTTTCTGTATCAAACAAAAACTATGTAAAACTATTATTAATTTTAAATTTATACATTTAGTTTTATTTGTACAATAAGTAACGTCTGACAATAATCTTGAATTTGTAAATAAACAATCGTTAAACTTGAAATTATTTACATAAATATAATTTATTTATTTTTTATATATTTTTGTCCTGTTTTTATTTTATTTGAACTTAAACTATTTTCTTTCTTTTTTTTTCTATATATATAAAAATATATAAAATAAAATTATAATAAATAAATTTGCATTTGTCAGTGTTAATAAAACAATGAAAAATGTATAAAAACTCTTAAAAAAATTATATAGTTTTAAAATTATCCAGAAAACAAATATAATTTTTTAAAATAATTTTTATGTAAACATTTTAAATAGAAATCTTTTGTTGCTCCATAAGGAGACAATTAATTAAATTAACCACATAAAAAAATGACTATGATTTTTATATGTACTTTAATAATCATAAATAGACATGCCGCCAAACATACTTTATTCTAAAGGACAGAGGTATAGAAATTCTCACTATAAGATCTTTTAAGCATAAGTTATAAAAAATTATTCAATGATTTTGTACGCCAAAAGTCATAAAATCATTTTTTTTTATTTTTTTAATAACTTCCTTAATTTTTTCTATATATAGTAAATTTTTCATTTTTATAAATATTATTATATGGTTTCTGTCGGTCAATTTGTCTTTTTACAAAATTTCCACTATTTTTTTTGTTGTCTAGTATCTTGTATCTTCTTTACACAATAGTACTTTAAGATATAGGAAAATATAAGATTGAAGATGATTTTATTTAAGAGTAGTTGGATATTTATAAAAAGCAAACAAATTTTATATTATTATATATGCTTTCCATTTCGAAATAAACTTGATTTTCAAGATCATGAACTATAAGATTTCTAAGACGGTAATCAAATATAAAATTTATATAGAGAAGATAGTGCGTGTAGGAAATAATTCCATTATAATATTTTTTTTAGTAGCTAATGTAATTATAGAATAATAAATACATTAAGATCATGACCAATTATGGTTTTGTATTTTAAGAATTTCATATTATTATTATATTCCTTCATAACACGTAGAGTGACCATATCATATTCAAAAAAGATTTAAAATCCTTTACAAAACTTTCTGGTGATAAAAAAAATAAATAAAAACAAAATATTTATTTGATATTCGTTCACATTTAATGACAGACATGCCACATGGTCAATTACACGAATTTCTAGTTGTATTGGGATCCAACTATAACTAGAAACTTCTAACCTTTAGACATTTTAACTATCAATGATTTAGTTTGGTTTGGTTTGTTTAGCTTGGTACCGTTGTACCCCTTAATCGAAAGCTACTTACGCCTACAGCACATCGATTCATCGATGGTTTACATTGTACAGAAGTTTGTAGCCCTTCTAGGTAAGGAGAATCAATATGTCGTACAAATGAAACCTATTAAGTCGTATGTTACAAAAGTGCCTAAAAAAAGTCGTGTGGTCAATGTATAACATCCATTTAAAAACATACAGCACCGTTAACATTGTCAGAATTTTATGTTGTGTAGCATAAATATTGTATCAATCAATCTTCAGCACAAATACGACATTTATATCATTGAGGAACACTACTTCCACCATATTTATTGAAATATATATGGTTGGTTGGATACTATCACCACGCAAGCCTTATCAAAAGGATATTTGTACTCTCCAGTCAAACCACCATACTTCTCTAATGAACTTAATCATTATTGCCGGACATTGTAGCCGGACTTATGTCTGTTTCCTATGATCATTTACCATTTGATTTCACAATTTTAATATTTTTGTTAACTTTGTTCTCTTTCTTTCATCAACAATTTCTCATAAAGAATGTTCTATCTCTTATTAAAAGCATTAATTTAATATAACCATCTTGTAAGGAGTATTACCGAAAGTTAATTTAAATTATTACGTTTCTTTTTTCTTCAAATTATTTCTTTTCTTTTTCTTTTTACTTTTTATCGTGATTATTTTTTATTTTCAATTTTCATTTTTATTTTAAACTCTTTCTTTCATTTGAAATACTTGCCTAGAAAAGAAAAACTGGTTATTTAAAATAGATTTATTAGTTCTGTTTCTTTTTTTATTCGATTTTTCCAATTCATTTTACATTTCTTGTGTCTCGCTTGTATATATCCATAAAAAGTGAATTGAAATTTTACTATATTTTTATATGTTGAAATCTATGCATTTATGTTGGTTAGCTTTGGTTAATAAATAATAATTTATTAACAAAAAATTGATAGTTTTCATATTAATTTTTTTTTTATACATTTCAGATATTTAAATAGATTTATTAATAGTTAATTTTTATATTGTTTTCAATTTCATTTTTATTCAAATTGTAAGATTTCATTTCAATTTTTATTTATTTATATCAATTATTACAAAATTATTGAGTCCAATAGTGCAGTATTACAAAGTTTGATTAATTTCAATTACCCAGCCATTAATAACATAAAATATAGTGTTTTTAATGGGATAAAATTTAAATCGACCTAGTTTGAAATTGTTTATAGATGCAATAATATAATTTAATTAATTTATTACAATTTTCAGTTTTGATTATTAATTGAAGGAAATTTTAGTTTTGTATGAGGAAATTAATTGCGGAAAATAATATTTAATACTAGTTTTAATGCCCAGTAATTATAGTTTGACGTAATACAAAATCTGAATATCAAAGTCTAGGATGATTGGTTGGTTAATGTAAAATATCCGTACAATATGATGGTGAATCCAATAATCAAACTACCACCTGCTAAAGTTGTTGAGTTCATATCCGCCAAATGTATTCTATCTGAGCCAGAGCCGGACACTTTCAGGTGAAGTGGATTTCATATAGGAATCTATAAATTTTAAATTTGGATAGCAGGATTAGTGAACATATTATTGTGGTAAAATGCTTGTTTGAGTAGAGTATGAATTTTATGTTAAATATTTTTTAATTGTATATTATAATTTCCATCAGATTTTCAATTTTCATAATATATAGTTAGTATCTTTTATAAATTATCTTAAAAGTGAATAATAAAATCATTGGCCATAATTTTTGATTGTATTAACTATTAAGTTTATCTCACAGTTTACCCTTAATTTTTATTTAATAATATTTTCCTATACATTAGAATAACACACATAATCAGTCTCTCTCGCTGACCTGTATCCTTGGGATGAGGACACTCAAGTGTTTTTCAAAAAATGGTTTAATTATTCACTGTTTTCTTGTAAAGTACCAAGTATTCAAAATACTAAAAGATGAACTACAGACTTTTAGATTTCGAAAGGTGTAGTTTGAAGTTTGAAATTTTAGGCATTTTATACTAACAAATGCTATTCTCATATTGTCATATTGTATAATAATGACAATTCATTTATCAGTTTTTTAAAAACTAAAAAATGTAGGTCAATTGGTTGGTGATTCAAGTAGCGAGTCGCAGAGAAAACTGTCCAGTACTCCTAATATCGCTTTACTACCGTTTTGCTATCACACATTCTCATGCACACATTTCTCTTGAAATGTACGACCGATCTAACCCAGAGGGCAATGTCTAAACCTAACAAGGATTGGGCATTTCCTAATGAAATACGCAGTTGTCTCTTTTTCATTAGGATTCAAACAGTTACGATTGCTTTTCTTGCCTATCGCCAATTTAATATAATTGGAAACTATATTTAACATATTATTTATGTTTTTATTTTTTCTACAGACACAATTTTCTTATAATTTTTAAAGTGTCGAAAATAAAAGGTTTTTATTTACTTAAATATATTAAAAAAAAAAATTAAAAAATGTTTATTTATTATACAAAAAATAATATTATTTTTTATTTTATTTTTAAAATTGACAATTTGATAATTTACGTCCTTGTTGATAATTTACAGAAAAAAAAAACCAACAATTTTTGTTAATATTTATTTAATTCGTCAGAATTCCATATCAAAATTTCTTATCAATATTTCTGTACATATTTTTTTTTAAACATTGTGCATTGATAAAATTTTAATGATTTGCCAATGTTAATAAATAAATAATTTTGTTTTTACTGAAAGATTATTAGATAAATAATTTTAATTTCACTTTTTAATGTTTTATTTAATATATTTTTCATATGTGTAATAATTAACTAGTATTTTCCAAAGTTATATATAAAAATATTAATATGAATAGTAAATTCATTGGAGTTGATTAAGTATAATTTTAACGAGCCTAATTAAAAATCTATTATGGATTGCTGTGTATGACACTGTATCACTTAAATTTAACATGCACCAAGTGACTCAGTTAAATCATACACTTAAACTGTATGGATTAGTTTAAACAAAATGTTATTTACTCTTGTAAATTTAATTGTGATCATAATGGTGTATAAACGTCATAATGGTTTATATTTATATAGTCGTTCGTTATCTGGATGTACTTAAGTACTACTAGATATAAACTAGAAACATACTAAATATAAATATACATACTAAATATAAACTAGCTCAATACTACAGCTATCAATCGTCGGTGAAGATATGAAACGTCGTAAGTAGCAATTATTCATCAAAAAAAATTGTTACTATTCGATTTAAAATCTATATAGACATAATTAAGTAATATAATTTCAAGTATTTTTTAATTTAATTTCTGACAATTTAGTGTTTTTCTTTTATTTTTAAATCTATCTTTTTCTATTTATGGCGTTTCTTAAACGACGCATTTGTTTTATAAACCAAAATCGTTTTAAAAATGATGTAAATGTATACAGAGGCGGATCAAATATTGAGAAAACGTCGATTTTTTAACTATTATGTAGGTATAAGTTTGTTTTATATGCCGGTAGCAATTTGAACTTATAGTATTTAATAAAAAAAATTATATTCGTGAAAAACTATCAATTAATGAATCATAGTTTATTTTCAATCACTTTTAATTACTACATTACTAGGTTAACTAATTAAGTAGGTTAACTAATTAAGTTGACTAATATCAAAAAGTTTATATAGAAAGAGACCAAAACTTATATAAAAAACAAAATTTATATACGCAAATTTGAAGTTAAAATATAGTTTAATATACTGAATAAAAACCTTTATTTAAATTAACTATGAGTATTTGCAAAAAAACTATATGCTTGTAGGTTCTGGGAATTGATCTTTCAATCTTGTGATTCCCATAAATAAAAACTTTTATATGAGTTTTAATCTCTTTCTTTATATAGTTTTTGCTAATATACATAAATAAACATAATTCGTTTATGCCTGACCCAGAATGACGCGGCAAAATGTCGCGTCGCTTTTGAAATTTCGAATTTTGAAGCGTATAAAGTCAAAAGCGACGCAATGAGTTTTTTTCAAACCACATTGAAAAAATTGTAAACAATTTATTTAATGGAAAAAATTAAATAAATTCTAATATCTATGGATATTATGTCATTATAAATTAAAATAATTGTAAACAATATTAATTGAAATGATTGAATTTAAAAAATTTTAATAAATAAATTTATTGACACATTCGAAATTAAAATTTATATGCGGCAAGCGGCAAAAGTAGAAAGTAGGTCTACTCAAGCGTCGCGGCAAAATTGCCGCATCAACGCGACGCTACATTGTGGGCAATTTCATATATGCCTATACATTCTACTTTTGAAGCGTTGTTGTCAAACGCGACGCGACAGCTTGCCGCGTCATTCTGGTTCTAACATAAGAGTATTAGAATTGTGATTTAAGATTCCAAAAAGTATTAAATTTCGTTAAATTTTTAAATTATGAAATAATTGGTTTGAGTCTCTTATAAATCCGACTCCCTAGGCAAATGCCTAATTTGTCTATGGTTAAATCCGCCTCTGAATGTATACCTTTATTTAATCAATTAATTTAAATAAAGGATTTTATTCAGTATATATTAAATTATATTTTATGAATTTCAAATTTTTTAAATCTTTTCTTTCAGTAGTATAAAATTTTAAAAAAACCAGACTAAAAAACAAGTTAAAATATCATTAATCCGACATTTAAAAAAAAAAAACACAATTTTTTTTTTGACAAATAAATTCCATATAACAAAAAAAAACTATACCAAAGAAAACTTTTAATATTCAGTATTTCTCTGATCGGTTCGTACTTGTTCAGTAATTTCAATTTTAATATAAAAAAACAAAACCAAAAACAATTTATTATTATCATAAGAACATGTGCCAAAGTATCATATTAATTTCATCAGATTTATTATACAGAATCTCATTATTCTTAGTTCTTCATATTTTTAATGTCACACACTGAATTTTTATATATATGATATGATAAAAATCTAAATTATATTGCATTTTTATTTTTTGTTTAAGTAATAATAATAAGGGATGCCAGTAAGTGCAATGTATAAAAGTTCGTTCCTTTTTCCATAAATGTGTATGTATTACACGTATTCATATGTATATAAAATCAATATGTTTACTGTACTCGTTTACTGTGTATATATATATGACGTATAAAACAGTTTACATTAAAAAATAAATATTTTGTAATTAGGTCTCTGAAAAGCCGGTGACCTACCTCAATGTAAATTCGGTTGAGTATGTGAATAAGCTAATATATACGGCTTGGCTGCGGCGTTATTGGTAGACATTGCATACGAATGCAATTTTTATATTCAGCAATTTATAATTTTATATATATACATATAAATTGTGTTTTTTTTTTCTGATTTTGTGTTAGTATACCAGCATATTATATATATATATAAATACTATATAATACATATGTACAAATACTGAGTATAAATATAATTTTTATTTTTATTTTTTACATTCTGTAATTATATAAGTAAAATATTCTTCTTTGCTAATTAAAATGTTTGATTTATGTGTATACAAGTTTGGGTACTTTTTACTTTAGAACAAAACTATACATATTTCAATATTATATTAAAAATATTATTATTTATTTATTATATATTTATTATTTATATTTATCGAAAAAAAAACAAGAAATAAAATTTAATGTTCAATAAGTGTGCAGTCATAAAATATAAATTTTGTTATTGTTTTATTTGCAATTAACAAAACTGAAATATCTTTAAAAATACAATTTATAAACAATCAGAAATTTGTTGTGAATATGATCAATTTTAGATATTATTGAAAAATTAACGAGAGATTTACATAAATTCAATCTTTAGTGCGTTTTTTATCATACCAGTTATCATATAATTTTAATACTATTTATAAAAATACTACTATTTCTATTTATACTAGTATAACAGTTACTAGTATAACAGTTTATTAGTATAACAGTTACTGTGACTATATAGTGTGTGAACTAGTATAAGAGTTTGTAAACATTTTTCTTATCAAAAATATGTTATAGTAATATATCGTCATTAATTCATATGTCAATTAATGTGGACCCATTCTGAAAATTTACAATTTTTTTGAAAAGATTATACCAGTTTTTATATGAAAATTGGTATACCAATTCCAAATTCATCAGATTACAAGAATAATGTCACTAGAAAATATAAAAATTTACAAATTTTTGGAAAAGATTATACCAATTTTTATATGAAAACTTGTATACCAATTTCCAATTCTTCTGATTACAACAGAATAGTGTCACTAGAAAATATAATATTTTAAAATTTGACATATTTTTGTAATTTAAATTAAACATGTTTAACCTTCAAGGCCATATTGGTAGATAGAATCTGATTTGAATAATATTTATAGTCAGAAAGTATGTGGTCATTATAGTAACATCGTACTGAGTTTTTAATTTTTAATGATATTTACGTGTCGTGTCAATATTACAAAAAAAATTACTAAAACTTTTTGGGAAATTTATTATAATAGTCTTCATCGGTACCGTCAGCTATTCAGATATTCAGATACAACAAAAAAACAAAATATCATCATCAGATCTTTTTTATGCCAATGGTTTTTTGTTATGTAGAAGCATAAATTTTTTATAAATTTTCATTATTTATTATGTTCTCTCAATTTTCCCTTGCATCATATTGCATTTTTGTATAAACATAAATTTGTAATGTATATAACTCTTAACTATGGATTTATATATATATAAATAAAAATAACAAAAATTGAGAGTGAATCTCTGACTGTAATTAAACCACCAACATAGGATAACATATTTTTTTTTTCTATTTTCATATTTTCTCTTATATATATATGCTTTTTTATTGATCTTGAAAGTGAAAATTTATTATGGTTTTCAATTTCATTTTTATTATAATCGTATAAAATATTTTTTTTTTTAATTTATCTTGTTTTGTAATTTAATATTTACATTTTTTTTTTTTATTATTATTATTTTTACATTTAATATAATATTAATTTTTACATATAAATTAAAATTGTAAATTCTTTTTTTAAGATTTTGATTGAATCTGAAAAGTTTGTTAACAAAACAGGATGTAATAATATAAATTTTTAGTATAAGAAAAATGACATGCGTATAAAATTTGTTGGGCCCCTATCAACACAACAAAATATAATATTGATAATGTTTGTACGCTTTGTACGATTCTACGTTCTCTACGTACATAGAGTAAATTTTGTATAGATATTTTAATAAATGTATGCAATTTTTGACCCAAATTTTATAAATAAATTCTGATGTAAAAAAGAATTATTCTCGTAAATTTTTTTTTTTTACAATATGACATTTACACAGATACTATTTCAACATATTTATTTTATGTATAGCTACAAATCTAAATGTTTTTTTGTAGTTTTTTTTTATATATCTATAAATGCTTCCAAATACGATTTCATGTCATAAAAAAGGGGGTCAATTGTGTCCATTTGTGCATTTTAAATATATTTTTCTAATTTTATTATATTAATTTATTATTTTTTATGTTTTTGGTGAATTCTTTCTTATGCGTTTTATTTTTGTGATTGTGAATTACAGAAAAAAAAAAGTTTTATATATATATATATATATAAAAATGTCGGTCAGATAAATAAATTATTCTTTATAATAGTACATAATATATAAAATAAAAACATGATGTCGTCGACATCGTCTATTATTGTATAATAAAATAGCGAGAGTTCATTTAACTTTAGGCCTTGGGGAAAAATGAAAAGTGAATTTTTCTGATTAAATCACATGAGAAATTCAAGTTATATCATAATAAAAACATAATTTATTTTTTATATAGAAATAGGTAAATGTATAATTTTAGAATTAGACAAGATATTAAATATAAATATATTAAATTGTATGGAATATTTAATTTTAAATATATGAGTTTATATATTTTAACATAATTCTGGTGCATTAAAATGTATTTCAATTACATAAATGTAATGATACTTAACTTAGTACTACTATTTCCTTTTTCTCGGAGCAAATAGGTCTTCAGTGAAAAGTTTCCAATATGTGTGATTGTTTGCATAATGTTTTTAATTTCATTCTACGTTTTTCATCTCTTGGCAATTTCGGTGTTTGCTCAGTGTTCTTTTCCAGATAGTTTTTAGGCGAAACCCGTATTCAACTACCTTGTCGATTTCACTATCTTTCCTGTGAATGTGTTACATTTACATCCATTTAAGTGTTATACTCTGATTTGACAAATAAATTTTGTTGGCATCATCTTACATGAAATTCATCTTTTGTTGTCTTATTTGGCCACCAAATCTTTAAAATACTTCTTAAACAATGATTGATGAAAACTTGAATCTTGCTGGTAGTTTATAAATTATAAATATATATATGTACCTGTATTCAATATTATTTCCTTACAATTGTGAATCATTATGTAGCTGCAAACTTTAATGTTGACTTTATATTGTTCACTTAGCTTTGCTATATGGAAAAGATTTAGTTCATTCGTAACAATCATTGCTGAATGTTCAATTATTTTACAATATACTTGAATATTTTTAAGGATATTCATAATATAAAAGTAGAAGTAATTTAAATTACAATGCAAAGTAATGCAGAAAAATATATAGTCAAACAATAGTTTCATTCACAATGCAAAGTTTTGTAAAAATTAGGAAATTATTTATAATAAATTAAAGTAAAAAGGCAATAATTTATTAAACTTTAATCACAGTGTGTTCAAATGTACTAACGAAACAGTGTGCTTGATAAACCTCAGTTATAGTATTTCTAAAACGTCTATTAGATGTTAATTATTAATTTTTTCATGCCTCCAAATTTTGATAAACGATAATCTGTATAGTGGAACCTACTCTGTCACGATATTAATGTGACAGAGTAACAGAGGACTTTTTACAGCGTACAGTAGCTAATTCCATATAATTTCGTATATTTTTAATTAGATTAACAAGTTCAAAGAACTGATGGTATTTGAGACTATACTCTCATTTGTATAAATTAGGTATCTTACATAGCTTCAAACCTCCACCGAATAATTTTTATATACGTCGGAAAATCCGTATGGAAATATTTGTAATCACAGATCGAGACAAGAATTTAATTTTATGTTTATATAAAAAATTCGAATTTTCCTATATTAAATTATTTTCGTAGAATTAATTTAATATGAAATATAGCATCAAACTATAAAATCATATTTAAAAATTATTATAATTATAATCCGAAATTTATATGTCAATATATTTTTTCCATTCCTTAACTTATAATTAAGGCTCAGACTTCAGACAGAGTTTTTTTTATATACGTACAGACGTAGAGATCCTTTGTTAAAATTTGATAACTCATATTTCCAGTTTTACTACATATATACAATTCTTATAGTCCAAGAATACTGTCACGTCTCACGTAGCACTACAAATTCTTTGGGTTTTTACGTTTTTTTGTTTTTTTGTTTTTTTGTTTTTCTTTTTTGTTGTAAATGTTAAAGATTTTTTCTTAATTTTCGGTATTTTTACCATTAAACAATAATTTAAGGGATTTATTTATTTTTTCTCACAAAATCTTTTAATAACAATACCAAGGATATTTTTATATAAATAATAAACCTGCCAGACAGTAAATATAATAGGGAAATGCAGATGATTCTTGATGATAATAATCAAAAATGAATAAATGTATATAGAAAGAAAAGGACTGAATTAAAATTAAAATTTATAATATTTAAGATACTCACCACGACTATAATCATGACTTAAAATGGCAGGCTTTAAGGTTTCATAATAAACAAAAAATAGAAAAGGACAAATATTAAAAGGATAACTATGGAGCATAAAGTCTGCAAGAGTAATACTCCTGCAGAGTTCAATTTATATAAATCAATTAATTTCTTGTACTAATTAGAAAGATTGTTAAGTCACATTTCACAAGAAATAAAACTATTCCTTAAGAAGTTAATACACATTTTAAGAGCAACGAATGTCCACTCACTAAACTGACTGAACTATCAGATGATTTCGTGAGAAATGATGTCCTGATAAATTTGTCCAATCACAATTAATCCTTCACAATTTCTGGGGTCTGTTCAATAACAAATCACTAAGTGATGCGTGTGATTGACCAAGTTAACTTAAAATCTTATGTACTCAAAATTCTAGTAGTGTAAATAGTGTGAATTGGCAGTTATCATCGCTATTTCGTTGTTAATTCAGCATTCTATAACAGTTTAAACTGTAACTTGTTAAAATTTTTTAGATAAAATTACATTTTAGATTGCAGTTCCTTTTTTTTTGATCAGTTATCAATAAATTAATAATCTAATCAATATAAAAACAATTAAATTTTAATCATATAACCCCAATTCACCTTCAAACACCAAATGGAAATTTACTCAAATCATGAAAGTGTAATATCGCATAAAATAAATATCTGACATTGACCAACATTTTAACCATAAATTCTGCGAAATCTCTAAATATTTTTTTTAATTTATATCTAATTAAATTTAATTTATGCTTATGCAAATTTTTTTTTTTTTGCTTTATATTATTGTGCATCCAAATAATATGCAAATTTTATATTCAATAAAAAAATGGTAGGATTTTATTCAAATTTGCTTTTAAATATACAAACAAAAATCACTAAATTTTTAAATGGGTGAAGTGATTTTTTTTTTGTTATGCTCTGCTTTGGTCGCATTGTCAAAAATTTCAATCTTTTTTTCAAGTTCAATGTTAAGGTCATTATTTCTGTTTTTATAAGATCTGATAATTTTTGCAAAAAAAAAAAAAACATTGAAAATATAAAGAGATAAGCAAACTAATAAAAATAATGATATAGAAAATGTTTTTTTGAAATTAAAATTTTGTTTGTATATTACAAATATTTTAAAGATTTATATAATAAATATATATGTATAAAAAAAGATATATATGTAAACAGTCTGACAATCATAAAAATACAAAGTGTATCAAAAGATTAATTCTAAGAATTAAGGTAAAAATTAGACAAAATCTTTTTTATTAATTAATACAGAAAATCTAGAATAAACTTAACAGTTCATTAGACAGAAGTATAAAAATCAATTATTGATTATTTATCGATTTATTGGACTATTTGTTCATTGGAATGATATTACTTATAGACCACTAATGAATGATCTGTGTTAGACTTCACTTTAACCATTACACCCTAAATTAACCTTAACTCTGTATTTCTTATTTTTATTTTAAATTTTTGTTATTTAATAAGAAAATTATTTAAAAATTATATTGAGCTTAATTTAGGACTTTAGCATTTTTAGCTATTACTAAAATCTTTATTATCCAGTTTTAGAGTCCGAGCTTAAGCCTTCAATTTAAATTATATTCTAAGTTCAAAATTTAGTTTTAGCTTAAGCGACAGATGATTATATTCCTGAGTGAGACATCTTTAAATTAGTATCGGTAATAAAATTGACATTCTGTATTTTAAGAGTGTCAAAATGATAATGATTGAGATTATTTGCTAACTATTACAAGTTTACAAGCCATTAGATTGTTGCAATTATAAATAATCTATAAATAAAATTATAGTTCAATATCCATATTAAATTAGTATTGGTCCTAATTGCAATGTAATGTCTCCTCTTTCACTGAAGTTTTAAATTTTACTGTATACCTTCTTATAAAATTAGATTATATAAATATGGGATCATTAAGGTAAAAGTAAAAACTTCCTCCTCCTTATACAGCGACCCATAAAGAGCTACTATATATTCTATCCAGGTGTGTCAGTATTTTTCGGGGTACAGTCTCCCAATCTCCTGAGAATATGTTACGCAGATTCTTCATTATTCAACAGAACCGACAGTCACTTATATCAGACTTTCCGATCTTGTTCAAGTGTTACCTAAACCTGTAAATTCAACAATTATTTACCTTCTCTTTCTCATTTCTACATTCCATAATTCAACCCCAACATGTAATTACCCTGTATTTAATTTCTAATATGTAAATTACCTCCGAAAATAATATTCAAGGTACTAATACCAGATATTACTATACCGATTAGCCTGTTTTTTTTTTTTTGAAAATTTTCGGACGTAATAAAATATAATATTATTTTCTGCGAATTTCAACAACAGTCCCGACGACGACTACCACGTGCCTTTCATGTATTACTACATCATTTTGTAAATAATATAGAGGGTATATTTTTATTAACTCTATACAGTTTTTTTGTTATTGTTACGGTCTGTCTGGCCGCCTGGATTACTGAAGATATATTTTTTTTAAAGTCCTTGGGAATTGTAAATCTTCAGCACATCTTACAAAAAAAAAAATATAATATAAAAAATGAATATTATATCCGTTCTCTTGTCTTCAAAAAAAAACACAAATTCACTGCGATTTTATTGCTGCTGACCGCAAAACAATGACCTATAAGAAGGCGGCCGCAATGCCAGTGGCATTGCCGGTCTTGTAAATATAAATAAATAAAAACAAAAATTTAAATTTACACACAACAGAAGAATCATATAAAAAAAAAAAATGTTGGCAATAAAAAACGATCAGCAAAACAATTCAATTAGTTGGCATTTTAGTGGCAGACATGACAGCTTAATTGCAGTATTTAAATAATTGAATTGATTGTGAAAATATTGTTTAGCGAGCAGTTATATAGATGAAATCCATGGTGAAATTGTTATGTGTTTTGTTAGGACAAAAGTCTTTATTAGCATATAAAGGCAAATGCAATCAAAAGAACAAAAATGGAAAGAACTATGCATATTCAGCAGATTATATTTTGATTAGATTATTTACTTGAGATTTGATTTGAATTAAATTTTCTTTGCAATGTATTTTTTTTTTAAATTTTAAAATGAACATTATATAAATGAAAGGCAATCGAATCCTTCGAATAAGGATTACAATGAAATTTAATTAAATTTAAATTTAATAAATAAAGAATAAATGAAAAACATTAAATTTATATAATTCGTTAAATTTAAACTATTGTATTTAAAGTATTTAGGTCGAAGTCAAATAAATTGTTATAGAAACTAAAAATTGATTTAAAATATAATATGCTCCCATGGAATAGAATTAAGTTGGTATTGAATTATCATGGAGTTAGAAAAAATAGAATTTAATGTAATCCTTACCGTTTTCATGAATAGTAAAATGTAGTTAAGTTGAATTAACATTGACAGCTTTTATTATTAAATTTAAATATTCACAAAAAAAAACCGTAAAATGCCAGCTTTTCACATTCTAATCCGACTAGTTTCATAGAGTTGAATGGGATTTAACGAAAACTTAACTCGACTCGTGATTTCGCAGCACGATAGCTCAAGTTCTTTTCAACCAGTCAAACAGGACATAGTAAAATATACATATCAAAGTAATTCTACTCTTCTTTTTCGGTCCAATGTTTTATTTGATTATTAATCAATCTTTGTGCTTAACTCCAGAAATTTGAACTTCTTTTTTTTTTTTTTAAATAAAGCCTCAACGAAGTGGTACATGGCCGACCCACCCTATTTTATTTATATTTCGGACTAAAAGCGTACGAGCAAAAATTGATGATTGACGTAGTTCAATGTGTGCAAATTATATTGATGGGGTTAATATTTCAGACAGTAGATGGATAGCAAAGTTTTGTGATAACGACAGTCTTTTAATTTCAATGTTGTCAGCAAGACTTCTTGCCATAACTTTAATGATGCCATATAATTTATTATATATTTATGTAAAAGTCTATGTATATGTTTAATATCTAAAAAATACTTATGGACGATTTCACAGTGGACACTTTAGCTTAACTAAAGGGTCAATCCCATGATCCCACCAAAAACAGAAACAGAATTTTTTTTTTTTTGGTTTTTTAATTTTCTGTTCAAGTTTTGTGTAGGTTAAGGTTACGCCTGCAACTTAAGTTTACTGGGTTTATCAATCAAAATTTTTCCTAAGCAAACCAAAACTAATAATTGGAAATAATGTTGCTGTAAATGAAAATGTACTATAACAATTAACATTGAACTAATAATACAAAATGTCAAAAGTGAAGCTTAAGCTGACACTGTGAATCAGCCATAAGCAATTCCATTTTCAACTACTTTAATACAATTATTAGTATTAATAATAATGAGTCATATTATAGCTATAATTTATGGAATAATAATTAATAAACATATGTCTAATGAGATTATATTCAAAATTCAGCACAAATCTTCTGTTTTCCAATCCATGATTTATGTTTCTTTAACTTTTCTGTCAACAACACGCTCATATTTAACGATTACAATATAAATAAACGATTATAATATGCATAATATTTCCTCTGGCAAGTCTAAATTCACCAACCAAAAAAAAATTAGTTTCATAATTAATAAAGTTTAAAGAAATTGAATTAATTCTTTTGTCTTTAAAGGTTTAAAAATACAAGAACTAAAATCACTTTTGCCGAATATTTATTATAAAATTATAAATTTTATTTATTATTTCCTGCTTTTCAAAAAGAACCAGAATCTTAAAAAAATTATTTATTGACCCTTGAAAAATAATTTCGAATTATATTTTATTTTTGGTTTTTCTTTTCTTTTTTTAAAAAAAATATTTTTTTTTGTTAAAAAACCGAAAAAAAAATATATTAAAAAAATAATCATTTTTCGACATTTCGATTTTGTGATGTGATTCAACAAAAATGTATGGTTCACAAAATGCATTTTTAATGAACGAAAAAGTATAAATGATTGATCTTCTGAAATATTTAGATCTCTTTTATTAAATAAAAACTACTATATAAAAAACGTCATTTATATTCAATAATTTTTAAACTTATATCCCTACTTGATATTTTGGTAACAGATCGATTCAACCAGAACAATTCCATTGCAAGAATTCCCACTAGATAAAATTTCACATATGGAAAACATTTAAACTTGTACAATTTAACTTAGAATCTGACTTTTCCGGAACGATAATTCAAAAATTAATAATTATATGAACCAGAAAATTTGAAATTATGCAAGTTGAATTATTATCAAGTGGAATTAGTTAAATAGTTCTAGTGTAATAACTCAAACAATCGTTATTTTAGATTTCTATATGTTGGACACCAATAAAAAAATTATGGTTAACTAATTCTCGTCGTCGCCGTGATTCTTTTCATAATAATATATTTAAAAAGTATAGAGAAAAAAAAAAATCACAATCTTATGATTACACGACACTGACATAAATTTTTTATAAATTCCTTATGCGTTTTTTAGCGGTTGGTCATATCATCATCATATCTGATGTTTCTCAAGGAAGAGGACGAATTTGTATTCTTAAATGCATGAAATTTATACAAAAAAAAAAAAAAAATCCCGAAACAATCATTAGCAAATCATTATTATATTTAAATAAAAAAAATAAAAAAATCTAAAAATTTAATGGTAAAAGTTCCTTGACATTTGCTAATACAAATTATATGAATCGGCACATTAAAAATTTTTGTTTTTTAGGTATATTTGTAAAAAAAAAAAGAACGAATCGAAATAGCAATGAACTTTAAAGAATGCAATTTTCGCTTCTGCTATAAATTCCGCATAAAAAATTATGTTTGATATTTTCGGGATTTGTTTTTTTAATGTTTTAGTAAAACATAAGAAAATTATTGGGATATCAAAAAACTAAAAATTTTTTTTTTTTTTTGTTAACGACTATATAATTTAAAGGAATCAAAAGATACCGGTGATTTTCTTTCTCAGGTTTTTAGTGGTTTCATCATAAAAAGGGTCATGTCTGATAATAGCGTATGACGAATTTCTTTTATAGAATTATGTTTATTTTTTTTTTTTATTTTTTATTATTAGTTAAATTTTTGTATAGAAACTACAAATTAACGATTTTAATTTGCAGTGTTAGGGTCGGATAGCATTAATTAGTTTAGATTCAGCTCGAAAATTCTATACTTAATTGGGATGGATGAATTAATTTATAATATATTTAATTGGATGTGTACTAAATGCTCGGTTTGACAGAGATGCGTCGACCATGAAGTTTACGTACTGAAACATTTATCTATTTCTATTCTAAACCAGACATTTAATCAACTGAGAATTGGTTCTTTTATCTGAATTACTGCATCAAGTCAACTAAACCTTGAATTTTTATATTAGAACCATCATAACAGACTATAGTAAATCATTTAATTAATTTTAAATCAAGTAATCAAGTTTTAATCAATTTCTTATTAATATGATTATAACTTATAAATCAACTGCATAACAATTTAAACGTCAATATTTATTGATCACATTTATTAATCATAATTTGATAAATGAATACTGGTCCATTTTTGATCATGATACTTTAAATAGATCTTCAGATTCAAATTACTTATTAAAACTAATTTTTATTCGAGATTATCATGTGTATTTTTTCCATTGCTCTCGTTTCTTTGTTCCAGAAATTATGGTCGGTAAGCTATTTGCGGTAGACAGTTGAAAAAAAAAACATATAACCATTATTAAGTCAACTTCAAATTGTAGGAAATGTTCTTACATGATTTAAATTTAAACGCGAATTGAATTTAAAATTTAATGCCATTTGTCATAAATTTTATTTTTAAATTATAAATTTCCATTTTATTTTTAATTTAACATTTAATAAATCACTTTTAATTGACATGTTGCGACGTTTATTTTTTGTTGTTCCTTCTTGTTTCTTGTAAAAATCGTTTATTTTTTTTAAAAAAAAAGTTTAAAATACTTATACATTGTTAAAATAAATCTTCCAAAAATATAAAGTTATTATTATATAATTAATTATAAAAGAACAATTTCTTTTAATTTCAGGATCTTCTAATCAAAAACAAACATTCCAAAACAAAAAATATCCTTAATCGGATAAAAAATATATATACAAAATGAGTCCTGAAGATGAGGGATTAACAAATCCCACAACAAATCATACATCATCATCATCAACAGATCATATACTTGATTTAGATAATAGTACCAAAAGAATGATGAATATTTATCCAAAATTAAATGATATGAATGATAATCGTAATGGTAAATTAAATAGTTTAAATGGTAATCATCATATAAATGGTAATGGTTTAATTAATAATAAAAATCATCATGATAATAATGAAAATAATAAAATATCGAATGGTATTAATAATGAACGACGTGATTCAGCATCAAATGTTTGGTCACCATTATTACAAACCGATGATGATCCAACAAAATTATTAAATGGTAAAACTAATGGTACTGCTACAACAATTTATGATCCAAATAATATTAATAATAATGATGATTGGAAAGATAATGAAGAAATAAATAATTTACGTAATAGTTTTCATAAAAATATGGCTAATAATAATAATGGTTCATTATTAATGAATGGTAAAAATGGTCTTGGTATTGATAAATTAATGGAAGAACATGATCCATTAACTGGTAAAAAGAAAATATATAATAATGGTAGTAATAGTAGTGTTAGTTATGGTAATACAACATCAGATGATTATAATACAAGCAGTAATGATAGCAATACAACAAATGAAACAAGTTGTGGTCTATTTGGTTGTCGACCAAAATGGGCACGTCATTTAGCATCTACACATGTTTTTATGGTTGTATTTTTAATGGCATGGGTATTCCAAGGAATGTTTTTAACATATTTTGTTAGTGTTATAACAACAATTGAAAAATTATTTCAATTTAAATCACGTACAACTGGTATGTTATTAAGTGCTAGTGAAATTGGTCAAATATGTACAGCAATGTTATTAACATATTATGCTGGACGTGGTCATCGTCCCAGATGGATTGCATGTGGTATGGTATTATTTTCAATAGCAGCATTTGGTTGTGCATTACCACATTTTATATTTGGTCGACAATTAATGCAATCAAGTATGTTTTTAAATAATGGTGGTAATGGTGAAAATATGTTGTCACATCATAATAGTAAATTTATGAATAATACGAGTATGATGGCTGCCAGTATGATTAATAATACAGATAATTTGAATTTGTGTTTGCATCATAAATTAAATACACAAGATTATGATGGTAAGTTTAATTAAATTTTTACAGAATAAATTTATTAGATTTTAATTAAAATAATCTGAATATTTTTAATAAAATTTAACAAATTTATATAAATATAATCGATTTTATTGAAATGATCGATACCAAGTTGTTACTAGCAATGTTTATATGCTAAGCTGTTTTACTATTTTTAACCCAATTAACTTTTTTTTTTTGATTATGAATGTTGATCCATTTAAATTGTTTCAATTAAGTTTAAATTAATCGTGAACAAATTTATTATCGATTTTTCTTTTCATTAAGTAAATCAAAATTAAATTAGTAATCTAAATTTTTGTATTATATTTTACGCAGACTGTCATGAAGAAATCAAATTAGAACAAGCATCACATTCAAAGATTACAACAATTGTGCTTTGTATATTTTTCGTTAGTTTGTTAAGTTCGGGAATTGGTCAAACAGCTGTATCAACATTGGGTATTCCGTATATTGATGATAATGTAGCAAGTCGTGAATCACCAATTTATATGGGTAAATATAATTATATTTAATAATTTAATTAAATATAATAGACTAAATTAAATTATTATAATTTCTTATACACAGCCATTACAATTGGTGTACGAATATTGGGACCAGCAGCTGGTTTTATAATTGGTTCATTTTGTACACGAATTTTTGTTGATCTATCAACACCAGATTTTGATCCAAGTGATCCACGATGGATAAGTGCATGGTGGTTAGGACCAGTTAGTATTGGTTGTTTAATGTTACTTGCATCAATAGCAATGTTTAGTTTTCCAAAACAATTACGTGGACCAAGAATTTCATCACCAAATCAAGATAATAACGATAGTAAACCACCTCAACAAATTGATGAAACACCAAAACTTAAAGGTCTAATTCTATAATTAATATTTCAATTGAAAACCATACAAATTTTATTTGAAATATTTTCATTTTATTATTTTTAGATTTTCCAAAAACTGTTCGCCGTCAACTTAGCAATGATATTTTAATGTTTCGAACTGCTTCATCTGTATTTCATTTACTGCCAATTGCTGGACTTTATACATTTTTACCAAAATACCTAGAAACACAATTTCGATTACCAGCTGCTGATGCAAATTTAATGACAGCATTTGGTGGAATTTTAGTAATGGGAATTGGTATTGTAATATCTGGTGTTGTTATATTGAAAATGAATCCATCGGCAAAATCAGTAGCAGCATGGATTGCATTTACAGCATTAGTGTATTCATGTGGTATGGCATTATTAATGTTTGTTGGATGTAATATGGATGATTTTGCTGGTTTAACAAGATATTCAAATAATAATTTACCAGGGTAAGTAAATAATATGATTTTAAAACTTATATACATCGATTCACATGCACATATTCATTGACATTTGAAAATGTAATTTAAAAGTAAAATCCCATTTGTAATTGAATGCTTCAATTACATTCCTTCAAACTCTCGGGTATATTTTTGTAAGGTCATCATCGTTGTAATCTTGTAATTGATTTCCAACAGACCTAGACCTACAGTGGTATCCATACAAAATTATTTTATAAATGAAGTTTTAGTCTAGATTTACATTATCGACGTTTTATTAAAATTATATGTTCGAAAAAAATTTCTGCATTACTTCCACAAATAAAAATAATAATCATAAATATTGAGTTAAAATTTATCTTAAATATAATATTGACAATACCATAAATTTTTGTCTGTTCCTGTTCTATAGATTATATTTCACCTTGCGGGGACTATATCACCAATACCGGAATTTGAGATTTATTAGACTACATATTCAAAAATATTTAAATAAAAATAAATTAAACAATTTCATTTTCTTTACCCATTTAGAACAACAATATTTGAACCAACCTGTAATACAACTTGTAGCTGTGATGTAAAAGAATTTTCACCAATCTGTGGTGTAAATGGTAAAACATATTTTTCATCATGTCATGCTGGCTGTTCTATTGCTGAATATAAAGATGGCAAGCCAGTTTATTTTAATTGTGAATGTATTCCAGATAGTAAGTTATTATTATTCAATAAAAAAATTTAAATAACAAAAATTAATTAAAAATTAATTTTGTAGCCTATTTAGTACCAGCTGATACACCTTTAGATGAAATTATTCTTAGTAATAAATTATTGGAAGCTCATGGTGGTTACTGTGATAATAATTGCAAAAATTTCATAATATTCATATGTTTATTTGCATTTTGTGTATTTATGCATTCAACATCAGAAGTTGGTAGTATGCTATTAATAATGCGATGTACTGATCCAAAAGGTAAATTAATATTTCACCAAAATTGTTTACAATATATAATAATTTAATTCAATATTTGATTATTTCTTTTTTATTAGATAAAGCAATGGCAATGGGTGTAATTCATTCAGCTATTGGTCTATTTGGTAATGTACCATGTCCAATTATTTATGGTGCTGTTATTGATTCAGCTTGTTTAGTATGGAAAACAGTATGTGGAAAACCAGGAGCATGTTCATTATATGATACTGACAGTTTTCGACATTACTTTTTAGGTAAATTTACAATATACTTTAATATTATTTAATTAAAAATTCATATAATATTATTACTAATTAGGTATAACATCTGGAATAATGTTTCTTGCATTTATAATGGATTTAATTGTTTGGAGTAAAGCACATAGAATTGATATAGCACCAGAAGATTCATCAACAACTGAGACTGATTTTGAAAAACCAATAAATGCACCTGATACTTCCGTTTAATAAAAATATTTGTTCTTGTATATACAGGAAAACAAAAATTCAAATTTATACCAAACAATAAAATTATTTCTATCCAGAAATATTTACAATTATTTACAAGTATATAAAAAATAACTTTAATTAACATTGCCCAATTTTAGTGTTTTTTTTTTTTATACATAAAAAAATATGTAATTTTTAAACTCAATTTGTTAATTTTTTTTACATAGAATAAGATTTTTTTATATTATTAAGAATATGTTTTTAAAATTTATCTGTGGTAGTTAGAATTTTACATTATAAGAATATACAATAACAAGAAAAAAACAATTTGTATTTTTAGTATAATTTCTTTTTATATAAAATAATTTTAATAAAAAATATGTTAACAGAGGTATTAAAAATATAGAGTCAAAAATATTTCAATAAAATTTTAAATCATATTTTGAGTTTATACTTTTTTTTAAAAAAAAATGTAACTCAATATTATTTTATATAAATATTTTTCTGATTAATATCTTAATAGTTTTTATACAATTTTTTTTTCTATGCCATTATTGATAATAGTATAAAAGTTCAGTTGTAATTTCGTTAGTAAAATATTAATTCTAATTTTAAAATTTATCTCATTTTTGTTTAAGATTATTTTTATGACAATATTGTGGCTTTTTAAAGTATAAATTTTTTTTTTTTATAAATCATGAAATATATGAAATAATATGAATAATCTATTTACTAAGTCGGTTTCTCTAAGCCTCGTAATTACAGATTTCGACATACCTGCCAAAATTATTAAAAGTGTAAGTAAATTTTATTCGTAATTACGAGTAAAATTTCTCATATACTTTAAAATGGTTCGACCGATTGATTACTCGAAATCCGTAATTATTACAGAATCCGGCAGCATAATATAAATTGCATTTTTGATATAAATAAAAATATACAATTTTTGTGGGCTCTTAAATACTAAAAAGTTTTATTTTAATTAAAAAAATATAAAAGCCCCAGTTAAAAATGTGCAATTTTAATAATAAATAATTATTTAATTTCTAATGATTTATAAAAATTATTCACTCATTTTAGTGTAATATTAAAATAAATTTATTAAAAAAACTTTTTCATTTACAAAAATTTAATAAATTTTGAAATAATTTACTATAGTTTTATCTATCTTATTTCAAAATACAATTTTTAGCAAATAAATTTTAATTTTGTAATTAATTTAAGTCAATCTCCAATACACCTCATAAGTTAAGATTTTTTTTTTTACCATAGTTTATTTTTTAAGTAAATTTATGATAATAATTAATAATAATTTTTTTTTTAGTGAAGCAAATTATTTATACGTAATTATGATTTTTTTTTGTATCAAATTATATTATATTTCTTTAAAAAAAAAACTATTGAAAGCACAAAAATTTTGTTTTGGCCTTATAAATAATAATAATCTGAATCCTAAAAGAAAAAAATATAAAAAAAATATTCCTATATAAAATATTAACCTGAATAAACTTAAATAAAATAAATTTATCTAAAAAACTTTCATTTTGTTTTGTGTGCCATAGAATTTTATAACAAAAAATATTAAGAATCTAGCCACCATAATCGAATTTAGCCACGAGCTACTTGTTAAAAAATTTCATAAAATGTAATTGAAATTTATAAATGTATAATTTAAGTTATAATATAAAAAATAAAATATATAATAAAAATGGGTTTCTGTGCAGTAAGTGGGACCATTAAAATAATAATAGAAAATCAATTACAATAATTATTTTTTATTGTTTATAATCATTAAGTATAAAAATTTTTTACAAATTATATTTTTTTATTAATAAACAAAAAAATTAGAAAATATCAAAATTTTTTTATTTTTTATTATTTTTACTTTTGGCGTTTTTTATTTTTCAGAATTTTTGATAAAATTAAAATATCACGAAATTCCTACGGATTATTATTTTGTTGGTCTCTTTACGAACGAATGATAATGAAAATAATAAATGTGATATTTTTTTAAAATAAAATCTTAGTTCATTTTTTTTTTTTTAGTATTTTTAAAATTAAATTGAATTTTTATACAAAAAATAATATTATTATTTACATTCAAATATTTATATTCTATTCTAAATGTCTACTAATGTATAAAACATAAAACATTTTCAGCTCATTTTAATAGATGTAATATTGCATGAATATTTGTCATAATAATCTAATTATTAGTAATGGTAATAAAATAATATTGAAAATAATACAATTCAAATTAGTGAGTTTTATTGTTAAATATGTGACGAATATTTGGTCTTCATTGGGTTTTCTTTTGTGGCCCTTGGTACCCGTCTAGTTGGTGAATTTTTTTCGAGGGATTGTATGCATTAAATAAAATATACTTATTGATAAATGTAGTAAATAAATTGAACTAAGTGAGTTAATTTTGTAATACGGTGTAAATACGAAAGCAGTCACTAATCAAATCTATTCTTGATTCTTGTATTTCATTTGTGCAATTTACAGAAAGATCACATCTCTCACATAAAAGTCGTAACCAGTGGCATTTGATGTTTCGCAAGCTCTACGGTACAAAAAATGCAACTGATTTTCCACATTATACTAAAACTAGATTAGATTAGATTTTATACTATTTTATACTTAAAACAAATGCGTTTGTTCGATTTACATTTCTCTTTCAATGAAATATTTATTAAAATAATAATTTTATTGTATGATTAATAAAATAATATTTTTAACGAAAGTTGTATTTTGTATTAAAATTGTTTAAATTTATTCGGAATAACTAAATTTTTAACTACATTATACAAAATTGATTTATTTAAACAATATATAATATAAATTTATTTATCAATACGATTTTCTATAGAATTATTAACATAATTTCGTTTAATCTCCCAACATGAATTCCAGAATTTTTGCAATCGTTCATCATGATTTGAACAAAACTCTTTAAAATCTTTTAACATTTTTAATTGGAATAATTCACCTTCAGAACAATTAATAACTAAAGATTTCCATTTTTTATTAGCAATCATATGATTCCATGACCAAAGGAAACCCACCTAGAAATATTATAAATTAATTTACATAAAACAAATAAAATATAAATAGGAAGTTTTTAGTTAAATTAAAAATAAATTCTGTATTATAACTAACTTTTTTTGGTATATTTGTATTATTTGTATGACCATAAACTAATCTTGTTACATAAGATTCTTGTGGATTTGGAGATTCCATTTGTACGATACTTTTTGGGCACCTAATATACAAATATATAATTAAAATAATATTATTAAATTATATTTGTTATTTTACCGTATTAACACAAACATATTTCCTGAACAATGAACATAATGATATTCTCTTGGAATCTAATTTACGAAAAAATTAATTTAATATAAATTTATTTTACAAAATTATAGCTTACATCTTTTTTAAAACTAAATTTATTTTGTAATATACAAGGCACAAATCCATATCGTTCTAGAATAGCTTCTTGAAATAATAACATACGTTCAGCACGACTTTCTTCATCAAATTCTATTTACAAATAAATTAAATGGAATTTTTTTTTTTTGAAAATATAAATTATAAGTAATAAAATGTAATAAATATTTTAATTACCTTCAAATAGGAAATTGCCTTCGTTAAGAGCATCAGTATTTAATGGTATATAAATTGGTCCTCTAAGTGGATCAGATTTCTCTGTAAATGGTTCGGCTAATGGATCTGCTGGTATTGGAATTAATTGAAAACTACATTGTTGTGCTTTACGTGACCAACCATAAACCTTAAAAATATTATATAAAAAACTATAATTTTAATTGGGTTAAAAAAAAAAAAATATAATTTTCTTACCAATTCATAAACAATTGGACCAGAAGCTGTTACCCATTCAACAACAAATTCAAATGCATTTCCTGGCATCATAACACTATGGTATTTTGCATGTCCCCATTCAATACGATCACTCCACGAATTTATATCGATTTCTAAATGTGAATGCTTATAAACTTGACCTAAAATATATAAAACAAAAAAATATTTTTTGTATAGATATTAAATCTAATTAATTACGATTGATGCTCCAATTTCTTGATATTGGTTTATCCCTTAGAAAATTTGGTATCGGTTTTGATGGATCTGGGTTTGTATTTGGTGTAAACGATTCAAATCCTTGTACTTCGACTTCCATCCATTCATTTTCAAAAGCTGTTAAATCACCCAACGGTGCTGTATAATCTATAAATAAATTTATTAAATTGTACTATATTTGAATTTATTATTACATAGTTTACCTTTTGACGTTTTATCTTGAATTGCAATAAAATATAAATAAAATCCTGGTATGACTTTTTTATCCCAATCACCAGATGCATGACATATCATACGTTCTCTACAAAAAAAAACATATATAATTAAATAAATTTTTTGACAATATTATATAAGTAATGAGTTGTATACTTTCGCATTGATTCTAAAATTTCTAAAGGATCCTTTGTATTATTTTCTAATTTATTACGTAACCAATTGATAGCATCATAAGAAACGAATGTGCAAGATGGTAAACTTGGTGTTGGTCCTAAAAATCCAACACCACTTATTGAATGTTTCATTGCTTCAAAAATTTCAGTTAAAGTTGCTGTTGGTTTTAGTTTAACGTCACCCAAAAATCTAAAATTAATTTCCAATTAAATAGGCACATTATATATTATAGTAAGATATTACGTTTCATCAATATCATCAGTATTATTCATATTTAATTCCGGATTTAATGAAATACCAGCCGCTTCAGCAGCTGGTGATATCCGACCCCGTTCTAATGGTTTTGAACCAGGTCTAGAAAGGAAGCTATAATTAAAAAAAAAATATCGCAAAAAAATAATAATTTTTCATTAGTAATTCCGTTCCACGTGCATAAGGTTAATATTTATATTTATAGTATAAGTGTATTTTTAATATTAATTTCAAAAAATTAAATTAAAAATAATTTTTTTTTATTTTATAGAAAATATTACAGATTGAAGCGTTTTTTTTAAAAAAAAAAATATTTTAGATGGAAAATTAAATATTACCATATAAAAGAAATAAAATATTGTGGAAATTCACTATTAAACTTGATAGAAAGGATTACAACTTTTTATTAAATCCAATAGTGTAGTCTGTAGTGTGTAGATTAAGTGTATATATACATAACTCCACAATTTAATATGAAAACAATTAATTTAATATTATAATACGGTACAAATAATTGATTAAAATTAATAATTTACCAAAAATTGTATTTATTTTACACATATTTGCTAAAAATAATCCAAAATGGCCGAAATATCAATAAAAAATAAATAACTTTAAATAATATTATTCAAAATTTTTCCAGTAATACGATATTATAATTAAATACTTAATTATTTCAAAAAACATATATATATATATAAATGATACTTCTTAACTAACCTTGCAGAGCAACAAGCTTTTTCACTTAATAATCTAGATGAAACACGCTGAAAGCCATAAAAAAAAACCAAAAAAATAATAGATAACAAAAATTTAAATGTAAATAATAACAATGAATTTTTAAAATGTTTTTTTTTTTTTTTTTGGTATACAAATGAATAAGAAATTAATTTATGAATAAATAACATGCTATAAATAACAATTTAAATCAAAAATATATAAAATTAATATAGTTGTGTTAATTAATTTCAAACTATATCCATCAAGCTATCTAATAGTGCAGGATCAATAAATATGCAATAAAACTAAGTGCAAATAAAATAAAATGATATTTTTCCCAAGCTAAGATCATTCACCACAAGTAGCAATAATAGTTAAAACTAAAAATATTAAAAAAATACAAATTATATATCTAAAGTTAATATCAGCAAGCAAATCCTTCCCAACAAAAGCAAAAAATATGTTTTTTTTTAAGTATAAACCTTGGTCTTTTATCTGGTAATCGATTACTGCCAACACGTTCTCGAAATGGTGAATTACCTATACCCTAAATTATGAAATTTGATTAAAAATAAAATTATTTTATTAGTTTATATACTTTAAAAAACATGAAATAATCTTGTTTTAAAATAATATAAAAATGAATTAATATTTATAATAATATTGAAAAATAAATATATTTGAAAATATTAAATTCAAAATAAATAGTTTTATAAATAATCATAATCGGGTCTATTCCACTAATCCGACACATACGCATACAATATAATCGCGAAAATTGTTGATTATAACTGCGCTGAATTGCTGAACATATCACCTAAGTTTTATATTAAATTATTTCTCGAATAAATTTACAATTTGATTTATGTTGATTTGAAGTTATGTTTGAAATTATGTATTTATAACAAAGGAATAACGATGTCAAGCAATAGAATATATTATTTTCAATAGAAAATAGACAATTTTGATCAGTTGTTTTGGAATAGACACGATTATTATCTAAAAAAGAAAAATGAAGTTAATGATTAACAAAATATAAAAATAAAAATATAATATTTAAACTGTAAAGCTTTCTGTTTTCATTAAAATAAAATTCCAAATTAACTCATAAAACTTGAAGATAGAAACACAATAATTTAAGCTTTTAGAAAAATGGACAAATTAAATTTTTATACATAAAATAAAAATTCAAGAGAAAAATATTTAAATTTTTTTTTTTTTTTGTTCTACATATAAATTAATTAGCACCTGATTAGGTGATGGTCTGGATATAATGCTGGTACTATGACGTCTTCTTGTTAGATGGGATTGTGTTGTTGAACTAACCTGTAATAAATCACTTCAAACGTAATACAATTTTGGCAAATAAAAGTAGAAAAAAATAAGCATATTGAAAATTTTACAAAAAAAAAAATAATTTGCCACAAAAATAATTATATTAATAAATTATAATATATAAGATAAAAATAAATTAAATAAAATTATTAAATGAATAAAATAATTAAATACTAAAAATTTAAATATAAATTAAAAATACAAAAAAAAAAAAAAGTAAACTGCAAATAAAATCATTACAAAATTTATGAAATATGCAATAATAATTTTGTTATAAAAAATATACTAAAATTTGAAACAAATAAATATAAAATTAAAGAAAAATTTGCTAAATTAAGAAAATTGCATGCAATCAATTTATTTTAATTCTGTTATATAAATCCAAATTTGCTTGTAGCAATTATACGATTTGAATAAAAGGAGAAATATTATTTAGATATAATTATTTTATTAAAATTGATTAGAATTTTTGTTTTATTAGTTTTTTTTTTATTTTATTTATAATTAAAATTACCCTTGCTCTGCGACATTGTAAACGTTTTATTTTATTTAAGTGTGTTTCAACATATCTAATAAATTCTTCAATTTGTTTTGTTGAATCAATTGGAAAATCTGTATAAACGTCACATTTAGTTACAGTACCATCTAAAATCTTTTTCATAGCTGGATGTTCTTTTGGTAATAAATACATTCGGTATCGCCAATATTTTAAACTCTATTTTAGAAAGAAGAATTTTTTTTAAAACCTTTTTTTTTGTAAATGTTTCTAATTTTTAATAAAATTTTTAAATTTTGGTAATTACATCTAAAAGTGGATAATCAGTATCGCCACGTGTACAAATATAATGATCCATATAATTCCAATTATAATTTTCTAATTTTTCAGTTGTAAAATTAACACCAGAAATTTCATATGTATCATGTTGTGGTGCATGAAATCTATATCGATAATCAACATTAATCGGTGGGTATGGATGTCTAAAATATAATAAAAATTGAAATAAGAAGACTCTCATGATTTTGTTATTAAATTGATAATAATTACCTTGGTCTATAACCTGTTACTGTTATTACCGAACCACTTAATGAAATTTTATGGAAAATTCGACCAATTGATAATAAGTATTCTTTAGTTGGTTCTGTTGGTGGTTTCATTTTTAATATAGTCGATTGTATTTGTTTTTGTCCACCACAACATGGTGCATGTGGTGGACTTAATGATTTATCTTCGAGAATAATTAATTGAAAACCTTGTGCTAAACGTTGAGATACAATTTCTTTGAAGACTTCTTCTGTAGTTAATGGATTACGATAAACAGCACGACAATTAGCAAAATCTGAATTAACGTCATCTGGTAATAATGTATAATCCGATATAACATAATCATTATGTAAAGAACGTTTATCCGGAAAATAATCAGTTGTAATTGGTAAACAAGCTGGTATTGTTAATGATTTCCAATCGACGCCTATAATTTATTTATGTATATAAATATTTTTAATAAAATATAATTAATATTTATCAAATATTATCTACTTTTGGAAGTGATCAAAAAAATAAATAATTAAAGCTTTATCTATATAGTTTAAGTGAAATACATGCAAAAATTACTGATTACTATATATCAGAAAATATAATAATTAAAAAGATATTTTTTTTTTGTGAATTTAATTGAAAAAATGTTAAAGCGATTATAATACTAAAATAATAATTACAGATTTCAAATTCTTCAAAGAGAACTATTAAAACATTTTTCTAAATATATTAATCAAAATTTCAACGAGATTGATTATAATTTTGATGACTTCTCTTCGAAGATTTTGGTCAATGTATTTATAATAAATATGAATTGTAAATAAATTTTGCTAATAAAACGATAAGAAATTTTGCAGCAAATAAATATAAAAACAGTGCAGTTTATATTTTAAAATTAATAATCGAAGAAAATATTGTAATTCTTGAAAGACTTTCACCGATTACAACTGATCAACTTTTAATAGAGACAAAAATAAAATAGGTTTTTTTTTACTTCATCTTTAAAAAAGCATTAAATATCAAGAAACGAATTTAAAATTTATAGATCATAAAAAAAAACTTCTACCAAAAATAAATTATTTAAAAAAAAAATGCCCCAAAGTTTTTAAAAAAAGTGCAGAAAGGTTATAAAATTAAAATGTTTCAAATTAAAAATTTTGTTTTACTCAGAAGCAAAATATTATCTACTGGAAAAAAAGTAATCTAGAATTTAGTTTTATAATTTTGGGTCCCTTTTTTCTAACAAAACAAATTACAAACTTTTTCCGACCTATGATAACTTCTCCTCTTTCTGCTGCATCCGTATTTTTGTATTTTCGTCCGAAAACTTTTTTTTTTATAATTTTTACACATCCAATATATGAGACAACACATGAGAAATGAAATTAATTTGTAGAAATATATAAAAAAAAATTATACAATAAATAAAAAATATTTTTGTAAAATGAATCTGTATATGCATTTATGAATAATTAATAATCTTAATCTGTATACCTAACTAAAACTTTTTGATAATCTTCTTTTTTTAACTTATTGAAATAACTTTTAATTTACCTGTTGTTAAAGCTGGTGTCCATTCTTGTTCACCAGTTGCACCCCACAAATATGTTAAACTTTTCGATGAAGGTGTTATGGTAATTTGTGAATGATTACTAGGTGATTGAATAACAGAAGTACGCCGTTTAAGTGCTGTATATACATAAATTTCAAAATTAATTTTAAAAAATTTAATTTATTTAATATTTTTGTTTAAAAAAAAAAATTACAATCATTTAGAAATTCATCAGAAAGAAGTGATGACTTTGCAACAGATGATGAACAAGTTGATGTATGTTCATATTCGAATGTATTAAAACCAGATTGAAAATTATCATTATTATTATTGATATGATTGATATAATTATTATTAGAATTAAATTGATTGCTGGCTGGTATAGCTTGGTAATGATGTTGCTGAATCAAAACACCAGTTGGACCCTAAAAAATTAAAATATATTCAAAAATTAAAAATTTATTATATAATTATATATTATTTAAAACCAGAAATTCAATTTGTGATATTACTTTTGGAAAAATATGTGTCCATCTTCTTCGGTTGGATGTTAATTTAATTGTAACATGCGATGGATCAAAAGGATTTATTAATGCTCGTCCTGGTCGTACAATTGGTGTCAATGCTACAATTGAACGACGGACGTTTTTCTCAGAAACTAAAGATTCTGATAAATTTGGTGAACCACCCTGAATTATATTACAAATAAAAATATCTGAATAAATTAATAATTATAAAAAATTTACTAATGTTGATAAAACACCAGATACACCATGATGAATATCTGGATCAGACATTTTACGTCGAAGTCCGGGAAGTTTTGGTGATGTTATTGTTTCCCAATCATTTGAAGATGTATTTACATAAGTTTCTAAACTGGGAACAGAAGTTTTTTTTGCTCTAATAACTCTTTGTAACGAACTAAAAATAAGTAATAATTCGTAAATTGTTAATTTCCTAGTAAAAATACAAACCATGTTCCTTGAGCAGGTGGTAATTGAAATATTTGTGCATCGTATGCATCATAATCAAACAAAGAATTATGTATATATTCAGATTGATTACAACTTAAAAATTTCATTTTCATATTTTCCTAAAAATAATGATTGTTTAAAACTTCTTGAGTTATAAAAATTAACAAAATATCTACTTTATCTTCATCATTTCCTTCATTTTGAATTAATGGTGGCAATTTAATTCTTGGTATAAATGTTGAATAAGCAACTTTTTTATTTGTCGAATAATAACTTAAATTTATCCAATGAGGTAATGAATAATCATCAGCTGCTGTTAATGATGTATCTTTATTATGAAATTTTAATAATGGTACAGCATGTAATGGTTGTTCCCCAACGCAAACTAAATCACTTCCAACACCATTATCAATAATCTAAAATATATTTACATAAATTGGAATAGGTAGATATTAAAAATAATTTTATTTACTCACTCTTTGTTTCGTAATATTTGTCAATTCACGATCAACTTCAAAAACTCCAACTCCTGGTGTTATTACAACTGATAACTGGCCAGTTCTATCAAAACTTCGATCCAAATAATGTTTTTCGAATGCATTTAGTGATATATTTAGTACTTCTAAAAAATTACCCTGTGCAGCAGTAGAATTTATTGCTGGTGGTATATAGACATGTTCGCGATCATGATACCGTAGTACACTTGTTTGATATGATGTAAATAATTTACGTAATTGTACTAGCACTGAACTCCAATCATCATTACGTTCATTTTGTATAGCAACACGATAAAAATCTTCATAAAATCTTCCTTTATAATCCATTTGTAAACAATCACGCATATGATCAGGAAATTCATCTAGACTTTTTGCTGCATAAAATGTGCGTGAAAATAACACAACTGTTACTTCATGATTACAACCAAGTTTTTTCCATTTCATAAATAAATCAGTTAGAAAACCATTAACAGCCTTTTCAAAATACAAATCACCATGAATATCAAAATCCCACATTTCTGATGACATTTGAATAAATAAATAAACACAGGATGTACTACTTCGAAATACTACTTTGGTATCTTCAGTAATAACACCACAAACAACACGGTCGCCTTGGGACCACATTTCATAAATTTGACAACGTATTGAATTATCACAATATTCAATTTTTTTATTTGAATAAACACAAGAATTTGTCTAAAATAAAAAATATCAAATAAACATGGAACTTAATGAAAATAATATAATTCAAATTAAGCAATTGGAATTTGACCTTTAATCTTAAATTTTTTACAAGAAAATAAATTTAAGGAAGAATATTAGTTCTTAAGTTGATAAGTAAAAATTTGTTTACCAAATATGTTTTAAGTCTCCACATTTCTGATCTTCCCATATATTGATCCTTAAATGTTATTTCTACTGAATCCAATGCAACTGAATCAATTGGATTAACAATTTGCATAATAACATCAGAAAAGGTTTTTAAATTAAAAGCAGCTGCCACTGTGGATTCAACACTAATCGATTCTTTGCCTTTCATGTCTTCAGTTAGGCCTGTTATTTGGAGAAGTAAACGGCATCCATCATCTTCGGGATGATATATTTCAACAACATCACCTATTTTAGCCTCAGGATGTTCTTTTGGATTTAAAAGTAAATCCGAAGCTAAAATTTTATTTATATAGGTATTTACTTTATTTTTTTTATTAATACACAATCTTACGGCTAAATGATTTTTGGTGTGTGTACAATTTGTACAACTTCATCTTGGTTTTGTGCACTAAGTTCTCCTAATTTTTTTTTAATCTATCTTTTATTTTACTTTTATTTATATTTATTTACAAAGGCTTTTAACATAAGTTCATCAAAACATCACAGATAAGAAACATATGTTTTTGCGCGAAATTAAAGTGTCATTTTGCTTCGATTTCGTTCCGTTTCATTCCATTATATTTATTGTTTTTACTCGTGTTTACCTGCAAACTTTACCTACAATTAAAACTATTTCTTCTTATAACAAATTTCATTAAAATATATTCATGCAATTTTTTATTCATGTTTAAAATCCTGTATTTTAAAAATGCAACATTATTTCGAAACAAACAAGAAAAAAATTAAAATTTCATGTTTTCTTTCCTGTATTGTGAACAAAATTGTATGAAAAATGTATTTTATAAGGTTTTATCTTTTATAGGTAAAATTTCGAATGCAACATGCAACATATTCTGCTTCTACATTGAAAAGTTTAGTTTTTCCATAAACTAAGGGAGGACTTTTGCAAGTTTTTCTAGTTGGGGTAGTTTTTCGTCACATCCACAGAGCTGGACAAAATTTATCTTTTTCGTCCCAGTACCCAGTCTTCACCGACAGCGAGATACATGTTTAATTGTGTATATGATTTATGATAAGTCAAAATTATTTTGAAATTTTCTTGATAAATAATTTATTAATTATGTACTACATATACGTATTTGATTTTTTAAATAATTTAACTGTTATTATTATTGTTTTATTCGACACAAAATCTAATTATAATATTGATATAAAATATCAAATCAATTTATGCGTTATGTGCGGCTTGCGGCACAAGAAAAACGTCACATATATAAATAGAATTCCAGAATTCCACTCAAATCTGCAGCAGAACCTGTTTTAACAAAATTGTGTATTCAATAGATTAAAGAACTCTTGGTGTAGCATCAGCTGCGCTTTTTATTCTATTTTATTTATAGTTATGAAATCTTATATTTTATATAATACATTTTTTGGTTTTATAATTAAAATATGAATATTTTTGATCCATTTTATGATACTTGCCAAAAAGTATTGAAACACCATCGAAATTTTGCATTGAAGTAAGATAAAGTGCAATTGCAGAACAGAATAAAAAAACATGATTGTGATATTGTACAATGGAAAACTGTAAAAAATCAACCGTTTTTAGCGAACCGCCAAAAATAACTTTGGTATAGAGGGCCAACATTAAATACGCAAAAAGAAGACAGTTTATGGTTTCTTTTTTCTTAATGTTGGCTCCGAATATTGACGTTCCAATGGGAAAAGTTTTAGTGAAGTGAAAAAAAGTGAATTTAAGTATTTTACCAATCAGATTTTCATTTAGCATTTTTTTAACTTAGAACTAATGTAAATATTATAAAAAAAATTATTTTCAATGTGAATTAAAGAATTGTGTATTTGTGTAAATATAAAAGTGAATTTTTAAAATATCGTATTAAAAAAAAAAAAAAAATTGAATAAAAAGTTAAACTACAAGAAACATCCCAAATCTTGAAATATAAAAAATGGAAGCAACATGGATTGGACAATCAGTAAGTATTTATTGCGATGGAAAACTAGGTGTTTTTCAAGGCAGTATAAAAGATGCCAGTAGTGCTCAGATAACTATAACTAGAGCATTTCGGAATGGTGTACCACTTCGAAAACAGGATGCAGAAATAACTTTGAGGTTAGTGAAAAAAGCGTCTCTAAAACAGTTCATTTCAATATAATAATATAAAAAATTCTTTTATAATATAGTGTTACAGATATAAAAAAAATAGAATTATTACCAACTTATAATACTCCAAGTACAGTTATTCCAACTGTTATAAATAAACCAACACCGGTTAAGCAACCAAACTTTGGTGCTGTTAAAAAACAACAGGAAAGTACTTTAAGCAGTAAGATTTCCAATATGAAAATAACAAATGGCCAAAGAAAGTAAATTTTTTATTTTTCAATATTTTTTTTATTAATTAAATTTACATTTGTATTTTCTTTTCATTTTTAGTACTCCGCCATTTGAAAATAAACTACAAAAAATACCACCGACAAATAGTAATAATACATCATCAATTAATAATAGTAAATCATCAATATCACCACCATCATCTAGTGTAGCTAAATTTTTTGGTAATATGATACCTAGTAAAGTTGAAGTTAAAATGGGTGTATCATTAGGCAACAGTAATCAACAAAATCATCAATCAATTGAGAATGGTAGAAATTCTAGTAAACCAATTGATATTTTGTCAAAATCTGTTGGACCACCAAATATTACTCCAATGAAACAAAATCAACAACAACAACAGCCGCAGCCGCAGTCAGTGGATAAAAAAAGTAAAACACAAGCAAGACGAGATCGTGATGCTAGACAAAATGTTAATAATCAAACATTTGGTACACCAATTGATGATCCAATTATGGATGAAGAATTTGATTTTGAGGGAAATTTAGCATTGTTTGATAAACGAGCCATATGGGACACAATTGAGGCTAGACAAAAACCGGATTTGGTAGGTATTAAATCTGTAGGTATTTTATTAACAGATATCTTTATTATAATGTAATTTTATTTTTCAATTTTTTTTGTTTTGATCAATATTTATACAAATGTTATTTATTTATTAGGTCAGACAAGCTGTCTCATCACAACGTAATAAAAAATATCGTCACGATGAAAATGTTATTGCTTCCGAACCAATACAATTTCGACAAATTGAATCATATTCACAAGATTCCACTGATTTTGTTACTGGTAATTGAAAATTTCAAATATTTATATTGATATAATTATGTTTTTTTTTTTAAATAATATATTTAAGACGAGGGTTTAATCATTCCAACAATACCATTAAGTATTCGTTCAAAAATTCAACAAATTGCTGAAAAGAACGGTTTAATATGGTCACGTCAGTGTGATATATTGGCACGTGGTGTTACTGATTTAGCAATATTATTATTAGGTGGTGCACGTCGTTTAACACCAAATAATCGTCATCAATGGCCAAAAATTACGATTATTTCTGATAAAAATCAAGATGATAAGTAAAATTATTTTTAAAATTATATTTTAATTTACAATTAAATTTAGTTTTTTGTTATTATTTTTTTGGTTAGGGTTAGTGAAATTGCAGCTGCAACTGGTAGGCATTTGGCTTCACATGGTCTTAAAGTTTGTTTATATGTTAAAGAAAATGTAAAACGTGATATTGAATTTGAATTATTTAGAGCAACTGGTAATAATATTGTCAATTCAATTACTGGTAATTTCATATTTTTTTTCAATAAGTATAAATATGTTTTAATTATTTAAATTTCTTTTTAGAATTACCTTCATCAGATTTAGTAATTTTATGTATCAGTTCTAATACATTATCGTCATCTGTTAAAAGATGGCTTGTAGATAATCGGTAATAAATAATAAGATAAAATTAACTTAAGATAAAAAAAAATCTATTTTTTTTTTAGATCTGCTATTTTAGCAATTGATCCACCACCAAATGGTATTACTGATGTACCGATAAAATGTTCTATTTTACCAATACTTCCATTAAATAATATATCATCATTAGCATGTGGTAAATTATATTTATGTAATATTGGTATACCAGATAAATATTATCGTGAATCTGGTATTCTTAAGTACAAAAGTCCATTCGGACATAAATTTGTGATACCAATTCACTTGAATGACTGAAATGAAATTTATTATTTATATAAACATAAAAGATTTAAAAAAATTACAAGGAGATAAAAACAATTTTTTCTTAATTAAATTTTTTTATTTGATCATTAATAATTTTCATCATAAAAACTATAAAAAAAAAAGAAAATTGTAAAAATTTAAAAATCATTCATTTATATTTGTTTTTTTTTTATGATTAATTTTTTAAGTTAAAATATTTGATTTTAATTTTTTTTTTATTATAATCTTTAATTTGAGAAACCGTGACTATAAATTGTATTAATTGTAATATATCAGAGAATCTAATAATCATGTACAGTAAAGAAACAATAAAAAAAAAAACATTTATAAAAATAAAATATAAGAAAAAATCCTTTAATAGTTAAGTAATAGAAGGTTCTAAATACTGGTAGAAAATAAATAAAATTGCCTTCTTTAAATAATTTGTGTTTTAATAAAAAATGTATGTAATTAATTATTCAAGCAATAATTTTGAAATTTTACTTCATTTTTACTTTGTGGAAATCGATGTGAAATCCTTATTTATTCAGTCAGTATTCTCTGATTCTGGATATTAATAAAGATTTACGGATCCTGTCATAAAAAGGTTGGGCCCCATTCATTTCAGCAATCCAATTATTTTTATTTTTGGTATTAATTTAAAGGACTTTTTGATAAGGTTCTGCATTTTAGACTTCCCTTACGCCTTACATTCAGTATGTTCTTATAAATTTTGAATTTTAGAAATTATTAGAAAATCTAAAACCGATTAGAATGTATGGACTTTAAAAACAAGACAATATAAATTGTTATAGTTTATAATTACTTAAATTAATAAAATGAAACGTAGTTTTTATTTTTAAACATTAAAAAAATAAAATTAATATTTTCTGCAAATCAAATTATTTATTTTAGATATTCTTTTTAACATTTTATTAATATATCATCCCCGATAATAGAGTGACATAATTGAATTCTATATCATATTAATAGTAAATATAAGCCAACAAAACAAAAATATAGAAATTCGATAATTACAAATTTATATTTTTATTCTTTTTTATTTTCTGTTTCGTCGGTAGATTTTTTATCAGCTGCAGATTTTTCTAAAGCTTTGATAAACTGTTCCAAATCTCCGGTATTTGCAGCTGCAACAGCTTCTGACGATAATTCAAATTGTGAAACTACTGGTCCAAGTTGTCCAGATTGTAATGCACTTGAAAATAATGATAATGCTTGTTGAAATTGTGGTGATGATAAAGTTTCTTTAACTTTTTGTTTGGCAGGTTCTTCAGTTCCGGTATTTGGTAAATGTGTAGCCAGAGATTCAGCCCGTTGTGTATCGTTAAGTATTTGACTGACAGTGTCAGCACCAGTTAATGCACTAGATAAATCTACATTTAACGAACGAGTCGCACCAGTACCTTCTGGTGATAATGCGGACAAATAATTTTGTAAATCCGGTAAAGTTACGCGAGCTCCACCTGATTTTTTAGGTGCAGCTGGTGTCCGGGGCAATGAAGATGAGGTATTATCTGGTGTATTTATTACTGGTGTAGCAATAGTCGTGGTACTATTGTTTGTAGCAGAACGATTTGTACTCGGAGTCGATGTAACTGAACGTGTTGAACTATTATCAGTTGAACGATTCATTGAACCTAATAGTGAACTTAGACCACCCATTTGACCAACGCCACCAAATAGTTGCATTAATTGTTGTTGTGACATATTATTCAACATATATTGCAAATCACCACTTTCACCGCCACCACCGCGAGTAGCTGTCGGTGGATTATTCATGGTATCATTTACTCGACGACACAAATCTTCATCTTTATCAGTTTTTGGTTCTTGCATCCAAAAAAACATTCGACGTGTTGAGGTTTTAAATTTTAAAACATAAACACGGCCAGTTTTACACTGATCAACACGTTTGAACTCAAAATCATCCGGAAATGTGATCAAATCATCTTCTACTTCGCCTGAAGTACGATCTTTCCAACAAAAATGTATTAATCCATCTTCGGATTGTGTTAAATACACTAATCCTTTTCGTGTATCTGGATGTACCATTTTTCTAACCATATTCATTTTACCTGCACGAAATTCTACTAGTGGCTGACCACTTCCACCCGTTGAACTAACAAGGCCACTTTGTCTTCCAAACATTCTCGCAATTTTTAATTATTTTTATTAAATGTCTGCAAAAAAATAAAACTAATTAGTTTTAAGGTCGTAATATTCTTATTATTTTAATGTATACTTTAAAATTATATATTTTTGCCAAGTAATGCTAATGACAGTTTAACCACGACAAAATTCGTAAATGGAGTGAAAATGAAAGCCGCAGAGCGATGATTTGTGTTTTTTTTTATCATAAGTTCACAATAGGAAAATTACCTAATGGTATACTCAGCATGTGTGGAGTGAGAAAAATAGTCAAATTCGTTTACGTTCTATTCCAGGGACAAGACACACCGAGAACATATATTGTTGTTAAAAAGACATTAATCTTCTTTCTATCCCACAGTTCTCAGTAAATGATAGTACTTCAGTATAATGGGAGGGCAAAAAGGGTGGCGGGCCTTAGCAAAACATATTTGCATCAGTTTACCTTCCATAGACTCATTCACTCCACCACCATCAATTGAAGCAGTGAAGTAAATCAATTGAACAAATCTTCTTTACGCTATGTAAACGCGTATAGTCATGGATATAAACTTGTCAACAAGTGATATATCATCTATAGTCCAGAACTGGAGAGTTTCAAACAGAGCATCCTTATCAGACTATATATTATAAGTTTCAAAATAAAAACAGTTACCGAACAGGCTGTTTCTAATAGACATCCGTCGAAAATAAACTGACTCCCTTATTTGGTGAAAACCCTTTGAGTTTAATTCATCTTGGCAGAATAGGTGTATAAATGGAAGTTGTCGCATCGCAATCTTTAAAGACGGACCTTTGAAATGGACTGATGAAACTCATCTCCAACCCTGGTAAGTTTGAAACATGAAGAAAGTGACGAGAAGGTTATGTGGAGTCCGGAGAGAAGTTTTCACCAAGAAATACTTACAAAACAGCAATAGCAAAAGCTCAATATTTCTGTATCGTGCCCTTAAGAGCAGGACACTGAATGCTGAGTGATCACAGTTTTGATGGTGATGCGATTTTGTGTAGAGGATGCTGGGTTGTAAACCAATTCTGAAATTCAAAGTCGGAATGATACTTTCGTGAAGGATACGATAGGTACCCCTAATTGTATAGCTTAAGTGTATGAACCTCCTGTGTTTTCCTATTTAATCTAATCCAATTACAGAATATTCAAATCGTAATCATACTAACCATACTCTTTTTTAGGCTTGCAATTGCAATGGAATATAATAAAGAAATATTTTTGGTAATATTTTCTCTTTTTGCTTTATGTGTTTTTTTTTATATTTATCTCCTTTCAGTTTTCAGTAGATTTTTTGCAAAATTATTGAAAATTAAAAATATTCTTAGTAAATGTTTTACATTATAATAATTTTGTTTTGTTAATGTAATGATCCGGACATCGTTGCGAAAAATACAGGAACTATTTCTTCTCATTCAAGCAAATCGAAACTGTAGATGATGTTGAACTGCTTCTGATGGTTGATGGTCCCTTTAAGCACCATTCGGATTCAATTTTTCTGATTCCAAATTGATTTAAAATTGATTCCAAAATTTTAATATGAGAACAAATTATTCTCTCAAATTACACACATACAAATACAACAAGCATTTTATAATATTTTATTTTCTCATACATGCAAACATAACAATTTATCATAATATCATATTAAGTTTTATTATTTTCATTGTTCTGTCGTCCTCGTGCACAGTCCACAGAGTTAATTGTTTTTGTGTGCAATAGCAGTACAGTCGCCATTATATTTATTTCCCATAATTTAAAAGTAAGTAAATGAATATCTATTTATTTTATTTATGAAAATGTATTAAATTTGTAACATACAAAACTAATCTTTTCATATATATTCTTTTTAATTTTAGATGAAATGAAAAAAATTATTTTCGATAGCGAGGCAGTTACATATGGAACATAATATAAAATGGCAACGGGCAGAGTTACGAGAACTAAGGAAAAGTTGGAGGAAAATATTTAAATTTAAAAAAAATTATATTCAAAATGTCATCTATAATTTATATTAAATATATTAAAAAATATAAATATGGAATATAAAAAATAATATTATTATTAAATAAATATTTATATCTAAAAAAATATTAGTTTACTTAATTTTTGACTCCAATTTACATTATTTTCTATTCTAATTTAGATCATTTTTAATTCAATTTTCGTTCATTTTTGTATCATAGTTAGTTCAATTTGGTATAAATTTAAGTTCAATTTGGATTCAATTTTAGTTCAATTTGGATTCAATTTTAGTTCATTTTTGTATCAGAATTAGTTCATTTTTGATTCCAAATGGAATCAGAAATATGTATCAAAATTAAATCCAATTTGAATCAAAAAGTTGAATCCAAAATTTGTCTAATAATGGAACATCAGTTGAATCAAAATTGATTCCAAATTGAATCTAAAAGTTGATTCGAAATTGAACTCTGCCATATATAGCTGAGTTCATTTTTGAATCAATTTGGAATCCACATGTTTAAAGGGGTGGTGTTTTTGTCTGTCAATGTGTCAATTTTATATTTTATATTGTGAATTTGCTGCAGGGATTTTTAATATTTTTTTTTAAATTGACAGCTGTAGTTTTTAATTTGTATTCGCACAAAAAGTTTGTTTCCTTGTACGTAATTAATAATTAAAATAATTATTAAAAAAAAAACTTATTAAAATTTGAATTTAATTCACACATAAAATTTACTAAACAATGTAACAATCAAGAAATTTTTACAATTTTTGGTACAAAATTATATTTTTTATTTTACTCTTAATTGTATGTAGTTTAGTTTTACTTTGTGTTGTGTCTACCTCGCTGGTGTTATTTTTTTTTTATTTTATAAAAATTCACGGTCGAATAAATTTAACAGCATAATTAAATATTTTTGTTATAAACCAACGATATGAGCCGAGCACCGAGGCCACCACCCCGTCGTAGGGCACATTCTGTTTATGCTCAACAAAATCATCAAAGAGCCGAAGGATCTACAACACCAAGAAGGTCTTTGTTTGATAGCAGATCTGTAAGTTCATGATAAAAAAAATCAATTACGTAAATTCTGAGATATTTAACTAAAAATTAAAAATTATCTTTATTTGTATATAATATATTAAATATATATATATACTAAGATATATATACTATATATAACTAAACTCTGTTAGTATTTTTTTACTGATAAAATTATTAAGTGGTGAAGCAACTTATTGAGAAAGATAAGAATATTATTGGGAGCCCAAAAGTTAAAATAGCTATATTGTAATGTCAGAAAAAAAGTAATTTTATATTAAATATATTTGTAATTGGTACAGTGTGGAATCAATTCCAATAATGTCATGATTTATTGCTGTTATTATTTCTCGACTACTTAATTGCAGTGCACTACAAAATAATGCACCGATTGTAAATAAAAGAATATAAAAAAATAGGCAATATTAATAACTTTACAAGTTAGAGCTTTTATTTTATATGCATTAAATATACCGGATATTAAAATTAAAATATAATGGAGTTTAACTTTTTCTTTTCATCTATGCATTTGGACGTTATGTTTTCAATTAAACGTTTCTATGATTTACTAGCTGGTGTTATAATAAACTAGATAATTTGATTAATACAACGAGGTCCCGAATTCTACATATTAGGTAGCCCCTTTTTGAATAGAATAAAAACTCTGAATGAAATTTTCGTAGGAACGATCTTAGTTTTTAGCTTTTTTAAATAATGTATTTTAGTTTTTAGTTGATGATTAATATTTAGATTTAATTCATTGATCTTATTAACTTGTTTCACATTGTTTTTATTAAGTGATAGTTATGTCAAAATAATAAATTCATTTTAGGTAGGTTCATTAATTTACGGCAAATTAAGCGAATACACAATTTACCGATTGTAAATTTATGAAATTGATTTCAGTAAATCAATTTTTATTCGGTAAATTTTGTATTCGGTATATTAACATTCGGTCAATTGTGCATTTTCTGTTAATTGTGAATTCGGTCTTAGCCGAATTATTAATTAAATCTTAGGTATATATTAACTTTCATATTACCAGTAATCAATCAATTAATCCCAATCCCTCTAATCTCCAATTGTATTTCATTTCTATTGTATTTTATCTTATTTTATCCAATATATTATTTTCCAATTGTGAATGATTCAATATAACTATTGTGAATAGTTTTTAGTACAAAAATATTTGTTATTTTTTTTTTTTCTTGTAGAAATGTCAAATTTTATTTAGTTAAAAACGCCCGTGCAACGTCAAAGTTAATTTTTTTTTATATGTGGTAATTTTGTAATATAATATTTTCTCCAAAAGAAATCTATAATCTTTTTATTTTTACTTTAAAATATATAAATATAAAGAAGTTTTGTATTTTTCTTATAAAATACAGTATTTAATTAAAAGTTTATTTTTTTTTAAAATAAATACCCAAAAGACGATATTATAAATTTCAATGTTTTAGTTTTCAATTTTCATAAATATTTTGGGTGATTTCATATCGACCTCTGACATTCAATCTACTGAAGAGATTGAGTCTTTCGTCGGAATTTTTGTAATATTAAAAAAATAAAAAATAATAAAATACAAACATTTTACATAAGAAAATAAAAATATGGCTGAAGGTGAAGATGTTAGAACAGTTTATGGCTATTTACCGGATAATAGTGAAAATCATGTAAGTTTCCTTTTCTATTTATTGTAAAATAAAATTGTGTCCACATGAATGAAGTTTTATTTAAAAAAAAAAAAAAATATTAAATATTAATCAATATTATTAGCACTGTTCTTTTGAATATTGTTGTTCTTTTGCTGCTGCTAATTTTCAGTGACGATATTTTTGTTTTTAATTTTTTTGTTTTTGATGAAAATATTAATCAATTTTTAATGCGTTAAATGTACATAGCTATTTGTAAATATTTTTATTCCTTTTTTATATTCGGACTCTGTAAAAATATCAAGTTTATTTTTAGCTGTAGGAAATGTTTGTAAATTTAAATTTTGTTGGGGCAAAGTTAAAATATATAGTATACCTATATAGTATATTTATAGTATATATATATAATATATAAATATAGAAGTGTATATATATATACTTTAGCTGCCCCAAAATTCAACTTGATTTTCATACTATTATATTATACTATATTAATTTATTTTTTGGTTTTGTAAAGAATTTTAATGATTACTTATATTTACATGCTTATGTAAATTATCCAAGAAAACTACATATAATCATAAATGCTTGTAATTGTAAAGGAAGAAAATTTATGAATTTTGATTTTATAATAGGTATACTCTTATTATTTGAAAATTGTATGAAATGTTAATGATTCATTAGGGAATTTCTCGAGTTTCTTATAAAGTTATAATAATTTATGCTTTTATAAGATTTCAAATTTCAATATACTATATTGATATATTGGTACCTATCAGTTTCTCAAATGAAAAAAGTAATAATTAATTATGTTAATAGAATAAAATTATTTAATTTATAATTATAAAGTTGAACTTTATCTACTCAATTGCGTTTTATTATTGTTATAATTTTATCATAATAATTTTAATTGTATTTTATAAGCTAACAAATTTTTCAAATATGTAATATAATTTAACAGTGCGATTTTTTTTTTTAGTTTGCACACATTTTTTTTTGTAAGATAAAAAAAAAAGATATTCGTTCTCATTCGTCATCATGATCATGTGTCTGTTTCGGAAGATTATTGTTAACCTATCTATTTATGTTGCAGTAATAATCTGCTTAGAGATATTAATAGCGCAAGCGCCCAAATATTATTTTACATGCCATTCTTTTGAAATGTTGTTTAGTTTGATCGACCTTGCTAAAAAAAATTATTATGTATTTAAGTCGGTGCTATAGACACTACAGATAAATTTTATTTAATTAGTTCTAAAAACACAAAAACTAATAAGAAACTATATTAAATATTATAATCAGAAACGTGACCCACATAATTATCAACACAAATATACAACATAAAAAAAAAAAAATTCATTGTCAAAATACATATTTCTTTAAACTTAAACTGAATTTTGTTATTAATTAAATTTATTTAAACATTATTCAAAATTAAATTATAACTATATTTAGTACTGAGCAGAACGTGTTATACACGACTTATTTGTTATAAAACTATTTTTTTTTTCGAAAACATACAAGATATTCGAATGAATTATGGATATATGTTTATACCGGCGAAAATCGGTTTCTCTGGCCAATATATTCCTAGGTGTACTGTACAGTTCGTGGGATGATGCCTTACGTCAGGAACTCAACACCAACATTTCACACTTTGGACAGTTCCACAATACTTTAACACCTGTCAAAAAGCTGCTAAAGCGGAGGTGTAGTCTTAGGTGTTAGTTCAAAAATTAATATCTATACCACAAACATAATGAGTAATCACTAGAATTATCATTTAAAATGTATCCGGAAAATGTGGCGCAAGGAAATTTAGCCGAAATGAAATAGAATTTCCGACAAAAAAAAAGGGAATTCGGTGAAAAAGATTATTTGCCGAAATTTCTGTTTCTTTTGGAAATTCAACCCAAAAATTTAGTTGAATTTCTATTTCGTTTTAAAGTAAAATTTCCAAAGCCCAAAAAAAAATTATTTAACTTTAATATTTTTAGAAAAAGCCGATACATTTTCTATAAATAGTCATTCAGTTACTGATGACAGAAAATCCGATGAAATGTACGACTATTAAGTGATTACCGATAAAGTGAAAATCGAATAAATTACATTCACCCTTTTTACAATTTATAATCATATTTTGGGTCGTTTCCTATTTTTTTTTTTTGAAAACTTAATTAAATGGAATTTTTTCAAAAATCTTTTAATTGTAGTTGTTAATTAAAAAAATAATAATTTACAATTCGAAATGAAACATTTCCAGCTACCTATATATAAATGTTAATTGAATTTAATATTAATTTGATTAATTTATATTTAAATATAATATCGAATTAATATTAAGTTAAATGAACATTAAAATTAATAATTTCCTCTAATCAATTCTGAAATTTCATAAGTTTAGAATTCAAGTTGATTAATTGTAATTGAATAAGTGATTTTAATCTTTAATTAATTAATTAATCATATATACTTACTTAATATATTTATGAATTAAATCGTAAAAAAAATATTCATTAAAATTAAAAATACTATTGTGTTTTCATGGTTTTTATTAAATAAAAATGTGCAATTGATAAATCTAAATAATAATAATTTACAATCTTAAGATAATAATTTACTATTTGGACAATGACAAACATAAAAAATCGATTTTTATATTCAAATAATGTGTGCTTTTAAGATAAAATTTCTAAAAATGCAGGACTCATTTGACAGGACTTTGACTGAAAATTTTAATATTTAATGGTTTTAAAAAAAAAAAAAAAATATAAAATCAAATTTAAATTTAGTTTATTTAAGTATTTTCTAATCTCTATAATTCTATTTTGTCCATTATTAAAAATAATTTAATTATTTTTGTGTACATTAGGTAAATTTATTTTTGAATTGTTTACTCATTTAATTATTAAGTGATAAAATTATTCACGAAAATATGATAAATATAAAAAGTTATTATTGTAATATTTATTAATTTTTTTTATTTTATTTTATTTTTTTTGCAGAGTGACGAAGGTGTTAGTCAAATAAGAATTAAAATTTTAGCTGGAAATTCATTAGCTAAAAAGGATATTTTTGGAGCAAGGTATAAAATTTCATAATTAATATTTTATTTCTTGAAATTAAATTGTACAAATTACTTACTTTCTAGTGATCCTTATGTTAGAATTGACCTAAATACTATTAACGGTGATATTAATATTGATTCTGTTTTAACGAAAACGAAAAAAAAGGTAAATTTTAATTTAATTATTTAAAATAATATTTATTTAATATATTTTCTAATTACAGACATTAAATCCAATTTGGAATGAAGAATTTACATTTAAAGTAAGTTTTACAATATTTTTTTTTATGTATACATTAACAATATTTGAAGATGATTTATTGGTTTATACTTAATTTAAATATAATAATATTATTACTAAATTCTAAATGATTTCTATAATTTTATTAAATATTTGAAATCTTGTTTATTGTCGAAATTTAATATATATGTGTAATAACTGGTTTGGTTGAATAAATGACTGGAGGCAATAATATCACAAACTCTCTAATATAAGTTCATTAAATGCCGGATAGTTTTATGAATGTATTTTGGTTTATTTTAATTTGCAATTACAATATTTATTTACAATTACAATATTAATAATAATTTTATTCTTATGAATGACCGGATAATTGTTTTCAATTTTAACATAAATTTATTAATTCGTTTTCAGCAGGAAACAAAAAAAAAAAAAAAAATATTATTTAACAATTTAATTAATTTTTAAACCGAAACCGAAGATGTAAATTAATTTAATTAATTAAAAAAACAATTAATTTGTTTGAAATCAAATCAAATGTCATAAATGGACATATTAAATTATTCAGGATCATAATTTGCTGGAATTGCTGCAAATTAGTATGTAATTTTTAATTGTATAATTCGAATAAAATTAAAAATATAAATATACAACAGATAAAAAGTGACATTCAATGTTATTTACATATTTTTACATATTCTTCGATTATTTCTGAAAATCATGATGATACGCCAACACAAATACAAAATGTCCTTTACTTATATAAACTATTGTCCTTTACTTATATAAATATTTAAAATAAACTATTCCAATTAATTTAAAATATATAAAAAAAATATTATACATTAGTCATTAGTGTCTGTTTATTGATTATTCTTTTATTTAATTTATAGGTGAAACCGAATGAACATAAATTGGTATTTCAAGTATTCGATGAAAATCGTTTAACTCGTGATGATTTTTTAGGAATGGTTGAATTAACATTAGTTAATTTACCAACAGAACAAGAAGGTCGAGTAATTCCATCAAAAAGTTATCCGTTAAGGCCTAGAAGGTCAGTAGGGTATGTTTATAATTTTTTTAAATTTTAATTTTGTGATGTCCGTTTTTTTTTTGTATTATTTGATTATTTTTGTTAATAAATATTATTCTATTTTTATATTTTAGTTTGGACATTTTTGGTAACCGATCTATTTTTATTTTATTTTTTATTTAATTTTTAAATTTAATTAAGTAAAATTATTTATTTCATTACTAAATAAAATAATTTAAATTTAATTAATATTTTTTCTCTTTAATGATTTTTTTTTAGTGCTAAGTCAAGGATAAAGGGAACTTTAGAAATTTACCATGCATATATTAGGGATTTGGATTCACCTGCTACTTTAAGTGACAGTGATTGGGAACATATTGAAAATACTTCGGTTGTTGCTAATGCTACAGTAAATTAAATATTTTTTTTTTTTTAATTTTTTGGTAATTTAAAGTTTTTCTAATAAATAGAATTCATTTGCTGAGAATTCTACAGTGGAACCTTTACCACCTGGTTGGGAAGAAAGACAAGATGCAAATGGCAGAACATATTTCTTAAATCATGTTGCTAGAACAACTCAATGGGAAAGACCGTCATTGTAAGAATATTTTTTCTTATATATATTACTTTCTTCTTAATAATATTATTTGTTTTTAGAGCTGATGTTTCAACAGTTAATGTTGAAGCAGCCGCTTCAGATTTTCGTCGGCGTTTTCATATTAGCGTAGATGATTCAGAAGCTCAAAGAAATCAGGTGAGGAATTTTAATTCTTATATTTGAAAAAATAAACTTAAATTATAAGATTGCACGTTATTTGATTCAGACATTTCTCTTGTTTTTTTATTTTTATTAATTAAAATACTTACTTAGATTTTATTCCATTTTCTTTCTTAACGCATGCCTAAAAAATAAAATATTTTTAAAATACATTAAAATAAATTATAAAAAAAAAAAAAAAAAACAAGGAATCATCATTAAGTTCCGATGAAAGTACAAATAGAGATAGTGCTATTGGTCTATTAAGAATTAATTCGACAGATAGTCAAGGAAATGATAATAGCGAAAGAGATGATGATGATAACGGTGATGATAATTCGGACGAAAACTTAAATGAAATATTTGTAAATAGAAAAATTAATGTTTATTTGTAGTTTAGTTTAGTAAATCCTAAAACGTTCTATGTTTTGTAGTATAATGATAATTATTGATTTTGTATTAATATTAGTTTTTCTTTTTACTATATATTTTAATTTTGATTGTAACAGAATATTGAAAGCCAAACAAATTTATCCAATAATAGACAAATCCGATCAATTTCTTTAACATCATTTGATCGTCGTAATATTGTTGATAATAATAATAGAAGGTTTTTGAAATATTAATTTAAATATTGAGTACTTTTATCAATTTTATTTCAAATATTCTTTAGACCACTGGTAAATTCAACATTTCAAAATTATATACGTTCTTGTAGGCCACATAGGCCGGCACACAATTTATCTATTTTATTAAATCGAAATTCTAAAGTAAATTATGATCGCAGTAATGTGGAGACACACATTATAAATAATGAAAGCAATAATGGAAACTCTGAAATAATTAATGTTATAGAAAGGCCTATTTATCAAGAGGTTATTTTTATTTTTTTTTTAATTTTTATTGTATTTGTGTCTTATGTCTTGTCCAATTAATTACTAGCGAATTAATATTTTATCTTAACAATGTTCATTAAATTAAATTTATTCCTCGATTTCATTAATATTGGCAAAAAAAAACTTAAAATTGATAGAAATATAGATGATCTTTATAATTAGTTTAAGAATTATTGTGAAATAATTATTGTAACTAATTGGAAAAACTTTTTAGAATTAATAATAAAACAATATGACAAAAACCTTATCTCATTTTTTAACAAGTTTACCATAATAAAATGATAAAAAAAAATATTAACACATAAATCAAATGTCGTATCATCAACATCCATTCTCTGATTGGATATTGTAATTTCAGAAATTCATAATACAGTAAATTTTATAATATAGTATATTACAGTAGAATATTTATTAAAATTTATAGAAATTAATTATTTGTGTTTAGTACATCTTTAAAATGTTATAAATTTTGTATCACTAATTTTCTTTTAATATTTAATTGAAGAACGAAGATGGTGATCAAGCAGACAGTGGTAATAGATCTGAAAATTCAACTGCATCAACTAGACGAAATTCAATTGAAGAAAATAACACTGATCAAGTAAATATTATATTTTTTATTTGATATATAATTTAATAAAATGAAACATTTAATACAACAATATATAAATACAAAAAATGAAAAAATAAATATTTTATTTTACATTAAAATTAATTATAGGATAATACTGAACAAGATGGTTTACCAGATGGTTGGTCAATGCAAGTAGCACCAAATGGTCGAACATTTTTCATTGATCATACATCTAGAAAAACAACATGGATTGATCCACGTACAAATCGTGCCAGTCCTATGCCAAATCAGACACGTCGTGTTGAAGATGATTTGGGACCATTACCAGAAGGTTGGGAAGAACGTGTTCATACAGATGGAAGAGTTTTTTATATTGATCACAGTTTAGTCATTTTTTTCTTTTTTTGTAATTACATTTCTTTATTATAAATTTTTTTTTAGATACAAGAACAACGCAGTGGGAGGATCCTAGATTATCAAATCCAAATATAGCTGGACAAGCTGTACCATATTCTAGAGATTATAAACAAAAATATGAATATTTCAAGAGTCAAATTAGGAAACCCGTAAGAAAAGTCATTACAAACATCTATTTTTAATAATTTTAGTTTTTAATTTTGGTTTTTTTTTTCTCCAAATTTTTTCTTCATTTTTTTTTTGGTTATAGACAAATGTACCTAACAAATTTGAGATAAGAGTTAGACGAACATCAATATTAGAAGATTCATATAGAATAATAAATTCAGTTAATAAAACTGATTTACTTAAAACAAAACTTTGGATAGAATTTGAAGGAGAAACTGGTTTAGGTAAAATTATATAATTTAATAATTGCCCTTACGGTTGAAGTCGACTCGTATCTCGAGTCGCCTCGTAACTCGATCGACAGAAAATTAGGTATGATTGAATTCGACTCGCTATTAGGCATTAAAAATTCCACAAATTATTTAAACGTTTTATAAAAACTATAAAATCTCACTAAAATAAATTTAAACTTATTTAAAAAAAAAAAAAAAATTGTCGGCGTTGTAGTCGACAGAAATCGAATCTTGAGCGAGTTTAATCATACCGAATATAATCGATGATTAGCTAAAACTATCGCCGGTGAGTGTTTTGGCGAATTCAATAACAACCGAATTGTAAAAGTCGAAACGAGGCGAGAGTCGAGTAGACTACAATCATAAGGGTCAATATATTTTGGACAGAGATATTATTAATTTTTTTTATATATATATATATATAGATTACGGTGGACTTGCAAGAGAATGGTTCTTCTTGTTGTCTAAAGAAATGTTTAATCCATATTACGGTTTATTTGAATATTCAGCTATGGATAATTATACGTTACAAATAAATCCATTTAGTGGATTGTGCAATGAAGAACATTTAAGTTATTTCAAGTAAGTAATTTTTTTTAAATAATATGAAAATTTGGACTCTATAAAATAATACCAGAAAGCAGAAGTTATTTTGGAAAAAAAACCCTGAAAATAAAAATAAAATCAGAATATAGAAATAAAATCAGGGCATTATTAACAGTAAATAGTATCGCTCTCCTTCAACAGATATATTGAAGCAAATCAGATTCATTATCTTCTCCAATCAAAATATGCTAAATTCATAATTATTTGCAAATGGTGTTTGTTTGAAGTTTGATCCGGACAATAAGCGATACCAGGCGAACGGAGGACTTAAGACTTTACTCATTTTGTACTAGTACAAAAGTATCTAAAAATAGCTTTAATTCATATAAAAAATGTTATGATACTGCATACTGGATTGTGCTTCCATTTGATAATTTACTTTTTGCTATGAAAAATTTGTTTCCATTTTCCACAGCATTTATTTGTATTTATCAATTTTCATATTTTATTTTATATTTTTAAAAATTATTTAAAAAAAAAAACTATATTAAATTATTTTAATATTTGCTTAAAGATTTATTGGTCGTATTGCTGGTATGGCTGTTTATCATGGAAAACTGTTAGATGGTAATTATATTTTTCTAAATTAATTTAAATTATTTATTTTAATCCTAAAATTACATATATTTTCTAGCATTTTTCATTCGTCCATTTTATAAAATGATGTTGCAAAAACCAATTGATTTAAAAGATATGGAATCTGTTGATACAGAATATTATAATTCTTTGCTATGGATTAAAGAGAATGATCCAAGTGAATTAGAATTAACATTTTGTGTTGATGAAGAAACATTTGGTCATACAAGCCAAAGAGAATTGAAACCAAATGGTGCTAATATTGATGTAACTAATGATAACAAAGATGAATATATAAAGTAAAATTCAAATTTAAAAACAAAAAATAAATAAATAAATTAAAATGCATATTTATATTATTTATAGACTAGTCATTGAATGGCGTTTTGTGGCACGTGTTAAAGAACAAATGACCGCATTTTTAGAAGGTTTTGGTTCAATAATACCATTAGCATTATTAAAAATATTTGATGAAAATGAATTGGAATTATTAATGTGTGGTATACAAAATATTGATGTTAAAGATTGGCGTGATAATACACTTTATAAAGGTGATTATCATAAAAATCATATTATTATTCAATGGTTTTGGAGAGTAAGTATAATTATAAATAAATTGATTAGAAAATTTATGATTTTTAATATTTTTTTTTTGTATATAACAGGCTGTGCTCTCATTTTCTAATGAAATGCGTTCACGTTTATTACAATTTGTAACTGGTACATCACGTGTACCAATGAATGGTTTTAAAGAATTATATGGTTCAAATGGTCCACAAATGTTTACTATTGAAAAATGGGGTAGCCAAGATAATTATCCTAGAGCACATACATGGTTTGTTAATTTAATTTTTTTTTTCTGTAAAATCATTTTATTAACGAACATAATTATTCTATAGTTTTAATCGTTTGGATCTTCCACCATACGAAGGTTATTTACAGCTCAAAGATAAATTAATTAAGGCTATTGAAGGCAGTCAAGGTTTTGCTGGTGTGGATTAAATATACAATTACAATATATAACTATGGAATAATACATAATTTTCAGTTTACAAATCTAGTTAGAAGTATTTTTTAAAAATATTCTTTTTTTTTTTTAAATATTTTTTTTTTTTTTAATTTTAATGCAAAGTTTTAAATATAAATATTTGAAAATTAAATTAAATATAAAAAAAAAAAAAAAATCCTTTTAAATATATCTTCAATTACTTAAATATTTTACTTTCTTTTACTCTATAAAAGTTGCAAAAATAATAATGTTATATAAATTTAAATTATTGAAAATCATTCCAAATTTGTTAAAAAAATAAAATTAAATAAAAATAAAATGCAATTAATATCAACAACGTTGAAAGAAATTGCAGTAAAAAAAAAAACACAATTTTGTATGATGTTTTAAGTATTAATATTATTTTGCATACAATTTACAAAAATATAAATAAAAAATTTACATCAGTTGATAACACAACAGTATATAAAATTCAGAGCTGTCATTCGACAAAAATTAATAATATATTAAATATTAAAAAAAAAACCTTAAGATTCGAGTATATTATTAAACAATAATTTCTGAAGGCCGATTCATCGTTGCGGCTAGAAAGTGCCGAACTCAAACGCGCGCACACTTTTTATATGAAAATTTGAAATTCTCAATTTTTTAATTTTTTAATTTCGAAAATATTTCTCTCTCTGAAAAAGTTGATTTATATTGAACTTTAGTGCGGCACATTTTTGAAAAAGTCAATCAAGACATCAAAAACACAAAAATGAAATGACAGAAAAATCATTTGATTATATAATTTTTTAATTATAAATAAAACTCATCGTAGTTTGCCAAATAAATTAAACTTTTTTGTCAAATAAATATCAATCTATTCTATAGTCATAAAATATTTTAGTGTGGCTGATTCCAGCCGCAATGATGAACGTTCTAGAATGAAATCAGTTCGACTAAAATCAGTTCGACTGATTTTATCCGCAACGGTGAATCCGCCTTTACTTGTAATTTTTTGCCCAGTAACAGTTTTGAATTTTGATATCGTTGCCGTTTCTAGTTTTTTTTTTTTTTACATTTTAAATACCAACATGTAAATATTTTTTTAAAATTATAATCATATATTTTTTCAATATTTATAAATAAATAAAATTTATATTTTTTAATAGTTTTTATGAATTATTATGTTATTTATTATTTTATGAAATCATTATTATTATTTTTTTTTTTTTAAATAAAATTCAATATGTTTTAGGCTACTATCATAAAATTGTATTCTATATTTTTCTACATAAAAAAAAAAATATAAGAAATATAAATAAAAATAAAATAAATATTACATAAAATAAAAAAAAATTCAATTATTAAAATAATATAAAAATGTTTTTATAATAACTATAATGCTTTACACATTTTCCTATAATAAATATTTGTTGATTAAATAATAAATTTTTATGAGTTTTAAAAATATATAAATAAAAAAAAAATTGAATAATAAAAATATTAATAAAATTTAAACATTTATATAGGATATTTATATATATATTTTTTCAAATTAATCGGAATAGTTTATTATCTATAAAATAAGTATTTTTAATGTATAACAATGAAATAAAGAATAAATAAAAACTATGATTTATTGGAATTACAAATAAATAGAATATTGTTAATGCGTACCAATTTTTCTTTAAATCTAAATCTGGATCAAGGTAAACATGAAGACCTAGCTCCGACCATCCTTATCAAAAATTGGTTTCAAAAAAGATACCAAAATGTTGAGAACAATAATTTTTTAATTTATTGAATATAATATTTAATTTCTAAATTTGTTGAATAATTTTTAGGTCTAATTTGTTCGAAAACTAGCATCAATTTATTATAATTGCGAATATTGCGAATATTTCTACTGGAAGTGGGTCCCCAAAATGTTTAATTTTTTTGAAGAGAGTTGGGTCCTTTAAAAGGTTTAAGAGTTAAACTCTTAAATGATATTTTGTTTGATTGAGCTTTCAAATAAAATTTTGTTTTTATCTAAAAAACAAATCATATCGTTCTTATTAAAATGTACACCCTGTATTTTTTTTACTTATTTTGTTTCAATTTTAATTTTCCCAAAATGCAAAGAAAAGAATTATAAACGTATAAACAAACAACCATAAAAATATATGAACAGGGGTTCCCAAAGTGTGGGTGACCAAAAATTTTTATATTGTTTTAACATCGAAACAAATTAAAGTTGTTAAACTTATTTCGCCTAAAAATAACAAATGTACAAAAAAGTAGATGTCGAAAATGTTATTGCCAAAAATAGAACACTAATTATGATAAAAAATATGCGCTTTTAAAATAAATATATAAAGTTTTTACTTTTTTCCTTGTTTTTATAACAGTAGGATTCAGAAAACTTTACGGTCTCGATTTGTAAAAGTTTAGGAACCCATACCTTAGGCTTAGAGCTTAGACCTTGCTTATAGTTAGTATATAGCCATAGCAGCGACAATTACATGTATTTTTTGTATTGTTTTTGGTAAAAACACGTACATAATCGTCACATTTTCATACAAATTTTAAATAGTTAATAGTTACAGTTTTTTTTAAAAAAAACATTTAAAATTTGTGGAAATTTGTTTTTAATATATATTATTTATATATGAATAGTTTCTATTTTGCATTATTTTATTATAATTCGGTATTTCTATAATTTCGAAATCGACCAAGTAGCGACATCTATTATACTATAGTAACAAAGACCGCCAAACATTGTTAAAATTGATTTAGCAAGTAACTTCAGTCAAATGAATTGGTCTTATAATATACAAAATTACAAATATTTACTTAATCGCAACGTTATGCTGACTGACCTCAAGACATCAAATTTATGATTTTAAAAAAAAATAAATTAATATAAAATTTCGTATATTCCACCTAAATGTAAATTTTCAGATTTAATATGATGCCTATTAATATGCAATTTTTATGCATATGGTCTTTTCATTCTCAGGTTTGAATCTTGACTAGTATGACAAGTTGTTTGTAGTTAATGAACTAAATTTATATTTGTTGTTATTTACATATGAATTTTGTTTTCGTAATTTGACAAACTTATAATTTGTTGTTCTTTTTGTGATATAAAATTTATTAAATTGAATTTTATTTTTGTTGATCTTGATGTGTTAATCAATTTTAATTTTTTGTATCAATATATTATGTATACGTATTATTTCTAATATTTGGATGCCACGTCTTGTGTAATATTATGAAATTATGAAATAGTATTGAATATTGATGAATAATTGATGAATATTGATGAATAATACTGATTTTTTAGGATTTCAATAATATTAAATTTTATATCTCAATGATTATTAAATGTTAAATATGATATACTATTTACAAATTTGTTATTTCAATGAATAATTCTTGATATATCATCTGAATGTAATACAAACCTACCTAGTACCTACCTAAGTCAAATTTTAATATATTTTTAAATTTTATGAGTAATTAATTTAATCATCAGTTTTACACAAATTTTACACATAATTTTATACAGATAATTCACAATTTTTTTTTTTGTTATCTATATTTAAAGAAAATTGATCCAAATTTTCTGAATATTTAATATGTTAGTAGTCGACATGATTTGGTTGCGCCAGTTTTGGGTAATTTAATAAATGAGTTTTTAATAATTGATACATTTCCATAATCTTTGAACGAAATGCGTGTTACCTGTATTAAAAATACAAATATGTATAATGAATTTAGAACCATTAAATATGCTACAATTTTATGAGATAATAATCTTGGAGAAAATGTTTCAATTGCAGATAGAAAACAAGTTATTGGTTAAACAAACTGCATTAAATTGAATGGCTATCTGAATGGAAGTCTGAAATAGATAAAAAATAAATGATATTCTCGATATTCTTTGATTTAAAAAGATGTGTATAATAACTGAAGAAATAAACTGTGTTTTCACAAGGGAATGTACTTGGGTTTTTGGCTGTTTATATTGTATATTAATGATATAAGAACTGTTTTGAAATACATACCTACTGTAAATAACTTTTAGAATTAAAACTAGCAAAAAAAAAAAAGAAAAGAAAATGATCTCGAAATAAAGTTCGATTTGAAGTCTACTTCAGAAGTATAGACACAGAGACGCTTGGAGATCTCACCACGATCTCACTTTTTTATGAAGCAATTGATATTTTTGAATTAGCAATGCGCAACTCCATCATCAGCAATACGCATTAGGCATTATTGCCTATCATTAGAAGATAGTTTCACTTGAAATGAATTCAATTTAATTTTTGTTAATTTTTATTAAATATTTTTTAAAATAATGATACTTTTATAAAATTAATATAACTTTTTTATTGAGAAATTAATAAAGTTCTAAAACAAAATAATTAATTGGATTAGATTAGATTAGATAAATAAGGAGTCGTTAAGACAGGAGTATACGAACTTCCGCCTACCCTACTAATATTTAGTCAGTTAATAAATAGCGAGGCTTCTGAAGAGTTTTCCTGATATCTGAGCACGCAGTGACCTGTAAGCTGGCCAATTATTGCGTGCTGCTCTGTAAAATTGTTAAATGTGAGAACCATTTTAGCCCTTTTTTTTGAAAAATCTAAGAATCGCTATCCTTGACCTATGTCTGGAATGTAGTTCTAGCACGAGGATTTCAGATTATTTTCTTATTCCCTTATTTCCTCCATTTTATGGTGTAGCAGCCGATTTTCCTAGAGATTTGGAAAGACAAAAGCGAGGTTCTTAACGCCAGATCCAATCCTATAGTTTGTTTGGGTTCACCTATGTGCCAAACCATTGTGCCACTATCTACTATGAGCCACTATCTATAAGGAGGTTAACCGTCTTCAGATCGGTTTTCCGCTGCATAGAGCCAGATAGCATCTTTTTCGATCTGCAAATGCAGTGGAATGAGGTCTAGTCGGGATTCTATAGCAGCTGTAGGACACGTATTTATTACGCCAGTAATGCTGCACTTTTTACAACGAAAATAATTTATTAAATATTTGCTCAAAATTTTAGATGCAAGTATTTGAAATTTTTGTATAATATGGTTTTATTTGGCAAGGATTGTTTTAATTTGTATGGTCATTTCTATATATAATTTTTTGATTAATTTATAAATTAAGGCATTCTTCTTTATCTAATCTCTCATACAATTTAATTTTTTTTTTGTTTTATTTCCGCATTCTTTTTTAAAATATTGCTACAATGGAAACCATTTTGTATTCGATATTTAATTAAATATTTAAAAAATAATATTGCGTGGTAAAATATTTTTCAAATAATATTGCGTATTAAATTATTATTTAATAAATAACAAATTAAAAATTATTTCCCTATAGCAACATTTTCAGAAAATTCAATAATGATACCACCGAAATATAAATAATTAACAATAAATAGTATAATACGCAAATAAGGCTGTACAAATTTAATCAAATTTGTACAGCCTTATACAAATAAAGAATTTAATATTATTACATTTAAAAATATTAAAATTATTTTTCACGGTTAATAAATTTTTTTTTTGAAGACCTATAAATAGTTGAAATTTTTATCATATCGATACCATTAATATTCCTGACATTAAGTTTAACGAATATCGGCTTTCATCATGAAAATTGTATTATATTTTGCGCTCTTTGCTGTTTTGGCAATTGCAGTTTCTGCTGAAGAAAATAAAACCGCATTAGTTAATGCTATTCCACGTGATAGAGCATTTCCAATAGCAGAAAATGTTACATTTGCCAAAGTAGTCAAACCACGTATAGTTGGAGGCTACGAAGTCACTCCAGAAGAACGTAGAGCATTAAAATATCAAGTATGTCTGCATTTCGATCAAAAATTTTTATGTGGTGGATCTATAATATCACCAAGAGTTGTTATAACAGCTGGCCATTGCGTTTTCGGGTAAGTGTACAAGAAAGATATTTATATATATATACATCATAATATAATAAATTAATATTTTTTTTTATAGAATGCATGATGCTTACGTATTTATGGGTTTGGTTGATAAAACTGATATGTATTCTGATTATATACAAAAGCAGCAAGTTTTTTCAAATAATTGGAAAGCACATTCATACTACAATAACGATAATTTGGATTATGATATAGCTATTATTAATTTACCAAAGCCAGCTATTTTTGGAGGTATAATAATTGAGTTATTTTATAAAGTATAAAGTAAACATTTTTTTTTGTATGAATTTTAGAATTCGTAGGATCTATTCCAGTTGAGTGTAATAATAATTTACATCAAGATGAAAGTGCTATTATTTCAGGATGGGGAAGACATAGTGATGATGGTATGATTATTTCAAAATCATACAACTATAATACTTTAACATTTTAATATTTTCTAGACAATTCTAAGACTACAATACTTAGAGCAGCTGAAGTTAAAATCGCTAACCCAGATGTATGTACAAGAACTTTTGCTCGTAAAATTACAGACTATATGGTTTGTGTTTCTGCCGAAAATACTGTTGGAACATGCCAAGGTGATTCAGGTGGCCCAATTGTAGCCGGTGGTAAATTAATTGGTGCTACATCTTTTGGAGCTCCAGGATGTAAACATAATTCACCTAGAGTATTTACTCGTATATCATCAAATCGTGATTTTATTAACAGTTATGCAGTTGATACAATCCCAGGTTGTAAATATTAAAAAAAAAATGTAACAAAATTCCAGGTTTTTCATTGAAATAATAAATTTATTAAATAACTGGAAAAAATTGTTTTTTTAATTTTTTTTAATATGCGAGTTCAGAAGTTTTTGAATAAATAAATTTATCAATACAAATTTTCCGTCTTAAATATTCATGTTGGCAATATGTATAATGTATGTAGTCTAGTTGTATATCCAATGAAGCATTTTACATAAAATCTCCAAAAATATATTTTATGTTTTTCTTTCCCACTTGGTATTATATTTCTATTTAGATTATACTTTTCAGACAATTATTAAAGCAAATGTAAGGAGGAACACATACCTCGTAAATATGTACAACAGTGATTTTAATAAACATTGTATACTACTTTTGTAAAATAGTGAGGGCATTTCTAGTTTTTCATATGAAATATCAGATTTGTTTGTTTCTTATTGCCAATTCTAGATTACCAGAAATGGGTGGAACTTTTAAGGTACATAACGTTCTCATACACACAATGAGACCCCTGATCAAAATTAATGATTTTTTTCAGATTCATTTTCATACCCTGCTCAAGAAGGTCTTTCATCTGATACCATGAACGAGGCCCTACCCTTTTCACCTAAAGATCTCCCATATAATTTTCAGGGTCCTACGTATTCGCCTAAAGTGACGACTTCGACAATCGAAGTCGACTTTTTCGATTTCCAAGTCCATTCACAAAACATTCCTAATTAATTTCATAAATACTTAAAATTAGTCCTCGATTTCGTCTTAGAAATTCGTAGGATTTAAACATATAAAATCAGCATATAATGTCACGGTAGAAATGTCATCAATTTATGTGTTCAGTGGTTACTTTAGAATGACGTTTTGCACTATAGTATTTTAGAAGCTTGAATTATCTCAGAAATTACTTCGTTGCCATAATTTTTTTCTTGAGCACAGCTTGAACTTCAAGATTTTTTTTTGGTACAATTTATTATTTATATAAGAAACAAAAGCATCCACTGCTTTTGATACAGCATCAAAATCCCTATCATTAGTTCTTCAATTGTTTTAGATACCATGTGATAAGATTTTAAAATATCCATTTCACTAGTTTGTAGATATTTTGACAATGGTGTGGTTAGTTCAAATAATCGTAGAGAAATTTAAGCTGTAAAAATTGTTTCATATTAAATTAGGGATTCAATTATGCTTTTGCTTTTATACCTCAGACTTTGATCTGGAATTATCCTGAATTCTTGACAACATAAAAATAAGCTCGCTATATAAAGAGGAATCAAAATTCCAAAATACACCAAAAACTTGGTATATTTAACTCACCAGTGAGTTTTTCACCAATTAAAAATATTATGCGATGATGAACGTTTGGAGATTCTTTTGACATCTATGCAGAAAAACCATTTTACTGCCCTTGCATGTTGGTAGCTCCGTCACTAGAATTGCTAATACATTTTTTATATTTATTTTAAATCTTGAGATACTAACTGAAACATATATTCTACAGTAGATTATTCACAGCATTCAACTGTCAAAAGCTTCTCTAAATATTTACCTTTTCTTATTATCCGAGAAATGTAACGTTTTACTTTACTGTATGTTATTCTTTACATGCTACCTTAGACAAAAATCATACTTGCTCAAGATTAAGTAATTCTAAGAAATTACCATGATCTACAAAATATCTTCCTTTCAATTCATTTTCAATTCGCTCACTAACTTTTCGTTAGAAAAGAGATTGGGATATTTATTTCAGGAGATTTCAGGATTTCAAACAAATAAATGAACAATTAAACATCTAATCCCGTTTGTTACATGTTTTTCAATTTATATTACCACAATAACGAAATATAGAAACACAGATTAGATGCAGAAGATGAGATGCGGCTTCAAAACAATTACAACAATCACTCCGATTTTTGATGATATTTGTAACGAAAAATAGGCGCAACCTAATCGCTGAGTCAGTCTTTTTGCTTGTAAATATGTATTAAGGTGTATTAACTAAAACTGAAATTTAATTTTCTGTCAACCATTTTTTTATTTAAAAAAAAAGAGCTTCCAAAAATAGGGTCCCTTGAAAAATATTATCAGAGGATAGCAAATGGTGGAAAGCAAATGACTAATTAACTATTGATATAGTTATAGTATAACGAACTGAACTTCCACGTTATAAAAATGTCAGATAATATATAAAACAAAAATAATTGAAATCGTGGAGTCATTGAAATTATTTACATAATTATTTACAATAATTTTAACTGGTTGTCCCGTGTATTTATTATAATCACTTATTAAATTTTAACGAATAATTTTATGATTGATCATCAGACTCAGATTTATACCTCTATCATGATTAAATGCTGATTTTTAATAATCGAATTAAATTATTTGCTAGATGTAAAAATAGTATCCAAACACATGCGCAATATTCATTCAAATTTAATTTTCCTAATTAATAAATTTATTAATGTTATAATTCATTTTATAATTCAGTTATTGAATTTGATATAAATTTAACAATTTTTAATATGATCAACTGTATTAGCTTGAATCCATTTAGCAAATGATGATAAACGAGTGAATACTCTTGGACGATCTTGTTCACATCCTGCAGCTCCAAATGATGTAGCTCCTAGTAATTTACCATTCCTGGTTGAAACAATTGGGCCACCTGAATCACCTTGACATGTACCAACAGAATTTGTACCATAAACACAAATCATTGATGGTAAAATTACACCATCCCTAAATATATCGCAGATATGATTAGGAGCAGTTCGAACTGCAGCTGCTCGAAGAATAGTAGTTGATGCTGATTTGGCTAAATAATTATAATAATTACAGTTTTTGTGTGTTATACTTATTTATTATAATTCTTACAATCACTGTGCATTCCCCATCCGGAAATTAAAACAGCTTCATTTTCATGACGTTCTCTATCATCACATTCAACTTCAATAGGTCCAACGTTTTCTAAAATTTAAATAAAACTTATGGCATATTATTAATATTGAATCAATTCTCATACCGCCAAAAGTAATTGGTTCTGGTAAATTTATAACAGCCAAATCATTGATCGTTGGAGTACTAGTGTAATCGGGATGTTGTGCCCAATTTTTGCTTGTAATTTTAATAATTTGTGTATTTTGAGGTGAGATTTTTGATTTATCGTACAAACCGATAAAAACATTAGCAGTAGTCATTCTATAGAAAAGTTTAATAATTTTATTTTTTGAATGTTATTGTAATTGTAGTTTTAAATAGTTACCCCTCTGTGCAATGGGCAGCAGTAATAATACTATGTTTTGATATTATAGATCCGCCACACCAAAACTTATTATCAAAATGAAGTCCAACTTGATGTTTGTATAATTCCCTCTGATTTGGATTGATTTCTTTTCCACCGACGATCCGTCCTGTACCAGTTCTTCTAAGTTTTGGATTTGATGATGCTGGTAATACAATATCTCGTGGTACGGCATCAAGTATATTGTTAGAAGATACTGTAAATGCCATTACAGCAATAATTGCGAAAAGGAAAACAATTTTCATTTTGGCTGGTTAACTTATTCTACCGTAAATGTGAAAAGTTACTGATATCGAAAAGTTGGAATAGTTAAGGTATTTATAGTCCATTTTTAGCTCGACAAACAATTAATGTAAATAGAAAATTATATGCAGTTTTTCATTTTTATAAATATATATATATTTTTTTTATATAAAACAGATTTATTTGTTTATTCTGTTCTGATATTTACTGTGTAATCTAACAAAATTAGAATAATTGTCTTACATTGTTGCAATTTGTTGGTTTTTATATGGATTTATTTACATAATGTTTTTATGACTTAGCAAAAGTATTTAAAAAAATATATAAGGATTTTTAGAAATATGATGTGATATTTAATTTTTATATTTAATAATTTATATGGCAGCATTTACTGCGGAAACCAATCAAATTATATTTTAGAGTCTGAATATTTCAGTAATTTAAAATTTTCTAAAATCTTCCAAAACAAAAACTAGATGTAAAAGAATAATAATTAGTTAAAAAGTTCATAGGGAAAATAGGACATGAAAGGGAAGTCAGGTATACATCAAGAATGGGAACAGTTTTCTAGGTACAAAATACGAAAAAAGAGATAGTCTAAAAGATAGTTTTTTTACTTATTAACAAGGCTATGAGGTTAGCTTACTGATATTGGTATCCTCATCGGATGTTTGTGATCTATTTTTTTAATTCACAGTTTTGCTTATATGTATAAGAAAAAAATTGTCAGGAAATGAAAGTTATACATATTATTGCTAGATGTATAAATCGATCATAACTTTGGAAGAGTTCACTATATTTTGTTCACATATACGTTAATTTCTGACTTATTATTCATTTTCGGTATAGAATTTTAAAATGAATCTGACTTTTATTAAGTAAATACTTATTAAAGACAAAAATAAATAATATTATAAAAAAACTAAGAAAAACTGCTACCCTAGGTAGTTTTCAAAACTCAAAATTTAGATTTGTAATAAAATTCAAAAATGCATCATTTCTCGAATGTGCAGATAATTTCAGATCTCTAGGTAATCGAAATGTATTTTATATAATTTAGAGATTTCGTCATAGACTCATTTAACTTATAGACAATAAATTCATTTTGTATATATTTAAATTTTTTTCACATATAAAATAATAAATATAAGTGAAAATTCTCTATGGTTAATTAATGTTTTCCTTTCAAAATAATCGGTTCATATAACATATAGCTAAATTTTTTAAATAAAAAAAGGTAGAATATACTGAAGGAATAGGCCTTTATTTTGTACCAAAATAATTCAAAGATTTTTTTGTTTAAAAACCTTGTTTTAGTAAAAAACCTTACAACCTTGCAAATGGTCCGAAAACTGGAAAAACAAGGAATGAATACCTTGCAAGTTTAGCCCATTTAAGATTAAGTTTCTTTAGATATTTGTAATTGTCCAACTGTTGCGATGTGCAATCGACTTGTTGAGCTTTATTAAATTATTACTTTTTAAAATTTTTTATATCGTTATTCAACATTTAAAAAAATTAACTTTCTGTATTTTTTTTCTTTATTTGTACAATGATTTGTAGTGAAATACATTATGTACCTAATTGTGACCGTGATTAACATATTGCATACTTCTAGGTAAAAATTAATATTTAGTCACTTAATTTTGTCTTAAATCAATAAGTATTGTAACTACGAACTACGTATATGTAAAATTAAATTTAAAAATTTACTAGCTTATATTATGTTCACAGTCGTACAAACAATTATAAATCGTATGTTCCCCCATTCTGAAAATGTCCAAAATAGTTTCAGTAATACCAACAATCTATCAAAAATATTGTATTAAGGCTGGACTATATAGTTTCTATAAGTTCAGTTGCGATTCGATTCGATTGGATTCGACTGGTTCGATTCGATAAAATGACTCTTTCGATTCGATTCAATTCAATCGATTTCCCATACAAAATATTATGAAGACGTCAAATTTGAACTTTAATGAACGAATCGATACTGAACTAATCAAAACTATGTAGTCCACACTTGGTTGTATTTTTGCTTCAAAACTATACTGACCTCTTTAAAATCCCTAACCTACATTTTTCATTAAAAATTGTTCTAAATAAGCTGGTAAATTAAGGGTATTCGCGGTACCCCAAAACAAGAAGTTTTTATTAAATAAAATATGGAAAATATTTGGAATGTTTACAAAATTTCACATTCTTAGAAACATCAGGAATGAATTTATTTTATATAAATCGGTTATTTTGATTGGAATCCATTTAACTTACCTATCAAAAATTTTATGAGCTCATCAACTACTTCCCGAAAGTCAGCTATTTACATAATTTAATTTAATAATTTAATCGGATAACAATTTCTATGCTCTACGTTTAGAATATAATTCGGAAATAAGATCATACACCTTAAATTTACCATTCCTATATCACGAAACTAACCTGTGTGATAAATTTGATTCAAAACGGTTGGTTAGGCGTTAGGCAAACGTTTTTACATCAGATTTTTATTTTGAATTTTTGGAGATTCGCGAAAACCTAAAGAAAAATTGTTTTTAGCAATTTCCAATTTTTTCCTGATCTTTTGGATCAAAATACTTGATACTTATTCCATAATTCCGCGATCAAAATTATATTTAATATGTTCCGACTGTTTCAAACTTTTTCATTATGATTAATTGCTGATTTTTTAAATGATCGCATTAAATTGTATCTATTTTGTAGTATCATTTTTAACATTATTAAATTTTAAAATTATTTAAATCTTCATTTAAAATAGGACATACAATTTTTATTTTGCAAATTAATAAATTTATTGAAGTTATAATTTATTTTATAATTTTATTTTTAACAATTTTTAATATGATCGACTGTATTAGCTTGAATCCATTTAGCAAATGATGATAAACGAGTGAATACTCTTGGACGATCTTGTTCACATCCTGCAGCTCCAAATGATGTAGCTCCTAGTAATTTACCATTCCTGGTTGAAACAATTGGGCCACCTGAATCACCTTGACATGTACCAACAGAATTTGTACCATAAACACAAATCATTGATGGTAAAATTACACCATCCCTAAATATATCGCAGATATGATTAGGAGCAGTTCGAACTGCAGCTGCTCGAAGAATAGTAGTTGATGCTGATTTGGCTAAATAATTATAATAATTACAGTTTTTGTGTGTTATACTTATTTATTATAATTCTTACAATCACTGTGCATTCCCCATCCGGAAATTAAAACAGCTTCATTTTCATGACGTTCTCTATCATCACATTCAACTTCAATAGGTCCAACGTTTTCTAAAATTTAAATAAGACTTATGACATACTATTAATATTGAATCAATTCCAATACCTCCAAAAGTAATTGGTTCTGGTAAATTTATAACAGCCAAATCATTGATCGTTGGAGTACTAGTGTAATCGGGATGTTGTGCCCAATTTTTGCTTGTAATTTTGATAATTTGTGTATTTTGAGGTGAGATTTTTGATTTATCGTACAAACCGATAAAAACATTAGCAGTACTCATTCTATAGAAAAGTTTAATAATTTTATTTTTTGAATGTTATTATAAAAAGTGTAGTTTTAAATAGTTACCCCTCTGTGCAATGGGCAGCAGTAATAATACTATGTTTTGATATTATAGATCCGCCACACCAAAACTTATTATCAAAATGAAGTCCAACTTGATGTTTGTATAATTCCCTCTGATTTGGATTGATTTCTTTTCCACCGACGATCCGTCCTGTACCAGTTCTTCTAAGTTTTGGATTTGATGATGCTGGTAATACAATATCTCGTGGTACGGCATCAAGTATATTGTTAGAAGATACTGTAAATGCCATTACGGCAATGATTGCGAAAAGGAAAACAATTTTCATTGTGGCTGGTTAACTTATTCTACCGTAAATGTGAAAAGTTACTGATATCGAAAAGTTGGAATAGTTAAGGTATTTATAGTCCATTTTTAGCTCGACAAACAATTAGTGTAAATAGAAAATTATATGCAGTTTTTCATTTTTATAAATATATATATTTTTTTTTATATAAAACAGATTTATTTGTTTATTCTGTTCTGATATTTACTTTGTAATCTAATAAAATTTGCATTTTTTCTATATTGTTACAACTAAAAAACATGTTACTTTATTTATTTAATAATTTTATGTGAAATAAGAAATAAGGATTCCAATTAATAATATAATTTGTATCGTATAGTGATATACTATTTTTTTTCTCACTGTGTAGCCTCGATCTGCCTGGAAATAAATTGACTTTAACTTAATATCTTTATAATGTTGCGATTTTACGAATTTTATTAGTAGGTTATATGTTTAAACAGCAATTAAAATAGATCTCTAGAAACTATTTAATCTTACAACTTAAGAATTGATACTAAGAAATCTTACGGGTTGGGTAGATTAAAGGAATTATTAATAAATTCAACAGCTGTAATTCCAGTATTCAAAATAATAAATGATGCGAAAGTACAAAACTCAGATATATTTTGGTAAGACACACTAAACTTATTAACATAACATCTTACAGCCTTGTGAACAAACTGTTCGGATAACAATTACTACAAGCACTGAGGTATCTTCTCCACCTTTGAAAAATTGGGGACTTTCAATTTATATGTAATATATGAATATTTAATTATTAAGTCGTGAAATAATTGAGACTCCACACTCCAATTATTAAATTTGCTATTTATAGGGTTCGCCGTTCGCCAAAATATAGTAAGTTTTTATTTTATTAATAGAACTTTGTTACACCAAAATACAAAATTTAACTACCGAGTAGCAAACTCAAATTGGTTAATTTTCCTTTTAAAATGGTGGATTAATATTACTAACTCAAAAATACTAGTAGAATACCCGATTTTGGGGTACTGGAAACCTCTGAGTTTTTCACACGCAAAAGTACATATTAAGCTGCGGATTGACATCAGAAAAGATTAACGAGTTTTACTTTTTTGAAAACAAAATTGACTATGCAGTGATGGTGAATGGGCGGTGGGGGGACAATTATCGTGATAAGATAAATAATTGTGGAAGTCCTGTGACATACAACATGTAGTTATCACTGAAACAGAGAACAAATTTACCGCATGAATCAATCATCCTTCAAACAACGAATTTTATGTTAAGAAATTTACAATTTATTTACATCGGATTTGACTACACCTATTTATTTCGTATGGGGTTTCGTCAAAGAGCTGGTGTTCGGTTACAAGCCTCGAACTAGAGTAACTAAAGTCCAACATCGAAACTAAAATCTAAGTGATAGAGCCATATACGTTGAGCCACAGAATATTATTACAACAAAAAATCAACATGCTAAATTAGTTTTAGTGCATTTATTTCAATAAACAATTCTGTATACTTCACAAAATCTTTAATGCAATTTTTGACCATGTAAAATTTATAAATAATTTTCCAACTGTTTAAATATCACAACAAAAATTTTAAATATGAAACTTAAATAATTTAATTAAATGATTTTTTTTTTTAAAACAAACAATTTTTTTCAAATAAGCTCACTTAAATGTATTTTATACTATCAAGTAATATACATACTTCAAATTTAAAAGAAATTATAATATGTGGCATTGTAATTAGTTCAATATTTCTACAATAAAATTAGTAAGAATTATATTTAAAAAATATTTAGAATTTTGCATTCACCAGTAAATATTTTATTTACAATATCAATTTACAGAATCGATTTGAAAGACATCATTATAATTAGCCTATCACGAACGAACCAATGCAATTTGAAAATATTCATAGTTAATGCAACATTCAACATTATAAACGTATCTGTTGCCTTATTTTGCGATCAGAGGAATTTTGAATTGGGAATGCCAAAATAGTGTTTAATATAATGTTGAAATTTATGAAGTTTCTGGATGAAGAATGTTTAGTATTATAAAAATGATAATAATAATCTGCTTATGATCATCAGCTTAAGTGGGCCATGTTAAAATTTTATGTGTTCTAGACTAGAGGATATTATTGTAATTATTACCCGATTGGAATTAAATTTGACAATCAGATTAGTTTTGTGATCTAGTTGGTGCCCTTGTGGTCGGTAGTTCAGTGAATCCTTACCAAAATTCCAAATTATATAAATAAAATACATTATTGGGTCTGAAAATATAATAAATTACTTGGTATTGAATCAGTTATGAAAGGATTATGTATATAGTATAATGTAATCTAATCCCAGAGTATTTTCCACCCGTTTCAGTAATTTAAAATACGACACTATTTGAATGTTATTGTTTGGAATCAAGAGAATGTTTTTGTTATAAAATTATAATATCGCTTCCATAATTTTCATTCAAATCAGTCTAATTAAATTTTTTCTTTTTTTTCCATCTGATCAAATTAGGCAGAGTAATAAATATTTGTTTTTCATAAAAAATTAAAACATTTTTTAAGACCATATGCCATTACAAAAAATGGTAACAAAAAACAAAAAAAAAACAAAAAACACAACTTGTTGTTTGAGAATTTTATTGAGAACATGCCAACGTGTACGTGGAATTACAAATTTTTATAATTATTTTAGTGGTTATTTAGTAGTTTGATCATAAACCTCTAAGGGTTCAAATTATATTTTTGTAGAGAATGAACATTTTCGTTCTATTAAGTTTTGTATTTGTTTGCATAGCAGCTGAATATTATAAACAACAAGATGATAATCAGATTGAAACTAAAACTATTGAGCATTATACTATACCACCTATCACAAGACTTAACCATTTAGATGTAACACCAATAAATTCTCGACCATATATTGATCGAACTAGAAAAGTTAGAGCTCGAATTGCTGGCGGAATAAATGTAGTAGAAGAGAAACAACATTTATTTAGACATCAAGCACGAATTGTAGCAGAATCTAAATTTAATTCTGAAGAATTATCAGGTTGTGGCGGTTCAATATTATCAGATGAATGGGTTCTAACAGCAGCTCATTGTCTGGATTAGTTAAATATATTATATATTATATATTTTATGGATGTAATAATGATAAAGTGAAATTTTTTTATTTAAATTTTATAGTGCTGTCAGAATTAGAATATATTTCGGTATGTTAGATGATAGTGATAGAGAATATATGGTGCAAAGAAATGCTACTGAAGCATATTGGTTTCTACATCCTAATTGGAGTCGTAACACTTTCCACAATGATATTGCATTGATAAAATTAAAACCAAAATTAAAATTTTCAGGTTAGAAATTGTTAAATTTTTAGATGTCAGAACAAATTTTTCGATTTTCAGATGAAATTTATTTAATCCGGTTACCACGTCGGAGTAAAAAGTGTACTGATTTTTTTGGAACACGTGTTACAATTTCAGGATGGGGTATATCTACAGATTGTAAGTAAAAAAATTTAAATTTTTCTTTTATTATTAAACATTTTTTTTTATCTATATTTGTAAGTAATTAATAATGATGATAGTATTCTGAAATATGCTGATGTCAATGTTGTTCACGATAAAGAACAATGTGCAAAGACATGGGGTGCATTTGTAAATTTTGATACTATGCTTTGTGTTGATGCATCTCAAAAGAGAGGATCTTGTACAGGTGATTCTGGTGGACCAATGGTTTACACACAAAAAAATACTTTACAATTACTAATTGGTGTTACATCATTTGGTTCTAAGAAAGGCTGTGAAACTGAAGATCCTAGAGTTTATACATGTGTGAATGGATTCCGAGATTGGATTTACAAAGTAACTAACGACTCAAAGTTAGAGGATTAAATCAAATTAAAAAAAAATATATATATATTTTATTAGAATTAATTGAAAAAAATTATATATCTTTAAAATATAATATGCTCAGATGAAATTGAAAAGAAGGCAAATATTATTTTACATTTATCTAGAAATTTTCGAAATTCATCAATTTAAAACAGTCCATCTAAGTTCATCACAAATTATTCACATTGCTTAACATTTTCTTATATATTGTATTCACTGACATTTAGAAACGTTTGGGGTTTGGCTTATGAATAAGAAGAAGTTCAATTTTAACCATGAAAATTCATTCGCTGTCTCGGTAACATTAAAATTTTCAATAACATTTTATAATGAATTTTTGTATATTAGAATTTCTAATTTTGAAATTATTTAAATTTGAATCGTTATGATGATTATAATATTGCAAATAATAAATATTAAGCAATTTAATAAATTCCTGGTAACATTAATGATAATTAATGTAGTCATCAAAATTTTATAGTATAAATGAAAATGAAATTGAAATAGTTGATGAAATCAATTGTGGTTAGGTTGATAAAAAGTTAAATTTCAGTAATCATGAAATTTTCAGTCTATTCCAAAACAAATACTATATTTTCCAAATAAAATACATTCAAAACGTTTTTCCATTCATATCTATATAAAATTGTTAAATATTTTGATTTAAACTTTTATAATGAACTATGTTATCAAAGTTCTATAGACACGAGCAGCTACGTTTATTACTTCCGTTCTATCATAAAGAAAAAAAAAAAATGAAAAATTTAAATGAATCTGATTTTATTTTTATCTCACCAGGATGCGAACTCGAAACAGGAAAAAAAAAATAGAATTCTATAAAAATTTTTTTTGCGTATATACTATACAAAAGGCGTTTATTTGCCGGAAACATGATAAGGATAACTTCTAGATACATTAGTGTGCGTTTAAAAATAGATTTTTTTATAGCATTTTAGAAAAAAAAATGTCATTATCATTTCTATTACGTTACCTTTTTGTTATCTAATGAAGATTCTACTCTCGATTCTGGTTACTATATCTTCCCTTCTTGTATATAGTTAAAGATTTATTAATGACAATAAAATTATATGAGTTTTGTATAATATTTTTTCAGGAAAATTAAATTGGAAAAGTTTAGATTTAAGATTTTATTTTTAAAAAACAAAAATATTTGTAGATTTTTATCAATTTTAAATTCAAATATTTTTTTATATAGTTCTATTTTTTATAGTTGTTTTTGCATTGAATACATTGAAATCTATGCTATACGTATAAGAATGAAAAAAAAATTGATTTATTTATATCCTAGAGCATTTTTACAACTAAATAACATGAACGAAATGATACAAAACAGTGTCCTTAAAATATTTTGTAATAAAATTGATAAATTTCATTATTTTTGTTGTAGGTTTTCACATTTTTGTTTTTTAATTAAATTGGTTTCTGAAAGTTTTCCAATGAAATTTCTTCATTTTTATTGTGGAATTATATTTTTAGGTTAGAGGATGAAGTTAAGTAATTATTGCGAAAATCGGAAATTAAAATGCGAAAAAAAAAACGATTGGTTTGTTTGGTTACATCAATTTTAGTAAAAATTCTATTTTGTAGTTTATGGTAGAATAAATAATCTAGAAATGTCAGAAACTTTTAAAAATATTGTAGATTTATACAAATATTTATCATTCGTTTCGTTAGGAATTATAATTTATTGAGTTAATAAATTTATATTTTATCTTGTTTAGAGGTAGAAAAATAAGAAATTATTGTGAAAATTTTAAGTCAATTTTTTTTTTTGATAATTTGAAGATAATCAAAATTTTCAATATACTTTTCAAAATTTGTATTATTTTAATTTTTTTTTAGAATTGCTTCAGCTTAAACGTTAAATAAACATTACTGATTCTATTATAGTAATATAGCCTCATAGCTTCGTCAGCCATTTCGTTGTCTTTAATACCACTATGTACTGATTGACGATCAAACGATTCTTTAATATTCGAAGTTTCATTTAGGTTAATTTTTCATTTATACACTGGATTATTATGCAATTTTTTAATATTATAGAACCTTCAACGAAATTTTAGAATCATAAAAAAAATTATTTTAAGTATCATTCAAAATTTAATATTCATTTCTATTTTATACAATATTTTCTTCCATGTTTTTGCAAAATATCCTATAAAATATTTATGACGATGATAACACTTCCATATGGGATAATAATGGTTCAATTTCCTGGCTAAAAATAAAAAAAAAAATAAAATAAATATTGACAGAATTGATGATATTTAAATATAAAAATGATAAAAAATATATTAAAGTTATTTTTATATTACATTAAATATGAATGGAAAAGAACAAATAAAATAAATAAATCAACTGGACGACTACTGCGTAAGAAATACACGCATCATTCGAGTTTCGATATACGAATTTCGTAGAATTTGCTACCATGTAAGAAATTCACACCAGAAAATAGTGTATTCAATTATGATATAGATTGGTTTGTCAATCGAATTTGGGAATTTCGGTTACTTTATAACTATTTGTTTTATAATTTAGAAAAATATGATTTATAGAAAGTAATAATTATAATATTTCAATTTCTTTTTAATAATATTGTAAGCCAATTTATATTGAGGAGTTAAATATTTTTTATATATGTATATATTTATATGAAAATAAATTATATTTACATATATATTTTACTATTTAGATTACCAATAATTTCATACTAATTTTTATTCAATAAAATTAATTAAATTTTCAATAAAAATGGTTTAATTCGGTTCAATGATATTTAAAAAAGTTCTTGTAAATAACAATAATTTTTAGATTACAATCAATGCAAATTTTGTATATTAAATTAAAATAACTCTCATACAGTATGTAAAAACCGTACTCGTACACCTCACTTTTAACATTAAAATCATGCAAGATTCAAGATAAAATATATATAATATTAATATACAAAAAATTATTCAATCTCTTAGAAAATGAAAAAACTGATTCCATCCACCATTGAAATTAATTTGGCGGGTAATTATAATTTTAACTATACGCGCTGATTTTAATATAAATAAATATATATATATATATATAGATTTATTTATATATATGTATATCCAAACAAAAATATTTTAAACCTTCTCCCGCTGGAGTGCGGGAAACTGACCATATAACTAACCGCTTCAATGTCGTTATAACAACTGTCGTAAAATCCGGTCTTCATATCTATTTTATTCAACAAGCAGATGAGTGATGACTGATATGTACAGTGTACCACTCATGTATCAAATATTATCTATCAGTAAACAAGTTATTTCTCCTTACTGATATTAAAATCCGCGCGTAGTTAAAAAAAAACATGCTCAGTGTTTTAATTACAATTACCCGCCAAATCAACTTCAATGCTGGACGGAATCAGTTTATCATCTACGATACATTTATTTTATATTTCTGTCTGGTATCGAAACTTGTTATGACCCAAAATAATTAAAAAACCATTCATATTATTTTTCATTGAATTAATATAAAACAATTAAAAATTAAAATTCTAATTTGATATTTTAAAATAGTAAATAAAAAATAATATTTTAAATTAAAAATTTAATTTTGAATTTGAAATGTAAAATTTTGAATTTGACCTTAAAATGCTATATACACAAAAAATTATTCAATCTCTTAGAAAATCAATTTCAGTCTAATTTTTTTTCTCCAAAATTTTGAAAAATTTGCTTGATTTACTTAGTCAAACTCTTCAATTGGCTTGGGTACACTCCGCCGTACACTACGCGCGGGTTTTAATATCAGTAAGGAGAAATAACTTGTTTACTGATAGATAATATTTGATACATGAGTGGTACACATCAGTCTTCAGTCAGTCATCTGCTTGTTGAATAAAATAGATATAAAGACCGGATTTTACGACAGTTGTTATAAGGACATTGAAGCGGTTAGTTTATATGGTCAGTTTCCCGCACTCCAGCAGGAGATGGTTTAAAATATTTTTTTTTGGATATACATATATATATATATAAATAAATCTGTACATATATATATATATTTATTTATATTAAAATCAGCGCGTATAGTTAAAATTTAAAACAAAAACGCGCAAAATTATTTTTTTTAAATATAAGTGTTTTAATTATAATTACCCGCCAAATTAATTTCAATGGTGGATGAAATCAGTTTTTTGATTTTCTAAGAGATTGAATAATTTTTTGTATATTATATATATTTATATTATCTTGAATCTTGCATGATTTTAATGTAAAAAGTGAGGTGTACGAATACGGTTTTTACATACTGTAATTTTTTTCTTATTATTATTTCTACTTTGTAGCCTTCAATATTTATATATTTCATATAAATCAATCATAAATTCAAATTGACTGGGTTTAATTGTTGATTTCGACATAACACAATCGCGAAATAATTTTAGTTTTCTTTCGCTGTGAGCATCAGAATTCGTAAAATACGAATTTTTACTAGCATAGTTACGTATTTAATGACCATTACTTCAAAGTTATTTAAAATTTAATTGAAATTGATTACCAAATATTTGAAAGTATATACAATTTTCAAAGAATATTTAATATTTCATTTAAGTTTAAGAAACATTTAGTCTTTAAACTTAAATAAATAATTTCTCATTTATAATTTTCCTGTTGCTGATTTCAAATATAATCCTATCAGCATAATCCTTAAAAAACAAACCAGTAAAAAAATATCCTTTAAAATACAATATTTTCCTTATACATATATATATGTATTATAAATCAACTGTGAAAAACCAATTTCAACTTTTTTTTTTGCCTAATGACTTCTCATACATATATCTTTTTTTAAAGCTCATATCAATGCAAACAATTATCGTACGTAACATGGAAAATCGTTAAATATAAATTCCCCTTATACAAATAATTCCCATATATAGATGGATAACAAATAACTTATCCTGAGGGTGCATTAAAACACATACATACACACTCATAAAACAACAGTCAAATTTTAAGGATATATTTCTAGAAGTAGGTAAATATATAATTTTCGTATTGCTTATATGAGAATCTAGTTAAATGATTGAATATATTTGGAATATGAGCATAACAAAAAAAAAACGAAATTAAAGAAAATTTACAAAACTTGTTAGAAAAATTCCTAAAAATAAAAGATTTTTCATGTTACACGTCTAGCACGTGTCAACTTTTCAAATGCCTAAAGGTGAACATCACTTCAAATTGCACATATTTATATATCCTTCGTAATCTAAAGCATTCTTTAAAACTGAATTCTTCTTATATTCTTTATTTTCTCATTCCATATTAACAACAGACGGAAAACAAAAAAAAAAATATATTTCAGTAGCGAAAGATAATATTTAATATAGCTTCACTCAATGCTGCTAGAAATATATAGATTCCATTTTCAATTACTTGGAATTTTTCTAATCTAGATAAGCGGGTTCCAGTTTAAGTTTCTAATTTTAAATTAATGAATTTTTATTAATTGGATTTGAATAATTAAAATTTATTTTGTTGAAATTTAATTATAGAGTCCATTACGTATCAATGCTTCGGTTGTGACGTACTGCACGGTTGGTTGTCCCTTTCAACACTACTTTTGTGGAAAATTATTCTCTTCATAAAGGTAAGTAAAGTAGAATGGATCCATCGAGATCTCTCGTGATGCGTGTTGACCTTGTATCTTCATGCATCCTTCTTAACCTAATCTATCACGTAACAGATAACTACTTTCAGATAAGTGTGTTTCAGATAAGTGTGTTTAAATGCCTTAAGATCAACTGGTGCAAAGGAGGTGGTGATATATGGTTGGAAGTGTCAGACGAAAGTTAGAAGATGTTACATAGGCGAATTGTATGTTGCAAATGTGAATGAATGAAGACAAATACTAAAAATTATTTATTATAAATGAAGCAGTGCCATCTACATTATCTAATAATTTGACTATTTAATTTGTATGTTGTATGTAACGTTTATCCTTATTTTGATATGTTACTTAGTTTTGATATAATTTAACGTGTGTTATGAAAATTAAAAACGGATCCTAAAGTTTGTTGGTAATCTAAATACTTTTTTTTTGTAATAAATACAAATTTTTAAAGAATGGATTTGTTTATGCTCGCTGTCACTAAAATAATATATCTTTAAATATTTTTTTTATATACATTTCTACATTATAGGCAAAGATATTTCAAATCATTGAGGAGAAAACTTTATTCCTCCAATATTTGCAATTTTACAGGATGAAGAAATCGTTTACAAATTTAAGGGTTGTTGATGTAATGTTATTTTACTGCCATTTAGTAGAGTTGATCTTTTAAATTTCAAAAAATATAAGATGGAAAATCACATAAATATTGCTAGGAAAATTATGTTCACATTTATATATTGAAAATTTCTTATTCCTTGCAATGATAGAGTAAGAAAAATTTTGATATATTGTACGATTTTATGTAAATGGAATGGGAAATTATTCGTTTTCATATTATTTTTTTTTTAGAAAGGATATAGATTTATAATTAAGTTCACCACACAATTTGGTTTTTGTTAATATTATTTTTGATATTATCTTTAGTTGGTGGAAATATTATTCCAAAAAAACCAAAATTATTAATTTTCAAAAAATCCAATTCAAAGAAATATAAAATTTCAATAAATTTTCAATTTTATATTCGTTAGTATTTTCATAATATGTTTACTTAAAAAAAACTGTCAGTTTTTCTATAATACCAACACCCTATTTTTTTAGCTATAACATTTTCATAATAAAATTTCCATTTTCTTTGATTTAACGCTTCACTTTGAAATATTCTTTTTATTTGGTAAATTTTTCACAGGAAATATATTTTTCATATTTCTTTCAAATTCAGACTATATAGAATTTTTATAGTGAACCACTCACTCTATTTTTAATATTCAGTTAAAATATATGATTTTTCATATTTTCATTGTTTTTTTCTTTTAAAGTTTTTCATTTTTGTTTTTATAGTGGAGAAAGTTCAATCAAAAATAATTTTTTTTTTTACCTTTATTACTTTTTTTTTTAGTTTATAAAGTCTTAGAAAATGGTAAAGGCAGTGTGAAAAGTGTCATTTGTGCTCAGACATATAATGTTAGTGAGAAGAAGTTGTATTATAGATTCAGAAGTTAAAGTTGAAATCAATATTTTATCGTGATTATTTATTTCTGTAAGGCTTTTCTCATAGTGGAGACAAATGTTATAGAAATTGTAATTGTTTAAATGTTAAATACATTTCAGTTAAGTTCCGTACTCAATTCCACTTCTAAATGAATATTACTGTATTGTTATATTATAATTGTTATATTGTTATATAAATAATTAAGTTTTCCCAATTAAAGGTAAGTCTTTTATCTACAACGTAGGTTTATAACAACGAAGCCTTGCGCCTACACAAGTCGGATTAAGTAAAGTTGTAAATATAATTAACAATATTTCGATTAGAGCCAGATTGTATAGTTAAAGTGAAATTCGTAATTCGATCATGTTTACTCGATAATCGTAATATGACCAATCAGTTTTTATTAATTGCTCAAGCTAGCAGAAAGCTAGCTAACTAAATGCTAGAGCTAGCATAAGCATAAAGTCGTTCTTACAGATTTTAATGTTAACATTGTTTTTCGTGGAAATTCAAATTAGATATTAAGTTTTTACAATAAATTTATGTTGTAATCAATTTTTAAATTCAAACTAAAGAATAAAGTTATATTTATATAATTCTTATTTCTACCAATTAAAATCTTTTAATAAAATATAATTGATAAATGATAATTTTTTCTAGCAAACTTAATCCAATTAAATTATATTTTCTGTTAACAAAAAGATATCATTATTTCCTATATTTCAAGTGACGACTAAAACTCATCTTTACACTCTGAATTTAATTACCATAAATAAGAAAATTCAAAGAAAATATTTTAAAAATCTCTTAACAAAGAAAATCCTTAAATCAAATTGATATTCTTTACTAAATCAAAAATTATTTAATTCAATATTTATTATTCAATATTTTATATATATATTATTTTATGGTATATTTTTATTATCCGACCAGGACTCTAGACTTCTGCATTTCTGCACTTGAAATAAAAATCCTTAATAATAAAAAAAAGGAAAATATTTTATTTAAACATATTTCCACGTTTAGATATATATAAGTAAACTTTTTTTTACATTTTTATATTTATTTTCATCCTTAATAATAAAATAATCCTGTGAATTAATGAATTTCCACGAAAATTGAATTAAATTTTTTTTTTTATATTCAAGACGCATTTAATAATATGCAAAGTTTGTTTGGGAATCATAATTTCCATATTTTCTTTTTGTATTCAAAAATAGAAAAATTTCATTTCATGAACATTTCTCGAAATACGAGAGGCTTTACCCCTCATTCAAGGATGGGCAATAATAAAATATTGTCCCGCAGACTTCTTAGAACATCAAAGCAACGATTTTTCTACTTCTGTGATTTTTAAAAGAAAAGTCTATGGCAAAAAAAGAAAGAAAATAATTCAACAGAAAAAATAATTCAACTATTATTATTTCATCATCCACTACGTGGTATTATACAATAGTCTAGAAAAAATAAGAATTCGCTACTCTCATACATCGTGAATATTGTTTAACAAGTGGTATTCAACCTTTCCCGTTCTTAGGAATCCTTCTGTCTGATCTGATGGTTTTTTTCTAGGAACCCGATTTTTAGAAAAAATTCAGTACAAAGCAATTATTACCAACCGGTGAAGCTGTTGTAAACTGGATCTAATCTAAATATAGACAACTCTCATATATATAAGTCGTAACACATGATATCAGATGCCTAATTCCGGTGTAATTGGGTTAAAATTTAAAACCAAAAATTCAGAATATAAAAATTTTTGTTTTCTATGTATATGCACGAAATTCTACAAATGGATTTTGTTGGATTTATATTTATATTGAGAAAACTTTGAAAAATTATTTTAAATATTGGTTTTTATAAAATTTCCTCGCGGAACGTTTAAAACTTCTAATTGAACCCCAGTTTTCTGCGGAACACAGGTTGTACAACACTGATTTCATCAAAAGTTTTTGGTGTGCCAGGAAAATATGCTTTTAAATTTGTAATCACAATAAAAGACATAAAATTAAACACCAAATTTTCTATTGTATATATTGTCAGGAAAATATGATTATAATAAAATTTCTATCATTAAAACAATTTTCCTATATACGTTCATGTTCTATTATAATTTTCATTATGGGAAAATTTTATATAAAAAACTTTTTTAAATAAATATTAATTTATTGCTTTTAATGTACATAGGAAAAATTGATTTAAATAAATTTATGAAAATTATAATAATGCGTCATTAAATCAATCCCTCATCAACAAATAATAAATTTAAATAATAATTAAAAAAATAAAATTTATATGAGCATTCAGTTTTAATAACTTTGATGATATGACTTTATTTTTGAGATTAACCATAAAAATTGACATTTCACGGAGGGGGCAGGCAGTACAGTATAATTAATCCAAATATTTAAATTTCAATGAATCATAATTGTGAAGTATTTAACCGTGGGACGTTGGTGTGATAACTGATATATATATTTTTTTTTATTTAAGTATTTACATGAAAATTACATAATCCTTCAGTATTTTAGTATAACCATAGCTGTTAAATTTATGATATAATTAAATTTATGACATTTAAATTAATTTGTAAAAATATGTTGACATTTTGAAGTTGTTTAAATATTAGCACTTTGTAACTTTTGATATTAAGAGATCTGATGTCAGATTACACGCTCAATAAATAGGTCTTACTAGATCCAACACGAATCGTGAATGTGTGGAGGAGAAGCAAACAATGGAACATTTTTTTGTACCATTTTCCCTCGGTATACAACATAAAAGATTTAGAAAATTATGAATATGCGGGTAAACTGAAGCCGACCAAGATGGATATCATTAATTATAGAAGTGGTATTGGTCGACAAATTATTATAATGGTGCAACGTTCGACTGGAGGGTACAATTAATTGTAAATTGTGGTTATATCTTTAAATAAATTGAGGTTTAAGTTCCAAAGGGTTGCTTCTCTTCCTTGGGGTTTTTCGAACCAATGGTTTCTTTATAATATAGTTCATTTATAAAAACAAAATCACGTCTGTCGTCTATCGTTAACGCAATATCAAATTTATAACAACACGATAGCGATTGAATCGTCATTTGTAAGGAGATTTTTACTAGCAGCACTTTAAGGTGAACAATACTAAAGAAACAGGAAAAAGTTAGACTTAACGAACATTTCATCAATTGACAAATTGATCCCCTGTATAAATTAGATTTAAATAACTAAAAGTGCAACTATCGTAAGCAAAAACTCGATTTAATCTACGATTTGGAGATAAACTACGATAATATGGAGATTTTTTTTATCAGACTTTTACTAAGAATAAACTACGATTCTTTATCTTTTGGATTTGTCTCGGCGACTTTTTTGTGCGGCTAATTTTGTCGTTTTTGGACGGCAGTTTTGACTGCTAGTAATAATAATATTAAATAAATAAAATTTATTTTACGAGAGCACAAATATTTCATAATAATTAATATGTAGCAGCTAGCTAGAAGCTGCTACAAATTAATTTCATAACGTCATTACTAAATATGCAATACTTTACTAAAATTTAATATAAAAAAACTGATATTTTATTAAAAAAATGAACCTGCACTTCTAAAAATCATTTTTCGCAAATCCCATCTAATCATTTCAAAAATTTAAAAAAAAGAAATATCATATAAAATTTTCCGAAATATAATCTGGAAAAAAAATATTAAATTTCATCAGTTAAAAGTTTAAAGTTTACTGCGTGCAATAATTTACATCAAAGTAAAAATTTTTTTTTAATCAACACTGAAAGCGAACTCAATATTTTTTCTACCTTTCAGAGTTTCTATGTAAAAATAAAATGAAATGAAAAATAATGCCTGAATTCATCTATAATTTTCACGATGTGTAGTACTTTAATCTGACATTATAAACGATACTTAACACACCGTGACGTACGGTTTGGTTGATTGCAAATAAGAAAAAAGAAAAAACTACATAAAAAAGGATGCAAAAAAAATTTTTTTTTTTGCTGACATAAAAATTAAATTTTTTCTTTTCGTAGCATTTTCCATCTGATAATGATGAAAAGTTTATAAATGTGCGTACGAAATAATATCATTTTATTTGTAAAACATAATTTAAATATATAGTCAGCAGGATTATAAAAGGAAAATATTTATTATTACATACTGTACGTATATGTAATCATAATTTTCCAGATCAATCAACTTTATCACTTCAAAAAAAGAAAAATTGATTATAATGGAAATTCGAGAGTAAAATTTGATATATTGAATATTTTATCAGGTAAAGGATAGAAAGTTTCAGATAACGACAAAGTGCATCGAAATTCCTTCGAATTACTTTACAGATTATGTAATTACTCAATTTTTTTTATATAGTTATAATAGTTTTGGTAAAATTTTAATAAATATTTAATGTTTTTTATTTTTTTATTGTATTTAAAATCAATAAATAAATTTTATTAAAATCCTTGTCGAAACTTCAATTTTAATCTATTCTATAGGACATAAAAGCATCAGATGTCAAAAAAAAATATTTTGTTTTTAAATAAAAAAGTGTAAACAAAATGAAAAACAAAATAAAATGTACTGATAAATGAAAAATCGTCCTTAAAAAAATCAGAATAAAATATAGTAAATAAAAATTTATTTATCAATTTCCATTAAAAGTTTTACCTTGTGTTTATCTAAATAATTTTTCATTTCAGTACGGAAAGTAAATGGAATCCGTAGTTATTTTTAGAATCATGTCAATATAAAAAAAAATATTTATCATAGATTTTTTATAGAGAACCACCAATCATTTCTGATTATTTAAAGGTGGTTTAAGTGTTAATATGCAATATTGTCAGACCAGTGTTTCCAGCGATATTGCGTTCACAACCTCTGTATTCGTAGAACAGTTCATATTATACTGAGCTACCCCTATTTTCATGATTTTTTATTTTAGTTTTTATCACAATTTAAAACTTACAGAAATGCAAATATTTTTACATAAAAACTTCCTTTTACAAATATTTTACAGAAATTTTACAAAATTTATATATGTAATTGAAAAAAAATCGAATACGTAAATTAAATATTAACATTTTAAATTTGTTGGATTGAGTAAGAATCCCTGTAATTTAAATTGTTTGAAAATTTTCAGACTAATTTTCATCCACCCAAATAAAATATTATACTTAGTCCTATTTCTGTCATTTATTAATCAACCTATTTACGTTCATAGTAATTTCACATCCCAATTAATTTTATTTAAAAAATATATAAAAATTTCGGAATTTGTTGCCAAAAATATATCAACATAAAATTTTCCAACCAAATTTTCCACACTTATATGTGCACCAGACTTGAAAATTGAAAACATAAAACCAATTTTCATAATTATGAAAAACAAAAAAATATTTTCTTTATAAAAATTGTTCATTTACTTTGCCAAAAAATAAGTTAACAAAATTAAAAAAAAAAAAAAAATCAATTTAAGGAACAATTTTGCTTGGCTAAGGATGCCGTACCCTTTAACGACTAAAACTGAGGTCAATTAAAGTGAAATTATAAAAGTGAAAGTTAAATATTTGCCAAAAATTGTTTTTTTTTTTGGTAACTATCATAATTTTGAGATCAGTTTTGAAACAAAAAAATCATGTAAAATTTCATTAAACTTTTTTTTATCTTGTAATTTAATCTTTAAAAATAGAAATTTTTGATCCTTTAAACTTTCACCTAATTTTTATAAAGACAATAGCCAACAAATAAACAGAAAAACTATTGAATAGAAAATTATCAGAAATGTTACGTGATCAAATATTTTTATAGTGATAGAACACCGTATATAGATCTTAAAAGGATCCAAAAAAAATATAGTGGAGATTAAAAGTAATCCCTAAAGGACTATCATGTTTATTATTGTATATAATGATTTTAGTCTTTGTATAATTGAAAGTTGTCCTTGTGTGTTAAACAAAAATGACAAATACTCCAGGATAAATTAAATTAACATTGGGCAAAATGATAAGATTTTTTTTTTTGGTATTATGATTTCATTTAATGTTTAGATTTTCAGGTGACTTTAAAAAGATTTTATTAATAAATCCCAAATAGAATACCCAAAAGGATATTAAAATGATTTCAAATGAACAATAGTAAACGATGAAACCTTTTTTTTATTTCTGGTGGGAGTAAAATGATACTAATAAATTGTATTATTAGAAATATGATTTTATTAGACTTAACAATATGAGATTGAAAGGATTTTTAGTAAGTCGAGGGAATAATAATTTTTTTTTTGGTTTTTTGATATTAAATTATATGAGTGGATTTAGTCAAGGATAAAATAGTTTATATTTTTGCAAATTTAATGAAAAACCATCTAAAGAATCAAAATTTTCAAGGCCTCTCTAGTCTCTGTACTATTTAATAATATTAAATGTTTTTGGTAATAGTTAAAACTAATTTTTTTAATAGAATTAAGCCTAATTTATCACACACGCAAGAGTAAATATGTTCAGAATGTTAATATATGTAAAAATTAAAAGTTATGAAATGGGAAGGGAATATTGTAAAGAATCGTTCAAATGTTACGAATTCCGTAAGAATGTTTAAAGTTTAATTGAATATTACTTTTTATTAATTAACTTGTAAAAGAAATTTTTGAAAATTACTATCTCCGCCTGCTGGGCCGTTGAAATGTAAAACAAAAAAAGTTGAAACATATAAATATAAATGAAAAAAAAAAAACTTTCATATAATTATTTGACATTTCAAAACGGCAGAGCGGAAAAGTACAACGCAGCACTGCCAAATGGCGAGTTTAATTACATACTCTCACATATTTCTATATGTTTTAACTTATCTGCGTTCCACCGCGCAGCGAGAGTATCAAGTGGAAGTGGTTTTTGTTAGCTAATAATTTAGTTATATTTCTTTAACTTACGTGCGTGTGTCCTTGCATTTTGCGTGCGTTATAAATTAGGCTTTATTAATTTCATTCAGTTTTGTTTCCCTATATCTTGGTAGTTCCTGTAATATTTATTGAAAAGTATACGTATTTGATACGTATTTTTAGAATTAGATGAAAGTTTAATGATTAACACAATAATCGAAAATTTCTACTTAACTACTATTATTGTAGATGGCGCCAAAAACTAATTAATAACTAACAATCTGATCTAGATGGGTATATAAATCAACCAAAGTTAAATGAAAGAAGTTTCTGTAATAAAATGCTTACAAACATTTTAAGAGTTAACGATTTTTCTTAATCCACTATAAAAACCATTGACTTGTTGCAATAAAATGAATTATAGTTTAAAAACCACTTAAAAATTTGTTGGTCTATAAATTGCAATACCAATATAACTCTACCTTAAGAAAGACAGCGTTACAAGTTTATATTTACTGTTTTCCTTTGGAAAATAAATTAACTTTTTAAACTGTTTTCCCTAGCTTTTTATATAAAATTTATACATTTTTTTTATTATATATTTTCTCACTTAATTATTTTCTTAATGGTAAAAATATATTATATTTTAATTAAATAAATTATCAATAATTTGATCTATACAACAATAAACTTTTAACTTAATTAAAAATTACTTTGAAATAAATCTTCCAATTACAATTTATAATCTTTAATTTAAAATTGTTCAGGTGAAAATGTTGGGGGGTTTTTCTTTTTTAAACAACAATAAATTTAGGTATTTTAAAAAATTTACTACTTTTTGAAATAAAAAAAATTTGTTTATATGTTTTTTTTTTATATTGTATATTCATTTTCTCATTCATTTTATTTCTTAGCAACGACTTCAGACTGTCATTATAAGCTTTACGAAAGTTTTATGTTACACTTCTCCGTATAACATTTATAACAGCCAAGCAATGAAGAAACCATAAAAACTTAAATACCATGGTAAAAAGAAAATTGGAAAAAGAAAAATTTTCTTATGATGGTTTTTTTTTTAAAAAAAATATTTAACTTTTCATAGGAATGCATTAAATCATTTGCCATAAGAATCTGTAAAATAACATGTAAAGAAAGAGATTTCTGTGTACCACCAGCAGTGATGCCGGCACCGCACCAACAAAATAGAAGAAGTCAAACCAAAATATTGTGTGTTTTTTTTTTTTTTGGAACATTTAAATTTACTTCTACTTAAAGGACTTTACGTTTTTTTTTCAAGGAATTTATTCGAAAGTAAAGAAGAATATTTTCACAACTTTGGTAATAAGTTTTTTTTCTGTTTTTTTTTTTTTTTTGTATTTTGATGACAATTTTCACGCTTTAGTGTGGAAAATGAAAATTAAAAGTACGTGAAAATATATTTTGTTTCTCTTTCAAATACATAAAAATTTATTATTTTTCTTTAATTAAGAATTTTTCTTCGGGCAAAAATTTAGCATTAACAAAAAAAAAAAAAACAAGTTATGAGAATAAAAATAATGTTAAAAATTTTCAATGAAAATCTTGTGATGGAAACTTGAAAAAATGGGATTAAAAATGTGAGTCAGAAATTGTTATTAATAATTGTCACACAAACCTTTGCTTATTAGTAAATATTTCCCATTTGGAAGAAATTTTGATAGAAATCGGTAAGTTCAGTGGGTGGGTCACTAATAAAATTTTTGAATTATGTAAAATATATTCTTGATGTTCGAGGTTCGAGAGCTCTAAATAAATTTGATTATTTTGTAGAAACCACTGCTTTTAACAAACTCCATGTTATGAGCTACTCATCGGTTACCAGCTTTGGAGGGAAACATTTATTATATAACTAAAGTTTTTATGATTTTTAAATAGACAAAAAATTTTAAAAAGATATTTTATAAAAACTTTTTAATTTTATATACATATTTTTATTATAAGTTTTGATTGTAAATTTTTATTTTCATTTTGTTAGTGTTATTTAATTTTGTTATATTTTTTACTTAAACTTTTTCGATGTGATGGACAACAATGTTTTTGGGTACTAGAAAATGTCATTTAAGTTTAATCTGAAAGATAATATTAATTTTTTTTATTTAATACATATTTCCTTCAGTTATTTCACCACTATTTCCGTGGACTGTGGAAGTTCTAAGAGGGATTACAAAAAATCCGTGAGCTGTTGATTACAATCAAATGTCGTTAAACAAAATTACTTTTTATATATAAAGCAGGATTTAAAAAATGAGCCAGTTTTATAGACTAGGAATTGAAAGAAAACCAAAGTCATAGCTGCAGATTAATTGAAGAAATGGTGCATGTATTAAGATGCCAAGAACGATACGTCAATATTACTGCAAAGTAAACATTTAATAGATTTGAAAATTTGATAGTGACAGTCATAGAATTTTGTGATCTGTATACAGGGAAATTCTATAGTTATCTTAAAATATAATTATCTCTACAACAGATCCTGTTGTAGAGATAATTATATTTTAAGATAACTATAGAATTTAGCTTCTTTTAGCGTTCAGAAATGAATTAATTTTTAATTAAATTTTTAAAATTGACTAGAGCAATAAAATTTAAATAAACTATAGTCCATAATTTTTTTTTTACATTGTATTTACATTAAAGTTAAATCCTTCATTATAATAATTAAATTTCAATATTTGAATTTTCAAATGTAATTTTCCAATAATTTGACTTAAATTGAACTAACCCAAAAATATCATGTCTTCTTAAGTTAAATGATTTATCATAATTTCTTATTATATATTTTCTAATAGCTCTGAATTTCCATGAAAATCCATTATAAAAATTGAAATAATTACCAACCACCAGACAAAAACTTTCAAATTCAAACTTTAATAAAAATATTTTTTGATATTATTGACTTAAACCACGTGTGCCACATAAATAATTTTCATCATAACAAAATTAAATATTCTATACCCCACGAAAATATCATAATTATAATTCGAATTTTGATTTATTTAAAGAATAATAATAAAAAAATGGGGTAAATTCGGTAATACTAAAACGCATGCTTCATTTTTTCGATTTAACTCAAAATTATTATGAAAAATTAATATTATACTCAAAACATTGTAAATTTTGAGTTGCTTATTGTAAAATATTTTCTTAATTTCATTTAAAAAGGATATTTTATTTAAAAATTTGTCTAAAGGATATTTATCTTGTGATATTATTATTTCTTATGGACCTTTTTTTTTGAATTTTTAGACTTTAGACTGTTTTTTTGTTTTGTTTCCTTAACTCTTTTATTTACCAAATTCTAGTATTTTATGTGACATCAAAGTTAAACTCTTTTAGATGTTTTTGTTGTTGTGGTTGTTAGAAACCGAAAAGCCTTTAGCCAATATATTAAAGTGTAACTTTTGTAACCTTTTTATAGATTACATTGTGAGATAAATATTTTGAATGAATGAAAATTAACTAAAAGGTTTTTTCTCTTTTACACAAAAAAAAAAAAATTATTTTAAATAGATAGTCGGAATTCTGCCCTGAAAGATAATTACAAATATTATGTTTACCTGATAAAATAATTTCGTTTTTTGTTATTGTGTAAATGTAAATAGCTATAAGGATTAAGGATACCAAAAATTTAATATTTTTTTGTCAACATCCTTTTAACGCTAGATACGTTCAATATAATAAATAATTTAAATAAAAAAGATTATAATTTAAAATAAAAATAAGTAAATAAATTATAAAAGTAGAAAAAATATAATATTAATTTAGTAAAACATTTTATACATTGAATGGCTAATAAGTTTAATGGTATTATAGTATCATACTTAATTGAATTAGGAATAGAAGTAGGTAAGAAATTACTTTTAAATATGCTAGATTCTAGATTTTTTATAGATCTTCTTAGCAATTTTGGAGTTACTATTTACGTTTAAGTACCTGGTTTTTACTTTCGATGGTTCCAGGAGATAAAAGTTGAGATCTACTTTGAATAATGATTTAAATATCACAAAGTATACACCGTATCATTTCGTTGTCTTCATTGTATATTCTGCAGCTGAATATGTGTAAATTTTATCTCGCTACTGATTAAAATCTTCTTTGAAATTGAGCTACCATCGTAATCAAATATAGGACTCGTCAAAGAAGTTTCGTTACATATTATTGTAATTTCGATATATGTATTAATTTTATAAGTTTAAAACTATTTTAAATTTTAAATAAAATTCAAATAAATTTTTAAAATATTTTAAATTATTTATAAAATTTATATAAATCTTTAAAATATTTTAAATTATATATAACAAAATCATAAATTTTTTTAAAATATTTTTAATTACATAAAATGCTTATAACTTTATAAAATAGTTTTTAAATTTTTAAGATATTTTATATTTTATGATTTTTATATACATATAATTTAAATTATTTTAAAAATTTATATGAATATAATTTACATTTACAAGGGCCATAAAGCCATTGTGGAATTATGTTATATCACCGAGTTAATTATTTATATCGTCATCAATGTCTCTGCCTGGAGTTGAAGTCAGGAACTAATACATTACAGCGTAGCCACCCAACGTACTAATTTAGTGTATGCAATTTTTGTGGTACTTAAAAAAATAAATTAGTTTTTAAAATAAATATTAAAAATAAAAATTGTTTTAATTTTTCGAATTTTATATATTAATTTGATACTTTGATAAACTTCACAACTTCACATCGAAATAAAGAACTTATTATGATCATCATGTGTAACAAAACAAAGATCCTAAAAATTTTATCATTACACTATTTCTGATAAACCAATTTTAGCAAATTAAGCCTTTTTCTGGGATTGAAAAAAAATTTGAATAAAATTCTTAATTTCTTATTATATCAATAAAAAATTTATTCAATTTTCTGCTTTATCAATCACATATCCCCCAGAAACCCTAAATAAAATACTAATAAAAGGACAAAAAAAAAAAAAAAAATCAATTTTAGTCAATATGGTTCTTAAGTCCTTAAATACATAATCGAATACTTCCGTCAGTTAACCCTCCTTACACATAAACAAACTAAACCAAAACAAGAAAAATCCATTGAACTTTTTTTTTTCTTTTTTTCATTGAAATTCCCAAAATAATAATAAAAATATATAAAAATTAAATAAATTGAATTTCTAGTCACGTAATTTCTATGAAAGTGAGATAAGTTGATATAAAATACTTAAATATCAAATAACCTTGAATAAATTTCATATATAATTCCATTATTAAAATGATGATATCTATGCATACAATACGGATACAAATTTCTATTTTTAGAGAGCTATAAAAGACGAAAAAAACAAAATTTGGCAAACAGCCATAAAAAAGGAAGAAGAACGACGACCGACCGATTTGTAAACAAATCTATAATTGAATTTCAACCATTCACAATCTTTTTTAAATTTAATTATAATAATTTTCATTTCTAAGATACCAGAGACGTGGAGGATTGTGTCAGGATAAAAATATGTCTAACAATTTTTCAATTCTTATACAGAAAAAAATGAACAACAAAAACCAGGAATAAACTTTGTTAAATCTTTGGTAATATACTATTAAAGAGATAGGACATAAAAAAAAAGAAAAACAACACAAAACAAAAACCGATGAAAAATCTTGAAAGTTTTCCGGCCATTATGAAAAAATTATAAGATGATCTCATGGAAAATAATTGAAAAAACAAAAAAAGACAAATTCAAAAAGCATGAAAAAAAATACTGTCTACCACCAAATCGACCAACTCCATTACCTCAATGAAATTTCTCTGACAGTTTTTTTAGATGTCTGGATTTTGGGACTGAGATGTTTGGCCGGTAAGTGGGAATGAAGTATAAAACTATACAATATAAAAAATTGTATTTATCACATTTTGTATAACCAGAAGTTTTGTGATTAAAAATGAACTTGAGAAAGTTTATTTCGCCTCGAAGTTTTTGGTCTTACAAAAAACAACAGATTTTTTTTTGTAATGGATATTTGAAAGGCTCTTTTTTTAGAAAAGTTTAAAGAAAATTTAGATTTAGTTAGATTTGAAGTTGTAACTTAAATTTTGATAATACAGAGTCGGACGAAAAAAAAAAATGTACTATTAATAGCTGGTTCTGCTTATTATTCTGATAGAGATACGTTAATAAAATTAAATAATTTTTGGAAATAGTAATTACAATTTGATTACATCGCAGGTACACATATTACTATTCAACAATGAGCTATGAATCATCCAATCATAGAGCACTCTAGGTTTATACTTAAAATAAGAAAATGAAAAGTAGTAATACAGAATTTCGAAATCAGAATCGTCAGAAAAAATATGACTGAGATTGAAATCGTCAAGCCATAAAATCAGCATTATCTTAATCTAACTGAGTTCAGTAGTTACAAATCTGATACCTGAGTTTTGATGTTTCTTATTTACCTTCTTATTAAGTGGAAGTCAAATTTTAAATTATCAAATATTTAAATTATCAATTTGAAATTATCAATTTAATCAATAGTGTACTATTAGTTTGAAGTTTCATAGTAAACTACATGGAAATTTGGTTGAATGAATTGCAGGCTGTCAACCGTGGTATATGTACTTAACTGGAAGGATACTAAGTGTACAATGGGTCAATTTGTTTTTCAATCCAATATGTTAACCTAATATTAAATATATTTTTAAAATTCAATATTTAAAAACAGGGTACGAAGGTTGAAAACTTTGAAGTCATACGAAGTTTTATATATTCGATGTTGTTCTGACTAGTAAATCTACTGTAGTGCATAAAAACAATTAGTTTCTTATAGATTGAAATATACAAAATATTTCAATTTTTATTAGATGAAAATAGCTACCAATTCACTGGATAGAAGCAATATTTTATTAATCAGCATTAAGCAGCCTGTGAAATATAATATTTTTTATACTAATTTAAGTCCGACTTCTAATTCTAACTTTTTTTTTAAATATTCATATTTAATGTTTTACTATAAAATATAGCAATTGACAATGAAATTCATTTTTCCATTTTCTAATTTTTTGTTATCAGTATTGTATATAAAAAAAAATGTCATCAAATTGCAGCTGTTTGTCTTTTAATATCTTAAATCTTGTAGTGCTGATCTTTTTCACTCTCTTCATTTGTTATGCTTAAAATGTTTAACATAACTGGGAGCTATTTGTTTAATCAGATGCAAATGCAACGTGATGAATAAATTTGTAATTTTATGCAACAAAATAAAAACATGATAATAAAAACTTTTGAAAAAATTACTATATTTTAGGAAAATATTTTTATTTTACAACAAAACAACAAAAAAAAAAACTCCAACGATTATAACAAAGTGGAAAGTGTTTACAAATTGTCAAGAAATATGGTGAAAGTTTTTCCCATTAAAGAAAATTTCTTGTTGTGCAATGTTTTTATTTTTTTTATTTTGTTAGTTTTCAACAAATTCCAATATTGTCCTTTTTTTTTTTGAAAAAAAAAATAAAAAAAAAATAAAAAATAAAAAGGACATTATTTTTAAACACAAAAGGAAAATTTAATAGTATGAATTTTTGTAGATGGTTTTTTTTTGTTGCTTTTGAAATAGAATAAATTTTAAGGATAATATATTTTATTGAAAGCCAACAAAACAACAGCTACAAACAGTAAAAGGATAAGACCCCCACAAAGTTTTATTAGTGGAACGCATAATCCAAATATTCATTTATATATACATATACATAATATTCAAAGCTTTGGATAAATAATGCTAATCAAACGGTTCATAAGATCAACATACAAAATTAAGTTTATATGTAATATGATATTTTTTTTTTTTTTGGATGCTATATACAGTTAACATACATAACAGAAAATTTGTCTATAGATAGAAATATAAAATATAATATTCGTTATTACAAAATCTTTCTTTGTATATGCATAAAAGGCACCCCTTTTGATATTCGGTTGAATGTTATTAGGTTGTATGCCACAAGGATTTGAATAACAAAAGAATTTTCATTCATTTTAATATTATTTAAAATATTATTTATAAAAAAAAAAAGATACAGGGTGGTATTTTTTGTATAATGAAAATAATAATTAAGAGAAACAAATTATTTTTAGACAAATTATTTTTCTAAAAAAAAATTATAAAATCTTACGAAAATAAAGTTTTATAATTTTGTGACGAACAAGTTTTAAAGCTAGTATTTGTGAAGAGTGAAGCATCAAACACTACTGGCTAGTTACTATCAAGTTTCTAATAGCCCTTTCACATCCATATATCAATCGGTTTCGCAATTATTCATTCTATCTATATTGAATGTCAAAAAAATCATGTAGTGTGAAAGTAAAAATTGACAGTTGTCGATTTTTCATACAACATTTTGTCACATCGAATAAAAACTTGTACTGCTTGATATACTCGTATGTGAAGGGACTTTAAAACTAATTTTTCACTCAAATTATCCATGAGATTTATGGTTCCCATCATGAGAAGTTTACCTAATTACTATTAAAAAAATGCTTCTTATAGTGGTAGCTGTTTAAGAGACTGGTTCATACCTTTCACAGGGATATCATAGAATTTGGGAAGGGTAGTTAATATCAATGATGTACTATGTAATTGTTATATAAGAAAGAAGAAGTTGATTAACTACAGATTAAAAGTAATATCAAAAACTTTGTTTTAAGATTTTGGTCAAAGAAGTTTAATTTGTGGTGGAATTTGGTACTTTGAAATATCTGTCATTTTTAATTGATTATACCAGCAATATTATCATAATTATCAAATTGTAAATTTTTGGAAATAAATTTTTATTTGAAATTTTTCAGGAGCCTTAAGAACGTTAAATTTAGGCGGTTACGGTCGCGTGCGTGGTAGCCTGTAAAACTAAACGACTGTCATTAGTATTGCCAAAGAGAATAGTCATAAAGTTTTATAAAACCTATTACAATTTATGTAATTTGTCGTTTTTAATAAATTATTCTTACATTTTATTAAAATAATTTTATAAAAATTAATAATTTTGCTAAAACTAAATTTAAAAGACGTGATTACGAAAAAAAAACTAGCTTTAAATTAGTTATATTACTTGTTATATGGAAAACAAATTGTTTATGTTAACTATAAAAAATAAAATATTGAAAATTATTACATTAAAATATTGAATTTAATTAATTATTGTTATAAATTATGAAATATTTCTTTGAAAAATAATTAATTCAAAAATCACAATAACATTTTCGACAATCAAAATGGTTAAAATCGTTTTTGTTTTGCTACTACGACGAAATGTAAAAAAAACTACCGCCACTTTTTAAAGGCTAGATTAGATTAGATTTGGATGTTCTGTTGGACGACCAGCCGCCCAAGTCACTGTAGCCTAATAGCTTATTGTGACACCCCTTTTAGTTTATATCAAATCGGTCAGTACTGTACTGCATATAAAGTTGTACAGCTGATTGAGTAATAATGTTTGTGTTTCTGAGGGAGGCTATCACGCCATGTCTTTTAAAACTTCTTATGTTTGGAATTATATATTTTAATATTGTTATTTAGCTTCATTTCTCATTTATTAGTCAAAGTATAATAACTCGTTGAACATTTATTAATGCAAAAAAATCACTCTGTATGACTAATTTTAATAAGCAGCTGTAGCATAGCTTTAATGACAACAATAGAGGTATGTAAAATTTCAGTGTTTTTTTTATTTTAAACATACATATATAGATAATGTTGTGACAAAAAGACATTTTACCTATATACTAACTAAATATTATATAAATAGAGAGAATATATCACGCTGAGTTTTATAAATATTTTTTTTTTCATCTAATATTAAATATACTGTAACCATCGTTATTACCACCTCCAATATATTTTATCATCATACCCTTACACTTTATTCATTCCGATATTTCTATACGTATTATAAAGCCGTGTTTTAAGGGTAGAAAATGTTGTAATTTTACTCTTTATTAAGCACAAAATAGAAATTTACGTGGTTTTACACATTTTTACTTAAAATCTTTAGATTTTAGATTTCATACATTTGATATTTTCATACTCATTTACCATGAATATATTAAATACTATATCAATACAAAATGTCAAATTTTGGAATACGTATACCAAAAAAAAGGATATAATTTTTTTTTACAAATAAATGAGATTTAAAGCTTTAAAGATTGTATGAAATATTTCAAAAAACATTTTTGTAAATTTATTCAATGTTAAAAGTTAATAAAGAAAGGACGACTTTATTATTTAAAACTAAAAACTTAGATGAATAAAATGAAAATTACATCTAGGTAACAATAGAAGGATTTTTGTTATTATTGTTATTATTCAAAGAAAATGGAAATATTTTTTATTATTTTATAGAAATGGAAATTTTCTAATATAAAAATATAAAAAAATATGATTTCTTTTAATAAAAACTGCTTAGTCATAATGTTTCCCCTTTTACCAATTCGCTCTTTCCACGATATAAAAAAAAGAAAATGTTTTACTCCTTCCAAAGAAGATTTCCTTCTTTTATTTATACACAAAACGTACATTGATAAAAAAAATATTTTTTGCCTTTTGTTATTGAAAAATTTTCATGTTTTTTTTTTTTTTTTGTATTTCTTCATATCTTTATCCTGCAGGAGCTGTTTCTTGTCAGTCAGTAAAAATGACATCAGACCTGGTAATAAAAAAGGATAAATTTCTTATTTCTATCTTCTTGTTTATCATTTGCTAATGTGCAAAAATGATTGATAGCATGTCCTTTTCATACAATACACAAATACATATTTAATCATTTACACTGACAGGATTTTACTTAAATTTTGTTTTTTTGTTGTTGTTGTTAGTTATAATACGTAAGATTTTTAGCTGTTTTTTTTTTAATTCCAATGGGAGGATTTTTTTGGGAGTTGTGAAAGCATGTCAAAATTGAAAATATCTTCAAAAAAAAGTTTTGACGTCATTAATAATAAGAAGCTTTATGCACAATTACAACATTTTGTTGTTGATTGTATGTCATAATTTTGTCTGTGTTGATATTTTTATGACAAATTTTATGCTGAATATAATTTTTTAATGTTGGATAAAGTTTGACATTATATTTAATTGTAAAAATATAAATTGCAGATCTAGGGTTAAATTTGTTTTTTGTGCTCGTAGATAATAATAAAATTGGTAGAATTAAAAAAAAATTTTTTTTTTAGATATTACTTTTTTTTAAGGTTTAATGTGCATAAATATGTAAAAATGTATGAAAATTAATCATGTTGGGATTCATATTAATATGACGTTATTATAAAAGAAATTATTAATAGAAGAGAATTTTTGGTGGTATATAAATTTAAATTTTTAGTTTAACTTTTGAATGGAAAGATCAGTTTGAAAAAATGAAATTGCTGAAAAACATTTTAATTTGTGTTTCCGAATTTGGAAATTCCTAAATTGTGCCTTTTAAATTTTATGTCAGTAAATTTAGTTGGTCTATATTAATATAAATTTGAAATTCTGATACAATTTGGCTAAACATTTTTTACAAATTTCGATTTTATTTAACTTTGAGGTTTGGGTTATCCTTAGTTAAGGAGATTTTTATTTTTTAATTCACTTTAACCGGCTAAGGTTATTTCTTTCATTATAGCTGTCGGATGGGTTGACGTGCTGTAAACTAAAGCAGCCGTCGACAGGGTATTACAACGCGCCAATAGGCTCAAGTACGCGAAGGACATTGACTCAGCCATTGAAAACCAACCAACCAAACAACATAATATTTTGAAAATTTATTAAATTATAAATTATTTTCAAATAACTCAAAATTTTTTACTATCCTGTCTGGATAATTCATTTTATTTAATGAGAAAAATTCTTGAAATTTTCAATCCCAAAAAAATGATAACCCAAACAAATTTCATTAAATATTTCTATTTTTCTATTTTATTTACTTAAAAAAAAATTAATAAATATTTCTAAATATGAAGAATATTTTCAATATTATTAAAGATTTTTGATCCTTCCAAAAAAAGTAAAAAAAAAAAAAAATCTTTTATATTATTTGCAAGAAAAGCAAATTTTTTTCAACGCATTGCGACAAAAAATAAATATTTGTGATTTGATGCTTCCAAGTTGACAACATATTTTTAATATCTTAAAATTAAATTTATGTTTTATACATAAAAAAAAAAAAACAAAATCAAATCGTATTCAACAATTTTTCATTAGCTAAATTTCGGTCGGACTTATAAATAAAATTCAACAGACTAAATTGAAATTCTATTGAAGAGTTTAATTATTTTATTATGTACCACTTTTTAATAAATTGCCTCTTGTTATTTTCCTTAAACAAAAAAGATAAATTTAAAAGAAATATCTTATAAGGATTCCTGAAAAGGATAATTAAAATAATAATAATAATAAAAAAAAACAGTAACAAACAATAGAAAATATTTCTGAAGTAGTTTCGCCAATTTTAATTATATCCATTTCCAGGCCAGATACTTTTCTTGTTTGTTTGCTTGGACCATTGTTTTCTTATGAAATAAAAGGATTCCATTTAAAATAATTCTATATCCTTTTTTTTAACCAATACTCTGTCCCATTTTAATTCTTTGTGTGAATATAGTTTTAGCAGGAGTAAAAATTGTATAACCAGAATTGATTTGGGGGTTTCTTTTATTGTTTATTCAGGGCGTAGCATAAGAATTTTTACATTGTATCTAGAAAATAAAAGGATATCCAAGGATTTTACAATGAAATAAAAAATATATGGAAACATAAATTTATTTGTATTGGAAAGAAAGAAATAATTATTAAAAAAATGCTTTTGTTTTATGAATTATTTTGTGCATTGCAGTTTTCAAAAATATATTTTTGAGATGTATTTAATGTTGTTGTAATAAAACCATGGAATTGAAAATTTATTAAAATTTTTGAAATTCTAATATGAATTTCTATTAAAACATTAAATTAATTTAATTTTTTTTGATCTAAATCAAATTCAAATTTCGTTATCGATTAGAATTAAAAATCATTTTCAATTTTGATCAAACTCAGTGATCTTCAAACTTCACAACCTTTGGAACCCATCACGCCGATAATATTTTGTAAGGAACTATATTTTTGGAAACCCTTGTTGATGAAACTCTTGTTCCTCGTGAAATTGGTGGCTCTTATTTTGTACGATATAGAAGTCATTTATTCCGTTCGTACATAAGTTTATTGTAAAAATTTAAATTGTCATGTAATATGTCAGTAAATATTCGTCTTTTCATTATTTCTTTCAGATGTTGAGGCAGATTTCTTCATATTTTGTTAAGTTATGTAAAATATTCATTTGTTATTGAGTTATAATCGACCTTTTTATGTAACTTTTGTTTATTTAACTACCAATATGCTTTTTGAAAATTATGAAACGTTTTCCTAATTTGACAACGTAATATTCAGTCTTTTCACTGTAACGTATAAAAAAATAATTGATGTACCCAGTTTTGTATATTTTGTGAATCTTTTTCATTATCATTACATTTTATACTTTTTTAACAGTTTCATTTGAGTTCACCTTTGTTGATTATAACATTGAAATTTATATTTATTAAATTTTCTTACGAAAAAACAGGTTGAACAACACTGATCTGGTACAATTTTTTGAAATTTCAATTTTCTTATCATATTTATGCCTTCATTTACTAATTCCAATATAATTTAAAATAACAATCATAAATATTTTTTTATTTTGAAATATTTTAACATTTTAACAATCATACTTGTTCAAACTATATCAATTTGTATACCAATTCTAACAAGCAAAAATTGATTTATAATTTTCATGTACGATTGGAGAAGAAAAAACTGAAATTTTACACCGAAATTGCCATCAATTTTAGTACATCTTTACTATTTAGTACTTAGTATTAGAATTAGTACTTATAATTAATATGTTCGAGGAAAGTTTTAATAGCGCTGGCTGAAGTTTTATGTACGGTTTCCTTACATGTTATATATCAATTATTTATGAGAGCATTTATTTTATTAAATATAACAAACTCCTACTAACAAACTTCTGATTATACGATGACTAAAAATGAAATTTAATCAAAATTTTGTATATAATTAATTTCATGTTCATCAACAAAATTATTATGTTCTTCTAAGCAAAAAAAAAAAAAAAAAACATATAATTAATTAGCATTTCCCATGTGAAAATTTTTCTAAACATTGAAATTTCAAATATTATCATATGATATCTAATCCGAAATGACAGAAACAATCAACTAACCAGGCTACTCTACTTCATTTTGATTAATTTATGGTAAATTTCCTAGAAATTCATTTTATGGTATAATAAAATTGGTTCAAGTTTAGAACATTTTTATTGGATAGGAAAATTTTGACAGGAACATTTTCAAAAATAATTAATTTTTTTGTTATAATATGCCAGTTTAGTGAATATCAAGTATTAATCATGTCGTCAGGTTTTATTATGTTTGGGTATATTTCTTTGATCCTGGAAAAGATTACAGAGAAATTAAGTTAGTAAAATTTAAATTAAGTATAAGATGAATATATAACTAAATAATATTAATGGTACTCTACACTAATAAGTTAATTTATATTAAAACTTTAAAAATTTTAGCATATTTTTGTTGTATTTTTATGTGGATTGATTTGTACTCTAGTTTTAGTATGTCCGTCTGTCTGTTATTGCTTATTTTCCGGAAATATAAATACTAGAAACTTCAGAAGTTAAAAACCTTCAGTTAGACGCTAAAAGTAGCTTATTCTGCGCTTATTGATGGGCTAGAAATTTCAGAAGCTAAATGTATCCAGTTGATAACTAAAAGTCGCCAGTTAAAAGGTAAAACTCTTCTAGTTTAATTGATATATCAGGGAGGTTGTCAAGTTGGAATGTAAATATATGAAAAAATTACGAAATTTTCCATATTTTTATATTTAATATTTTATAATAATGTCATTATTAGCTGCAATTTTAAAATAGTAACTATTATTAAATAGGATTAAATGAATTTTAAAATATCAATAATTTATTTAAATTAGAAATTGTTTAATTGAATTTAACAAATATAAAACAAACCAAAAATTGCTAAATAAACCAAAAAAATTAATTTTTATCTATATATTTTTAATTATTTAACTAACATGAACATTATTAATATACAATTTAATTTCATTTGAAAAGTTAATGAATTTAACTAAATAAAAAAACCACGTTTATTTGCATAATATTATCTCTAAAATAAACTTTTTATCGGTAATCATAATTCCATAGTTTTATCCAATTTAGAAAACTTTTTCAAAAATTTGCCTATATATTTATGAGCAAAACAATAAAGATAATATTTAATATCCTGCCGGGCCATGGATTTTCACTTTAAACGTTTTCATATAAGCTAAAGTTCAAACCACTATTAAACTTAATTAAAACAAAACTAAATGGAAATTTGGAAATATAATTTTTTTTTCTTTCAATTATTCATTTTATTAAGCCTCGGGATTATCGTTAGTATAAGGATTTGAATTTTTAGTTTTAATAACCGAGTGGTTTTTAAAAGGAAACTAAATAAATAAAAAAAAATCTTTAACAATCAAGAATTTTTAGCTTTTCCTATACACTTTTTAAAATAATATTTGATTTATCCTTCATTGGATTTTATTGATATTTTGTTCAAATATTTTACTATACTAAAAAAGTATGAATATTTGATAAATCTGTGGTTCATATCTGTAGGTTTATATTTTGAATATATGAGCTGTTTTAGATAAAATGAAATACCGAAAAGACTTTTTTTGAAAATTACTTCTTAATTAAACACTGAATTTATCATGCCATACCAACAAAAAAAAAAGCAATTTCAAAAATATACTGAATTTTCCGAATTTTCCATGCGAAATCAAATTGAAATAAATGAAAAAACTAATAAATTCAATGGTTTTAGGTTATTTGGAATAGATTTTTTTCTGTATTTATTGTAATTCTTTATTGTTTTTCAAGTTTGATTAAAATTTAGATTGCAATTAAGTTTTTTTAAAATTTTTTTGATATTTTTTTATTTGTAGAGTTCTTTAAAAATTAAATAAACATAAAAAAAAATTGCAAACCTAGCAGATAATTTTTTAGTTATATCCAACACTGATTTGTTAAGCATTAACAGAAAAAACAACCATCGCTTTATTAAAAATGTATGATCTTTTAAGATACTAAAATATATTTGACATAATTGTGACATTCTGATAAAAACAGTAGTTACTAAACTTCTGGAGAACTCTGCCAATTAGATTACAAAATCAAGGTGTATGTGAAATGTCATTGAAATAAGGTAATAATTAATGTAAGGAATATATGAAATATAAATCGAAATTTTTAACATATAGAAACTCACTGAAGCTAAGGACCCCAAGTTTGGCAGAAGTAGAAATCAACTGATGTTAAATTTTTGCGATGAGTAATGGAAATTGATCTAAAAGTAAAACAAATAATAATTTAAAATAAATTAATTCAACATCAAATCCAAGCAATTGGGCCAAAGTTAAAAGGCTAAATTTGACACTTATGGTAATTTACAAAAAAATAGCATCGCTGTTGACGGTTTACATTCATAAAAAAATGTTGTTATTCTATTGAGTTTTATATTTAGCAAATTAATCATCCATTTTTTACATAAAAATTCGGAAAATTCTAATATACTATTTAAATAAATATAGTGAAAGTTAAGTTAACATATTGAAAGTTGTTGAAGGTTTTATTAGTTAAAGGATTACCATACTTTCATTATAATACAGATGAATCCGTGCACCTTTATTATATTTTTAACTATCACGTCTGTAATGTAAAATTTTACGTTGAATGTTTTTGGCCAAGTATAATTTTAAAATTGATTTCAGAGACACTGTTCCTCAATTCTATATTTTCAATTTGCAATAATATATCATTTTTCGGTACTATATAAAATATTTTTGTCACTTAATTCAAACGAACACAAATTTCAAATTTATAATATGATTTTTCATTTTTTATATAAAAAATAAAATTTCAAGAATTTTGAAATCTTTTCAATTTTCATTTTAGTGCACATCTGAATGCAATTTCTATCCATCATAAACTTCATAATTTTCTCTTATTATGATGAAAAATTTATATATAAATTCTTCATGAAAATATATTATCTATGATTTTTCATCCATTTTTTTTATATTATTATTGCTTTCTATATTTACAAATATTTTCTCTTCTATATCGTCAAAATATTATAGTAAAGTACAAAAATAAAATACTAAATATAGAATAAAAAAAAAAAAATAAATGAAATATTTTGGTAAATATCCTGCTAACAACATACATATATAAAAATGGAATGTAATAATGTTGACATGGGAATTTATTGCCCACTTGTATAACAATTTATATTGGCAGAAAATTTTCGCATAGTTACAAAAATACCATATAAAATATAAAGCATATAAATAATTTCACTATTTTCATTATTACATAAATATAAAATAAATATTTTTTTAAATGGTATGAGTTTGTTATATTATATCAAAAATTATAAATATTTAGATAGTTCAATCGTATGGCGAACTGCAAAATCTAATTCAAGTAGATGATTTACTATAGAGATAAAAATGGTGAGTTACACAATATAAAATAAATTCTCTAAATTGTGTATCATTTTAGGCAAACAACTTAAATGTCCGATTTCACAGTAAGAGCTTAAGCACAAGCTTGAATAAACTTGTGTGGCTTAAGCCTGCAACTTAAGCTTAGTTGGTTTCTCAATCAAAATATAACACAAATTTAGCTAAACCAAAATATTGTGAATTATTGTGAATCATAATTGAAAATAATGTTATTGTGAATGAAAATGAATCAGGTGATTATAAAAATTAATATGACATTTCAATTTGAGAATTAGTGTGTTTATATGGAAGAAATGAAGGGTAGCAGTATAAATGAAGGGTAGCAGTATAAATGAAGGGTAGCAGTAATTTTCGGTTTTTTCTAACAACTTTTAAATGTAGATATGTATATGAATTTATTATCTATTTGTATGTGGAAACTAGGGTCAAAAGTGAAGTTAAAGCTTAAACAATCTGCGGCTTAACTTAAACCTTACTTTAAAGAAGGCTTATCTTTAGACGTGCACTAAGAAACCATAAAATAAATTAAACCGAAGTTTAAAATCAGGGAAAGGCTTATCAAATTAAATTGAAGTGATCATTTTCTTTTCTTCAACTAAATCCTCAACTTTCTGCTCTTATTATTTCTTCTCGAAAAATTTTTGTAGTTCGCCATACGATTAAACTATCTATATGTAGATAATTTTTGATTATATACTTTTGAATATCAATTCTTCTACATATATATTTAATAATGGTATAGCTATTATCGTTCTCTTGTTCATTGAATAGACAACAAACAAAACAAATAAAAAATATTACATGTCAACTTAGGAAATTTTCTTATGTTTTTTTTTTTTTTTGAAAATCATCTTTTGAATTAGGAAAAACTTCAGATTTTTTTTTTGTTTTTTTTTTTTTTGTGGAAAATGGTAAGAAAATCAAGTATTTGTGAAAGTTCAAGTAAATGAAGAAAGTAAAATTTTCATGTCTGGGGTTGAAAAAGTTGTTTTGAAAGAAATTACTTAAATTACTTTTGTATTTTTGTTGTTCTTTGAGAATTTTTAATATTAAAAGTGAATTTATTTTGTTGATTTTGTTATATTATGTTTTTGATTACTAATTTCAATTTAATATAAGTTTAGAATATGAAAATTGTTTGTTATTAAATACTTTGTAATAAACAATATTCATAAAAGATTTTATTTTATTCCATATACAAAATATTTATACACATTATTAATTCCAAATTCCAATAAGTAGAAATGCGACAATTTGTTAGAAACCTCATAGCAGATAAATTGTGGAACTAATTTGTGAAAAAATAGTATAAAAATGTTTGACACAGTAGCCGCAATTATTTGAATAGTTCAAATAAACAAAGTTGTTTAATTTTTTTGAATGTTATCGGATACTAACATTCAAAAAAATTAAATAGGTCTTGTAATTATTTGCTTAATGAGAAGACGTTATACGAGTAATAAAGATTAAGAAAATTAAATCCTTATTTAAAATTTCTTATATTCAAGGATTGTATCCTGTTTATTAGATTTAGATGAAAGTTTTGGTTTTCATTTTATATTTCACAAGTTGTTACAGATTGAAATTCATGTTTTACAGAATGATACACTAATATAAATAGATTAAAAAACGTAAAATGTTTTTGTTATAGCTATTACATTAAAATAATTGAGTTACTTCTTTTAAGTTCTGGAGTAGATTTAAAAATATTAGTTAAATCTAAACAAATAAAAGTTAAGTATTGAGCACAAATATATCAATCAGTTAATTATAAACTTAATTTGACTTGTTCAAATAATTTTGTTGGAAAAATCTATTACATGGGCAGAATCAAAAACCACCACCACATGAATTCAAAGAACACAATTACTTAATAACATAAAATTTGTGTATTAATATTAATAAAATCTTTAATAATTTTAATATTTTGACATACAATTAAAAAGAAAACTTTAATAAATTGTAATCCACTATAATAATCCACCTAATGAATCCAATATATCTGATTTACTTAACTATTCCAAATTTATCTGATAAATACAATCTACTCACTATTTTAAATGATTATTTTGTCATCACAGGCATACAGTTCATTTCATTCCAATCTCTTAGCATACTATACAAAAATACATAAAATAAGAATTAACATATTTCTGCTATGTAAACTTCAATAATGAATTATTTGATCATAAAATATGTGGAGGCACTCAAATATATTCATTAATATACTAAATATACAAACAAAATTTTGAAAATTTTCTCGGATGCACCGAAACAGTTTTTACGTTAAATTCTATTTTATAATTAAATTATGAAAATGTTTTACTTAGTATAGTTTGAAATTACTATATACAAATTATATGTATACTAATATAATCAGTAATGCTCTTGTAACCCCGTAATTCATTTTAATATGCATATAATACTCATATAACAGGGTGGATATTAAAAAGTTGATCGAAGTTATACCACGCAATTTGTGGTAGTATTCAAAGTTATTAAATTCTACATTCATTTTGAATTACAGTCAGTTTTCGGGTTCGGTCTTAAAAAAAAGTGCATTATATTTGGGTATACATATAGCTTCAGAATGGGTCAATAGAGATGCATGGTTTACATGTCATTCGATTGACAATTGAACATTGTTTGAAAACTACATTTTTTGGAAAAAACAAAAATAAATGAATATTTTTCAAAAAATACCTCATTCCAGAAATTTACATAAAAAGTTGCGTTCTTTAACTGTCAAATAAAAAAAAACGCAACCAATCTGTCTGTACAATATCGCCTGAGCTTCCAAAAAAAATGTCGTAATACGAAATCTTTTATATGTAATTTACAGGCCATTCAATTATCAATATAATGATATATAATTTATAAATCATACTTCTACCATTTTTTAAAGACCATAACCGAAAATGGGCTTTAAATTTAAATGGGGCCGAATCCAAGAAAATTTCTCATACATTTTTTGTGCTTCGAATACTAGCCCAAATTGTGTTGTATACCATCGATCAACTATTTAGTGTTAACCCTGTGTAATAAAATTATAGAAACCCAAAATTTCCAAACTTTATTACCATAGTAATTTGAAAATTAATAATTTTCATCAAAATATTTTCAATTTTATATTTAATATTATCTTTCTAAAAATTGAATCTAAAACCCACAATTATTGTGGAAATTCATATAAACCGCTACATTATTTAGATAACTATAATATTTTGAGCTTATTTATTTCCTGTTGCATATCTTTGTATTTTGCATAAATGTTTTTTATTTTTGTTTTTATAGATAAATTTATGCTCAATACCATTTTGATTAAATTGATAGTTTTGAAATTAAAAGACCACCAGGTACACGACAGGCTTATAATCAATATATAGAGTGAATAGAATTTGATTTATTGAAATTAATAATTTTATAATTTATTACCAGCTATTAAAATATGTTGCCTGAAGTCAAATAAACTTGTCTACATTTTAATTCATAATTCATATATATGATAAAATGTATATAATTATCAATAAATGATTTTCATCGGGATTATTAATTTTAAAGTAAAATTTATTTGAAAGGTTTATGAATATGGATTTAATAAGTATTTAGGCTTAATTAATTTGATAATTCCACAGTTGTGCTGTAGATTTGTGAAACTTTAGTATAAAAAGATTGATTTTATTTTTTAAATTAATGTTTTTATTTGGTAGAATTTTTATTATGTTTTAACGAAAATTAATTAATAATATAATCTTAATAAAGATCTAATTGGTTCTTAAAAATGTTCCTTTAAATTTGAAAATATTGTATTATTGTAAATGGGCGCATTTACTAACAGGCAAGCCTATAAGCAATTCCTTAAGCAATTTTATTTTCGCTAATCAGAATTATTTTTATATATATTTATTAAATGTTTTTTGACATTCAGTAAATTAAATTTTTAAAGCGTCAGATAAATAGACCATATACCAAGAGTGACAGGACTTTTCTTGATGAAGTTCGAACCAAACTAAAAATTAGAATGCAAGATCGACTAAAAATTTACATTACATAATTTAATAATAGTCCTTAGGTGTTGATGTATGGTATTGCACGTTGTTAGGATATTGGTTAAACGATTACACGTAACTGTTCACTTTCAAATGTAGAAACATTGAATGTTTATCTGTAAGCTTGATCCTTGATGCTTCATTACATTTTTTTAATATGAAAAAATGTCGATTCATTTAGATAGATGAAGCCAAAGTACGCAAGTAATTATTCTTAAACGAAGATATTTTTCTTATAGCTATTTTTAGATAATATTTTTTAAGATAATTCTTCAAAATTCTGATAATTTTAATGTGTTTGTTTAATTAAAATAACATTTCTTAGCCTGTAAATATACGTCTAACTGAATTGTGATTGACACATCAAGAAGAAAATAACTCGCAAATGTTAATAGTGACCCATTTATGTGACAAAAACAACCTTTGAATAAAATACGACTAAAATCAGATAAATTTACTATTTCTATGAAGAACACATTAAAGAATACTTCTGAAATAGATTTTTTAATCAATTAAGGTGGGCGCAAATTAAGGTGGGAGCAATGTATACTAACATTGCCTAAGTGAACCAAAGATTAATAATGCGGTAATGCGTGAAAAGCTAAATTATGTAAATAAACTTATAAAAAATAAATTCAAATTTTAATAAATAATTCCTATTAAAGAAAATATAATAAATAAAATTTTAAATAATTTTAATTATTTACTCAATATCTTTAAAATAATCTGATTAAAAATATTTCAGAAATTTCATTTATTAAAATTGAAATGAAATAATTTTAATTAATTTTTAATAATTTTGTTTTTAATTATTTTATTGTGAAAATAATTATTATTTGTACAGGTTTTTATATATATCATTATCAAAAATTTATATAAATATTTACTTTGAAATCAATAATTAACCTCGTCTCTATCCACCCCCACAAAATTCTTGTCAATAATTATTATTAATAAAAAAAAAATGAATAATATTTTTATTTACTTAAAAGAAATTCCCAAAAAACAAAACAAAAAATATAAAATATCAAAACATTTTCTTCATCTCATCTTCAATTAATTTTTTGTTGCCATTTACAGAAGTGATGTCTCTAGTGTTTTCTACTTAAATACGCGATCCTAGAAAACAAAATTTCTCGTTATTTATATATAAATTATTATATTTGTTACAAATTGAGACATTTTTCTTGAATTTCCCTTGAGAATTTTCATCATTATTTTATTTGCTTTTAATGTTTTATTTTTTTTTATATATTTGTAATTTTCTTGCCCACTCTTCTTTCTCTGCTGAATCATAAAGATACACAAGCATACATTTTATATATGGGAAATTCATTTCAGAAATGGCAACAAGGTAAAACGAAGAAAATTTCAGTGGAATGAGGTGAAAATACTTGATTTTTCCAATAATAATAAAAATACCAAACAAGGAAATCAAGATTTTGTGTAAGGAAATTTCATATTTAAAAGGAAAAACGAAAATAAAAAAGAATTTATGATAAAAAATTTATAAATATGATGTCTACTTATTTCAGTAAATTGGTAAAAATATTTAAAAATATTTTTTTTTTAAGTATTTTGTATTTATTTGTTAATGGAATGTTATATAAAGAATTAATATTTGTTCAACATTTTTTTATTTTTAGTTTATGTCCCACGAGATTTATTATTTTTAGCTTAAATTAATCATAAATATTTTTATATTTTTGCAAATTATAAAGAATAAAAAAAAAAAATTAAGGAATTGGATTGTTTTACTGAAAAAGAAACAATATACTAAATATTTATTATTTTAGTTGATCCTTATAATTATTAATCTTATATTTATCATAGATCATCAATTTCATTTCCAAAATAAAGAATGTATTTAAATAATGTGGAAAATATTGACATTCCCACTGAACTTCTTCTTTATAGTCCCACTCCACTATGAAGATTGGTAATTATAATTATCATCTTCAGTTCATTTTTCGATTTAGCAGCTCTTAACAGTTGAATTTTTGTTTGCTGAACTGAAATTACTAGCGATAGTCTGTAACCATGATAATCTTCTCCTGCCTTTATTTCTGGTTCCAATAATTTTCCCTTCTAAAGCAGCTACCAAAATTTCATTTTTATCATTTCTTACTATATGACCAATATAGTCTAATTTCCTCTTCATTATTATACTTATAATTTGTTTCGATACATTCATTCTGTTTAAAACTTCTAAATTCATTATTCTTTCAGTCCATGATATCCATGATATAACCATAATTCAAAAGCTTCGATTATCTTCATATCAGCTTTGCTCATGGTCCAAATAATGTCGACCATACGTAACATTACCGATCTGAACATAGCGATCTTAAATCTTAGGAACACCAATTTATTAGAAAATTATTTTTTAGAAAAGTAATATAATTCCAACTTTAACCGACCTTACTTTTTTGAATTATTCACCCATGAAAATGTAAAGATCATTTTTTCGACTGATCTTTTGATCACAAAATTTCATTTACTCCTCGTAAAATGAACATTATTCGGAGGACAGTAATTGAGGGATTCATTCATTGATCTTACCAAATTGATATATTGTGCAGTGTTAGTTTCTCTATTACAAATAAAAATGATTAGATAAATTTTGAATATAAAATTTTTTGCTGTTCTGGGTTTTTCTACAGTTTTTCTTTATACCGTATTTTTATTCAAAAATATATTTAAAAAAAATACTATGTTTTTAATTTTTTTTTTCATTTTGTTCAGTTAAATCTTCAAAAGACACTACCTATATGCTCTGTAGTCTGTACTTATTCAAAACGTAATGTCTATATAGAGAATATTGATAAGGATGAAAAACGATAATAAATGAATTTGAGAAGTGAAATTGTTAAAAAAATTTAATTACATTTTAAGTGTACTTTTGTAATCCATTTAAGTATTTTACTAATTGGAAAATTATATTATAAGCTGACTGAATTCTGACTCTGTTGTTTCTAATTTGAAATTTCAATTATATAATAATAATTTTTGCAAATCAATTTTTATATTTTGTTTTAATTCGTCAGACTATTCACAAGGTTAGGTTAGGTTTAGAGTAAGAATGTGAAATAGACAGTCCTAACTATTGTAATTATTCATTGCTGATCAAGCCCGTACTATTAATGGAACAATACAGCTGTTTTATTGACAGATACCACGTTTCGATAGAGCGATAAAAATATCAATATTATAGAAGCAATAAATAATTTGGATGTTACATTTTCCGGTTAGCAGAATCGTTGTCACACTCAACACTGTTCTGGGTAACCTCGAATCCTAACTTGGATAGCTCCGGCTAAAATGATTAAGTTATTAAGGTGATTCGAAACGCAACAATGACGAAGAAAGTTTCGTCGACTGGACAGTACAACAGGTTTTATTAATAAGGCTTCAGTGCGTTTGGATAACCAATAAATTTAATTAATCCCTGCAATAATAAAGTTGAATTTGAAACACATTCTGATAGATATAATCTTTGACTTTGATTTTCAACAAACTTTCTTCTCTGACTAAATATAATTTAATTTCTGATACAGAATAAAATAATTTATTGATCCATTAACAAAGAGGATTTAATTAGAAAGTAAAACATTTAATTCAATTTTCAAATAAAAATTCTTTCATTTTTTTTATTTCTTTAAATTAAAAAAGATTTTATAATTGTCGATTCGAATTCATTGATTTAAAGAAAATAAAAGATTTTTTATTTCGAATTATATTTTGTTTAAATTATCTTCTCGTATATAAAATAATTGTTATACAATCTACAAAATTGAAATTGTTAAAATTTTCTAATAAAATATATTTTTCTTTAGTTTCCTGAAAAATCTATTACATAAATCTTCATAAAATTAATTAAATTATAATTATCCATACTCAATTAATTCTGATTTTCTAACAAAAACTAATGAACTTTACTCTACAAATTGTAATTTCAAATTCATTAAAACACTTTTTCTTATAGTCATACAAGTCCCCAGCACATAATATTTAATAAACGTGATCAGAATATATAGAGTTAACACCTTTGTGCAAAAAAAAAAAAAATAATATAAATAAACACCAATTGACCTGAAAATGAAAAATAATTTTCACTTAATTTTCCACCAATAATTTATGTACAATCTTAATTGAAATTGTGATAATATGTTCCAAGTATAATTTTCATATTGAATTTTCTTTTTTCTGTATAATACTTTTATTTTTATGCCTTTTACAAATTTGTTCATTTTCATGGAAACGGACAGGTAAAAATAAAATATATAGCAAAAAAAAAAAAAGGATAATTAAATTATGTCCTCTTAATTGAATCTGACATTTTTCTTAAAATATCTAACACAAAAAATTAGCAATATCCAATTTTGCCTTAGACTCTTATTTAGTTATAGCTGCTATTATACAGGAACTTTGATTAAATTGTAGATTTTCTTATTCTCTTTTGGATTCTTTTATAAAAACCAAATTAAAACTAAACAAGAAAAACCTTTGATAAAGGAAAAATTTACCAATTTATGTTCAACTAAGTAATTTTCTATGTTAATTAATCAATAGATAAATTTAGAATACAATGTCGAAAAAAACAAAACAAAATCTTCAATTTTAATTATATAATTTAACAAAAAAATAAAAAATAATTAAAAAATTATAAATTTATTTCTGTATTTTCTAAAATCCAATCTAAATATGAAGTAATCCGGGTAAATACAGCTGGCCAACCTTTTTCACATCCCAATTTACTACCAAATGATGTTAAACCAATTAAAATTCTTCGTCCTGTATCTTCAACAGTAACTAATGGTCCACCAGAATCACCACTACATGTTGATTTACCATTTGTACCATCAATACAAATATTCTCATGTCTAACAACATTTTCATATCGTGCCATACATTCTTCCAAATTCATTACAGTCACTTCAACAAATCGTAATGTATTTGAATTGAATTTGATATCATCTTTATATATTCCCCAACCGGATGCAATTGCTAAATAATCTTGAAAATTATTTGGATTACCAAATGGTAAATCAATAATTTGAATTTTTTCTAGAAATTATAGCAATTATTCAAAATATGAACTTAATTCAATTTAACTAATAATTCACCATTTAATTCTACAGGATTTGATAATTTTATCAGTGCAATATCATTAAACAAAGTTTCTGGATTATATTTTGGGTGTATTATGAAATTTTCTGATGTGACCTTAACTATAACACTATCTTCTCGAATATTATGTGCTCCCAAAAATACATAGCTTGCTTTTGCTCTAAAATTATACAAAATAGTTATACAAAATTAAATAAAAAATTCAATTTACTTACTGATACAAACAATGAGCAGCTGTTAAAATAATATTTTTCCATATCAATGCTGCACCACACCAAACTATAAGATTATCATTTTTCTGTATATTTAAACCAACTTGATATGGTAATGAATTTGGTATTGCTTCAGCACCACCAGAAATCCGTTTATCAATACCACGAATATTTGGAAAATTAATATTCTGTAAAGATTTTGGTAATGCATCACCTTGCATTATTCGTGACCAATTCATAAAATCATTATTAATTGATAAACTGAATGATTCAGTTAAAATTGATATTGATAATATAAATGTGAAAATTGTAAATTTCATGTTGTTAATTTTAACACTTTAATAAAACTGATTTAACGATTGGATTTATAGATAGCTCGAGAAATATATTTATAGAAAAATAATTGTAAGTGATATCAAATTAATGGTAATCAGGTGTTATTTAATCTTTAATTTTCAACAAAAATCAGTCAGTTAATATGTCATATCTAATTCAGAGAGTATAGGCATGAAAGTAGGGTAATATAATGAGAAAGTAGGGTAAAATTAAGGTATAAAAGTAGGGAAAGTATGTCATAATGTATATGTAATACTTGTCTAGACCGGAAGCTATTTTTAAGGTATCATTTGTAGTATCAATTTTGCATTACGGAAATATATAAAAACAAATCTATTTTTCAATTAATTTTGAATAAGAAAATTGTAATGAGGTCAAAAAAATTGTTAGTATTATTGACGTAGCTTGTTAGTAAATATTACTTGCAACTGATGATTCCGATAGTTTGTCATATCATTTATGTTGTTATGTTATATTTTATCGTTAAATCAATATTCATTTCTTTTTTTTAAGTATTTTAACTAGAACTTTTTTTATTAAAACCATTTTATTTGCTTAATTGTCACAGCAGTTGTTCACAATGTTTTATTTTCTTTCGGAATCACTTGTTTAAACAATGCTCGATTGAACTGTCATTAAAAATCTATATTAGTAGTTAATATTATTAGTTTTATTTATGCTTTACAAGTTGCTAGTACGATGAAAATTTTATTAGTATTTTTCTTTCTTATTATAGCTTCTGCTCATCACACTGTTGAAATTAATTTCGATGATTTTAATCTTGAACAAATTTTTGTAGACAGTCCAATGCCTATTAAAGATTTACCAATGAACAGATCACGTAACATTCAAAGTAGAATTATTAATGGTCAAGATGTAGCAAATATTGAAAATTTTGGTTATCAAGCTGGAATTATGTCATACGATTTTCAGAATAAAAGTTCTTGGTGTGGTGCAGCTATTTTATCAAATACTTGGTTAATGACTGCTGCTCATTGTCTATTAAAGTAATTTTTAATTTAAACATTTTTTTTTTTTATTAAATTAATGAAATAAAAATTTTGTTTGATAGCAAAATAAGATCAAAACTTTATCTAGGATATTTGGATCTGAGGAAAGCAAATCATGATACACTATACCAGGTCCCAACAGTAATTACATTTTACATGAGAATTATGATCAATTAACTAAATTTCATGATATTGTTTTATTAATGCGATTCTGGTGGTCCATTAGTAGCAATGGTTAATGTTGAAACTGTATTAATTGGAATTTCATCATTTATTAGTTCACATGGATGTGAATCAGCTACACCGAGAGTTTCTACACGAATATCAAAATATTTAAATTGGATATATAAAAATATTGTAGTTTAAAAAATTTCCATTAATTTGTAATTTAATAAGAAGAAAAAATATTAGTTTTCCTGAATAATTTGTAACTTTCAGAATTAGTAACAGAAATGGTTCAAATGTTTTATTATTGATATAATTCAGTTTATAACAATTAAAATATTTATGGACGTTTTCACAGTGAGAGCTTAAGCCTCTGCCAGACCTTAAACTTTAGTTTAATTTATTTTCTGTTTTCTCAGTGCAGCTTAAAAAGTATCCTTCCTTAAAGTCAGCTTTAACTTAAACCAGAGATTGGTAGAGCTTTAGCTTCAATTTTGACACTTTTTAGAATTAGTTTATATTTATACACACAAATAAAAAAATAAATTCTTCGGATTCATACTAAATATATAAAAGTTATAAAAATTTTCATTCACAATAACTTTATTTTTAATTATCATTCCCTTTTTTTAGCAAAGCTTAGGGCATATTTTGATCAAGAAACCAAGTGATGTGAAGTTATAAGTTTAATTAAGGTTGTGGTTAAGCTCTTACTGTGAAATTGATCATTACATTTTCAAATCAAAATAATAAAAAACAGAATTTTAAAAATTAAATATTAAATCAATAATTTTTATTATCTTATTATTACTATCTCATTTAGACAAAAAATTTCAAATCAATTGAGATAATTCCAATACTTATAAATATGAAGTGAACCATATAAAATTTTAATTATAGATAGCCAGTCTGTATATAAGTAAGTGAGTCAGGAATTCAAGGTGACTCAAGAAAAAATTTCATTAACAATAATGAAATTAATTCAAATTATTATAATTTTATTTCTATCAGTTTTGGCTATTTGTTTGCCATTTGATGAAAACATAAATTTCGGATTACATCAGAAAGATGAAAGTTTACCAGATGTATTTAAAAATTACCAATTTTTATCAGAAAATAATGTGAATGAAAGTGAAGTTGATATTGTTGGTGGTGATGAAGCATTTCCACATGCATATCCATATACCGTCGGTTTGAGTATATTTACGAAAAAAGGTAGCATATGGTATGGTGTGGTGCATCATTAATTGCTGAGGATTATGTTTTAACAGCTGCTCATTGTCTGAAAAAGTTTGTTAATATCTTGAAAAACAAAAATTATTTTATTATTTTTTGTTTTTTAGAGCTCGTGATGTTATTATCTACATAGGATGTCATCGTGTGGATGATAAAGATTGTATTAAAATAAAAACTGATAAATATAATATTATATTACATGAAAATTTCCAAACATCAACATTTCAAAATGACATTGCACTCATAAAACTTCCTGGCCCAGTTATTTTAAGTGGTAAAATATAATGTAAAATTTTGATATTGAAAATATTGGAAATTTATTTATATAAAGTTTTTGATTTAATTTTATATATAGAAACAATTCAATTAATTAAATTACCAAATCAAAGTGAAAGATTATTAGATGGTAAAAGTGGCACTGTAACTGGTTGGGGATATTATCATGATGGAAATGCACAATTATCGAAATTTTTAAGATTTATTAATGTTAAAATTATGAATTTAAATGCATGCAAAAGAAAATATTTAGGAATACCACTTAAAACAAATATTTGCATTGATGGATCTGAAGGGAAATCAACGTGTAATGGTGATTCGGGTGGACCATTAGCATATACAAATAAAATGGATGATAAAATTTTAGTTGGTTTGAGTTCGTTTGGTGCAAAAGATGGTTGTGAAAAAGGCTGGCCAGCTGTATTTACACGGATTACATCATATTTAGATTGGATTATGTCTAAAATGTCATCATAAAATTAAAATGTATTTAATTATACTTTATAATTTTTCAAATAAATTAATAATTTTGATTATTAGAAAATTAGTTTAGTGTCATAGGATTTAGTGGCTTTATCTATTTTGAAAAAAAAATAAAGTTATAGTTTAAGTTAAGTAATGGGAAAACTAGGGGCGCAGTAACAATATTAGCCCAGGATAGTTTCCTAACTAGCGCGCGATCACTACCATTTTTTATTAATAAAGTTATTTGGAATTATGCAAATTGTTTAAAGAAAAGGAACTTTAATTGACAATGAAACTTCAATTTGGCAGCAATGAAACTTCAATTTATATTTCTTGGAATTTTATTATATATTTCGGCCAATACCAATTTGATGTGGTTGACGCTAAGGTTTAAGAAGGAAGCATTAAGAGTATTTAACTTTAATAAAGAGTTATTTGTGCTACTGGATATATTGTTTTACAGTACATAATGGCAGACATCTTCTGTAATAAAAATGTCTGTTGAAAGAATAAAATATTTCTCAATACTAAGCACGACGATTTGTCTTAATATGAGGCTTTAACTAAAGATGAAAAAGAAGCACGAGTTCAGCAGCTAATAATTCAATTATTTGCACTACGTAATATATTTAGTTAACAGATGTTTTGATGACATGACATTATGCAATGTCTTTTAATTAATTGAAAATAACTCGCTTTACTGGCCCGAATTTAAATTATCATCGCTTCTTATAACTCGTTCCCAAACTCCATTAACCAGAGCAAGAAATGCGTCAAGATGAAAAGTGTTCGAGAATGATTCATAGAAAATTTGAATATTAATTTAAATCTAATACGTTTAAAATATAGCAACAAAATAATTATTTTTAAAAATTATTTAATTACGAAATTACTTATTAATATAAAATTAACTTATTTTTATTATCTTCTATATTATTTCGTAATTATAAATATAAATATTTTATTTTTTATGAATTTTAATCGAATTTTATTACAGTAGATAACAAAATTAAAAATTTGTTTTAAATTATAGATTGTGACATAAAAATAAGTGATAAAAAATTGTTTGTTATCTAAACAAACATAAATTTTTATAAGTAAATGATAAATTTTTTGTTATTAAATCATTTCAGTTTTAAATCCAAAAACTTAACTAGATTTACACAGTAGCTCTAATAAAAATGATTATAAAATTTAATTTTGATTTTAATTTTTTAAGTTTTATAATTTTATAACATTTAAAATGATTGAATTTTAAAAATTATGAAATTTATAAAATAATTACAGCAAAATTGAAATAGCAAAATTTTGATATTAACCAAAATTATTGCATATATTTTATGTAATAAAAATTTCAGCATTAAGAAAAATTTTCATTTCGGTACAATTTTGGTGTCATTATCTTAGAAATGCAGAATTTAATAAAAAAAAGTTTGTAGATTTATAGTAAAAATCGAGTTTTACATATTTTTTAAAAGATGTAAAAGATTACTAAATTTCAGATTTATCTACCAATTATTTCCTATTCCCATTTTCAAGGTTTTACATAGTCTCAAAAAAAACTTTAAATGAATGAAAATAACTTGATAGAAATTTCCATTTCAACACAGAATTTGAAAATAAATGATAAAATAATATTTTTTTTATACCTAAAAATTAGCTAATTATATTAAAAACTTATTTTTATATTTTGCTCTATTAATTCCCCCAAAAATATAACAAAATTTTTAATAAAGAAATTTACTATAAATTAGTTAACAAAATTTTAAAATCAGCTAGTTTACTTTAGTCAGTATTTATTACCACTCTCAATATCTGAAGCATAAAATTACCAATTTTTGTATATAGGTTATCATAACAAAAAAAAAAAAAGCATTTTCACCAATTATGATACACCTAAAATTTTACACGACATTTTATATTTTATTAACATTTGTAATTATTATTGGTGCTCGAATCAATTGGCGAAATGTAAAACCATTACAATTATTACCACAAAGTTATGTTAGAACTACAATATATCGGCCGGGAAATGGTTATATTGGTAATATGGAATATGGATATGAAAATTATCATCGACGATATGGTGCAATGAAAAGAATATTTGGTGGTAATGTTGCATTGCATAGCACATTTCCATATCAGGTTGGATTATTATTAAAAACATCACGTGGATTAAATTGGTGTGGTGGTTCAATAATATCACAGGATTATATTATTACAGCAGCTCATTGTTTGGATATGTGAGTATTAAAAAAAAATCGATTTTTTCCAATAGTTTATTTTACATGATATTTTTGGTTTAATTATTAATTTAATTTTTATTTTTGTTGCAAATTTAGAGCAGAAAAAGCTTTAGTATTTTTGGGTAGTTACGAAATCAGAAATCCAAATGAAACAGGTGCTAAACGTATGGAAGTTTTACATTCACATTTTATTATACATCCTCGTTGGGATCCAAGACGTTTAATTAATGATATTGCATTATTAAGATTTCCATATTCAATACAATTTTCTGGTTTGTTTTATAGTTCAAACAAGCTCGTCTGACGACGGATGACGTCTGCCGGATGGATAAGAAACATATAAGAATTATCGATCGGGGAAATTCGATTTATACGTTAATGTCAGCTTATAAATAACTTTAAATTATGTCAATTTCAGTTAAATTTTTTTAGTTTTGAAATTTGTCAAATTATAATAATCATTTCTGTTTCATATTTTTCGTCCGTTGAAAGTTTAAAGTTCATCCGTCCTGACTTTGTTCACTTAAATATATTCTTATACATTTCAATCTTTGTTTGACATTTTAATCCGCATTCCTAACTTCAGTCGCGTCGAACTTGTTTGATGTGTTAAAATAAATATTTCAAATATTTTTTTTAAGTATTTCATAAATTTTAATTCAACAGAATCAATTCAGCCAATAAGATTACCAGTTAAATCTTTTGTGGCAAATAGTTTTGCTGGTAAATTTGCAACAGCTTCAGGATGGGGAAGATATTCTACAGGTAAAACTTATAATATTTTATTTACAATAGTATTAAAATAATTCCATTATAATATTAGCTTCACCTACAATTTCGTATTCATTACGATATGTTGAACTGCCAGTTTTAAGTCAAGCAACATGCCTGAGTAGCTATCCATTTTTATTACAACCATCAAATATTTGTACAAGTGGTGATAGTGGTAAATCAACATGTACTGGTGATTCTGGTGGTCCATTAGCAATTGATAGTGATGATGATTTCGGTAGTAATTCAAAAATTCTTATTGGTTTGACATCATTTGGTAGTATTTTTGGTTGTGAAAAAGGTTATCCAGGCGTTTATACTAGGATAACATCATATTTAGATTGGATATCACAAATAACTGGAATTGGTAATGAAAAAAGTAGTGATTTAATTGAAAAACCAGATATAATTATTGATAGTGATGAAGATAATTTTGGTGGTAATGATGATCATCATCATAATGATCGTTTTGATATTGATGATAGTTAAAATATTATATAATTTTTTATTAGTTTAATTATGTGAGACTGAAAATAAACAAATTTATAATTTCTTATTAAGTATACCTTAAAAAAATAAATATCAAAATTAATGTTGTAATAAATTGTAATAAAATTTTGTGTAATTTCTTTAATATTTTAAACGATATTTTCTAGCTTTTTTTCTTTCATTATATATTTTGAAACAATAATTTTTATATTGAGACATTTCTAATATTTTAGATTTATAGTTTGAGACATAGTGTAATGCGGTTTTAAAATGTTTAAAATAATTATAATTCGACAGACCATGAAATCAACTATACGTCAGTTGATACACTTGATCAGTTACTGGATAAACAAAGTTGAAAATAAAATAAAAACTTAGATTACTTAATGTTATAAAGCTCACTTAAAAGTTAAATGAAAGAAAAAAGGTGAAAAGAAAAATATTGACACAAGAAAAGTGAATAAATCAATTAAAAGCCAGTAGCAAGAAATTAGTAATTTATTGGTTTAAAATGTATTTCCTGTAATTGTTTTTTTTTTTTTGTTAGCAAATTAAACGAAATATAGTTTTAATGAAATAGGAATTATAGAAATTAACTCTAATTAACTTTATTATTTCTGAGTGCTATTAAAAATGAAGGTGCAGAGTCCAATCAAAGAAACTAGCACTAGCAAAAGAACTATTTATAAATTCAGTATCAATTGTACAGAGTCGGACAAAATTCACACTGTTAATAATTTGAACGTTGTACGATTTAAAATTGAAATATGAAAATTTTTTTTAATAGATGACCACAATTTTTCCTTAGTTTTTCCTTAACTATTGATCTCTTAAAAGGATGGTTTGTGTTACAGGGCGTAATGTATGTGGCTCTATCGCCCTGCCCCTGATTTTAGAATCGATATGGCTCATGTTTTCAGTAACACGGCGTACACAATTATTTATTATTCACGATACATGTTCCCATTCTTAATCATTTAATTTTCAAAAAAATAGGTCCGATAATGCTTTCAGATTACAATCCACTCCAAACTGTGATTTTCACTGGATACAGTTGGTGTACTGATGAGGAACTCAGTACCAATTTTGCGCTTCATTGCTATAATTTCGAGCAGTTTTGGTCAATAATTTATGTTTCCTGCTCATTAGTTAAATTTAGCAGGAATTTAAAATTTTGAGGTATGTAATTGAATGACTTGTAAAACTTCGTAAACTTCGACGCTTCAAGAAGCGTGTCTGCAGTTCTATTGTTATGCGTAGCTTGTTATGTAATACTTGGATCACAAATTACAGATAACAAAGAAATTATAACCATTAGTAAGTTGATGATAATTGCAAACTTTTGATAATTTTGCTTACAGTATTGTCACAATTTTGAAATATATTTTTTTTTGAGTTGAGATTGATTTATATTAGTTTGTAAAATATTTACCGAAATATTTTTATATATAATTTATTATGTTTTATCCAAAAATATCAAAAGTTGTACTATATATACATAAAAATATATTTATATATTATAATTTATTATAATTATTAAATATTATATAAAATTAATTAAACGTTTCTTATTAATTTTAATAGTCTACCTTTGTCACGTTCAGTATAACAAAAACAATATTAAAAAAAAAGTAACCATTTTCTGATTTCTGACAAGCTAAAAACATTTCAATTTTAATTACAAAATATATTATAAAATATATAGAATATTATTATTAATAATTGTAGTATTTAATCCCAATTCATATAATCATAACTCGTAGAATTCAATTTCATCATTTCCTTTTATAAAAATTGTATGAAAAGCTAAAAACTCATAATCTCTAAAACATAATCTCCGCTGGAAGGCATATCAAAATATGCCAAATAACCAAAAAAAAAAAAAGAAAAAGGAAAACTCATGTTGATAATCTCATGTTCTAATGCTGGCGATGAATAATGAACCAAAAAAAAAAAAAATCTTGTTTATAGGCTATGAAAAATCAATGCAGAAAGCTCTTTTTTTTCCAGAAAATTAATATAAAAGTCACCCTTATTTTTCTTTGACTGGTTTTTTTTTTTGGTGTCATCACGTTTTTTTTATTTTTTATTTTGATAAATTATTCGCTATATGAAGTTTTATTGCAGATAAAATAATATTATTATGAGCTAAAATGAGAGTATAAGTGATAAAAAAAAAAATCAATTTTAATATAAAATATATTTATGAAAATTATAATTTAATATGCAAAGGAAAATTGGTATCATATAACATGCGAGTCTTATGTAATATGGCGGTGAACTCAATTACCCAATTAGCGAGTTTTTGCTACAATTTACGTGTCCATCTGGCTCGGTGATTTTAGATCCACCTTGTGTCATTAAAAAAAATTTTACCACATGACGGTCTCATAGCCGCTACATTGATAAAATTGAGTTTATACCCAACAAATGTATACTTTCTGGCTGTGGCAAGAGTTGGGACCTTGCAGGTGCAGTGGTTTATAGTTTCCTTCTGATTCAGTTTGATGCCAATTGGCCGGTGAGTGCCCTGTGAACACGGCTATTTATCTGGCTATATTTCACCGACGCGATAGTTTAAGTAGATTGTCTGGTTTCTTTCTGATGTACGAAGGCCACATGTTCTTGGTCGTAAGGCGTATGATTAAGTATTTAAACTTGACGTTCGCCAAGGAGAAAGTAGAGGTATCACTTTTTAACGGTATTGAAAATTATTAAAAAATTTAATGATGTCTTTTTATTCAATTTTATAACATTAAGGAAATTATTATGAAATTGATTAAATCTAAAATAGTTTAGGCTGGTTTACAAGCTTATATCTTAAAATGCCAATCCAAATATTAACAAATTGGAAATATTATAATACTTGGAATTTTAGAGGCTTAACTATTATTGTAACAATTTATTTAATCTTGAAATTGCTTTAGAATACATAGTTCAAGTATATTTTTAATTACGAAATGCCATTTTAATATCAACTGCAGTTTTGTAATCAGTTAATGTAATATATCTTTAAGTATGTAATTATTGTAATATATATATAAAAAATTATTATCTTTAAGTATGTAATTCTAAAATTCGTCTTCAAAATTTGAGTATAAAACTAGTAAAATTGTAAATTGAAAGTTTAGTAGTTTGTCAGTATCCAAAATAACAAATCATCAGCACAAACAAAAAATGAAATCTTTTATTGTATTTTTAATTTTGTCATGCATTGCCATTTTGGCTAATGCTGAAAAATTTACACCAATTGATGAATTAATTCCATCAATTCCTATTCATCATCCAGCATTTCATAATCCCGAAGGACGTATTGTTGGTGGAGATGAAGCTGTACCACATTCATTACCATATCAAGTTGGTTTAGCTTTACAAATTGGATCAAAGACTGCATGGTGTGGTGGTTCATTAATATCAAATCAATGGGTTCTTACTGCTGCTCATTGTACTGAACAGTAAGTTTCAATAATATTTAAAAATTTAATATTCCATCAATAATTTCTATTACAATTCAATTTAGAGCTAAAAGTGCTGTTGTTTATTTGGGAGCACATAATATTAAAGATGATAATGAATCAACTCAAATTCGTATTGAAGTACCAAAATCAAATTTTTTGATTCATGAATCATGGAGCCGTTTAACACTTTTAAATGATATTTCATTGATTAAATTACCTGAACCAGTTCAACTTAATGGTAAAATAAATATTATAATAAAATATTTTCAAAAATTCATTTTCAATTTTTATATAGATAACATTCAAATTGTCAATTTACCAAAACGAAGCCAAGCTAACAAGAATTTTGAAAAAGAAAATGTTTTAGCTTCAGGATGGGGTAAAGATGCTGATTGTAAGTTCAAAAATCAAAAACTATTTTAATTAAAATTTAAATTAATTCACAATAATTATTGTATATAGCTGCAACTGCTGTATCACCAGTACTTCGTGTTGTTGAAATTCCAGTTGTTAAGAAATTATCATGTACTTTAAAATATTTTGGTGTTATTAAGGATACACATATTTGTGCTGGTAGCAGAGGTAAATCATCATGTAATGGTGATTCTGGTGGACCACTTGTTTTAGTTGAAAAAGATGGATCAAAAACTTTATTAGGTGCTACATCATTTGGTATGTCATTTGGTTGTGAAAAAGGTTGGCCCGGTGTATTTACACGTGTTACATCATATTTGGATTGGATTTCTGCAAAAACTGGAATTGAAATTCGTAAATAATTCAAAATTTTATAAATTTGAAGAAATGGCTTGTATTAATTATACAAAATAAATAATAAAATATAGCAAATATTGAAAAAAAAAACATAATTTTCTAATTTTTTAATTTAAATGCAAAAATTTCAATTAATTTGTGTAATTATGAAATGGTTTTAGTTTTAATCAAAAAACCTTAAATTAAATTGTAGATTTTGTACTTGATTAATTTTCAACAAATATACTTTAATCAATCTGTAGTCTTAGAGCTAATATCAAATTTCAGTAAATTTATTATATCAACGTATTAACTGATAGCCAAAATTATAAGAATTTTTATTACCATAACAAGCCGCACAAAATCGTTTCCAAGCTTTTTGAATCAAATTTTATGATTTCAAATTTTATAACTGATATGAAGTTATAAATTTTATTTAATTTTTAATCCTTATTCAATAAATTTATTATAGTGTCCATTTTTTTTATCATGATTTATGTTTTTTATTTTTAAATCTATTTTAATGAAAACTTACATTAATTAAAATCATATAAATAGTAGAAATTTAATTTGAAAATAATTAGTTCTGATTTAAATTAGTAACAATGAAGTCAATATTTGTTATAATTGCTACGGTTATTTTGGCTGTAAATGCCCAAATTGATGTGGATTCAATTAAACCACTTAATTTGGTTGCACCAATACCACTTTATCCAGAAAATCTATTGAAGCAAGGTCGTATTACTGGTGGTCACGAAGCAAAACCAAATGAATTGCCATATCAAGCTGGCATATCACTCCATTTGGAAGGCGGTCAAACAGCATGGTGTGGTGGTTCAATTATATCAAATAGATATATCTTAACAGCAGCTCATTGTACAGATAAGTAAGAAAATCTATTGACAGAAGAAAAATTTGACGTTATAATACAAATATTTTTTTTTTCTTAAATTTTATTAGAGTTGTAAAAGTCACTGTTCATCTTGGTGCACATAATATCAAAAATGAAGAAGAAGGTACACTTCATATTGAAGTACCAAAATCAGATATTATTGTACATGAAAAATGGAATATGATAACATTAACCAATGATATTTCATTGATTCGTTTACCAGAACCAATTGAATTTACTGATAAAATTCAACCAATTAATTTACCAAAATGGAGTCAACAAAATGAGAAATTTGTTGATGCTACTGTAACTGCTTCAGGATGGGGAAAAGATACTGATGGTTAGAAGATATAATTATATTATATTTATATTTACATAATTATATTAATTTTTTTTTTCTTCCAGCTGCAACATCTGTATCACCAGTTTTACGTTTTATTGATATTCCAGTTTGTAGTCAATTCAAGTGTAATCTTTATTTCTTTGGAAAAATTGGCAAAACACATATTTGCATTAAAGGAGAGCGTGGACAATCAACATGTAATGGTGATTCAGGTGGTCCATTAGTTATTCGTGAATCAGATGGTACAAGAACTTTAATCGGTGCTACATCATTTGGTATTGCTTTCGGCTGTGAAATTGGATGGCCAGGTGTATTTACACGTGTCACATCTCACTTGGGATGGATTCAAAATAACTCTGATATTAAAGTCCGAGAATAAAGATTTTAGATGAAAGTTTGTTTAATTTTTTATATTAATTGAAATGTTTATGTTTCTTTCTGGAAATTGGAATATTATCTTTTAAATAAAATAAAAAATTAAATTATTAAAAATTAATGTTTTATGTTTTTACAAATAGTTTTAATTTGCGAAGCTGATTATTTTTTTTGTAAAACTACTAAATAATGTTAAATTTAATGATAACTTTATATTAAAGTTAATATTCATTATTATTTTTCACCAACATTATTTTAGGTAAATCAAGAAATTATTTATTGGTGTTCGATACATTCAAATGTGAACCTACATTTAATTTAATCAGAGTAACAATATTCTAATGGATGATTAATGAATATCGAAAATATCACAAATAGCATAAAGTCATGTGAATGAATGATTAAGCTATAGATTTATTTCAAATCAATTTATTTCAAATTTAAATAATTGAACAAGTTTTAGTTAATACTGAACATTAAACAATTTTTAATTGAAATATTTAATATATATTTATAATAAATTTAAAAATTTAATCTTTTGGCATATACATTTGGCATATACCAGTTTTAGAACATATCCAATCTAAATATTTAAAAACACGAGTAAATACTCGGGGATTGGATGTATTACAAGTATTCTTTAACATAAATGATGCAATTCCAATTTGATATAATTTATTATTTTTTCTAATTACTAATGGTCCACCAGAATCACCTTTACATACACCAACATCATTTTTTGCAATTGTACATATTTTTGATGAACTTATGATAGCACTAGTATTCTTATAAAAATTTTGACAAGCTAGTTGTGGTAAAATTTGTACAGTTGCAGATTGTAAATTTGAAATTGAATCTATAAATTAAAAAAAAAAAAAAAATTATTATTAAAATATTAAATTTATATTCAAATCATTTAACTATCATTTGCTGATGCACCCCAACCAGAAATTATTGCATCTTGATTATCAAATTCATCTATTGCTGAATAACCATTATAGATCATATTAATTGCTTTTATTCTATCTATATTGAAAAAAATTGAAAATTTTCAAAATATATTTTACAAATTTTTTTTAAAATTTGTTACTTACTACTAAATTGTATTGGTTCTATCAATTTTATTAAACCAATATCATCTTTTTTAGTGACTGGATTGTAATCATCATTTATTTTAAAATTATTATTTGTGACATTTATTAAAATTGAACCAACTTCTGGGTTCCATCTATTAATTACACCCAAATAAAGAATAACTTTTTTCATGCTACAAAAGAATATAAATAAATATTTTTTTTAGTAACATATAATTATAATGATTACCCTACAAGACAGTGAGCTGCAGTAAGAATCCATTTTTTTGATAAAACTGATCCACCACACCAAAATTCATGTCGTTCATTATTGAACAATTTCATACCAACTTGATAATTAAAGTTTTCAATATTAGTAACATCTTCGCCATTGTTAATCCTTCCGGCAATATGAAATTCTTCTGCAGAAACGTAAACGTTGATTAATGAAAGAACAGAAATTGTTATTAAAATTAATTTCATATTGATGTGAAAATAATTCATCTTAAATGAAATGTTTTCGAAATCAATTAATAACTAAAACTAAATTGATTTTATACTTTCTTAATATATTAAATTTACTTCAAAAAATTAAAATTTCAAAGAAATGTGTTTTTAATTGATATTAAAAAATATTTGAATTAATGTCAAAATTATATGTAAATAATTAATAAAATAAATATTTAAATTGAATAATATATTTAATTTAATACAAATAAAAGCTATGAACTAAACAAATCATAATATTTTTATTAACTTTATCATTTTTTTATAATAATTAGTTTCTAACCAGACTATTTGCTAATGAGATCATTCATTATAAAATAATTAATTTACGTCTTAAACTCAATTTAAAAAAAAAAATATTATTTGTTTTCTAATTACCGAAATACTAGTAAAAATAATATATGGTTATATTTGATATAAAGAATGCTGTTCGGCACTGTATTTTTAATATTTTGCTTCATCATACAATTGATAATATCGATAGATTAGGTAATATTTTCAACCGATATTATAAAATAATGCCAGGATAGGAGATAAAAAAACTGGTCTTGTCGAGATTTAAAATATTTTAAAGCAGAAAGCTATGAAAGTCGGCTTAAAGATAAAGAGCACTGAAGCTAAAATGTCGAGATGATAGATTCAATATACAAGCTATTAAAAGCTACTTTGTATTTAACAAATTAAGGAAAACTAAGCTGCTAATCAGAACAACAAAATTTAAAATATAAGATCTACAATACGTTCAACACTGACATTATGGACTTGTAAATTAGACAAATGCTGATGAAAATACTTCGTAATATTTATGGTGCAATGAAGATGAAATGCCAAATATCGTTAATAACAAAAAATAAAGATGAATACTGTAATTTATCAAATCGTAAAGACTACGATGGCTGACCGCAGTGTAAGAATATTTAAAGGAAGGCCGCAACATAAAATATTTGTAAAAAAAATAACCATTAGATAAATGTAATAAACTTGGGCATCAGAAAGAATTGCGAGACACACAGAGAAATTGTGATTTAATGTGAAGAAAGCTTATGATCAACCACGGCTGTAACATTAAAAGAAGGTGAGGAAGGTCTTTAGAGTTAGAAAAATATCCAAAGAGTTTCATAAATAAAAATTTGTGAAATTTTTTGGTGTAAAAAATGAAAAACCAAGACCGAGCCAAGTAAATATGACATAATTAATATAATGCTATCAGTTTCAGGCCTAGGAACAAAATTAAGGCTTTCAGTTATGTTATTAAAATTTTGCATATAGTTGACGTATAATAAAGGAGTTTTTAATTTACCTTGAATTACTGTTTCTGAAAATCTAATGATGCTACTAAAAACTTACAATATATTCTTCAGTTGTTTTAAATTAATATAGGTTCTTTTTTAAGCCGAAATTTGATTATTATGCTACAGAATATTATCCTAATAATTAATCAAAATAAATTAAAATATATCACGAATCCTTGATGCCACTTGAAAGTTTAGTCTATCTAGGAGTTTAGTCATCTAAGAGTAAAAACACACTGTTTCCAGTTATCCTTCTAAAGTGATTCACTTTAGTAGTTTGACTTTAGTAGAAGTGATTCACGACCTGACAAGAATAAATGCGCGCAACGTAATCTTATAAAGACGAGTACCACACAGTCGCATTGTAGCTGTTAATAGAGTTCCTTCCAGTATACTGGTTCCATTCACTTGCTGCACATGTCATTTTGTTATTAAAACCCAGACTACGAATAAGTAGTGACCTGTTAGTTTTTTTTTAGTAAGTTCTTGGTATTTTACAGCATTATAATTTTAAATTTCAATATTCAGTAGGAACGTATAGCATAAATATAATTATTTAGAATTAACAATTTAAGGAAAATTATCTTAATTTTATTTTATATAATTTTAATTAAATTATTTAATTAATTAGGTATCTCAATTTTAATTAATTTTTTTAATATTATTATTTTTTAAATAGCTAATAAACAATTTTAACATATATATTTAAGAAAATATGTTTTTTAAATAAACTTAAATATTTGAGTAACCTTGAATAGAATATGCTAAGTAGCTAAATTATAAACGTATCTATACGGACCTAATTATAAATTGTATTTACTTAGATTAACAATAGAAATAATCAAATATTAGGAACAAAATATTTTTTAAATTTTTCAGTATAAATAGCTGAAAATTTTGTATATTAATTTCAGCCAGCTATTGATCATAATCCCAAACACTCATTTATATAACGAAATATGAACGCTTTTATTGGTATCTTTGCAATTGTACTGGCAGTTATTGCTATAGTTACTTGTCAAGATGAAAATTTAACTAGCAAAGATATTATACTTTTTGATGATAGATTTGTTAAGATTGAACAACAACCTAAAACAACTCCAGGTAGAACTGCTGTAGGTCGTATATTCAATGGTAAAAATGTTGACAATCAATCAAATTTTAAATTCCAAGTTAAAATAATTACAAAAAAACCACATGGTACATTTGGATGTGGTGGTTGTATTATTGGTCAAAGTTTAATATTAACAGCAGCTCATTGTGTCCAAGAGTAATTATTTATTATATAAAATTATATTTATAATATATTTTTTTAAAATTAATATATTTTAATTTCTTTTAATTACAGTGGAATCTCTGCTATAGTTTATTTTGGTATTCTTGATCAATTTGATTAAAATCCCAACAACAAGCAGTAGGACCAACAGACTGGATTCAACATCATGATTATGATAATGTTGAAGTTCACCATGATATTGCTCTAATTTTATTACCTAATTCTATTGAATTTTCGGATACTGTTGGTCAAATTGAATTACCACCAGCCATACAATGTCCTATGTTTGTTGATACTAGTGTTACAATATCTGGATGGGGAGTTACAGATGATACGAGTAAGTTTATTTAATATAATTAGAAATATTAATTTGAATTTAATTTATTATATAATATAGATAAGGCACCATCTATTTTACAATATGCTAATGTTAAAGTTGCACCATATGAACAATGTGAAAAAATTTTCAGATCATCATTTCAAAGTGATTCTATGATTTGTGCAGATGCAACAAAGTCTGGTACATGTCAAGGTGATTCTGGTGGTCCAGTTGTTTGGGATAATAATGGTAACAAAACTGTTATTGGTGTTGTATCATATGGTGCTGAAAATTGTGCACATTCAATGCATAGAGTATCAACTTGTGTAGCTGCTTTCTTAGATTGGATTCTTGATCATGGTCATGGTTATTTTTGAAAATTTTACTATATCAATAAATATTTAATAATCAATAATAAAAAAATACAATTAAATATCAAAATTATGTTTATTTTTTATATTGTTGGGGGGAAAATGTTACCTACCTGCCATTACATCAATATGGAAATGTCAATAATTAATGCCAAATATTTGATCTTTTAATATACATAAATTCTATGTATTTAAATTGTTTTTTCGATATTTTACTTCGTAATTGAAATGTAATTGAACTTAATTTCTTGAAAATTTTTTTGACACGTCGTTTGATTATTTTATTGATTTTCAATTTACGAGTAATTGTGATGGTGTATTTGATTCAATTAATTTAATTTTAATAATTTTATGGAAAATCTAAATTAATTAAAAAATTTATAGAAGAAAGATAACACAAGAATTTAATAACTTCGAATGCAGACTCTTGATAATTCCATTTAACTCGGTATGCTGCAGTAGTTTTCCATATTTCACTTTGACTGTGAAACATGATGTGTTCATCGAAAAAGTGATTGGATTGAATTTTTTATAAAGATAATTTTTTTATAAGTAAACTTCTCCAGATTTTTTAATGGAATTACTGAAATTACAATATTTTGTTAGAAAAATTATGCATTTCTTAATTCATTATTTATAGCTACTATAAATAATGAAGTTTTTAATCTTACTTTAATTCGAAATCACTGATCACTCAAGTGGTATTTGTACGTTCGACGAATTGTGATTTTTCTTTAACCAAATTTTTTTTTAAATATTCTACTCTATTCTTTTTTCATATTTTCAATATTAAACTCGTTTACAAGGCTACCGAAAATTCTAATAAGGAAATATATAATTTCCAATCATGTTGTTTTCCAGAAAGTTTTAATATTTGTGAACTGAAATTTATACTACTTTTAGTATGAAAAGTTGATATAGTTGTTAAAATACTAAGTACGCACTTATGAAATTATATATAAAAAAAATTATATTAAAATAGTAATAGTTAAATAGTAATTTAACAAAAAATAAAATAAATTTTTTAATCATACTTTTTAAATATTTGCTTTAATATATTTTTTAAATATTTCATAAATTTTGAGATAGTGATAGAGAATTAAATATATAAAAAAAAGTTTAAAACAATTAAGTTTAATTAACTAACATTTACCATTTAAATAATAAGAAGTTTTGTACCATATTTTGTCAACAATAATTATAAAATAAATATTTTCATTATAAATTTGTATATAAACTAAGAAAATTAAATTTACCAAATTTCATATAAAAACCACCAAAATTTTCTATATTTTTTCATATAATCGTGATCATTAACTTTAACGTGTTGTATTCTAATCAAAAAACCGTCTAGAATTTAAAATGAAATTATTTGTTTGTATTTTGATTGCTATTATAGCATTGGAAGAAGTTAATTCTGTACCACGTCCTATTGAGACTCATCGATTTTGGAATTGGACTGACATTATACCAAATGATGTAATTATAAAGCCGGTAGTACCACAACCAGCAGCACATCCTAAAAGAGAACCAAAAAAAAGAATTTTTAATGGTCGGGAAACAAATGATAACGATGATGTTAAATTTCAAGTAAGATTACTTGCCCATAAAAAGAATGACCAGAATAAAGATAGTATATTTGGATGTGGTGGTTCAATTATTTCAGCTTTTACAGTTATGACAGCATGTCATTGCGTTCAAGGGTATATAATTATATATTTGTTATGATAATCATAAATAATTTTTTTTTTTTTTAAATTAGAGCTACTGTAATGGAAGTCCATTTTGGTGTGAAACATTCAAACGATATCGGTCATGCAAATATCCAATCACAAACTGTCAAGGAATCAGCATTCAGAAAACCAACAACATTTAATCCTCTTACGTTAGTCGATGATATCGCTTTAATTATACTACCGGTAGCTATAACATTTTCAGGTAAATTAAAGTATTATCAAAATTTTGTAGAAAATTTAATTTATAATTTTTTTTTTTTAAATAGATATTGTTGGTCCAATTGCATTACCTGTTACGAAAACAGATTGTGTTGGATATAGTGGACATCATGTCTCTATTTATGGATGGGGAAGAATAAATGATGGTATAATATATAATTAAAATTAATTATATATCGATTACTTTAATAATAATGAATATATATTTATAGCTGGTACTCAGTCTGAAATGCTTAAAACAAGTGTTGTAGACTTATCTAATGGCAAGGATTGTTCCAAAGTATATAATTGGTTATTCAATAACCATACCATGATATGCGCGGATGGATCACAATATACAGGTACATGTAAAGGTGATTCAGGTGGTCCACTAGTAGAAGTTATTAATGGAAACTTAACTCAAATTGGTATTGTTTCTTATGGTACAAAAAATTGTGAAACAACTGAACCAAGAGTATATACATGTGTGGCTTCACATTTAGATTGGATTAATGCAAATATGAAAAAATAAAATTAATTTCCATAATTTAAATTGTTTTTTAAATATTTATTTTAATTTTTGAAAGAAATAATTTAAATTTTATATAGTAAGTCAACACCTTTTAATTCTTTAAAGGCAAGTAATTTATTCTATAAATTCTATAATAGCTCAATTCTAACAGAGCCCAATTAACCCTGTATATGAATATTCTTTCATTCTACATTGGTAAATCATAGCAATTTGGACCTACTAATTTTACATGAATTTCGAATCGATAATTTCTTTATAATGAAGAAACTTTAGAATCTAATGGCATTTTATAATGAGATATTTGTTGTTAGAAAATCGTTTTAAATAATATAGCTTTAACTAATATGTTGAAAGTTGTATTACTGGTATTAATTCTCGGTCTATACCCGCTTTAACATTAATACATCACATCATAGTAAAATACGCCACCGCGACAAAAATATACTCAAAAATATTTAGAAGTTATTTTTTCAAATTTTTTTTTTAATTAATTCATTTCGATATTTTCAATACATTTCAATATTTTTACTATATATTTTTTATTAAAATGTTAATCCTGTTTTAGTTTCAATCCATTTTTTATGTGCATATATGCATGTAAAAATTCTATGATCATCAGTATTACATTTATCCATACCAAATGATGTTATACCAATTAAAATTTGATCACCATTATCATTTTTTAATACCATTGGACCACCAGAATCACCTTCACATGTACCTTCAAATTTAGCAGCACTAGCACATATCATTTGATTTGGATTAATACCATCAGCCCATGTTTTTTTACATTCACGATAAGTAGCAACTTGAACATTAGCACTTTTAAGAATATTATTTTCAGAGTTCTCTGTTAAACAAATTATTTAATTAATTAAATTTAAATAATATGATTAATTATATTAATTATTAACCTATATCATCTGATATTCCCCATCCGGATACCGTGACAGTTTTACCTTCATTCGATAAACAAGTTTCTTTTTTTGATGGTAAACGAATAATTCCAACTTTATCTAAAATATCAAATTTTATTTAATTAATTTTCCATAATAATTTTACAATTGAAGTTTACTTGTAAGTTGAACTGGTTCTGTCAATCGAATCAAAGCAATATCATGTAAACTTAAAAGTGATTCTGGATCCCATTCATTATGAATGATATAATCATTTTTATTTACAATACGATATTGAGCTTGACTAACATCTAACAGGTTTGTAATACCGAAATAAATTTTTGTTGATTCAGCTGTCATATCAACACTAAAAAAAAATGTTTTTATTGTTAAAAATATTCAAAAAAATAATTTAAATATGAACATTATTTATCAATTACTCAGAAAGACAATGTGCAGCTGTAAGTACCCAGTTTGGTGCTATTAAAGAACCACCACAAGATGCAACTTGACCTTTTCGTTGAATTGCTCGAATATTCAATTTTACTTGATATTTAAATGATTCTTGTTCTTGTGGTGTAACAAAATTACCACCAAGAATTCGACCTTTTACTTTACGTTTACTTCTTACATCCGACGTTTTTCCATCCGATTTAATATCATCACAATAATTCAATTCTATTAGATAAATTATAATAACGAAAATTAAATTTAATTTCATTTTTGAATATTAATTTAAGTTAATCGTTAAATGTATTGATTGCAAATGAATTATTTCGTTCAGTGAATTAGTAATATTCGCTGTATTTATAGAAATTAGTGTGCAACAAAAAAAAAATCATTCTAGCAGATATTTTTGTTGAATTTATACATTTTATTGTGATAGCTAAAATATGTTAAATAGTATAAAAAGCATAAAAAGTTATAATTTAATAAAAAGTATTAAATTAAAATTGTTAAATTGTGAATAGAAGTAAGATGCTTTTGATTGCTCAGGTGGCATTCAATTCAAAATAAATACTTACAATATCAAATAATATTCAAATACATACAAAATATTAAATTGTTTGGTGTTGCTGAAAGTTTGCGAGTTTGAAGTTATTTGTAAACCGGATATTAAAATTGCGATAATATAACTTTTAATATAAAAGTATTCACTTAGGTCCATTTAAACATAGCAATGACATTGATTCGGTGTACATTATTTCTAGTCACATGACCAGAATAAATAATTTGATAAATAAATTCGTCAATTAACTAGCAGAAAAATGGGCTAAATGGTATTTCCAAAAACCACTTCATCTACTAACTACTAACTGGAACAACATTCCAGGCAACGTCAAAGAAACCGATTCTTAGTTCTAAAAAGAAAAAGTCGCTAAGGAGGTCCTCATACGTAATACATACTAAACAATATCGAGCTACGTATAATAAAATAATTAGCCTTTTTACAATATCGTAAAGTCTGAAAATAATGACTGTCGGATTTGTTCAGAAATGATGTACAAATCATGTGCGATTGCGATGCTGTAGCTAGGAAAAGGCTAACACACCTGGATACGAGATTTCTGTTCCTCACGGGTCTGGCCATCAGTAAAACTCTGGGTTTATACAGAATGAAATACTAGTAGGGTAGGCACAGTAGATCTATTTAGGTTGCAGTAAAGTGTACCTCTGCAATTCAAATATTTTTAAATATTTGAATTGAGGTCTCTGTTACTTAAATAGTATTCGGATACGATTTAAATTAACAGTCTGAAAAAAACCTTAAAGTATTTGAACTAAAAATTATTTTATTCCAAAACAACTTAATTAATTTTTCAGATTACCAATAAAAAATGCAATACTTTTTATCGAAATTGAAATTAGCCATAGAAAATTAGCTGAATTCATTATAAATTTTCGTCAGGGAGAGCTGAAGAACAGATTTACAGAAAAACAATTCTCATGTTAACAAAAAATTAACCATTCCGTCTAATATTATTAAGACGATAAATTATTTTTTCTGAATTTTTGATTGATTATTGTGCCTCTGGTAAAACTTATATTTATTTCTTTGCAATTACCAATTTTATATACAGATTATCGTTAATCATTAACTTGAAAAATAATAAAACTAAGAATTACATTTATTTAAAGTATTATTCAAATTTAATACCCAATCAAATATAAATTCAATTCTGCAATATAAACGATTCAATTTATCAATAATCAAAATAGAATTTATTATGTAATAATGTAAAAGAAAAAAACTTGAAAATAATATTGAATTATTATCCGAGGAAATATAATGAACAGCAAAAAGTTTTTCCACAAATTATTCATTTCTGAAATTTTATCTGGATTGTTAAAAAAAAAAAGCTGATAAATCTTTTCTATATAATTTTTCTTCAAATATTAAAATTTATTATATTTTTTTTTGTAAACTTTCTTGGAACCCAACGAAAATCTTTTTTTTAGCTAGTAAGAAAATGATTTTCCGTCCTTATTAAATCGATGAAGAAGATTTTCTATAAGGATAATGAAAAGAAATATTTTGCAGTAAGATTATAGAAGTGTAGCACAAGGATTACTTCATATTAAATTGATTATAGAAGCTATTTGAATGAAAATGAAATTAATTTGAAGTTACCAGAGGTTAGTGAGCTGTGATTAAATATTTCGTTTCAGCTATTTAGTTAGATATATTCATAAAGGCTTTCATGATCAATACTAAATAATAATTGATGTAGGTAATATAAAATATTCTGCATCTCCATCTGTTACCTTTCAATTTCCTTACTCCCAGACGATTGAATTAGTTTAATTTAATTGAATCCTAATCTTTCTAGTAGTAGTATACTAATATTTAACAATTATTCAATCAGAATAGTCGACAGATCTTAACTCAAGACTCAGTCTCTGAGCCACTGTTACCAGACATACAGTAAAACAATCAGAAATTTTATTAAAATGGTAAGCTATTCTTATATAGAAGTATAATGACCTTCGGTTTAATAATGCATTCAGTCGGAATGGTTAATATTTTGTTCACATGAGAATTGTTTTTCTGTAAATCTATTCTTGAGCTCTCCCTGACCGAAATTAATAATGGCACCAGCCAATTTTCTATGGCAACAGTTAAAAGTACAACTTAATTTTATATTTTTTTATAGATATTGTTAAGCTTTTTTTTCAGAAGTTAGTCTCCTATAAAAAATTATTTTAATAAGATTTTGAATTTTATACAATTTTCAAATATGAAAAAAAATCTTTTCATTTTGTTGATCTGTAGCTAATTTTTTGGTCTCAAAATAATAATGGTTTCGTTGTAATGGGTAGGTTTTCGGAATTTTAAATTTCGTACAAATGACCCAACCATTTATTATTAATTTTAATTAATTTTGAAATTTAGTACACAAAGAAAAAAAAAGAAAATCTCTTTTCGCGTAGTTTTTTTTAAAGCATATTGAGAGAGATATTTGAAACAATGCCCTTAGCAACAATCTATACAAATCTGATAGTTTTGTAAATCAACAAAATCACTTTTAATTGGTATAGAATATGGTCCGATATCGATAGGAGAATGGTATTGATTTTTTTTGATTAAGTATTATCTGCGCGGGATGAGAGAAAGTTTTTTTTTGGGACTCGAAAGTTAACTCTAGTACAGAGTAGGTCGATTAGATTTTTTTTGATTTGATATTTTTTTTTGATAAAAGTTAAAAATCTGTATTTAAAATTGATAAATAATGTAAAATATTAATAAATAAATAAAAACGGATTATCCAATAAATATTTTATAATAAATAAGTTAAATAGTAAAATATACTATATATATTAATAATAAAAACTTAAGTTTAAAATAAAACTATCTTAAAAAAATAAAAATTTACCAAACGGAGAAAGAATAAAATAAAAATAAGCTATAATATTAAATAAATAAGTAAAAATTGAAATAGCTATTAAATATTAAATACTTAAAATTAAATAATTATTATTTTAGAAATTCGAATATCAAGTGAGAAAAAAAAAACCCTCCAAAATTAATTTTTTTTTGTGAAAATATATATATAAAATTAAAATGGTAGAAATATTTTAAAATTATAAAACTTAATTCTAATAAAAGTGTATATCACAGATTATTCATTTGAATCATATATCACAGTGGTTTTTTTGAAAAAAAAATATAATTTTAAAATATAGTTAATTACATTTATATAAAGTTTAAATCACAATTTTTTTGTTAATAACTGTAATAAAACAAAAAAAAAAACAAAAAAAAAATCAATTATTTCAAATTTGTCTTAATATTTAAATATATGAAGAAATAAACTATATAAATAAATATATCACAGTTCGGGAATTAAAGTTGTATCATGATTCAATATATATAAATATATCATGACACAAATTGTCTAAAAATTTCGTAATATTTAAAATAATTTTATCAAAATTTATTACAAAATATATCACAGAATTACATTGAAAATTATATCACAGAACTGGGTACAAAAATATATCACAGAATTATAAATAAATACATTGTACGACGAAATAATTTTTTTTGTTATCGTACAAAATATAAATCGAATAAAAAAGCAGAATATCTACAGTGTGGGACAAAAGCTAGCTTCCACGAAGATTTTTTTTTTGTTTGCTAAATTTTGGTTAATTGATTAAATTTTTTTTGTAATTTTTTTAAGTAAAATAATAAGTAAAATTTTAAAATTAAAAAGTAGTTTTTTTGCAAATTTTTTTTTTGTGGCATACATAATATTTTTATTTGTGGTATTATTTTTTTTTTGCTATGTTGTTCTTCAACAACATAATTTTTACAGCTCGCAGTTCGACACCAGGCCTGTTGCTGAATTCTGCTGCTAAATAAAGGTACATTTAACTATATTAAACATAAAAATCATATAAATAAATATATTATGCCACTTATGCTAAATTTAATTTATTATATACAAAAATACTAAATTTTGAAGTTTACCTGAATTTGATTAAATGATTTGAATTAGTATTGGTCTTTTTAAAGATATTATTTAGTATATTTAAAATATTATTAATGAAAATGAGAATTCAGGGTAGTAATTTTTCTTTGTGTAATAAAAATTTATATTATTATAATTGAAAATTAAATCGTTTAAATTGTTTTTTTTTTTTTTTAAAAAATCATTAAATTTGTTATTATTAACTTAATTATTAAACATGGTAGCATTTTATTATAAATAATTTAGTTTTATTATTAAATAAAATAAATAGTATTTTTTTTTCATAGTATATGAACAACATTTTTTTTTGTAGAAATTAATTTTGTTTTGCTTTTAATAAATTATGTAGAATTTAAACTTTGATTTAAATATTTTTTTTTCTTTTGCTTATTTTTTTTTGATTGGTTTTAATAAAACAAAAAAAAATTATATCCAGAGTAATGGAATAAATTCTTTTTATTTTGATTTTGAAAACTTTCAGATTGACGTGAGCTAACAAAAACATCATAATGTAAATCAATTTTATTGAACAACATTTAAATTTTATTTAGGGAATCTTATATTATATATGTTGTTGGAACAAAATATAGATTCACGGTAGGGTGGGCAGAATAGATATATGTCATCTATATATCTTCCAAAAGCAATAGTTGTTCGCTAATTTCCAACTTTTAGCCAATTTGATTTAATTTATTTGTTTTTCTTCAACAAACATAGAGTTTTGGTGTGAAATTTGTTTGGGGAACCGAAGTATTACCCGGGATTTTGATTTAGATTCAGTAGTTTACCAGTTTAATTTGTTTTTGTTGTTATTTAATTAAAGCACGCAATTATTTTTTTTGTGATGACATGGCAGCGCATAAGAACCTCCCCACATCTCTCTGAGCTAAGCAAGAGCATCGCTAGGCGTGCCGCGCATGGATATAACTATCCGAAAGCCACAATACCAGAAAGTTTCATTACAAAAATGGCGCCCAACGTGGGGCTCCAACGCTCGTAAGATTAGCTTAAAAGTATATTTTTTTTGCTACAGAGTTTTGGCCCCTAAAATTATTTCAAATTATTTTTATTTTTGTTTAAGTTATTTTCACTTAAGGGTTTGTTGATAGTTTTATTGCATACAGGTTGGAAGATACAATAATTGTTAATCTCGGAATACAAAATCTGGCTGGAATTTTAGCTAGTTATTTGTCCAGTGGCGCAATTATTGACTTGTTTCAGGTGTTAAATGTAATACTTCTGTTAATTATCTGATCAGTTTATTTTTGTTCAGTACCTACATTATTTTTTTTTCTCGTTTGATTTTCTAGGGTATGTGCTGTCTGGTTGAAATGTTTGTGCATTGGATTTGCTGATTTTGGCTATAGGATTAAGCTACCTTCAGACCGGCATTAAATGTTACAATTGTCAGCATAGATTTTGGTTAATTGGGTGATAGAAAAAAAAAATGCATACTTTAATTTCAAAGATATTATGTCTTTTAAAATTCATTTTATTTTAGTTTCAGTTTATATTTCAATTAATTTATTTACAAGCTGGTTTGTTGAAGAAAAAAAAAAAAAAGAAAAAGAAAAGTAACACTATTGTTTTTGTAGTTAAATGTTTGTTGGCTCCGTCATGAAGAAATTGTCAAAATCAATTTTTACATGCAAAATTTATTGAAAATTTATTCGTTATTATAAATATATTAATATTTATATTCAAATCTTGATTAAATTTTTATAAAATTAATCATACAATCCTAATATCGGCGATAAAATATATTATACTTTTATTTCAATTTTTTTTTGATTTGGTTGATTTACAAAATGTCCGAAATTTCTGAGCAAATCAATAAAGAGTTCATTAACTCCAATGTAAATTGTGGTATTTGCACAGAAATATTACAACCTTTGAATGAAATTGTAACCACAAAATGCAAACATCTATTTCACATGATGTGTTTATCTCAATGGCTGAGTAAAGCTAATACGTGTCCAAATTGTCGTGAAAAATGTACTTTATCTGAGTTAAAACATTTTACTCCATTAAAAACTAATCCCAGTCGTAATCTAGGTGTTATTTCGAAACGTGTAACTAGAGCGGAAGCTGCTAGACTTCAACCTAATGTAAATATATCTGAACATAGTTCAACTTCAAAGCCTTCTACTAGTTCAAATATCGAACTACCATCAAATCGTAATTTACAACAAGAATTTATTTTACCTAACTATCCGGCTGAAACCGAAAGCGCTGCTAGGGTAGTTGATCCGAATATAAATCGCGTTGATAATACTTTCGAAATGTCATCAATAAAAGATATGCTAAAAGAAATACTTGAATCTAATCAAAGTCTGATTAGGAGTAATATGCAAGAAATTACTAGAACTATACAAATCGGTTTAGAAAATGTACAACGCAGCCAAATTCAATCCGCGTCTGGTAGTGCTAATTCTGATCCGCAAATACAAAGTAACATACCTAGACAATTCAATAATAATCAAAATTATAGACAACCTGAACCAAATTCGGTTCCTGATTTTACTAGAGCTCCTCCGAATTTAGTTATCCCTAATCCAGCTGTGAATTCACGAGTATATACTGGTTCCGCTGGTGCTACAGATTTTCCACAAAACAATTACCCAGCTAATTCCAATTATAATGGTAGAAATAATAATAATAGCAGAAATAATAATCATGATTTAGGTTTTGATACTCAGAGGCATGCTAATATTATTAAAAGTTGGAATATCTCATTTGATGGTAGTAATTCTAACTTGAGCGTGGATGAATTTATTTATAGAGTTGAGGCCCTTACTCACCAAACTTTTGGTGGAAATTTTGCGTGGTTATGTGATAACGTGCACATATTATTTTCTGGTAGAGCAAATGTATGGTTTTGGCGTTATCATAAGCGTAATAGATATATAAATTGGCCAGATCTTCGTCGAGCTTTAAGAATGCAATATCATGATCGCCGGCCAGATGAAGATTTTATTGCAATGATTCGTGAACGTAAACAAAGAGCTAATGAAACGTTTGATGAATATCACGATAATATAATGAGTCTTTGCGATAAACTTAACACCCCTCTTTCAGATGGCGAACTTTTGTCTATTCTTAAAAAGAATCTTCGCGATGATGTGCGTAAAGATCTTTTATTTGTACAAGTTTATAGTATTGACCATCTTCGAAATTTATGTACGGAACGTGAACGATTGGTTTACGAAATTAGAAATAGAAATCGCGATTTTCGTTCAGGCGTGGGTTCGAGGCACATTTCCGAAGTAAATTTAGAATTTTTTGATGAAGAAATAGAGTCGGATAATACAATTGAGATAGCTGAGTTAAACGCTAAGAAAAATTCAGGTAAACCAAATAATAAACTTATTTGTTGGAACTGTAAAGAGGAGGGTCATCGATTTACAGAATGCTTATCCAAGCCTAGATTGTTTTGTTGGGGCTGTGGAAAAGATGACGTCTATCGAACTCAATGTACAAAATGTAACCCTGTCGCGGAAAACTCCAAAGAGAGCGGGAATCGATCCGTCAGTTTCCGCTCGGAATAACAGATTCGTCAACTACTCCCTCTCCCGTTTCCTCACCCACTTCCTTTCCTTTACCTTTGTCAATTTTAAAATCCGATCCTAGTTATATTTGTTCCAAACCCGCTTTGTTCCACATAAAACCTTATCGTCAACGAGTTCGCGAGTATCATGCCGCAAGACTACGAATATTTGCAGAAAATTGTTCCACTTCTAGTAAGCCAGAATATATAAAAAAAAAATTCAGTTCATCGCAAAATCCGAAACGTTCCACAAAACGGATGCGAAAATTTTGGGAAAATATCAAGAATTCACACGCAAATATTATTTCTTCTATTGTAAATCTTGATAATGATGTCCGATCATACGCAGAAGTGTCAATGTTCAATAAAAAGTTTACTGGATTGTTAGACAGTGGCGCAACAGTAAGCTGTATTAGCGGAGAACTCGCGCGAAATATTTTAGATTCAAAAATAAATTATTCCAAAATAATATCGAAAGTAAGAACTGCCGATGGCAGCTCTCAAAACGTTCGTGGACGTTTGGTAACCGATGTTACTTTTCGTGGCATTACCAAATCTATAACGTTTTACCTAGTTCCGTCCCTTTCCCAAAATTTATATCTTGGTATAGACTTTTGGAAAGCTTTTAATGTTGCACCAAATGTAGTTGTTAGCGAGCTTTCACTGGAAGATGAAAATTCTATAGTTAACGAATTATCGTGTAAAGAAAAATTACAGCTTGCCGATACAATAGCGTTGTTTCCATCATTCGCGAAACTTGGTTTAGGAAAAACTAATATCCTGGAGCATTCCATCGACGTAGGTAATTCTATTCCGATCAAGCAACGTCATTACCCGGTTTCTCCCGCTATCGAAAATCTGATGTATCAGGAACTTGACCGAATGTTATCCCTGGGGGTAATAGAAGAAAGCGACAGTCCCTGGAGTTCGCCGGTTGTGTTAGTTAGAAAACCTGGAAAAGTTCGCCTGTGCTTGGACTCCAGGAAGCTTAATTCTATTACCACGAAGGATGCATACCCTTTACCTCAGATAGATGGCATACTAAGTCGTTTACCAAAAGCTAACTTTATCTCGAGTCTCGATCTAAAGGATGCCTTTTGGCAGATTCCGTTGGAGAAGAGCTCAAAATTGAAAACCGCCTTTACAGTACCCGGTCGCCCGTTATACCATTACACAGTAATGCCGTTTGGTCTTTGTAATGCGCCACAAACTATGACGAGGTTAATGGACAAAGTTATACCACCGGAGTTAAAGGATCGTGTTTTTGTTTATCTGGATGATCTACTCATCATATCTGAATCGTTTGAATCACACCTCGATACGTTGCAACAAGTTGCTCATCATATTCGTAAAGCACAACTCACAATAAACATCGAAAAAAGTAAATTCTTAATGCGTGAAGTACGTTATTTAGGATATGTTGTGGGTGGTGGAATTCTCAAAGTTGATCCAAGTAAAGTAACTGCTATTTCAGAATTTCCTATCCCTACGTCCGTCCGTCAAGTCCGTAGATTCTTGGGTATGGCAGGTTACTATCGTAGATTTATTTCTAACTTTGCTGCTGTATCTGGTCCTATTTCCGACCTATTAAAAAAATCCAAGGGAAAATTTGTTTGGAATGATAACGCAAATCAAGCGTTTATCGCGTTGAAAACAGCACTTACTTCAGCCCCAGTTCTAATAAACCCTGATTACAGTAAACCATTTATACTACAGTGCGATGCGAGTCAAACTGGAGTTGGATGTGTTTTGCTGCAATTAGATAATGAAGGTATAGAAAGACCAGTGGCGTACATGTCGCAAAAATTGAATAGTGCTCAGCGAAACTACACGGTATCAGAGCAGGAATGTTTAGCTGCAGTACTAGGCATTAAGAAATTTAGGGCGTACATAGAAGGCTATGATTTTAAGGTGATCACAGATCATGCTTCGCTTAAGTGGCTTATGAGTCAAAAAGAATTATCGGGTAGACTAGCGCGGTGGGCATTAAAATTACAAGGGTACAATTTTACCATTGAACATCGCCGAGGTAGTCAAAATATTGTACCTGATGCTCTGAGTCGTATTCATTCGTTAGATGAAATTTCTAGCATAGACGATATTGGTCCAGAAATCGATCTTGATTCTGTCCATTTTAAATCTTCCACCTACAAAACTTTAATAAATTTAATTTCTGAAAAATCTAAATCCGTTTTAGATTTAAAAATTATAGATGATTATGTTTATAGACGTAATGAATTTGCATCTGGTAACACCGGACAGGAAGCAAATTCTTGGAAATTGTGGGTACCTGCAGAAATGACAGAAGAATTAATTCAAAGGTCACATGATCCTCCTACTGCATGTCATGGTGGGATGGCAAAAACCCTTGATAGATTGCGTAAAAATTTTTATTGGCCGAAAATGGTACAACAGGTTAGAAATTACGTATCTAAGTGTGGTATTTGCAAGCAAATGAAAGCTTCTAATGTCATTCTACGCACGCCAATGGTATCGTCATTTAAGTCTGAAAGGATATTTCAAAGGTTATATGTTGATATAATTGGACCGTACCCTAGATCGAAATCCGGTAACATAGCAGCTCTAATAGTTTTAGATCACTTATCTAAATATCCTTTCATTTATCCAATTCGCAGTTTAACGACAGAAGCAATTTGTAGATTTTTAGAAAATAATATATTTCATGTATATGGTGTTCCTGAGTATATTGTATCTGACAATGGCTCTCAGTTTACAGCTAAAATTTTTGAATCCTTGTTACAAAAATATGGTATAACTCATACATTTACTGCCGTATATTCACCATCTGCAAATGCTTCGGAACGAGTTAATAGGTCTCTAATCGCTGGCATTAGAACATATATTAAGGGTGACCAGAGTCGTTGGGATGAAAATTTGGCTGGTATTTGTAGCGCGTTACGATCATCGGTACATCAGGCTATCGGCAATTCCCCTTATTATGTGTTATATGGTCAACAAATGATTACGCACGCGTCCACATATAAGTTGCTCAGACAATTAAACTTGCTTGATGATGGTATAGATATTATTGAACACTCAGATAAGCTGAAAATTATTAGAGAACGTGCTAAACAATTAATGTCAAAGGCTTTTGAAAATAATGCTAAAATATATAATCTCCGCTCACGTCCAAATACATATGTGCCAGGTCAATTAGTATATCGTCGCAATTTTATGCAAAGTGATGCTGCAAAGCATTACAATGCTAAATTAGCACCTAAGTTTTTACCTGCTACAGTAATTAAAGCAGTTGGTAACTCGCAGTATAAATTACAAGATGTATCTGGAAATAAATCTGCAATTTACCATACCAAAGATATTCGCATGTAGTCGTTAATTTATTTTACGCTACCCTTTTTCAACTTATGCGTATTCACACGATCTCCGCATTAGTTGTCCTGTAATGGGTAGGTTTTCGGAATTTTAAATTTCGTACAAATGACCCAACCATTTATTATTAATTTTAATTAATTTTGAAATTTAGTACACAAAGAAAAAAAAAGAAAATCTCTTTTCGCGTAGTTTTTTTTAAAGCATATTGAGAGAGATATTTGAAACAATGCCCTTAGCAACAATCTATACAAATCTGATAGTTTTGTAAATCAACAAAATCACTTTTAATTGGTATAGAATATGGTCCGATATCGATAGGAGAATGGTATTGATTTTTTTTGATTAAGTATTATCTGCGCGGGATGAGAGAAAGTTTTTTTTTGGGACTCGAAAGTTAACTCTAGTACAGAGTAGGTCGATTAGATTTTTTTTGATTTGATATTTTTTTTTGATAAAAGTTAAAAATCTGTATTTAAAATTGATAAATAATGTAAAATATTAATAAATAAATAAAAACGGATTATCCAATAAATATTTTATAATAAATAAGTTAAATAGTAAAATATACTATATATATTAATAATAAAAACTTAAGTTTAAAATAAAACTATCTTAAAAAAATAAAAATTTACCAAACGGAGAAAGAATAAAATAAAAATAAGCTATAATATTAAATAAATAAGTAAAAATTGAAATAGCTATTAAATATTAAATACTTAAAATTAAATAATTATTATTTTAGAAATTCGAATATCAAGTGAGAAAAAAAAAAACCCTCCAAAATTAATTTTTTTTTGTGAAAATATATATATAAAATTAAAATGGTAGAAATATTTTAAAATTATAAAACTTAATTCTAATAAAAGTGTATATCACAGATTATTCATTTGAATCGTATATCACAGTGGTTTTTTTGAAAAAAAAATATAATTTTAAAATATAGTTAATTACATTTATATAAAGTTTAAATCACAATTTTTTTGTTAATAACTATAATAAAACAAAAAAAAAACAAAAAAAAAATCAATTATTTCAAATTTGTCTTAATATTTAAATATATGAAGAAATAAACTATATAAATAAATATATCACAGTTCGGGAATTAAAGTTGTATCATGATTCAATATATATAAATATATCATGACACAAATTGTCTAAAAATTTCGTAATATTTAAAATAATTTTATCAAAATTTATTACAAAATATATCACAGAATTACATTGAAAATTATATCACAGAACTGGGTACAAAAATATATCACAGAATTATAAATAAATACATTGTACGACGAAATAATTTTTTTTGTTATCGTACAAAATATAAATCGAATAAAAAAGCAGAATATCTACAGTGTGGGACAAAAGCTAGCTTCCACGAAGATTTTTTTTTTGTTTGCTAAATTTTGGTTAATTGATTAAATTTTTTTTGTAATTTTTTTAAGTAAAATAATAAGTAAAATTTTAAAATTAAAAAGTAGTTTTTTTGCAAATTTTTTTTTTGTGGCATACATAATATTTTTATTTGTGGTATTATTTTTTTTTTGCTATGTTGTTCTTCAACAACATAATTTTTACAGCTCGCAGTTCGACACCAGGCCTGTTGCTGAATTCTGCTGCTAAATAAAGGTACATTTAACTATATTAAACATAAAAATCATATAAATAAATATATTATGCCACTTATGCTAAATTTAATTTATTATATACAAAAATACTAAATTTTGAAGTTTACCTGAATTTGATTAAATGATTTGAATTAGTATTGGTCTTTTTAAAGATATTATTTAGTATATTTAAAATATTATTAATGAAAATGAGAATTCAGGGTAGTAATTTTTCTTTGTGTAATAAAAATTTATATTATTATAATTGAAAATTAAATCGTTTAAATTGTTTTTTTTTTTTTTAAAAAAATCATTAAATTTGTTATTATTAACTTAATTATTAAACATGGTAGCATTTTATTATAAATAATTTAGTTTTATTATTAAATAAAATAAATAGTATTTTTTTTTCATAGTATATGAACAACATTTTTTTTTGTAGAAATTAATTTTGTTTTGCTTTTAATAAATTATGTAGAATTTAAACTTTGATTTAAATATTTTTTTTTCTTTTGCTTATTTTTTTTTGATTGGTTTTAATAAAACAAAAAAAAATTATATCCAGAGTAATGGAATAAATTCTTTTTATTTTGATTTTGAAAACTTTCAGATTGACGTGAGCTAACAAAAACATCATAATGTAAATCAATTTTATTGAACAACATTTAAATTTTATTTAGGGAATCTTATATTATATATGTTGTTGGAACAAAATATAGATTCACGGTAGGGTGGGCAGAATAGATATATGTCATCTATATATCTTCCAAAAGCAATAGTTGTTCGCTAATTTCCAACTTTTAGCCAATTTGATTTAATTTATTTGTTTTTCTTCAACAAACATAGAGTTTTGGTGTGAAATTTGTTTGGGGAACCGAAGTATTACCCGGGATTTTGATTTAGATTCAGTAGTTTACCAGTTTAATTTGTTTTTGTTGTTATTTAATTAAAGCACGCAATTATTTTTTTTGTGATGACATGGCAGCGCATAAGAACCTCCCCACATCTCTCTGAGCTAAGCAAGAGCATCGCTAGGCGTGCCGCGCATGGATATAACTATCCGAAAGCCACAATACCAGAAAGTTTCATTACATCGTTAGCCAGGAAGAATGAAATAACATAAAAAACGTATAACTTTAAACTGAAATATATTTTCTACTACCGAAATAAAATTGATGGCAACCAGGCAACGACATTGAAACATCTATAAAAAAACACAAACCGGAAATGAAAAAGTCACCAGATAACGACAAATTTTTTTCATCTGTGGTGCCCAAGTCTATAAGACGACTGAATAAAATTTAATCCAAAATGATGTAAATACATTTCACTGGAGTTATAGGCTGCATATCCTTATTTAAGGACTTTTGAGATTATGATAAGAAAATGCTTCTATTAAATATTTTTAAGGATGAGTAGCAACAACAAAAACAAATTTATAGCTAAGAGCTGAGGATGAAAAATTTTAAATCAAAAAATATTCCAGAATCTTCAATTCATCGTAGATAAAAAAAATTTGTTTTTATTGTATTTAAAATGAGAAATTTTATTTTCATGATTTTTCAAAATGAAAAAAAAAAAGTTTTTATATTATCCTTATTTAATGTAAGTGAAAAACAGGAAGTAAAACAAAAAAAAAGAATTGTCCTTCGAGACATATTTTCTATGGAATTTTTTATTCATTTGAATTTTAACTATCATCAGTGACTATTTTATTTCGTATCCATAAATTTTAGCTAAACAATTTTTTACTAATTCAATGTGACAATAATTTCCTATGAGTTGATCTCTAGAAATAGTCAATTTAAAAAAAATTACCGACAGAGTGAAAACAGATTTCAATAAGTCCTGAAGGAGATAATAAAATATTTGTTATGGAAATGAAGTCATTATTTTGGTATACATTCATTTAAATTGAGGTTTAAGTTTTTCATAAATTTAAAATATTGATAATATCGAATTTGTGGTAATAGATTGATGAGCGTATCCCCACTGGTATTACATTGTTTTTTTACAGCTAAAGGATAATAAGTTGACAATGACAAGACGTGTTTAAAGTTTTTATTAATTGATAATATGAAAAACATTTTTATATGGAAATTAATTCAACAAATTTTATATTTTGATGGATTAAATTTAGTTTATATTTTGATGGGCTACTAAAGGTTCATTATTTTTGATGAATCATTATATTGTTTAATTGTTTTACATGTGGAACGATTTGGTCTAGTCGCAGGATATTATAAAAATTGAATTGTTTTTTTTTTTAATTAACAATTTATTCAAAAAATTAGAATTAATCTAATCTCTAATCTAGAATTAACTATATTTTGATTTGTCTATTGTCGAATACAATTTTTTTAAAAAATCTTTTTAAAAAAGCTGCTAATCTAGAGCGAGTAGAGAACTCTTAGTTAAGTTCAATAGTAATTTGTAATTAATAATACTTTTGTAACAAAATTGAATATATCAAGACTGAAATTTATATAATTCAGTATTTCGATATGGGCCAAATGAAACTATTAATCGCAAATTTTAAGACTATAAATTAGATTAAGAACCCATCCTGTGCACCAAGTTTAATTGAAATCAGATAATAATTAAATACTTTCGAATATAAATCAAATATTCTTCATAAATTTAGCTAAAGATTATTAGTTTCTCATCAACTTCAATTTTAAATCTCATTGAAATCGGGTAATAATTACTATATTATGTAGATGTAGAGCAATGAAAGATAATTGGCGATTTTAGCATGGACCCACTGAACTACGCACTGAACTATCAAATACATACATATAATGTGTACAAAATTTAATTCCAATCAGACAATAATTACTAAAGCTATAGAACTTATCGGTAATTTCAGCATGAACCAGCTGAAGCTACAGGTTTTTACCTGTCCATGCTACCTACAATTTTATCATCAAGGTTCTCCACATAAACGCGATTTTCATTTCTAATAGACCCACTGAAATTATCGATCCATTCAATTCAAACGATAAAGCTTGGATGAACATGTGTTCGATTTTTTTTATGGTCGTTTCTAGACGTTTCTAGTTTCTAGTTATTATTTTAACTACTTGTAAGATTAGATTCTAAAGAAATAATTTTAATTTAAATTGATAGAACAAATTTAAAAAAAATTCTATTAAGAGAATATTTTATATATTTTAAGTAATTTTCATACAAATCTTTTTATTTTTCAATGTTTTCTATATTCAACTAAGGATATTTTTTTCTTTATCAAAATATTTATTTTCTTCCATTCCAGATAAGAAAATTTAAAAATATTTAATTTTTTACATAAATACTTTATAATCATGAATTTTTAAAATAAAAACAGAAAATTTAAATTAATTTTATTCATGGTCTTTTGAGAATTCAAAAAAGCGTAAAAATAAATAATCATAACTTAAAAATTTCATATGAGCGAGTAATTAAAAACTGCAGAACTGTATAAAAAGTAGCTTACAAGGACTTTAAAAAATCTATAATATAAAATAGAAGGTTACAGTAGCAATCCTTAAACAACAATTTATTAATGATAACATTTTGCTAGTTCATTTAAATCTGATTGAAATTTATGAAAATGATTTGTATTCAATGATATTTAAATAAATATTTTCTTAGTTTTCATGAAACTTTTCCTCTTTTTAAATATACTAATTTTTTAATCCAAAGGAATTAAGAATTTCGTACATGCAAAAGGACTTAATTAATTAAAAACAAAATAATCGGAAATATTTTTCCAAAAACAATATTTGTATTACAATCCTTAGAATCTCAATTGTTTATATTAAAATCAAAAGGATAATGATTTTCCCTTATATATATCACATAATATTAAATTTGAAGTGTTCTTTTGTCTATTTCCTAAAATCTTTACTCTCTTTTAATTAATTGAATTAGCCCTATAGGCAATTATTTCAGGATATATATTTTGTGTGATATTGCTTGATAGTTTCACCTATGACGAAAGTATATATTTCATTATTTACAAAAACACTTTTGTTTTATACAAAGGATAATAAAGTCCTTAGGACGAACTATAATTCAAGTAACACTCTTCCATTTCTAAATTGATTGAAAAGTCAAACTGATGTTTTCATATGAAAATGTTTATTTTATGTAATGTGTTACTTTGTATATCATTGATGTTAAAGTTTTGTATCATTAACAAAAATGGATTAAAATCAATTTGATTAGTGTATTTGAGAAAATAAATTTACATTGTTTGAATAATATAAAGTACTTGTGTAATATGGAGTTGTCTAATTAGTTACAAGTGATAATATAAATAGTTTTTCTTATAAAAGCTTTGTTCAGTTTGTTTCCAATGGCGTTACTGTTCAAATCGAGCCTAGGTTTCGTGAAATTTTATTCCAATTTGGACCTACTTATTTTTTTTATAGAACCGTAAGTTTCTTTATAATGAAGAAACATTTAATTACAACAAGTTAATGAATGATATTTACTAGTAAGACATTTGGTGCCAGCAAAAGGTTTCAAACATTTGCATTTTTCTAATAATTACAAGTTAGATTTTGCAAATTTTTTAAAGTTTGAACGACATCGATGTGTTGGTCTGGAGTTGAACTAAGAGCCGAATGCATTACATCATAGCATATAACATTACGGAACCGCCAACTTCACTTAGTTCAATTAGCAACCGCTTTAATAATATAATATGACGGTTACAAATTTGATTTAGCAGAAAAAAATGGCATAAAATTCTAACTGCAGAAAAATTTAGTGAGTTTTTCAGTCTATTCTACAGTCTATTCGTTTATTCAGCCCAAAATAATCTTTAATAAGGCTAGAAAGAATATTTCAACTATGCAAAAAATAAATTTGATAAAAAAGCATATTTGAAAAATTGGTTATTTTAAAAGTTCTTATAAATATTATCAAAGTCAAGTTTCAAGTTATAAATTAGTAATTTTGGACATTTTAATTCCTAAAGACTACCTATAGACCTTTTAAGTTTCAAATACCTTTAATGGGCTTTAGTAACTAAACAGTTATTACCACTAAATGGTCGACTAACTAATCCTAATGAATTCGAAGTACCATCCATAGTGTTAAAATGTTGATATTACAACTCTTGCTGATCTACACCACAATTTAGTTAATTATTAATCGAGTATCTAATCCTCAATAATCTTACATACATTTTACATCTTCCCATTACCAAGAAATAGGAGACATGATAAAGAGATTGCAGTATTAGTTTGCATCAGCGAAAAACAAGCCTATGGAGAGATAATGTTAGTATGTCTAAAGGGTAAAATATCTTATATCCTTAAGCTTGATTTCTTAACTCTTGGATTTCGTAAATTTAATTTAATTTAAACCCATTTTTTCTCTTATTGAAATATGCCATTCACTTGGTCCCGATAAAATCAAATATGGGTCAATTAAATATTTATTTTTTTATAGTTAACTTCTTAAACTTTTCAGCTTAATTTACCTAAATAATTTCAAAGTTTTTCTTTCTCTATTTTAGAATTTTACTTCTAATAATTTTTTCATCAAATTTTACACAGACATTAGAATCCTTTTAAAATACTTTTTCTGCATATTTTATAATGCATCCAAATATATATTAAAAAATGAATTTTTTCACAAAAATTGAATAAAATTAGAACACGGTAAAGGAAATAAAAAAAAGGACATCTAAATCCATTTGCATGAGAGCTCAATCTAAAGTATACTCGTAACACTTTAAAAACCATTTTATTTCCTTCTTTTCTACACTTTTCTACACCGTCAATGTGAATCGTAAAATTCGTCATTTCATATATAAAACAAAAATTATTTTGCTATTCACTATAAGTTATCCAGAATGAAGTTTTCTAATGTGATTTTGAAGTATGTTATAGTTCAAAATCCTTGGAAAAACTTCCTTTATATAATACAAAAATTTATATATACTACTTTGATGATGGAAATCCTATCAACACAAATGCATTTAATATCAGATTTTTTATTTTTTTTTGGTAGATGGATCATACGCGAAAAGAAAAATGGAATTTTGAAATTTATATAGTGAAAAACTTTTGGAAAAACTTTTTTAATAGAATTGATGCACTTTATACTTTTTTCCTTGTCTGATTTCCGATTATTATTTTCAATTCAGTGCTTGGAACAGTTCAAAAAAAAAAATGTATCGATTACAAAATATAAAATAAAAATATTATATAAAAAAACTTAATAAAAATGGATTAAAATTCTACTAAAAGGTCCTTATTCCTTATGTTTCTAATGGACGATTAAATACTCATCAAATTATAGTTTTAATAAAATAGAACTTTTAATTTTTTGTAATTGAATAATTAGTTATATATAATTGAAACTTAATATAGAATTGAAGATATTGGTTAGAGTTGGTTTTGGAAATATTTCATTGTAACGCACGCCACTGAAATTTTGATATGACAAACTTTTTTAAAAGATTATAAAAATTTCAGAAACTTGGAGTAATTTTATTATGATATAATATTTTTTTTTTTTAAGGATTTATCTAGGATTTCTGATACATTAAGAGGTTAAATGTAAGTTTTCAAAATAATTTTTTATTATATTTTTTTCAAAATTTATGATTTGTTGAAAACGTTAATGGTTAGTTATTATGGTGGTTTTGATATTTAATGGTAGTTTTCGTGGTTGTTATAGTATATTCCATCCTAAAGTACAATTATATAAAGTTTTGTAATATAAAATTAGTAATTATAAATATTATTAATTTGTAATCAATTAGTAAACTAAGTTTGTTTAAATGATTTCCATTGGTTGGTAGTCTGGTAATAATTATTAACAGAATAAAATAATTAAATTTTATAACGTATTAATTATTTTAGAATAAAAATAAATTTGATTATAATAATTATATCTAATCAATTCTTATCAAACCTGTTTTAAAATGTATTGAATATAATATCAGACAAATTACAGAAAATTACTTCAATTATACTGGCGCCTGATGGTATGCAATATATAATTCATTATCTGTTGTGAAATTATACCAGTGTTTCTTAAATTCTGCTAATATGATTTCTGTGATAATTTTGTGTAAAATTAGTATTTGATTATGTTATGAAATAAAACATGGCAGAATATAAAAACCAATAAGCAACGACAGTGACTATGGGAAATTGGCCGATCACAAGTCTTGGCGTAGCTCTATTCACACATTTCATATACAAGTGCCCAGTGCTGACCAGCGTCAGCTATTGTACTCTTGAAAACTAGAAATTAAACGCATTTAACGATCTATTAGCCATCTACTAGCTTACGCAAATGTCCATGATTGTTATTCATATAAAAATTATAGTAATGTGCTATTTGGAGTATTGGAAAGGTTGTCCGAAACTCGTCACTGTAACGAACAATTTTATTGACAGCATATTAAATTCTATCCAAGAATGATTATTTGTTAAAACTTTATATTTTATAAAAGTTTCTTAAAAAGGAAATTTTATTATGAAAAGTTTTTTTTTTTGGATTTAATTTGAATAGATTTTCATTTTTCGTAAATACTTAAAATTTAGAAACATGAAATTGTTAACTTTTCTTTTTGAACTTTATAAATTAAACTTTTAAAGAAATATTATAAGCTCTACTAAGTTTTAGTTTGAGGTTTTTAAACTCAATAGATACTTTCCCTACAAAACAAAAACTTAATTCTTCAACATTGTTTATTATTTTTGTTGTTTTTTTTTGTATCTATACATTAATTTCAATTTTGATGACTCCCCAACACGAAACAAACAAAAACTATAAAACTGAACATGAAATCTTCTTTATGATGATTTTCACAAAAACATACTACATGACATTTTCTGATTTATATATTAGGCGTCCATTGTAAAATAAATGTATACACATAAACTAAAAGGACACTAACACTTCACTATATAATATTTAATGAAAAAGGACATTTTAAGACAACTGTATTTATGTTCAGATTATAGTTTATGGATATTGTTGACACAATCCAGGAAAACATGGACCAACAAAAAAAATAAATAACAAAAAATTGATTTATATATTTCGTTGTTATGGTTTAAGTATAAACTGAAATACAAATCATCTTTTTCATAATCATAAATTATGGTTTCATTTTTCATATATATATAGAAAAGAAAATTAATATAAATTAACTTAAATTCACATTTATATTTTTAAGTAAAAACAAAAACTACATTTTCATATTATATGAAAATTTTTATCAAATACATTTCATACAAATTTACATATTGCAATTGTCATAAATTTTCTGTGAAAAATTCTCTGTCTCTAAAGGATCTTTAACTTTTTCTGTTATATATAGCCAATAATAATAAAAACGTTTTGGTACTATGGTGTGAATAGTATCTTTAATAGTAGTTATTTACACTATATTATATTAAATTTCACTTCTGTTGCCAAATTATTAGCTAAAATTTATTCTATACAGTTTTGTTCGGTTTTTCAAAACAGATCCTTTATTATTACAGATATACTAAAAAGAAAATATTTAACTTTTACATGTACAAAAAAAAAATTTGTTTAATGTCAATGGATTTTATTCTTATATGCATATTGATATATAAATTTAAACTTTGTGTGACCGAAAAACGAGGAAAAAAATTAGATACTTTCGATGTTAAATTTTACAGCATTTTTGTCTGGTTTTGTCAGATTATAAATACACTAGAAAAATGGGAAAAGTTTTTTATTTTTGAAATTTATGTAGTGCAATGCATTTTGAAGGATAATGGAGAAGATAATAAAGATTTCATTCACTTTCTGTATCGTTGCTGTTGAGTTGACTAAGAGTTGTAGAAAAATTTGGAATTTTTGTTAATAAGAAATCTTATAAAAACACTGAAATAAATTATTTTTACAATGGACTTTGCATTGGAAGAAAGTATGTTGTTATTATGTATAAAGAAAATTTAATATACTGTGATATTTTTTGAGGTCCTTTGAATGACATTGCGACAAATTTTAGATGCAAAACAATTGTGAACATAATAGTCTGCGATGACGATTTGTAGTTTTCGTTATTGAAATGTTAATTGAAAAAGGATGAAATCGTCAACATGGATAGAAGAGAACTGATATATGAACAACGAAATCATTGAAACGAAGATAATGGAAAATAATGAAATGGTCTATAAGGAAATTTGAGTATACATCAAGTGATAGTTTCATATTTCACCATAAATTTATAAAAAATTATAATTATTAGATATTTTTATTAAAAAATATGGTTATAAAGTTTGTTATAATTTTTTAGTAATAGTTTTGAATTGAGTATTCAATTGGTTCAGAAAGCCAAGTCTTTTCCAGATAAATATTTACTTTTATTAAATTTTAAATTAAGAAATTGTTATGCTGCCCATACATTGTGCAACTAGGTTATCAACCGGTTTGTACATTTTCACTGCACACATTATAAACGAAGTTAAAAATTATATTGTTATATTGTTGCCGATCGAAAAATTATATTGTTTTTTTTTTTTGGAAAAAAATCATTAAAAAATAATTATAATTCAACATTATTTCCAAATATTAAAAAATATTGATAACATAAACATATAAAAACATGTGTTTTTTATATAAAACGTCAAGAAACGTCACCCAAATTCAAATATACATAAATAAAAATATTTTAATATTTCCTTACCCATTTTGTTAAGCGTCAAAATGGTTGTCAACATGTTATAAACTTGTCTACAAATGATACAACTCGACCAAGTGGTCAATACGTTGATAACCATGTTGTATAATGTATGGGCAAGTTTATATAATTTTCTATGTGGTAATGGAAATATTCTAATCTAAATATTTACAGAGTATTATTTTAAAATTAAATTACATAATAAATTTATTAAATTTTTATTCTATTTGAAAATATTTTTCTTTTGAAAAATTTAATTAATTCTTAACTTACCGAAACATAACCTGAAAAATCATCTTTGAATACTAATTTATTTTTAATAGTAATATAATATTATTTTTTCTAACAACCGAAAGAAAAAAAAATATATAAAATGTACATACAAATATCCTTTTTATATAAAATTCCTTTTATTTTTGTGTTCCTTTAAAACAATAAAATCTTTACACAAAAAGAATTTCATAATATAAAATGTAAACAGATATTTTTTTTTACCTGGTAAGCAATTAAAATGAACAAGATATTTTGCTATCCCAAGGAAAAAAATTCAAAATTATATAAATTCCAATAAAATAATTGTTTACTGACTGACATACATTCAAAATAAGAATGGATGACTTTATAGAAATATATTTACTAACATAAAGATATTAAAAAATCCCTAAAAATCTAGAACAAGGTAATAAAAATTGTTCAAAAATCACGAATTCATTCATTTCAACTAGAAATGTTATTAAAAAAAAATGGAATTACTTTTATATGAATTTGTATGTGTGAGTATATAAACGAACTCTCCTTGTTCTGTAAAGCTGCCCATACATTATACAACCTGAGTTTTAAAGTGTTATCAACCGAGTTGTAAATTTTCACCACATACATTTGAACTTGGTGTGCAACCGATATGACAACTGTCAATAATTTGTCCTTTTTTTGTATTTATATCTCAATCTGAAAATAATTTGTTGAAATTAAATTAAAATTAAAAAATAAATTTCGATATATATTAAAAAATAGCTTGAAACAATTAATTTAATTAATAAAGTGGACTATTTGACAATCAACGTCAAGAAACATAATTTTGATTGTACAAATTCTCCATACTTTATACAAATTACAAACAACCCTAAATCAACGTCCCATCAACATAAATTAAAGTATTTTAATATTTGTCAACCATCAAAAGGGCTGTCAACGTGTTGTAAATAAGTTCTCAGTACGTTGACAAACATGTTGTATAATGTATGGACAGCATAATATTCCTTAATACTCGAGAGTTAATAAAAAAAAGGTTTGAAAAATGATATTTTGCAAAAGAAAACAAGGATATTTTTTTTAACCAAATTAAATATACAAATGTAATCCTAGAGGGCACAAAGTAAAACTTCATATATGATTGTAGTTGTTTTCTATACTTCATATATATATCAAAAAAAGGTATAATAAAAAAAAAGAGGAGGGGGTAAAAACATTTTTGGAAATAAAAAAATCCTATTTTGTAAAGTTGTAAAACGTAAAGTAACTATAATAATATATTAAAAGTGTGTTAAGAAATATTTATTTTTGTGATGTGAGTCAGTCAAATTTGAGGATTTGAAATTAAAAGTCATTTTTTATTTGAAATATTTTGATCATCAGAATTTTTTGTTTATTTGTTTTTTAAGTGCACTTTTAGCTCGTGACCGTATATCGAAAATTTTATTATACTTTTTTGTGAAAAGGATTAAGTGAATATAAAGTGAATCGAAAATTAATAGTCAAAGTGCAAACAAATTAAAATTAGAAAAAATGGGTCGATTTTTTGAATATAAAAAATTTACAAATTCTAATGATATTGTGGATAATAATGTAAAAATATCTAAAAAATTGGTATGTGTATAAATGTAATCTAAAAATATATTCATAATAAATAATTTTATTTTAATATTTTATCAGACTTTATTGGCTCGTTATGATACCAAATGTATTATAAATTTATTATAGTTTTGGTGTTTATACTTTCCATGTATAAATATATTTAATTATGTCGAAAACCGTTGAATTCATAAATTTAATATTATTTTACATTATTTATAAATATCAATATTTAATTACAGATTTTATGGTTAAAATCATAATATATTGTACTATATGTCAATAGCAATTGCAAAAATTGAATAGTATTCATTAACATTAAAATTAATTACAATAATTTTAGATATTATTCAATTTATAAATTGAAATGTTTGACAAAATTATTAGTAGATGTAAATATGAAGCGTGTAAATATGTAAATTCTGGTAAATTAATAGGTTGTATATTATATATTAAATTATTATATGGGGAAATTCGTAGACCACATTGAAAATAATATATTTGAAGTGGCATTTAAAATCTAATTACGAAACGTTTGAAATAAATAATTTACAGATATATACAATTAGAACATGTCATTTTGAATTCAAGTGTCTTAATTTATTTGATAAGAACTTTATTATTATTTGATGTTCATGATGATTATTTTTTTCACAAATTCTCTGAATATTATTAATAACTATAATTTGTGATATGAATTTTGAAGAATTGTATCAATATTAGTGTAACCTCTTATATATTTTTGATTGTAATTGATTTATTACAATTATGTAATGCTAATATGAAAACCTTTTAGTCATGAAAGTATCATACTTTTAGTTTTTGCAAATAAAAGGGTTTGTTCCAACTGAAACATATTGAACAATATAGAGCCATTAAATGAAGAATATTAAGATAGTTTTTAAAATAATGTTGTACAAATTATATAAAATCAAAATCAATTTTAATATTATCAACTTTTTCATAATGTTTTATGCAATTATGTACTAACTACATAAATCATTAAAATTCTTATTTTTATAATTAAATCAAATTTGTAATTTAGTCCATTATTCAAACTTATGAATATTTTAGGTCTATTATGCTGGATTGATAATGAGAAAAGCAAAGCAAAGCAAAGTCATCGTAAAGCAAAGTTGAAAATTAAACTATATGAAAATAGTGTTTCCTTTCTCAATGAGATTGACGCAAAGCAAAGCGGAGCAAAAGTTGCCCAACTTTTATGCTGGATTCATAATACACAAAGTTAATGCAACTGAACTCAAAGTTACAAAGTTAAACTATATGAAAATAGTACTTTCATTCACAAAGTACTAAAGTAATTAAAGTAATGTCATTTAAAGATTAAAGCCTACTAAAACATAATTCATTATGAATTGATATTTTTTTATATCGTTTTGGCAACTTCGCTTTGCTTTGCTTTACGTTGCGGCAATCACATTATGAATCCAGTATAAGGTTTCATTTAAATTTTTGAATTGACAAATATTCTTGACTCCATATTGTCTATATTATTACAGCCTTCTAATAATAATATTTTCTATAACTCAACCATCAGCTGAACTACACTCTATATATTTTTTTTGCATATTTTTTTTTCTGACCTTTTCTAATCCAATCACAATAGATTTTCATAATTAAAAATAAATAAAGTCAAAAATAAAAAAAAAAATATTTTCCATTAAAAAGTCCTTAAAATATCTTTACAAAAAATGTTGAATTCATGCTGAGTTTTTGAGTACCTCACTCACCATTTATATTGCTTTTTTTTGGCATTACTAAGCAAATTTTACGAATAGTATGAAATACTATGAAGTCTGGTGATGGGTTGGATGGTCAAAAAAAAAAGTTCGCTCAAAATTTTTTTCTAGGCGTTTCCGAGGTCGGGGAGTCCGAAAATGCAAAAAAAAAAAAGTGTCCGGGGGACGCGTACGCAGCAACATCTCCTAGAACCGCTTATCCGATTTTAATGAAATTTGGCACACAGGCTCTAACATACCTCGCGCAGGTGCCGGTACAAGATGAGATCGATCCTTTCAGTGGGACCATGTTAGATTTCCCCATTTATGTGGCAACCTACGTGTTTTTGTTCTACGGGAAAATGTAAAAAAAAATTTCATGTCTCAGATTTGGATGAAATTTAAAACATAGGTTGGTATCATGATTGTCCACAAGCCTACCAAGATACAGGTCTGTAACTTCAGGGGGTCCCTGGTAAAATTTCCGATTAAAATTTCATATACTCTAGAGCATATAGTAATTTTTATCTAATTAGCATAAATTTTGGTACATATGATAGTTTCCGCATGTACTTTGTGTCTGTAAAATTTGAAGACAATACTTCAGTGGGTCCATGTAAAAATCCGTAATTACTTTTCATAAGTTCAACTATCTATATCTACCGTACCTTTCACCCAATTTCAATGATATTGAACACACAGTTTCATTTAGTTATCTATTTGATACTCCACAAATTTGTAGTTGGTAGGTACAGTACGTTCATGGGAAACTAATATATGAGCAACTTAGTTTCCGAAGAATATTTTCTTTATGCTCTACAGCTTGTAATTATTATCCGATTTCAATGAAATTTGGTACACAGGTTGAGTTCATGATTCTACATTGGTTGACCAAATTACAGGTTAGTAGGATTAGGGGGTCCATGTTAAATTTCCGATTTAATTTTTAATTTTTTTTTTTCATATGTTCTACAGCATATAGTAATTGTTAACCGATTTCAAAGATATTTTATATATAGCCTAATTTTGGGATCTAGTTGGCTCTCCTGAAATTTGGAGACCTTCAGGGGGTTCCTAGAAAACAGTTTTAGTTTCCGAATTTTATATAATTACGTGTTTTATAGCATGTAATTATTATCTGATTTTAATGAAATTTGGCACAAAGGTAGACCTTCTGATTATGCATGTGTTGGCCATGTTAGAAGTTAATACCTTCAGGGGGTCCATGCTAAAATTTCCGATTAATATTTCATATGTTCTAGAACATATGGTAAATATTATTCAATTTCAATGAAACTTTGTACACAGGTTGGATTCGTGATTACGCATGTGTAGACTAAGGTAGAAGTTAGTAGCCTGAGGGGGTCCATGCTAAAATTTCCGATTAATATTTCATATGTTCTAGAACATATGGTAAATATTATTCAATTTCAATGAAATTTTGTACACAGGTTGGATTCGTGATTACGCATGTGTAGACTAAGGTAAAAGTTAGTAGCCTGAGGGGGTCCATGCTAAAATTTCCGATTAATATTTCATATGTTCTAGAACATATGGTAAATATTATTCAATTTCAATGAAATTTTGTACACAGGTTGGATTCCTGATTACGCATGTGTAGACTAAGGTAGAAGTTAGTAGCCTGAGGGGGTCCATGCTTAAATTTCCGATTAATATTTCATATGTTCTAGAACATATGGTAAATATTATTCAATTTCAATGAAATTTTGTACACAGGTTGGATTCGTGATTACGCATGTGTAGACTAAGGTAGAAGTTAGTTGCCTGAGGGGGTCCATGCTAAAATTTCCGATTAATATTTCATATGTTCTAGAACATATGGTAAATATTATTCAATTTCAATGAAATTTTGTACACAGGTTGGATTCGTGATTACGCATATTTATACTTATTATAGTTATTTTAATAATATTATTTATTATTAAACAAATAAAAATATAAAATTAAATCAATAAATAATAAAGATGAGCAATTTTGAAGAAAGCACTGTTTGTTACAAAGATAATGTTAATTACAAAAAACTTTTGGACATAAATCGCTGTTAAACAACATACTATGAGTTATCTGCTCCCCCTAGTTAGCAGCTTTTTTTATTATATTTCTGAATATTATTTTCAATCTAAAAAAAACCAAAAAATCTATTGTAAATAATTTTCATCTTTGCAAACAAAAGATGACCGAAAACCCCACAAAAAAGGAAAATTACAAATTTTACAAAAGATTTTCAAGAATCTGTAAAAATTGAAATATATCTCATAAAAAAAATGTGCATACACGTTTTTCATCGTCCCCTTAAGGGTAATCTGATGATAGTTGCACATTTTTTTTTATATTTTACATTACTATCCCAAAAAGGATATTGATTGATATTTCTATATAAAAAATTGAATAGAAAAAAAATTGTATTATAAAAATATTTCGACTAAATCTTTGATGAAAATTCAATGGATAAACCTCATGTCAAGAAATAATGATTTGTATTTTATAAGGATCGTTGGTAATGTTTGTCTTTCATTTTGAATTTCAAGTACATTGGTAATAAATTTAAGTATACAACAAAATAAAATCTCCCTTGACGAGAAGTCCTTTAAATAAAAATCCATCGTATAACACACACAATATAAGAGTTTTTACAGTGTTTTCGCGGTATCTCTTTTCACACTAATCGTAATATGGCACACCCTTTAGAGATGAACAAAATAATTTTTTGATCCTTTTGCAGGTAGACAAAAATTGTAGCATACAAATCATATTATTATGTATTTTGTTCATCTCTATTATTTTCATGATTATTTCTATGATAAGAAAAGATCCTTTTTTGTTTGGAATTCACCAAAAATAATTAGAGTACGCATACGACTATATTTATTACTTAGAATATTCCTTTTTTATGTATCTTTTGTGCAACAAGAATAATATAAAAATGTTTTTTTTTTTCAATATTTATTGGCAATGTATCTTATAGATACATTTTGTATTTATTAGATACTTTATGTATCTTTTTCATTAGTTTTACCTTTTTTACAATTCTGATAAACCAGAACTGATTTTGTCGCCCTTTCTTATCAAAAAAATATTATATTTTAAGTTTTTATAGGAACTTCATCAGATGTCAATTAACGAGTTCATGTAATTTTAATTTTATTGTAATATTTTGATTTCAAGGATATCTAAAGCTTGACAGAAGGATAAAATTAATATTTTTTTTTTACAGAAAGGAAAATTTATTATTAATGAGAATTGCATTTCATATAGAAATATAAATTGATATCCATTTCAAAAATGTGAATTGTAGTGATGTTATATGATTTATTACTGTGCATTGTGTCAATTTTTTATAATTTCTTTCCTAGTGAGAATCAAGATTTTTATCATAGTAAAAAGGATATTTAATTTTTTTTTAAGATATTTTTATGTAGTTTTTTTTGTGTATAAAAATATCAAAAAAAATTATTTTTTTACATGGATGATTTTGTACTATATAAAATGTATCTAATTTTTGAACTTACTAAAAGCCGACCTTATTTTTTTATGAAAAATAGTACCGGCAAAATTATCTACAAAAGTAGCTAATGCAATTTTACTTAAGAAAACAATCTTTATGATTTTAACAACAAAAGGTTTTGGTATTATAATCTCAAGAGGATTGTGTCATTTTGTATTATATAAAACAGAATTTCTATATTTAGATTAAATGTGCTATGGCAAAAGGATATTATGGGTAAGGAATAAGGATAATTCTTGATTATTTTTTGATATACATATTTTTTGTATATTTACGGTTAATTTACATATATGATGATGGAACAATAGATATTAACGAAATAATGGAAAAGTAGGATAGAACATTATATATTTTAAAAAAGGACTTTCAAAATAGATATTTGCATTAAGTCCAGGTGTTATGTGATTATGGGATTTTTTTGGTGTTGTATGGAAATGATATATAATAAGATAAAGGTTTTAAAGGGCGTATGATAATTTAAAGAAAAAAAGGAAAGATTTAAGTTTTAGTAGATTTAAATAGTTCAGAATTCTGGAAAAGGTATAAGATTTTGTAGAGTTAATAAATTAATATCTTTAAATATTGATAAGAATACAAATTTCTTCATAAATATTTATGAGTTTTTAATATGAAAATAGTTTTAATATATAATTGATGAAATTTAGTATAGTTAAATATAAACTTTTAGCAAATTAGTTTTATTATTAAGAAATTTAAAAATTAACAAAATCGGGATTTAAAAAGATATTTTATAATTACTAGCATTAGATAGTTATTTTATGTAAATGGAAAATTTAAAAATATATGTACAGTGTTCGCCCGATATAATCACATTTGATATAAGAAACTTTCGATATAAGCAACCCTCGATATAGTCATCATTTTTAATATTAGTATGTTCGTTATAAGAAATTTTTGGTAACCTTGGTTTGAATGGACAAAATTAAGAGAAAATCGTTTACAATACAGGAGAAGTTGGTAATTTTAAAATATGTTGAAAATGGTGTAAAAATAAATAAGATGATTATTTACCTATATAGCAACCCTTTTTAACTGAATATTACCTGAAAATAAAGCAAGTTTAACTGATATCATAGTCTGGGGCTGGTGGAACATTCTGCCATAAAAATTCCGATAATTATTTGAAATTAATTATCTTATACTACTTAATTCGATAAAAGCAACAATTTTACAAAAGCAACTTTTTTACAAATTTCAAATCAGCTTAGGTGATTTAAATGTATTAAATTTATTTGTAAACATATTTTGACTTTACTATTTTTTATTAGTATTTGATTATTATTAAATATAATAATTTAATTTTATGATTTTATATCCTTCCTTTCGTAAATGAAGCTAATGGGGTGTACGTATCAGAGTTGTTAAATAATGCATTATTTTTGTAATGCATTTTGAACTTCATTAGCATTATTTTAATAATTCAATTTGAATTAAAATAATGCATTACTTATTTTATTAATGCATTATTGTTGAATTAATTAATTAAAATAATGCATTAAAAATAATGCATTACTTAAAATCAATTCGAATTATATGAATTAAATAAGAATTATTTGAATTATTTTTGAATCATTCTTGTTAATTCAACACTAATTTAAATAATTCTTATTTAATTCATATAATTCGAACTATTTTAAGTAATGCATTATTTTTAATGCATTATTTTAATTAATTAATTCAAAAATAATTATGAATTTGAATTACATAAAAATGAATGCATTATTTTGAATTATTAATTATTAAAAATAATGCATTACAAAAATAATTCATTATTTAACAACTCTGGTACGTATACATCCTGTAATTTATAATTTTTTATTTTATTAAGATTTAGCTTTAGTTATTATATTTCCCAATATTTTTGGACTAATCAATCAAGTAACCTAAAATTAGCCTAAATATATCAAAATTAGCTAAACATATAAAAATTTGTTTTCCTAAAATTGTAAACAATACTTTTACCATAATTTCCTAAACTCTATAAATATTTTAACTTTACTAGCTTAAATTTATTATCACTAGAAAATTAGTTACCTAATTTTTTGCAGAAAATCTTATTTGATCATAATCACAAAATCCACTAAAATCAACTTTTTAAATCCTCTAGCATAAAATTAAATAATTTTTATCATCAATTTTTTTATAAACAAATTGTTTTTATTAAATTTTTTTCCATCATTCCCACCAAAAACCGAAACTTTAACTTTAATATAACCACAAAATTTTGTCAAAATACTAATTAGTACAGTTTCCTGGAAAATCACTACAACAACAACTACTGTTGTTATGAATAAATAATACTACATAATAACAAAAAAAAAAAAATCAGAAACCACTTTAATTCCAGCCAAAAAAAAAAATAACTTTAAAATTGAACTATAAACATACATAATAAAATTTATCTAAATTATAAAATCTAGGTCAGATTCAAATTAAATTTACCTGGTAAAATCATGGTAAAAACAACAAAACCAAAAAAAATAATAATATATTTATATTATGTGCAAAAAACAGTAAGGAAGGATACAATTTCTAGTAAAAAAAATATAAAAAAAAAACTAGACATCTCGCTTTTTTTTAAAAAACATGTTTAATCATTTCGCATGAAATATTCAGAGAAACCAAATTTAAGAATTTTCTATTTTATATTTATATTAAAAAAAAAACCTACAACTATCAAATTTATAAAAAAAAATCTGTATTTTCACTCCCTGTTACGAATATACATAACAAACAGCACCAAGGATAACACTATATATTCAAGGATATTTAAAAAAAAAAAATTATATGCAAAAATTTATTCAAATTCTATACCGTTTTATACCACCTGAGGGAATTTCGGATACCATCATAAATGTAAAATATTTTATATGTTAAAAAAAAAAAAAGTTTCAACTTATAGAAAAAAACTGAAATTGCCAGGAACTATCACAACAAATAGAGTAATATCAGCTGGTGTTCCACAAAATATCTAACAAAAAAAACAAAGCAAAACAAAAAAGATAGAAAGAAAATTCATGTTTAAATTTAAACTTTCTTTAGCTTGGGTTACTATAAAGTCGAAAAATGAAAAAAATATTTTTGTTTTTAACGCTTTAAATCCTCTCATGATGGTTTAGATTTGGAAATTTAATGGAAAATTGCTTGAATGTGAGTACGTATGAGGTGGTAAAGATGTAACTTTTCTTTTTTTTAAAAAAATGAAATTTTCTGGATAGTTGATTTTGTTATTCGTATAGGTGAAGAAATTCATTTCCAATGAACTTTTATAATATGATATTATAAAAACTTGTTGCATTTCCCGGATATTAGACTGTCGTAAAGAAATGATTTTATTAAGCAATTTAAAATTTTTTTTTTTTTTGGAAAAAAGAAAAACTATAATGTAATAATAATAAAAATTGTATAGTGAGAAATTTATTATACCAGTTGGATGGAAATTTTTGTAATACAAATAATTGGAGTGATGATTGGCATGTAAAGAGTGTATAATTTAATTCAGTAGCTACGGGAATTTTTATATGATTTAATGAATAAAAAAAATTGATTATAAAATTATGTTACTGATATGTGCTTGCTTTTTTGAGCGGTTCCTCTTTTCAGTTAAAAAATGTGTTTAGGTTGGATCTACATAGAACCAAGGGTTGGAACTGATTTAATATTTCATCTGCATGGAAATATGATAGCAATATTTTATGTGTCTAAGTGCTTATTGCACTTCCAAAAAATATTATTTTCAAACCTAACAAGTAAACCTCTTAAGTACGCTTGTATTATGGAGTGTTACGATTTACGACCTAAATGTTTTGATTGACAAAACTTTCAGGACGACTCATATATGCCAGAAATTTAGAATATATTTCAATAAATGATATTGCTATAGAAAATATAAATTGAATTAGCATCTCTAAGCTAATTCAATCTTTAGGGTATTTAAATAATTAATTAATATTTCAGATGAATATAAAATTCTATTTGTAATTTAATTAGAAAACTCAGTTCTTGGCTAAATTTTAATAATAAATAACAATTTTTTTTATGTTTCCATTTCCAAGGATCATCCAAAGAAATAATTTTTAATTGAATTTCAATTTCCCCAATTTCCTGAAATACAAATCTGCGATTTATGAAATTTCTACTATAAAAAATTCAGTCTGTAAATCATTACTGAAATGCCACTTAAATTAATTGTTTGTTTTTTTTATAAATTTTACGTTACACTTTTTTTTTTAAAAATTTCATATTGTTTTTACTTAAATCATGGGTAATTATATCTGAGTAATCTGACATGGTACTCTTAGCTGCAGACATGTATCATTCAACAAGTAAGGCAAAAACTCTCTAAGGTCTGAAGTTTGATTAAAAATATAAAATGGAAAAATTTATATAATAAAAATCGAAAATATCCGCATTGTAAGCATTAAAAAATTATCAAAAATTGAGCTAACAAACCATAAGCAAAAAAAAAAACATGTTAAATTTATTAAAAGGAAATTGAGCTTCTTAAATTGCATTAACTGTAAATATTACACGCAATGATTGAATGCTTTAGGTAAAGAATAACATAATAAATTTTATATCAAAAGCATGAATTTAATGGTTCAATAAATCGACCAGAACATAAATATAATGTAAAAAGAATTATGAAAATAATTCGAGAAATTTTTGTTTTTTTGGCGAATGCATTAATAAATTTGTTGGTGTATTGGAAATGATTAATGTGGCCTTCATCAAATTTTGAACACGACCCAGTAAAATGCGTGCAATTTTTTTTTCTGGTGATTTTTATATGAAATGCAGAGAAAAACTTTAAGAAAATACCATAAAAGCAAAAATTAGCCCACGCTTAAATTGCGTGAGTGATTTCATTTGTTACAAGATGGACAAAATTTTGGAAAACTGGTTTTTTAGTTCAAATAAACTGAATATTTTTTGGATAGGTTAGGACGATAATGTACAAGTATTTCTGGGGAATTTATATATCTAAAAATTGGGCTAAATAAATACAGTTTATTATATTATTAAAATACAATGGAAGGACAATTAATACGGAAATGAATTAAAAAAAAAGAAAGATTGTGAAAAGTTAATTTCTTGTCAGACTGTTTTAGTATTTTTTTAAAGTTCGTTTTAGTTATTGGGAGCAACTTGATAAATGGTAGACTTCATTAAAGGATAATGTAAGCTTCATACTTGGACTAACTATAATTATAGCCCATAATATAGAATGTGCAGATTTTATTAAACTGAGTATAATGACCAAATTTACAAGTAAGGAATAATGTATTAACTAAATTGTTAGGGTCACTTGGTCATAGTCTAATTGCAGGTAACGAAAAAGCAGATGAAGTGGAAAGACTTGGGTCGGCAGACTCTCCTAATTGCCAAAGACACTGGATGTGTGGTCTGAGAAAAAACATAACCTATAGATTGGGAAAGTGGAAAATTAGCACTCTTGGTGTAAATACCAAGCGCGTTTTCTTTGTGGTAAAGCTTAGGCTTACACATAATTCGACATGTACGAGGTGTGAAGAGGAAGATTAATCCTTGGAGCACGTTCTGGGTCATTGCGCTGCTGTTAGATATAAAAGATTTAAGTTTTTATGACTTAACTCTTATTGAAGCAGGAGAAATTGGTGGCCTTAATGAAAGAGTTAGGATTGGTCCTTTTTTAAAAAGGAAGGTAAACGGCGTCGGGAGTTTACAATGGGTCTTTGTGGCCTTGTACCTGTAGTTTCTTGAAGCCTCACTCCATTCAGGCCAAGACCAACTAACTAACCAGTAGACATATTTAGTCTTCTTTAAGTAGTCTTCAATTATTGAATTAATTTTTGGCAGATTACTAGACCAACAAATTATAATGCCTTTTTTCCGTGGTTATTTTTTTGTTGCGTGATAATTATAGGATTTTTTTTTAATTTTCTTGTCTAGCTTTATATTCTGACACAAAACGAAACTATAAAAATTTCAATATATTTTCAATATAAAATTGAATTCTAGTTTTCCAGCTACAATTTTTTTTAAACATCTACAATGAAATTTTAATCTTAGGTTATTTAAAAAAAAAAACTCTTGCATTGCAACCAAAGTAAAATAATTTCGAAATTCATTTTTCCCCATTTTGAAAACCACCAGTTGAATGCAATTAAGATTTAATTCGGAGAATGACCAAAATTTCTTTGTACTGCTTATAAATTGATCCCCAAAAAAACGATTTCGAATTCATCGCTACAATTGCGCATGTAAGAAAATTCTCCATTATTTTTTTTTCAACATTTTCAACATTAAACTTAGTATTTAGGAGCAAAATAATCATAGATATTAGATTACTCTTGTATTACTCTCTCAAATACAAATTCCCCACTTTATTAAATATTATCATTCCTTTCAGAATCATATTTTACATAGCATTCCATACAAGATACAACTCAAAATAAACCAGTTACTTTATGCTCTGTTATACTGTTATACATAAAATTTTTATATTTATGTTTTCAGTTTATTTATACATAGAATCGAGTTTTATTCAACTTTGTTTTATGCTCAATGTCATTGGATCCAAAAACCAAAATCCAACCAACAAAACAACAACACCAAAACTTTTTACCCAAAAAAATTATACTTTGTTTTTAAGTCTTCTCTAGTACAAGTTATAAAGTGTTAGCGGATTGACGTGTTTTTCTTGATGTCGTCGTATTTTTTTTTGAAAAGTGTATCCGCCGAGCTTCAAATTCCACAATAATTCTTTAAATTTTCTTTTGTGAAAATCATTGTGATAAAATTTCTGCTGTTTTTATAATTAAAACTTTTAATTTCTGGTTAACCTTTTTAAACATTCTTGTATCTTTTAAGCCAATTTTAAACATAAACTGAAATTAATTCCGGAATTCCATAAGTAAAATCACCGATTGTTATTATAATTTCTACATTTTTTATTTCGGATATCGTAAATTAATTTTAATTTGATATTAAAAATTCTTAATTTTTTTTTATTTTCAACATTATTTGCCATTCACTGAACTTTCGGAAACATAAATGAAAACATGTAAAAAAAGTATCTATAAAATCTGTGGAATTTTAGTGGTAAATTCGATTATCTAATTCAGACATGAAACATTTTTTTTTTGTGAAGAGTGTTAATGTGGAAAATTGTTGCAGGGAGGCAGGCCAGCAGCAAAATAGCCGATAAAAACGAGTTTTTTTTTGTCGTACAATCTAAACTAAAAATAAACTTGATCATTTTTTATGTTTGTTTGTGCTCGAAGCATCGGAAACTAGTCAAATAGATTATTAATAATATAGAAACATAATTTGAAGAAAATATTTTTTTTTTAAAAAAAGATTTTTTAATTAAGTAGAAAATTTTTTAGTGGTTTTTTTTTATTTTTAATAATATTTTATGAAAATTTAAATTTATAATTTGTGGTAGTAAATGAATTTTAATTGGAAGATTAAAAGGTGAAAAATATTTAAATTAATATAAATATTAAAATAATTAATAAAATGTAAAAAAAAAAAATGTTATAGTGAAATAAATTTATTTTTAGTGTTCATTTTATAAATTGAAATAATTGATAATTTTTTGGAATATTTAAGTGCAGAATTTCAATAATTATTAAATAATTAATTAGATTATCTACAGGTAAATTTTAATTTTATTAAATTGAATTTTAAATCTAGTGATTATTATTACACTAGTTGTAAAATTGTTAATTATTTTTTATATAGAACAATTTCTTTTGGGAATACTATAAAAATTAATTGTGACTAGATAGTTTCATTATTTCATTAAACGATAATATTAAACGGATTAGTAGTCTTCAGAAATGTCATTTTAATATAGAATAATTTTTGTAATTCATTAGAAATATCAGATTTTGATAAAAAGATAGCTTTATAATTAATTAAAATTATAGTGCCTACTTAACACTAGAGAACTATGTAGCAACGATTCATATTTTCACATTTGCTGAGGGTTTTACAAATTTCTCATTAATGGAATCCGTATAACTAACTGGCAGTTTAATAAATATTTGTATCAGAAATATTAATTAGTAATTTCAACTTAACATTTGCCTACTAAACAGTTGCCTACTTAACACTCGAAAACTAGCTACGATTCATATTCGGTGTGGGCTTTACAAATTAATCATTAATTAACTAGTAATTTCAACTAATTAGAATTTCTAGTGTTAATAAGCTCTGTAATTTAAATTGTATACTAAAATTTTACTGCTAATGAGTAGCAATTTTGATAGGCTACTCAATTCTGATGGTAAATTATGTTGTGTATCGAAATATCTTCAATCTTTTCTTCGGTTAAACCATAGTTTTTGAATATTCTAATTAATTCTTTTAATTTGCAATTAAGTAGATACTAAAATTTTAATATGCTTTTGAAAATAATTGTTAACCATTAATGGCAAACCACAAAAAAGGAACGAATATATTGAAAAAATTTATATTATTTTTCTTCTAAAATATGTTGCCCTTTTTCACCAAAATTATGTTAATTACGTTTTTTTTTGTTTGTTTGTTAACTTTTACATGAATAAATTAATAAAATTGAATTTTTCAACACAACATTTTCAAATACGGAACATTTTAAAATAATTAACATAATTTTTTTTTCTGATCTTTGTTCTCATAAATTTAGAATTTCGAGATCATAAATCGACATAGAAATCCGCAAAAAAAAAAAAACATATCTTAAAGACCCCTTTTTAAATTTATGTATTTTTATATACTTTTCGGGTCTCTGACCATTTAAATTTTTTTGGTGAAATATAATTCCATAAACCAAAATCATAATAATACATAAATATTTCATAGATAGATGTATAAAAATAAAAATGTTAAATAGCTGTTTTTTTTTTTATGACAATTTGGATTTGGTTGTAGGTTTCGGTTTGGTTTTATGTTATGGTCAGAAAATTGACATTAAGACTTTTATGTTTTATTAGAAATTTATAAGGTTGGAAATTCGGAATTATATATGTTTTTATATTTGTAGAGGCGATGGTGAAAGTTTTTAAATATTTTAATAAGTTTTTTGAATTTCACTTATATTTTTGAATTGATTTTTATATGTTTATGCGAATTTTAATATTATGTTAAATAGTTTGATCAATTTCATTTATTTATGAGTTAAGTCACCAGTTTTGATTTGAATTTGAATAGAAATATTGTAATAAATTAAAATCAGTTTTTTTTATGTAGTTTTATTATATTTTAATCTATTCTAATAACCAAAAAATGTTAAAAATATTATAATTAAAATTTAACGTATTTTGTATTTAAAAATAGAATTAATCATAATTGGCTCAAAAATCTTCTATAATCTTGAAATTGTCTTGCTTTTAATGTTATTTCTTTAATTCTATTCAATTAAAGTTGTTAATGTTAATTAGCTTTCCGGAGGTTAAATCAAAATAATTAGTCGAAATGATTAATTACTTTATAATTACTGATTCTTTTTAAAAAAAATTCTAAAATTTAATTTTATATAAAATTATCAAAATAATTATAAAAAATTGTGGAATAAAAGATTTTATAAATTTGGAAAAATGTTTTAAAACTTCGTAAATTGTAAAAGGAATTGGTTAAATTATTGAACTTTTAAACTTGCGTTACTAAAATTACTTTTTAAAAACAACTTTTTGAGTATTAAACTGAGTTTTGTAAAATGGTTTATAGGACATATTTTTGATGTCAACTGAAAACGTGATTTGTATATATTTTTGAAAATTATTTAGGTACCGAAAATATTCATAGGTTTCTGTACAAAAGCAGAAATTGTCTTATGGAACTTGAATACGTAACCATAATGTACAGTTCCGAAAAATTATTTCGAAGTAATACCTTAAGATTTAACTTTATCCATCCTTCTGTTATCGTGTTATTTTCCAGATCTAAAAGGTTTAGAAAATTCAAACCAAGTAGAAAGGTCTAGCAACTTTGAAACCTTTAAGTCTCTTTTAATACCACAGATTTTTAACCTTAAATATTATTTTATATTTTATAAGCTTTATAATTTCCACAATAACAACTCTTTATAAAAGTTTTTTAAAGAACTACCAAAGACTAAACATTTACCTGTCAATGTAAATTCTACTATCACATTTTTTGATTAGTTAATTTCTTCAATTGATTTAGTACCTCTTTCATGTAGGGTAACTAGAATTAGCCTAAATGTTATAAATTTATGTTCTCGATATCCTTTTTTTCATTAACTTTTGATTAAATCTGAAATCTAATATCTGCGAAAGATTTATCAATCAATTAATAAATATTCATTTAAATAAAATAAAATTACATTTAAGCTTTGTGAAGCTATATAAAGACAATTCTAAATTCTTAATTATTTATAATTTTATATTCATTTTTATACTTCATTATATCCAAATCCCTTAAATACAAATTAATCCTCTAAAATTTATTTAATTACTCTAATATTTTATTATACCAATTACACTTTTCTATATAAAAAACAAAAGAAACCGCAAAATATTATTATCTAAAATTACAAATCAACTCTCTCTACATAACAACATAAAATATCATTTTAACATGCACGTTTTTATTTATGATTATACCAAAAAAACAACTAACCCATTTACGTCCTTCGTCCCATATTATATTTCCTTCCACAAAAGGGATAGGCAAAGCTCAATTTACTGGATTAATTTGTCCTTTTTTGTTTTGTATACTATATAAATTACCTAATATAATAATATCAAAGTTATAAAGAAGCAAAAAAAAAAACCCTTCTAATTACCATAATTATTTATACATTTAAATTCCAGTTCATAATTCTAAACATTTTTCTTTTTATAAAACATATAATACAACAATAAATTTCTCCTGAAAATTTTATGATTATTAAGTATTTTTCTTTTAAATATCACAATAAAACAAACCTTACATAAATCCTATAGAGTTTTAAAAGGATTTCGAAAAGGATTACTTCAAATTTTTTTTTTTTTTTTTGGACTCATTATTGGAAATCTTTTGGTTATTTTATTTATTTTTATTTTGAATAATGACCACAAAAAATATATGTTCATAAGAATATTATACATACATAAAAGTCCTGAATGGGATCATAAAATGATTGACATTTTTAAAGAAGGGTTGATTTCAAATTTTTTTTATGGTTCCATACAATTTTATACAACCGGTTCACATCGCTTCATTGGACTTAAAAAACTATAAATTATTCAAGTTTTTTTTAAAAATAAAATTATAATGAAATATATTTTCTAAATGGGGGCAATTATTTCAAGAACTGGAAGGTCAGTTTTTATAAAAAATATTTTACCAGTAGCCACTAAAAGAACACTTAAAAAAATGTTTTCAAAAGATTTCTGATTTTTATTTATGTTTCCATATAAGACAAGAAGAAAAGTGTTCCGCACATCAGTAAGAATAAGAATTTATATTTGAGATGTACAGCTCTAAAACCAAATAACAATCATTAATAAAAATTGTATAGTGTCTGTAACGCGCGCAGTACGATAGCTAATCAGTTCGAAAGATGATAATAAAGAATAAAATACTTTAGTTTATTAAGATTTTTGTCTGAAGATGAATTTTAATCATTATAATTTCCACTGAAAAAAAAGACGATGCCACTTCAAAATTATATAATAAAATAAAGATTTCTTAAATCAATTAGGTTTACTTGTTAATAATCCTTGTTTTTTTCGTTTTTTAACTTGCTTTTTATAATTTAGTGTAGATCTTATAGACAGATTTAATAGAATCAGGAGAAGATATTTTGATATTGTAATACAATTATTGGTTTTAATTAAAAAAATCCAATAAAAATTCTTGTTGTAATAAAATAGAACAGTTTTTTTGTTGTTGTACAGTTTTTTTGATGATTATGATGATGATGATGCATATAATATAGAATTTAATTATTATTTACTATGCTAACGTTATCCAAATTGAGATTTAAACGTAGATATTATAATACCTAGTTAATTATAATTAATTTCTTGATGATATAATAGTGAAATATAAAGATTTAAATAGAATAAATTTATATTAAAAAAAATGTTGAAATTAAAATTGAGAAATTAATTTCAGTTTGTGGAAAAACAATTAAATTTCAAAATTTTAATAGAATCATAGATACGAGTGATACTGACGCTGTGAGTGATGCTGATTCTAAAAGCGGTGCTGACTCATTTAAATATACGTAAACATTTGTATATTAAAATGAGTCAGTACAGTATGAGAACTGCTCTTAGTTACACTGCATTGAACGTAGCCGGGTAGCCAATGGGAAAATGATTTTTTTTACCATGTACGTAGCCTAATAGTTAAATTAATTAAATGATTATAAAAGAAGCAGGGCCGGTATCGGAGAAAATGTAATATTTTTCAAAAGTTTTCGAATTGGATTTACATTCGTTTGAAAACGGTTAATCGGGGAAGACGAACGTAAACGTTAAACAGTTTTGCCATCACAACTAAAGAAATCTTGAGTTTCGATGTCACAACTATTGCTATTAGTTAAATCAGCTGTTTATTTTTTAAAAATTTAATTTTGAAAAAGTTGTATTAAAAACGGAAATAAAAGTCATAGTTTTAAAACGATTAAATTTTTAAATTATTTTATAATAGCATTGTTTTCAAGCATGCAATTATTTTTTAGTAGCAGCAGCGAAGATGAAGAAAGTACTACAAATTTACTTACATTTTTTTGTTAATTCAATCAACATAGCATAGACAGCGACGATAACAAAGTACATACGATTACAAATTAGTTGACGTTAAAATTTTCGATTAAAACGTTAAAAAAACAAGTTACATGATACATCGATTCGATTAGAAATCGAAACGTTTTTAATGAAACGTTTTCAGCGATACCGATGTGATAATTTCGATTCGTTTTTCAAACGTAACGTTTTTCCCCGATACACGTGCAGTACACATTTTTCTTATTAATATACAGTACCGAATAGACTGATGAAGGCCCATTAGAAGGTTTTATGACAGGGAAATACTATACGAAAAATACTATAAATATTATAAACATAAAAACATTTTTTATCAAAATTAATAGAGCAGCATATTATTATGTATTTCATTTATCCACATAATATGAAAATTTAAATTATAATATATTAATTTAAAACAAATATTTATTTTTGTAATTCAATTACATCGGAAACATTTGTAATATCACAAATCTAACATAACCAGATTGTCCTAGCATATTGACAGTTAGGAAATAGCCTTCCATAAAGGCAATGTGAAATATTTTATAACCATAATTCATAGTAAAACATATTTCTATTTAACATATCTACATCAAATAATTAGAATATTGTTCTAATTTATATTAATAATAATAAACAAATTTAAGAATTATAATAATACCAAAAGATTATATTTGTATTTTGTTGATAATCATCATGATTAATCAAAAAATTCCTGTGTAAAAGTCAGAATAATTTACGTGATTTTCCTTTTTATAACAGATTGTATAAAAATGTATAAAGTTTATATAATTTGATATTAACTACAGTAAAACTTCAGAAAATATTTGAGTTTCATAAATTTGTAATGGGAAATTATTGTATTATCGAAAAAGTCAGACCTTTGTGTACAAATTGCCCTAGTTAGGGTTAGGTAAACTTTGATTATATACAATTATTCAATTGTCCTGAAAACAGTATAAATATCGATAAAATAAATTATATTTAAAAATTTATAATTTTCAGTAAAAGTCCTTATCCTTAGTATTCTAAAGTAATGTCAATCATTAATAATTCGTAATAAAGTAAATTAAATTCTAGTGATTATTGACAGTTCCCGACTATTCGTCTAAAATTGTATTACAAAAAATTTACGTTGTTGCAAATATTCGATTGGATCAGGTATGGCGAAAATAAGTGCCACATTGATAACAATTAATATTACCGATAAATTTATTTACTTTGTAATTTTTATTTTAAATCAAGTTATAAGTAATTTTTTAAATCATTTTTTGATCGAGAATAAAAATCGTGTGAAGGGCAAGCTAAGAATATCTAATTTGCCACATGCAGTCCGGGCCTCTAGTTGTTCATACTTGGATTATATTAAATTATATGCCAGTTTTCCAAGTATTTGGCATCTGATTTTAATACTAAACTAAAACAAATAAATAATAATTTCCTTTTAATTAAAATAGTACTCAAAATTATTAATTTTTTGAATTGAAATATCAAAAAGTTAACTTGTAAAGATATTTCAGAAATGAAATGAAATTAATTTCAATGAATTTTAAAAATTTTCATTTCAAATAAATATATTATAATTAACAAAAAAAACTGTTTTATAATTAAAATTTCCATTAAACAAATTGTCCACATTTATGTTTAATATTAAAATAATCATATTTTATAAATAATTTATGATTTATATACATTTTAAAATTTTAATCATTTATAATCCTTTTCAATTTTTTTGTAAAATTTCCAAGAATCTCATAAATACTTTTATTATTATTTAAACATTTTCAGTATTTATTATATTTTTAATCTTTTCGTTTTACGGATGGTTTTATCGCCAGGAATAAACAGCAACAAAACTTATAAAATATCATTTACTCAAAGATTTTCAAAATAATCAACCACAATCAAAACTGAGAAAAAAAAATCTTACCAAATATTTGTTCAGAGTTGATTTCAATACCAAAAAAAAAAAAAAATTGTATCTTTTTTTTTCATTTTGTAAATAATACGCAAAAATTGTCTCTATTCGACAACCAAATACAAATTTTCTGGTGCGGTTTTTGAACTAAATAAATATTCAAAGATATTTAATGTTGACATATACACAAACACAGAAAAATTATATAAGTATATATGTAAATATATGTATATGAAAGCCACAAACATTCCGTATACATAAAGTCCTTGTAACATACAAAAAAAAAAATTAATACCTTTTTGTATCTTGTATGGTTTTACTTTACATTTTCTTGTTTTGTTTATATAAAAGACGACATAAAATTCCACTCTCTGACACTACTGGCAACGACTTTATGAACTCGACAAAAAAAAGTTCTTAATCGTCATAACCTCATATTATATATACATATACCGTATAACCAAAAACAATATAGAATTTCCCTTTAATGTGAAAATTGTAAAGGAAAGAGGGTAAATAAGTGGTCAAAGAATTCTTTTACAAAGTGAAAATAAGAAAATGATTAAAAATAATAATAATAAAAAAAAAGGAAATGAAAAAAGGAACAAAAACTTTAAAATTCATTTACATAAATGTTGTACGAGGTGGAATAAAAAAGTTTTGTATCGATGAAATGTGAAATTATTTTTAACTATTATATAATTTAGTCCCTGAACAGCATTGCCTCTGTTTTTGTGTGCTGTTTTCCAGTGTGGTATGTCCTTCTTTGTTCTATACTTTAAAATTATAAAATAAAAGCTTATGACATAGGGGTAGTTGAAAAATCGTATTTCATTTTAACTGCAGTGCTTTGTAAATTCCATAAATTATTGTTATATTTGTGATTAAAGATAAATTAAAGGACATTTATTAAATATTCGTTTTGTGAATTATGTAATTGTGTCAAATAAAGGTAGTGCAGCTGGCGACATCTGTTATATATCAATAAATTAATAAAATATAATAAAATTATAATTTAAACAAAACAATTTTAAAATAATAAAGTCTGTAAAATATTTAAGTAAATGAGTTCAAGTGTTCCCTTTTAATTATAATTTGAATAAGTTTAAGAGTATTGTAAACCGTTCCTGGTTAACACCGGTCCTTTAATCTAATTAAATTCCAATCTTAAACTCTCATCCCACTCAATAACAGAATCCTGTGTTCACAGTTAACTTTCTAAATATTTTTAAATACAGAGCTTTAATTCCATTCCATTTCGTTTCGATTGTCCTTTGCTCATTAGATACTGGATATATATAGACTCTCTGATGATAAATTAGAATTGTAACTAAATTTACAGAAAAAACTGATTTTCTTTTTATGCGACAAACTAACCAATCGATCCTCGTCCACAGAATTAAACAATTTTTATATAAAAATAATAATAAATAAAGATTTGAATTGAAGTTTTTGAAAAGTCCTTTATATTTACAAATAAATTATTTAAGTATTTTATGTGTAAAAGAAAAAAAAAAGATTTTTTGTTATACAATTATTTAATTTGGTTTTTCGTCCTTTGATAATTTTACATCAAATATTTCTTACAAAATGAAAACTAAAAATATTTTTTTATGTTGAAGTTTACAATGGCAAATAGAATTCAATTTAAATAAACTATATATACTTATTAAGGATTAAGAATTTTTCACACTAACAAACCACAAAAGCCAAACTGTTCATTCGATGAGGTTTTTTAGAAAATTTTCATGGGGTCAATTTTAATTTAACTTTTTACCTTTTTACACAAATATTTTGGTGGTTAAAAGTACAAATATTGACATAACAATATAATTAGTTATATCCTTCTTGTTACATCTTAAATTTTATATGGTTAAAGTGTAAACAGAAAATTTTCATATAAAAGGATACTAAAAATTTATATTATTATATATAAAAAAAAAAATTATCGGCAAACAAACTTTAATTCTAATAATCATAATAATAATTTTCTTTATCTTTAATACTAATTTTGAGAAGATAAACTTTGAATAAACAAAAGATAATAATATTTTGTTGGTATAAAGTCCTTTTTAATATGATGTTAATGTTCATAACTGAATGGAGAATAACGATATCTATAGATAAAACTTATAGCAATATTTCGGACGTTCTTTTCCTTATATTGAGTCCGTTTATAATCTTATAATTAATCTGATTTTTATCTTGTTTTTCCTTATATTTTCGGAATAGTTATGTGTATAATTATGAAATGTTGCGATGGAAAAGTTTAATGGTAAAAATGAATTTTGTTTAAGTGTTGGTGCTCGTAAAATTCATTTACGAATATGAGACAAAAAACAGAAAGAATTTATATTTACACATTAGAATGCAGTCTTGTCAAAAGGGTTTTCAGAACGTCCTTCAATAGAAAAATGTAGTCGAGTTTTAACTTTTTTGGATTATGAACTGAAATTTATTTTCTAATTTCTTTGTTCCTGCATTTATCGGACATGGTCTTTTACAATAATTATCCGCTTTTTCCAATAAATTTAGACAAATTTAGAATTATATTTCATTAATAAATATAAAAAGGAAATTTCAGTCAAAAATCGAAACAAAAGCTAAAGGTTTGCATTTCAAAATATGTAATGTCAAACGATCAATTAAAATCAAACGATTTTCTGACCGGAAAAACTCCTTCACAAAAATGAGTTTCAGACATGAACGTGAATGAAAGTCGTTTCCATTTTCGATTGAAATGATTTTGATAGTTGTAATCCCATAGCATTTTTTCCCAAATCAATGTTATAAATAACTACGAGCATTAATCGACCCCTAGATAATCAGTTTTTTTGTTTCTCATTTTTTGTTTGTTTGTTATCCTTCAACGTTAAAGTTTAATTATAACTGTTTTTGTCTAACTTAATCATTGGATTTATGCTTTATTCCATCTTCTTTTTCGATATTTTTTTGTATAGATGATTTTAATGTTTCAGTTTCGTCCTTAATTTATTGTTGGTGTTTTTTTTGTTGTTGTATGGTACGAACGTGGAACGTTAAAAGATATATAGATATATAATATCGATATATATTTGAATAAAATAAATATTTATTGGTAACAAATTTATGCGTAAGGATAAATATATTTAGGGATTCAGTTTATTGGAAATAAAGGACTTTATTTTGGTTTATTAACTACATAGATATACGAATTGTATATGTACAATTTTGGTCACGATGAATTTTTTTTTGTTAGCCAGAACAAATATTTTAGTAATCATAAATGGCATAATCATTTTAAGTTTATAAAGGATCAGTTATCATGTGAAGGTGTGTGTACAAAAAGGATTAATAATTTTTAGTGTGGTTTATATTTTATGGTTTTTATTTATTGGTTATTATTATTATGATAAAAGTTATGTGTATGTGATAGAAATTTTAATGAGTAAATTTAATGTTTTTTTTTCTAGTGAAATATAATTTAGTACGTTACGTTATGTATATAAATAGGGTTTTATTATAGATTTTATTAAAATGCAGTTTATTTATGGTTTCTTTTTTGTATAGGATGAAAAAGGAATATTAAATTTTATCATAATATGTTAAAATTTAATGTTTTTTTATTCAAAAGATTAATGTTAAATAAACAAAAAAGGATTTAATTTATAAAAAAAATTTTTTTTGATTATATGAATTTTAATTTTATTACTATCCAAATTCCATAAGGAAGAAATTATTCATATTAGGTGAAATTTGAAACCCTCTTTTATCACTTCTATGATATATTTTCATATTTTAGTGACCTCTAAAACCTTTTTTACTAATTTCTTGTGATTATCTCCGGGTACGAAAAATAAACTCGTCAGAGTCAAAAATGAAAAGTCAGAGAAGTGTAATTAGTCAACTTTGATATTTAATTTTAAAAAGTCATGTAACTAGTTTCGATTGGCCTATTAATTTCGGAAATCCATTTTTTGGTGATTTAGATTTATAGTGGAGTTAAACTCGACGGACGACTGATTGAAATGTCAAAACCGTAGAATCCCAAAATGAGGGTGGCAAACTGAATACGTTCTTCCGTCGTTGCTATTTATTTTGAACTATTTGCTAACCTAACTTTTTCGAAGTTTAAAAAAAAATCAAAAAAAAATCGAAGTTTTTGTATCTAATTATGGAGGTGGAAACATTAGAGCTAATTTATTGTACCCTGGTTACGTGTTATATAATTTTATTTCACAAATAAGCACAAAAATTACTTATTAAAAAAAAAAAAATTATCACATCTCAGCTGCTTATGACATTTTAGTCCGTTGTAAGTTGTAATATAAAAATATTAAAATTAAATCAACTTGAATACGTCGGTTCCGTCGTTGCGTTGTTTTTCCGTCGAGTTTAATTACTTTCATATGTTTTCATATATTTTAACTTTTTTTTTGTCATTTCAATCAGTCGTCCGTCCGTTGCGTCCGTTGAGTTTAATTCCACTATTAATCTTTGAATAAAAAACATTAAATTTTACCTATGTTTTTCTTTATATTTTCTGTTAGTTTTTTTTTACATTTGATTCAAAAGTTTTTCCATTTATCTATACTAATTTTATTGAAAATTATTATTAGAATTTTCCACCTAAAATTCTATTGACATAATTTAATAATTCACCTTAACAAAAAGTAAAATGTATAAAAATCGTATTTTTTTCATGTTACCATTTTGTACGATAATTTCGATTTTATTCTTTAATATTATTTCTTTCAGAGTTAATAAAATGAAATTTCGTTAAATTATTTGAATATATCCATTATAATATTTATTTTTTTATCGTACAATAAAATCAAACATTATAAAAGGATGTCGTGTAAGAAAGTCCTTATAATCAAAATTTATATTTTTCATGTGTTTTATTATCTTATCCTTCTTTGTAAAAATTGACATTAACTTTCAAAATTAACTGAATTTATTAAATTGCTCGGAAATTATTTTATATATATTATAATGAACAGAAAAAGAAAAATCGTTGTATAAATCCCATTTTCCATTTCCTCCATTGATTACCTAATTTTACTTTTCTCTATTTGATTTTCTTTTTTTAATATTATGAGTTGCGAATAAAAATAAATTTTCCACCAAACAACAAAATGAAAATGAAAAAAAAAAATGTTTTACATAATGACGACAATTTGGCGCCAAAATCTAAAAATTATGTAATTAACAAAAATAAAGAAAAACCAATTTTTTGTTGTTGTTGTTGTCGTTTGCTATCTTAATATATCCGTTAAAGGAAAAACGAACTCGTAAAGGTTTATTTTCCATCTAATATTGTTGGGGAATAATTTTTTAGAAGGAAATTTTGATTTAGAAACTTTTTCGGTATAAGCTAAATTAAGCACAAGGAAAAAAAACACATAAAAATTAATCCAAAACACTTAAAGGAATTAATGTTATTTAAATTAGAGTTAATTTATTGAAAGAAAATTTACATTTTAATTTGTTTATTTTTTTTAAAATGAAAGAAAATGGAAATTTTTGTTTTACACGTTTTTCAAATTATACAATTTTACAATAGGAACATAAAAATGGAATTAAATGTTGATTAATGTGACATAAAAAACATAGAGACGATATTTTATTGAAAAAAATAATAATAGGATAATAACTACAAAAAAAATATAAATAAAAATAAAATCAATAAATTTCTATTAGCACGATATCCTAAAAATAAAAGCTTCTATTAATCAATAGAAATATTTTACATTTATTTTGGGGGCCCAATCACTCTACTTTTTTGATGGGTAAAATTTTGTTGAGTGAATTGAACCAGACATATTCCATTTGTATCAATTACATTTAATAATACATTTGCCATTGATTTATAAAAACAGAGTAGTTTTAAGTACATTTATAAGTGTGGCTTAAATGGCTCCGATTTGATGCTAGTATACAAATTTTTTGGTTCTACTTGTAGTAATTTAGCCTAAAAGATTTTGCCATAATGGAAGTACTTTTATTTTTGTTACTTTGTTTTCATTCATTGAATTTAACAATTTCGTTTATTTATTTCCATATATTTTTTACTATATAACTCTGTCGTTAGCTTCAACTCTACCCTGTTTATTATTTATTATGCTAGAAGGTTGAATTGGCCATGCCAACAGTTGAATTAACCATTCCCAACATATATTTGTTGGTATCATATATGTATAATAAATAAAGCGAGAACTAATGTTCAACCCATACTCAGACTGTACACAGGAATAGTTACGGGTCATTTACTATTACGTAAATATGCCGTGTGACCAAGACTGACAACGGAAACCGCTTCTAGAGGCTGCGCTGAAGATGACGAGACAATTGAACATTTTTTATTTTGCAGGATATTTAATAGAAATAATCAAGGAAAAACCTGTTAATCTAACAAACTGTATAAAGGAAGTTGGATGGCACGATTCGTGATGAAAATGGGTAACGTTTCGTAAAGGGGTACAACGGACCGTATGATCTAGGTATGTGGTTTGGCTTGGCCCCTTACATCCCTCCGTTCTCAAACCAACCAACCAACCAATGCTCATTTAAATCGACGGTGATCATATGCCAAGTATAATCTACGGTGCAGATACCGCAATTTCTGATGCATCTTCAAGGAGTATACATTCAAAATTGTGCAATTACTTAAAAACAATTTCAAAATTCAAAAATATATGAAATTGAAATATCAAAAATTTTAATTAAAATATTTTTCATTCTACACAAAATATGAAAAGATATTTTTTAAACATAAACATAATTTATGCTGGCATTCTAATTTATATTTTATATTGTTGTACTAGCTTAAAAGTATATCCATGGTGAACCACAAAAATGCCAAAAATCATAAGCTTCAAATTTGAAATCACCTTTGAACGGCACTGATTAATCATTTTTCCAACCTGTCTCGCCATTTTTCCAATTTTTGTTTTCTTTTTTTTTTATAATTGTCAATTCCGCTGTGCCTTATTTCAATAATCCAATTTTCCTATCAATTTACCATTTACATATATATCGCCTTCAGCAAATTTCACTTCTGTTTGGCATTATAATAAATAGAAAATGAAAACGCAAAAATTTTAATATTTTCATTTATAAATTGAAAATCATGAAAAACGTAAAGATTTAATCATTCAAATAAATTTGTGTTGTATATATAAACAGAGAAAAACGAAAAAAAAATTAAATAGAAAATTTTTGTTGAGCCGATTCAAAAGGATATCCTTTTTCATTTTGTGACTTAAAATTTCCAAAAAACATGAATAATAGGAAAATGAATTACAAATTTTGATGGTCAGATTTTCGTTTTTTTTTTATTTTTATTCTAGTTTTTTTTTTATTTTTATTCTTTTATTCTGAACTTTTTAATTTAGTTTTTTTTTTTTTGTGGAAAATTTACAGTGAAAATGAATTGAAAAGCCTGAAATAATAAAGTTGTTATTTGTGTGGTGGTGTTGGTAAATTATATTAGTATAATAATAATAAAAAATTATAATATATAAAATCAAAAACATAATGTTTGTTACATAAAAGTACACGTTTGTGAATTTGAAATTAACTCAAAAGGACTTTACATTTTTTTTATGTGCTCTCTTTTTGTTTTATGTGAAAGGATTTTTTTTTTTTTTTTTGTTACAATTTTGAAATTTGGAATAATTACTTACATACATATAAGCGTAAGTAATAATTCATAATGTTTGAACCACTTTTATTAATTCGGTGTAAACGTTTAATAGGTTTATGATGTTTTAATATTCATTTTTAATTTCCGTTTTAACAAATGATTTTTCCATTTACCATTAAATAAATGAATCATTTTTAATTTCTGTGTAAATAAATATCTAAATTATACACATTTGATCGTTTTTTCGATTTGCACGGTTTTTCATATTAAAAACAAAAATTTCGATTTACACGGTTTTCTGAGAAACCAATCTTCCGTGTAAATCGGGGGATAGGTGTATTTGAATTTCGGTTAATTCAAATATTTGCCATAAAGGATATTCATAGAAAACCAAACGAATATATATAAAAAAAAAGCACAAGTTGATGTTATTAAACTTAATTACAGAACTTAGAAGCTAGAAGCTAGAAACAGCCCAAAATGCGGAGTTAGTTTTGTAAAATATATCAGTAATGTTTTCATAATATTTGATAGTATCATCTACTACTACTAAATCCTTTAACTCCTCGTGGAGAATAGGGCGTCAATAAAACATTTCCATCTGGTGCGGTTTCTTGCCAGTTATTTTATTTCTACCCAGGTTTTACCAGAGTTGCTGATTTATCTTTCTACGGTCCTCTTTCATGTAGTCTTTGGGTGACCTCTTGATCTGCTATCCTGTGGGTTCCAGTCTAAGGCTTGACGACAAATTTCTTGCTGAGGTTTACGGGAGCATATGTCCTATCCACTTACATTTTCTTCGCATTATTTCAGTGATAGTATCATCTATTAAATACTTACATAACGAAACTAATCTGTAATCCTAATTTCAAAGATCTCGAACAAAAAAGGTCGTCAGATTTGATTAAATTCCATTTTTTGAATTCTACATTCTATTATTTCATAGTTATCCTTATAGTTCGGTCGTGAATTACTAAATTGATATTTTTGTTAACTAATACTTAAAAATTCACCATATTTTTTTTCGGTGTAGTGCTAATTTTAAAATTGTTTTTTTTTAACACTTCATCATTAAAATTGTACCATGTTGTAATGAGAGTTATATGATATGATAGAAATATCCTTTACATTTTACTGTAAATTATATTGCAAAAATAAATTAAAAAAAAAATTTAGATAAAATGTAATAATATTTTTTTTTTTTGTTCAATTATCCTTTTTTTTTTTATTTCAACAAATGTTTTTTATGTTTCCTCTGAAAGTTAAAATAAATTCCTCTTCCCAACATTTTATTTTTACTCTAAATACTCTGACGCTCAGAAATACTTTTATCCTAGATATTAAGGATTTTTTTGTTGTTCTTGTTTTTTGTATATGTTCTTTTTTACCAATAAGAACAAAAACGAAAAAATAAATAAATATAATAAATATTTGCAACCGAAATAGCGTGCTCAGGCCGTGTTAAAAGGATATATAAAAAAAAACATAAATTTATTTGTTATTATGTTTCTTATACGTTTTTTTCTGTTTCGAAAACTATAAAATCTCATAAACTAACAGAGTTTTATAATATCCACGCTTTGTCCCCATAATCCATATACAGAATATTAAAGTTGGAATTTTTCTGTTTTTTTAGTTTATTGAAATAATTTTCAGGATATATAACCGAGTATTATATACATATACAAATATAAAGAGAATTAGTCGACATACCTTTTTTTAATGTCTTTTATACTCGCAATGTTTTATCAGATATTTTAGTAACTTTCTTTTAGAATATTATTATAAATTAAACTGAAAATTTATGTACGTTTTTCTTTATTTTCGGTATTTAAGTAATATTAAATATTTGAAAAAGAAAATGAAATGAAATATATTTTATTTACAAATTATTTCACTCGAAATTAAATATTTGCATTTTACTTTACATGTAGTAAAGTTTATCTTTACTTTACTGTAAGTAAAGGTGGATTCATTGTTCCGTCGCTTTTTAAGTCGAACAGATTTAAGTCGAACTGATTTAAGTCGAACTGATTTTTCTCAATGCACTTTCATCGTTTCGTCTTAAAAGTGACGCGTATTTTATGATAATCTATCAAAAAAAATAAAAAAAATAATAATTTTAAAAAAAAATTTTCTATTAGATATGACATGAAAAGCAAAAAATTATATTTATTTTTGTTTTTTGACGTTTGTTTTTTATTCGATTGAAGTTTATTTTTGAATTTTCAAAAATGCGTCGCACTAAAGTAGAAATTGAACCAACTTTTTCAGAGAGACAAAAAAAAATTCGAAAATAAAAACTAAAAAATGAGAAATTCAAATTTTCAAAAAAAAAATATGCGCGGACATGAGTTCTTCGTAAGTCGGACGAAACAATGAATTCACCTTTAACCTTAGATTTAATGAAAGGAAATTAAAAATATTTGGTAATATAACTTTTTAAATAAGACATTTCGTAAATAATTCATTTATTTTGAATAATGAAAAATCCGATTAATGAAAAATTTATGAAGATACATTTATGTTGAATAGCACTTTGAAAAAGTAGACATAAAAAGTGATTTTGAATAAATTGAATAATAAATTTTAGATTTAAATAGTTAAAGCTGTACAACGCGCCATCTAACGACCACTCAGTAGTTAATTTTGCATGCTATACAATATTTTTGTTTGACCAATCGCTTAAAGTAGCTTGAACAATCTAGGTTTTTCTATTTTTAGACAAGGATTTTTTATTAAATCTAAATATCCTTCATCTTTATTGGTCACATTTTTAACTACTGCTTCAAAAATACATGTTACTTTTATTATTATCATCACCATTAACATCATCTGTGTATACAGTTCAGTGATTCTATAAACAACCTATTAAAAGTATATATTTTTTCTAGTTTTTTGTTGTTGTTGTTGTTTGGGTTAAATAAATTACAAAAAAAAATATAAACTTTTTATAAACATTTTTTTTTTCATTTTATTTCGTCCTGAGAAGTAAATTTACTCTTCACATAAATACTACAGTAAAAAAAAAAAAATTTAGTATATGATGTTAATGACTGTCTAGTTCAACAAAAAAAAAAAGGATTTTCTCTGTTTAAAGGAAAATATACATAAAATAAAAATAATATCTTTGAATAGGAATTTTTGTTTGAAAGATTGATTTGATGGGTCAACCCACTCAGCCATAATAGTCTATCCGGAAAAGTATATAATAAAAAGCGGGCTTACAATAAAATATGTCCCAAAAAAAAATTATCCTTTTGATGTTGATTTTAGAAAGGATAAACATACCAACATAATATGTATACACATATTTATTTTGTTCAATATTTAAAGGTAAAAAACTTTTACATAAACGTAAGGATAATAAAAAAAAATATACTATTAAATTAAGGATATAAAATAAATTCATTAAAATCAACTTAGAAAATATTTAATATATCATTAAAGTTCTGAATTGGAAAATAAATAATAAATTTTCTTGTAATTTTTTTTTTTAAAAAAAAATTGTCAGTCACAAAATTGTTTTTTTTTCTGAATTTCGTCCTTTGAAAATTTTCTATACAATTTGTGAAAATAATCAATTTAATGGATCTCCAAATTTCTATTAAATTGAAAGGTAACATAAAAAAAATTATACTTTTTTTGCGTTTCTTTTTTATCTACAAAATTTTCATGTCTTGTTTCACTTCAGGACGAATAAAAATTCATCTTAATCCATCAGTATTTTATATATATTTTTTCTGTTCATCTTTTTCTTCGTATATCCTTCTATAATTTCGTCAATGTTCAAATTACCATCTCATTGATTATATAAACTCCAGGCTACATAAAAAAAACACTAGAATATAAATAAACATAAAAAAAAAAATAGACAAGATTTATAAGGATAAAATGAAGGATAGCAACAACAACAAAAATAAAAAATAAAATACATAAAAGGATATAAAAATCAAATTTTACAGAAATAAAAAAGAATATAATATTTTTTTTTTTAAAGAAAATTGTCAAGTCCTTTAAGCTTTACACAGATTATACAAGTGTATTGGATAATCAGTGAAGGAAATCAAAGTATTTATTTTCCATTAAAAAAAAAACAACAAGAAAAATAAATAATGTTCTTTGGGTTACAAATAAAATTGGATTGACCTAGTTTGTTTATTATTGAAGGTTCTTTTTTTCGATTTTTTTTTGCACCTTCTCCTTCTATTGATCCTGATTTTTCTAAATTTAATAGTATTTTTTTTTAAAACACTACATAAAGATTGAAAATTGTAGCAATTATGGTTGAGGTAGTATATAAAAGTAGATCGATGGAATTAAAGATGATTTTGTATTGTCTATCAAAAAGGATCTTATAGAAAATTCAATTAAATTGACTGTGCATATAAACTTAGTTCATTTGGATAACTTTTTTTGAAGTAAATCGATTTGAAAATGAAAGGAAATATTAAATGAATTAAGATAAATATTTAGTCTTATTGAGATGGATATATACAAAGTAAAATAAACAACGTAGAATTAATTAAATTTTATATATTAACATTATAATTTAATTATTCTTATTTACCATATATAAAATAATAAATGGGATAAAAAGTCTTGATCACTACGTATTTTCTGATACGATATCGTAATTTCAATTCTAATTAAAATGAACCGACAGTTATAATATTGTATAAAGGATGCTCGATGTGGTTCAGTTTCATCTTAAATTTTGTTATCTCTTCGAAAAACGTTGAATAAATTTTCTTTGAAGCCCAAAAATTGAAAATATGTCAAATAAAAAATATTACGGTTCAAATTTTCCTGGAATTCTGATATTAAAAATATAAGATTAATTTAAAAAACATGTCGTTCCAGGATATAAAATTGTGTATATAATTAAATATACAAACAATTTGTCAACAGTTTTTATTATGAAACTAATTTCACTTTAAATGTTGCTTTATAATGCACAAAAAGCAAATTTTTTTATTGCATTAGTTAAATGGTATAGAAAAATTCCTTTATTAAAATGGTAACATTCTTTTTTAATGGACTTTCCTTAATATTTTTTTCGTACATCCTTGTACACTGCAATATTACAATTGAAAATTTAATATCAGAAATTTTAATAGTCGAAATATTGCATTTTGATTAAATTATTTTTAGATATACATATATACAAAATTTTGACCTTTAATATGACATTTTAATAATTATCCTTGGAAATTTTAATATATTTTGTTGTATTTTAACAGTTTTTAATTAAATTTCTGTTAAAATCATATTTTATGCTTTAATTTTGTATAAAAAAAAAAATTACCTTTTTTTATTTTATATTTTAAACTGGTGTGGTTTTATGTTCCACTTAAATTACACTTTTCAAAAGAGCAAAAAGCTATGCTATATAATAAAACTATAAATTGTCCTTCTCTATTGCGAATATATAATTTAAAAAAACCCACCTGGTGACCTATATTAAATATAATCAAACCCTTGTCCTTTTTATAAAATACCGCACTAAAAAATTCATTTGTTTTCTGTGCCATTTTCAACTTTCACATCGGCTCTGTTTTCTTTCATTTTATTATTTATATTGAATTTATAAAGAAAATTGTTCTTCTTTAAAGTCATATGTAAAATAAATGTTGAAATATTTTTCAATATTTCACAGTTTTAATACATAAGTACTTTACTTACAATGTTGTTATCCTTCGAAAATGAAAAAATACACCTGTCACCATTGAATTTTCAATATGAATTTATTTTGTTTGAGCCATTCTTCATTTTAAATGCAATTAAAAAAAATGAATTTTCTTTAAATTTTTGTTAAACACGAATTTTTGTTGTTGTTGAAAATTTTATGCTTTTCATAAAAAGATATTCCATAAAATGAGTATAGTAATATCTTATGCTTACCGAATTTTGTTTAAAAAATTAATATAAAAGCTTATATTTAATGTACAATGTCTTTTGTGTCAGGATTCATTCGTAGAAGGAACATTAAATGTGTCGGGGTTGTTGTTTTTTGTTTAATAATAACATTTAAACATAAATCTGACATAATATTGTTTGATGGTGTTGATATTATGATGACTTTATTATTTATATAATATGAACATTAAACAAAAATAATAATAAAAAAAAAATGGTTTACATAATAATATCCTTGTTTTTGTGGTTGTTGTTAAAGATATTTGTATGATATTATTTTTAGTAAAAGAAATTGCCAATTATGTAATAGAAATTAAGGATATTGTATGAAATTTGTAAAAATAATTTAAGCAAAATTTTCTTATGCTTTTTAATGCATTTACCATTAAAGATTTATGATAGTTTAAAATTGTTTACAGTCGAAATTCAGTTTACAGTCGAAATTAATTAAGTTAAATTTAAAGTATTTTTGATAGTAAATTTGTAAGGAGTTGGTGAGTTCTGGTGTCAAGTAAGAGAATACACCAACCTCACTTTACGCAGATGGATTAAACAAGAGAAAAGAATAAACTACTGCCACAAATTACCAGGACTTTCAATCACAAATTACCAGTACTATCATTGTAATACTTGGCAAAAATTATATTAGAATACTAACAAAACGTAGTCTTTTCAATTACCACCACAACAAAGTGTGTTTGGCTTGTGAAATAGACTTCTGCGGCCTTTGCCTAAGTGAGAAATAAACTACAGAAAATATCCTCTGCCATTTCGAGGCAACATATTTTTGGTTAAACGTTTCTTCACCTCCGAAGAACTGGCCAACATCCTAGATTTCTTTAAATATATTAAATGGTAATAGGAATAGGGTCTGTAAACGCACAATAGATCGGTAAGGTGGCAGTGCACTCTCGTGTTTCCCTTTTATATGTATATAAAAGTAGTTGGCTGTTACCATATTACATTTAACATTTATAATTTTAATTACATACTTTACACATAGCTAACAAGAAGTAACATTTCGTAAAAGAAAGCACAGACAATGAGCAGAAATTTCTTAAACTTCCTGACGAAATTTTAAAGCGTATGCTAGGCAATATAGTTGATGAATCTATCTTTCCATTAACAACATTATGAATAAATATAAAACACAAATATTCCCTACGTTTTCTAATGTTGCCAAGTCAATTAATCGAAAACGTTCTTGATAAGTTAATAAAAGCATTTAGATTACGCCAATTGAATTCGCGCAAAGAAAAACTTCATGACCTTTTATTGGACTGTCCCTTTCATATACATAATATATTTCGAATAATTTCTACAACATCCTTAAACTCTGTTTTTGTATTACGTACTTTTAAAATGAAATTATATATTCAAAACTTTATCCCACCTCAAAAACAAACTTAATTCTATTATCAAAAACTTCTCATACCACAAAATGTCAAGAAAATAAATTGTGTTAATTTTCTATTGTTAATGATAAAACTTAAATATAAATATATTTTTCCTTCTATACTTTTGATTTTCCTGTCAAGGATCAAGTATTATTTTGATATCTTTGTATAAATATAGAAATTTATTTAAAATATATTTTACATGTTAACTAACAAAATACAAAATATAATTTTACGAATAGTATGAAATACTATGAAGTCTGGTGATGGGTTGGATGGTCAAAAAAAAAAGTTCGCTCAAAATTTTTTTCTAGGCGTTTCCGAGGTCGGGGAGTCCGAAAATGCAAAAAAAAAAAGTGTCCGGGGGACGCGTACGCGTACGCGTACGCTTTTTATGTGCGCAGCAACATCTCCTAGAACCGCTTGTCCGATTTTAATGAAATTTGGCACACAGGCTCTAACATACCTCGCGCAGGTGCCGGTACAAGATGAGATCGATCCTTTCAGTGGGACCATGTTAGATTTCCCCATTTATGTGGCAACCTACGTGTTTTTGTTCTACGGGAAAATGTAAAAAAAAATTTCATGTCTCAGATTTGGATGAAATTTAAAACATAGGTTGGTATCATGATTGTCCACAAGCCTACCAAGATACAGGTCTGTAACTTCAGGGGGTCCCTGGTAAAATTTCCGATTAAAATTTCGTATACTGTAGAGCATATAGTAATTTTAATCTAATTAGCATAAATTTTGGTACATATGATAGTTTCCGTATGTACTTAGTGTACATAAGTCAATACTTCAGTGGGTCCATGTAAAAATCCGTAATTACTTTTCATAAGTTCAACTATCTATATCTACCGTACCTTTCACCCAATTCCAATGATATTGAACACACAGTTTCATTTAGTTATCTATTTGATACTCCACAAATTTGTAGTTGGTAGGTACAGTACGTTCATGGGAAACTAATATATGAGCAACTTAGTTTCCGAAGAATATTTTCTTTATGCTCTACAGCTTGTAATTATTATCCGATTTCAATGAAATTTGGTACACAGGTTGAGTTCATGATTCTACATTGGTTGACCAAATTACAGGTTAGTAAGATTAGGGGGTCCATGTTAAATTTCCGATTTAATTTTTAATTTTTTTTTTTTCATATGTTCTACAGCATATAGTAATTGTTACCCGATTTCAAAGATATTTTATATATAGGCTAATTTTGGGATCTAGTTGGCTCTGCTGAAATTTGGAGACCTTCAGGGGGTTCCTAGAAAACAGTTTTAGTTTCCGAATTTTATATAATTACGTGTTTTATAGCATGTAATTATTATCTGATTTTAATGAAATTTGGCACAAAGGTAGACCTTCTGATTATGCATGTGTTGGCCATGTTAGAAGTTAATACCTTCAGGGGGCCCATGCTAAAATTTCCGATTAATATTTCATATGTTCTAGAACATATGGTAAATATTATTCAATTTCAATGAAATTTTGTACACAGGTTGGATTCGTGATTACGCATGTGTAGACTAAGGTAGAAGTTAGTAGCCTGAGGGGGTCCATGCTAAAATTTCCGATTAATATTTCATATGTTCTAGAACATATGGTAAATATTATTCAATTTCAATGAAATTTTGTACACAGGTTGGATTCGTGATTACGCATATTTATACTTATTATAGTTATTTTAATAATATTATTTATTATTAAACAAATAAAAATATAAAATTAAATCAATAAATAATAAAGATGAGCAATTTTTGAAGAAACCACTGTTTGTTACAAAGATAATGTTAATTACAAAAAACTTTTGGACATAAATCGCTGTTAAACAACATACTATGAGTTATCTGCTCCCCCTAGTTAGCAGCTTTTTTATACTTATTATAGTTATTTTAATAACATTATTTATTATTAAACAAATAAAAATATAAAATTAAATCAATAAATAATAAAGATGAGCAATTTTTGAAGAAACCACTGTTTGTTACAAAGATAATGTTAATTACAAAAAACTTTTGGACATAAATCGCTGTTAAACAACATACTATGAGTTATCTGCTCCCCCTAGTTAGCAGCTTTTTTTTATATACTATAATGTTTTGTAAAAAGGAAATTAAATTAAAAAAAAAAAGAAAAAAGAAAAGTAAAACAATAAAAAAGAAAAACTTTTCCTCACCTGTTTACATTAACACAAGTTTACATAATATATTTACAAATTATATTATTAAGGGGTGTTGAGTTAATTTAATTGCGTGATAGAAATTTATATAAACATAAATATATAGTACAGTATCAAAATTTTTATACTATATGATGGCCTGCTCTAAATTTCATGAACATGAACCCATTAAACAAGGTCACGAAATGTATATATGTAAAATTTATAATTAAAAAAAAAAATCATCAGAGAAAGGATCTTATTTAATAGTACAACAAAATTAAAAACAAAACGCACACAAACTCATAATTTGACATACATTTGTTTATAAACACAACCAGTAAAGATGTTAAACACATATACGACCACGTGTGATAATTTCAACTCTACCTATCCATTTTGAGTGTTTCAATAAAACAGTTTTTTTTTTTATTTCATTTTTACCTGTTTTATTTTTAATCCTAGAATGGAATTTTACACATTTTCAGAATAAGGACGAGGAAAATGTATCAAAAGTGTAGATAATAAAAGGGAAAATTCCGGAAAAAAAAACAAAAGAAAAAAAATTAAAAGTTCATAAAACATTGTAGCAAAAATATTTAGTTGTATAATCTTATCCTTAAATGACACCAATACACATCAAGATTTTTAAAGATGCTATACGTTATTTTGTATAGAATACAACATAGAATTTATATAATATAATTTTATATGAAAGGATTAAGGATTACAATTATTTTACAACAATTTTTTTGTTTGTACTAAAAAGACAAGTTTTTTTTTCATGTTTTGTGTTGTATGTTAAAAGGACATTTATTTTTGTCCTCCCACCAGATTCTAAAAAAAAAAAAAAAAAAATCATTATATAATACGTATATGTAATTTAAGAAAAATAATGATGATACATTATCCTTTTTTATGATATGTTGTCGTCGTGTTTTCATTTAAATGGTTTGTCTTTTTAACAATATAATTTTATTTTTATAATTTAAATTTTACAGATTCTATAAAAGATTATAATACGTAAAATTAACGTACATTATATAATTTTGTTGTATATATAGTCAAAAGGATAATAATAATAGTAATTAACAAAAAAAAAAAATGTATTTTAATGGAGTACGAACAAAGGATGTTGTTTCGTTATATAATTTCACAATTTTCAAAATTATTCTAAAATATGTGGTAGTGTTGGGTGGTATATAAAATAACATATAAATATATTTTAAGTAGGATATAAAATGAGATTTAATGATATAAATTTATGTAACGATACATATATTTTGTATAAAGGATAATCAGTTAAGAACGCTTAATAATGACAACGTTAAATTTTCCGATTTATATAATATATAAATTTTAATATAGCAATTAAATTAGATTTTAAATGAGGAAATAAATAAATAATTTAAAATTTTAATAAAATTACATAATTATATTATTAATTCTACATTTTCTTTTTGGTGTTCAAGATAATAAAATTTGATTTAAATTTATATGGAGGTTTTAAGAATGTTATTGATGGTTGAAGTTAAATTGTCTGGATTGGTTTTATTTTATTGAAATTCCATCACAGCAGGAATTAAATTTATTGGAATTTTTATATAGTTGACTATATTAAATGTTACCAGAAGATATTTATAGTCATTAATATTTTTCTATTCGAAATTTGAAAAAAATATTACTTAAAAAATATAAAAATGCTTAGAATAAAGTTAGTTTTACTGGAGCCCTTCAACCTTCAAACTATTGAACTTAAAAACGAGCATCAACTAAATTTCGAATATAAATATTTTTGCTAAATTTCATTCAAATCAGATAGGAATTTACTATATTTAGTATTTGCAATCACGAGAAACGTAAAGAAATATTTATGTTAGTATTTTTTCCATTTTCTAAACCGATTCTATTACAACATTTAGAAACGTTAGAAACGTGTAAGGGTTCGGCAAGCTGACCCAAATACACCAATGATATGCCTATTGTAGTACCCTTAAATGGTTACAGCTCACTAGAAAAGCTCAAACTGTTAATAAATTTGAGAATATTCTTATGTGGGTTGGATGAGATTATCCAAAGGTGTGTGGAACCAGTGACCAAGAAATTGGAATCTCTTAAAATACAGTCCTGCACATTCGTAAAGAAACTGTGAGGCTGTCTCCTCATCATCGTTGCAAATTCTGCAAGTAGACGATAAGGACCTGTCAAATTTACTGAGATGGTAGTTCAGATGACAGTGTCTTGTGAGGAAGTTTGTTTGTTGTACTTGATTTTGTATTAAAAGATAGAAGCTCAATAGTTCTTTTTGTAGAAAAAAACGGGATAAAATTTTTGGCGTGTATACACCCTGGGGTTAGTTGCCAAAAATTTTTCCTTGTATTACAACATTTAATTAATCCTTATAAAATTTCCTTGAAATTTCTAATAAAATATAATAAAGGCCCAATCGTAATGTGGGCGCAAAACTTTAGCGCAAATTTTGAAAATTGTTCAACATATGCAAATCAATGAAAGCAAATACAATGCTAGCGGACACCGCTAAGGAAAAAAAATCTACAGACAAGAATGGCTCAATAATGTTCAATATTAACTGCCAGCGCTAGAAAATTTTAATAAAGGAGGCGAATTTTAAATTTGACTGACATTTTTCATATTGACATTTTAAATAAATAAAATAAAGATTTCACGCAAAAAATATAATAATATAATAAAATATAATTTTCTCAGCCACCGCCACCGCCAGCATTGCGTTTGTACTGGATTTGTCGTGCCGGGGGGGAAAAAAAGGCTACAGCTACCGCTAAAGGTTTGCGCCCACATTACGATTGAGCCTTAAATTATAAAAACTTTTTATAAATTCAAATTTTTTTAAATATTTTTTTAAATTTACAAATTATTAAATATACCATCAATTTTCCTAGATATTTAAATCTAACGATCAATTTTCCTTATAAATCTAAAATAATTATTAAAAATATTGTGTGCATAAAACTTTATATGATAATTTTCTTTTTTCTCTCTCTATATTTTACTAAAAACTTTGACAATCTATTTATAAAATACATAAATATATGTTTTATATTTAGTTATGTTTTCTAGTTTGTATTAAATTGATATAGTTTTCGAATTAAAATGACATTAATTAAGATTTTGTTTTACATATATTCATGGCCAAGTAAAAGTTCAATATAAGTTCACCAGTCTGCACAAAAGTTTTCTATATATTTTGGGTGAAACATATTTTTTATCTATATGGTAGACATGAAACATAAGTTTTGTCTTTAGTTTCTGGAATATACCAAAAATTAAATTGAATTTTGTAAACCAAAATATTGTACAATGGACAAATACATATAGAAGATTTTAAGGACATTTTATTAAAGGAGTATAAGTTTAGTGGTTAATTTAAGAAATATTGAATTTAATTTTTAGATTTAATGAAATCAAATGATATTTTCTGAGTAGAATTATACGAAGAATTAATATTTTCAAGGCAATTATTCAAATTAAATTTAGATTATGTAATAGAAAATTATTTGAAAATATAAAATATGTTAATTTTGCAGACTAATAAATTCATTAAATAATTTAAATTCTTATTTAGATAATACCAAATTGAATTTATTAAACTAATTAGGAATTAATATTCGTATACTTAAGATATATAAAAATATAAAATTAATATTAAATTCATAAGGATATTCCTAAAACAAAATCAAAAATGGTTTCTTCACTTTTAACTTAAAGACCGTGTCTATTGAGTACTCAATTTAATTCATAAAAATTAATCCTAAATCGAAACTATTTAATAAATTTAATTTATTATAATTAAATACATAAATATATGAAAATTAATTATATCGATTACGAAAATTTTGTTTAGATTTGCGGTTAAAATTGATTACATTATTATGAAAACCAATAAATTTAAATTTATTTTGATTATCTTTATTTTATAACATTGATTTTATCCAATTTTCATTTACCTGGGTAACATGGTAACCACAAATACCTAAGAAAAACCAAAATTTCAATATTTAGCTTAGGCTGTTATAGATTACTTAACCAATAACATTAAGTGTACATGTATGTAAATAGATGTATTAAAATAATTATCAATTTTATGGAAAGGTTAAAATCCAGACGTGACCTGAGTAGAATAAAAGCAATACAAATACAATTTCTGGCTTCTTTACTTAATTTTATAGAAGTTCAAATTTTTCTATTTTAGGTTTATTGCTGTAAAATGAAGGTGAGATTTTGTTGTTCTTTAGAAAATGTCTGGTCATCACCTCAATGATTCTGCAAAAGTGTAAAAGTAAACTTTTTTCAAAAGTTGAATAATAGCTTCTTTCTCTGTGGATATTTATGATTTCAGTATTTATGATTTATGTGCATGTTAGCCAAAATGTTGTGTTCTGTAGAAAATATGTTTTTTTTTTAATATTTTTTGTCGTGTTTTATGGTTAAATTTTGATTAATTTACAATTCTAAGGAATATGCTTTTAAATTGTCTTTCTTCTGATTTCATTTTATGAAGTACAATTTTGCAGATCTTTGTAAAATATAAAATCTATAAAATATCTTCCAAAATTAGCAAACTGAATAAGATTAAGTTAAAATAGCTGACAATGATGAATAATATCAACGATTTTTTTTTTATAATTAAATGATTTTAGTAATTTAGATCAAAATGAATTTTTTCTTGCTAAACTAAGTAAGAGTTTGTCCACAAACTCTAAATTATCATTGCAAAAATTTCGTTTTCAAATGAAAAACTAGAAAAATATAGTTTTTTTTTCCAGATATTAGAAACAATCATTTTTCATTCCCATCATAAATTTTCCATTTTTCATAATTTTTTATGATTTTTTTGTTTTGTTATTTAGGTGCAGAACGGATTTCCTTTCTAGTTGAGTGCATTTTTCAAAGACTGACATTCAATTTTCAGGTGTGTCAGTCTTTCATTTTCTAGGAAAACTATTTCAAATTTATGTGTTTTATAGTGTTTTTTTAGGTGTTAGATTTTATATAGGGAAATTCTTTGGAAAACAAATAAAATAATTCATTTTTTTTTCTACTATATAATTTGGAATAATGAATTATAAAATGAAGAAAAAATTGAATTATTCGTTTAGTAAATAATTTATATTCAAAATTATATTTATTTTTTCTAAATATAGAAATAGATGTTCTTAATTAAATTCGATTTAAAGATTTAAACTTTAGAAATTATTAACAATTGTGCAATTCAAGTTTTTCAAATTCCACTTTAATAATTTCAGTTCAAAAATTTTTTATTTTTATATTTTGATGACAATGTTAATTCGAATTACTTTGAGTGTTCCCTATTAAAAAAGAAAGGAAAATTTCCAAATATAATTTTTTTTAATTCCTCTTAACTCAATATTCATAACATAAATTTTGCATAATCAACAAATTTTCATAATAAAATATAATAATATACAACAAAAAAAGGAAATTAAAATTTTCCATCAATTTGACTTTTTCCATTTAACTGATTTTGAACTCCAAAAATTTCATCCATTAAATTATTTCATCAGATTTTCTTTAGTGTTTTTGTTTGTTTGTTGTTGTAATGTTAGCCTTCGCCTGTCAATAAAAGTCCTTTCGTGCGAAAAACTATAAAGGATACTTTCACCCTTTTTTCTCTTTTATTGTATACATTACTTTCTCTGTGTGCGGATCGCTCTTCTCTCTTACTTTAGAAAATATTTCCACTATACCAAAAAAAAAAAATTTCAATTCATTTAGTTTTCATTTCATTTTTTTTTTTGGAGTAGATTAACGAGTTTGGGACTTTAGGGGATAAATTTAAATGAAAGCACACAATAACATCAACAAAGAACCGAAAAAAAGCGTATATAAAACATGTATTATTACACTCAAGAACAAAGAAACATTTTTATTTGTGTAATGTCCTTTATATTGCAGAGAATAATAATGATATATTTTTTTGTTTGTTTACAATTCTATAAATATATATCCTTTTCCCACCCATCCAATTGTAAGAAGTAGTTTTTTTTCTAGTCCTTTTTTTTCTAGTCCTTTTTTTTCTTCTCTCAGCATAAAAATATTTTTTTGTATCCTTTTTTTTTTTTTTGGTGTTCTAATGTGAACCAACAAAAAAAATAGAAGAAAAATTACTAAAGATTAGCCAGAAGGATATAAATAGTTATATCCTTATATTGTGAATGTTTAAAGTTTTGGGAGGACATATTTATTAGGATGTATATGTATATATGAAAAAGTGTTTTGTTAGATTGTTATAATATTGATTACAGGACACTATTATTTTGTATTACAAAAAAAATAAAGACAAGTTTTACATGGAAAAAGCATTTGTTAACATAAAAATGTCCTGGGAGGATAAATTTATAGAATATATACAACTAATTATTTTATATCTGGTAAAATGATGTTTTTATTCAAAAAACAAAATAAAAAAAATCATTTGAGAGAATAAAATAAAAAATTTCCAGCATGAAAATCCAATTAAAATTATGTTCAAATTTATTATGTTTTGTAGTTTAACAAGGATAATAATAATAATAATAAAAAAGGAAAAATTATCAAAATATATTATATAAAAATAGTTTATTATTAAATTTATTTCATAAATAGATAATTTATAGTTATAAAGCTCAAACTTCAAACAGCAGAAAATGTCTGTTAATATAAATGAGCCATAAGGATTCCTCAAGTAATATTTCAATCTAACAATAAAATTCTTATTGTTTTTATTAAATTTTGATTATAAGCTCATTAATTATATATTATATTTGATAATTGTATTTTGAAGTCACTTAATTGACACATTTATTGCCGATTTAATGACAACCTTAACGTGTTTTTATAATTTATATTTCTCAGTATCATAATTACTTTCATTATGCAATATGAAACTGGTAATGGTACTAAAACTGAAATTTGTAAAATAAAAAATTGAACAAAATGACCTTAACTTTCACTTTTCATTCGATGTCGTTCCAAGTCAAAAAAAATATTTATCAGTAAACTATTATTATTAACTTTTTACCTATGTCTGCAATATAACCTAACAAAATAATTGTTTTTAATGTCAGATAGTTTGAGTTGCAAGTCACAAAGTATATTTAAAATATTATTTAACTAAATTTTACAAGTCTTTGAATAATCAACACTGAAACAAGCCCAAAACTATGAAACTATTTGATAGTACCAGTGGTTAATCAAAATTCTGTATGCATACTCGAAAATTATAAACTAAAATCTACTGATCAATAATATTACTAAAAATATTTTACAAGTTTAAACTCAATTTATATTGAAAATTTAGTGCAGCTCTTTAACTTAAATAAATAAATTAATTTTTATGTTATATGTAAAAAATTATAAAATTTCATATAAACTACAAAACTTCCGAGTTCTAAATTATATCATAAATTTCCATTATTAATAATTTTCATAAAAACACTAACTTAAAAAACAAAATATGAATTTTTATTTTATGTAATTTTAATGTAAAGATGATTCATTTTTTTGATACTTAAAACTTTTGCTTCTTGAACATAATAAATCATTAAATAAAAATTTATATACATAATTTTTTTATATTTATCTTTTTTCTAATATTTTTATCACCAATAATTTTCTTTTATGTCAATAATTTCATTTTCATTTTATTAATATATAAGATATTTTTATACAATTCTGATGACACAAGGGGAGAAAAAATATAAACTAAATAAAAATACAAAACTCAAATGAAAACTGAAACTGAAACTATCATTTATCTCATATTTTATTTTATATATATTTAATAAATAATAATTTTTTCTCAATTTTTATTCCTTGCCAGGATATCCAAACCAAAAGTATTCATAACAACAATAATAAAATTTTGGTGGATAAAAACTACCCTACAACTACTAAACTAATACCATCAGAATTTTGTCGAAAAAATATTAAAAAATATATTAAGGACAATAGAAAATATTGTAATAAAAAAAAATTTCCTATAAATATAACAAAGGATAATATATCCTGTACAAAAACAGTAATAATACCAACAACTAAAGTGAATAACAGGAAAAAGACTAAGTCAAAAATTTATGGTTTTATGAAGGAGTTTTTAAGGAAAAACTTTAATACTACTACTCAAAATAATAATAATAATAATAATACTGAAGACGAAAATTCTACAACAAGGACGACTATTAATAATAGGACGAAAATATTCTCTTTTATAAAGAATTCAACCGGAAATAACAAGTTAAAATTATCGCATGAAGAAGAAGATATTTATGTTAAGGTTAGTACACAAAATAAAAAAAAAAATTTTAAAGAAACTTTTCCCATTTATTTTTTCAAAACCAAAAGAAAATTTCTTTTGGTTTTTCTTTTTACAATCCTTAAAATCAGTTTTTCTTTTCTTTTGTAATAAAAAAAAAATTTTTCTTAATAAAATAATTTATCATTAAATTTTCTTTTTCATTATATATTTTTTTATGCATCATCACTTTCCCTTTTTGGATTTTGGATTGGGGATCATTACACATACAAACAACAACAAAATAAAAAAACTGTCACATCCTTAACGAATAATTCATTCTTTGGAAAATTATTATTATTATTTTCTGTTTTCGTCTGGTGTTTTCTTTACAACCCTAAAATGGAAAATAATTCAACCCCTAATACAAAAAAAAAAAAAAAAACAATCACAGTTACCACCAGCGTCACCATTATCATTGTCGGCATCAAATTGTTTAAAAGTAATAAATAATAATTTTCATACCACCAAAGATAATAAAAAAAACATCAGTATTGATAATCATATTAAACGATTCGACGTCATGCAGGACGTTCGAATCAGAATTGAGCATCAACAGAAACATGGCTCGCCAACACATAATAATACTACAAATAATTTACAACAACAACAACAGCATCAACATCAGCAACAACAAAATAATCAAAATCAAAATATACAAATGAATAATCTTCAACAACATCATAATCATAATCATCAACATCAACGGAGACCAATTCATCTTTTTCCACAAACAGCAAATTTAAAGTAAGTATTTTTTATATATGAAATACGTCAAAATTGATTTGTTATAGGCTGATTTTTTAATTTGAAATTGATTGAAGAGTTTTATAATTTTTTTAAAGATAATAATTTAAAATTCACCCTTTTTAATAAAATAATAATTTTCCATTTTTTTGGTTTTTCGTTTTGAATAGTGGAAATGAAAATGAGCATATACCACATTCACCAAGTTCGGAAGAAGATAATTCACCAACTGAAATGAATAACTGCCGGCGATTAGTGGATAAACCACCATTGGTAAGTTGTGTACCCCAAACAAAATTTTTAAAGGGATTTTTTGTGTTTTAACAATATTTTTTTTTTGGGGTTATTTCTTGTCTTGTTATGGGTCGAAATTATTTATTTACAATACTCCAGAGGAAATATTTATTATATGAGGTTTTTTCGGTTTTTTTACTTTTTCATAAAAAAAGGTTGAAGATATTAAATTTGTTTTTGTTTTATATATTTATATTATCTGGTTCAGCACTTAATTTAGATTATAAATATATATAAAAAAACGGATTTAAAATTTTTAATATTACACTTTTGTTTTGTTATTGGAGGAAACGAAGAAGTTTTAGTGGATAATTTAATTATTTATGAAATTATGAAATTGTTTTAATTTTCAATTGAAGATAATTAAGTAATATTATTTTTTTTATGAGTTATTTATATAAATTAATAATGTTTCCGTATTGTGTATATAAATATTGTATTAAATTATATTTTTCAATAATTAAATTATTACGATTAAGAGTTCATGAAAAATTGCAACAATTTGTGATAGTATATTAAATTATTTATAATAAATATTTTATTTGCAGAAAATTGTTGCAAAAAGGTTGAGAAACGTTTATTTAGAAACATATTTTTATAGTTTTCCGTAGTTCAGACAAACAATTGTACCACAAACAATTAATTTACAGATATGGTACGCTGAACCTAAAATGTTGCAACTCTTTGTTCTTAACTAACAAAAATGTAATTAATTTTCTTCGAATATGAGATTAACAACACTATATGAGCAAAGTTATATCTAAATTTGTTACAAGTTTAATAGGATTAGGAAACCATGATAAGCTGAATTTTAAATATATAATATAATTTAAAAATAATTAGCTTACCTTATTTAAAGTATCGAATCCATCGCTTGTTTTGTTCTAATTCATAATTTTTATAAAGATCTTGTAGCCATCACAAATCTAAGGACTTCTATTATAAGAATCCTTGTCATATCAAACTGGTGATTATTCGAAATCCAAATTCTTTTTTATGATGAGACTTGGAACAGTCAAATATAGTTTAATATGATAGTATGATATTATGTCAGCATCGTAGTTAACCCTGGCTTTTTAAGTAAATACTCGTCAGTATCTAATTTAATAATTTTAATCATTTTCAGTTGATTATTAATTGTTTCTATTTTTTAATGACAGTAGTTAATCAAAAAAATTTGTAATAAATTTCGAAATTGATCATTCAATATTTTTGATTAAAATAATTAATTTAGCTTTTAGAATTAAAAAAGTGAGAGTTTGAACAAGTATTCGGTAACATATTAAAACTTAAGAGGCTGAACTCGTCACATTTATATAGGAAAGCAAGTTTTGTTCGATCCAGTGTTAACGAATATTTGTCTTAAGTTAAAAAAAGGTGCATTCTTGACACGGTAACAATCGTACAGCTATCAAAAGTTCGTTTAGTTTCCTCCTAAAATCAATATTTATCATTTTTTACTCTGTTTTCAAAAATATAAAATTTAAACAATTCAAATTTTTCATAAAAACAAATTTTTTGTTATATCTGCAATTGCGTAAAATTATTACTATATTTAATCTGCTTAACACTTAACTGAAACTCCATTCATCGTGTCCAACCTATTTCTCCCACCAGTAAAATCAACCAAATCCGACACACCTGAAATAACAAAAAAAGGATACACCATAAAAATTAAAATATTAATAAACAATGAAACACAAAAATACGCGCCATAAATAAATCTTTCCATCTTTTGTGTAAATAACACAAAAAAAGGGTCAAGATTAAAAATAAAAATATCCTTTAAAATTAATATATACAGGACGAAAAAAATCATAGACGAAAATATTAAAATTTTTATATAGAAAATTCTTTTCATAGCTGAATCACAAAAAAAAAACTTACATCATTTTTTTCAAGTGCTTCGAGTGTTAAAAAATAAATAAAAAAAAAAAAATGTTTTTTAGTGTTTTAACATAAAAAATAAAACATTTTTTTTTTTTTTTTGGCTGGGTAGATTTTGTTTTTTCCCTGGCTATAGTAGAATGTAATTTATAATCTTTGTGACCTTTTAGATTACTTTCAATCGCAATATCGTCGTCGTCGTCGTAATAGTTGTTTTTGTTGTCGGAATTCGGAATCATCATCAGAAACATTAAAATTTTCTTTAACAAATCACGTGTCGACAATAAAATTCTTTACTCATTTCTCTTGTTTCTTTTTTTTTTCTTTCTGGTAAATTGTTCCTTGTTTAATGTTCATGTTTCCTTGGAATTGCATAAATATGACAAGAATAAATTTTTGACAATTTTAAAGTATTTTTTTTTAGTTAGTATGAGAGAATTTATAGGATCAGCGACACGACAAGATATAAAAAATACATGTTTAGATTTGTTGTAAGATTATTTAAATTCCCAGTAAAGAAATTATTTTGTGAAAAAGGATTACTCTAAGCTTCAATCGATATAAAATGATCAAAATGCTTAGAATGATTGTCAATTGACGTGAAGAAAGAAACGATTTTGGAGACATATCATAAAAATATTTCATCCAATTTCATAGGATTAAATTTTGTAATATGTAGGCATTCTAAATACGTTTTTCGAAAATACTGCATTGTAATCCATTTTAAACAGTTCAATAAATTAATTATTATCTAACTATATATACCAAACAAAGTAAATTAAGCAAGGTTGCCAAATTTCTACTAAAAATGTATCAAAGTCATAAGAAATGAGGCATTTATGCCTACTTCCTTTCAATGTACAAATCCTCAAATATGTACTTCAAAACAGAATTAATATAATTAAATTATGAAACTTATGAAATAATTTAAATGAAGTATTCAACAATTATGAAAACAATGACAAACAATAAAATTAAGATTTGAATTCTGAATTTATTTTATTTTTTGTATAGATTCTGCAAACTCTCATCATTAATTCGCCCCCTCTAAAATATATTTTTTTTAATGCTTTTATAAATATCTTAAGTGGTACTTTAGAAACCACAATTGAAACGACAATCATTCGCGTATATATAAATATATATACAACAGCAAAATAAAGGACTACTTAAGGACATACAATATTTTGAAGAAGTAAAAATTTTCTGAACATAAATACACAATGATTTTCAAGGATATTTTTCATGCTTTAAGTTCTTAAATTTTGGTTTGTGTTTTTTTTATTTTATTTTTGGGCAATAAATTTTCTACAGAGTCTAACATTATATCTCACTATATACTAACTATAACAAAGATTAAATGGTTCCTTCCTTTCGATTAAGGATATTTTGTTCTCGTATATATAAAATATATTTCTTTGGTACTTTATAATTATTTAGTAGTATTGGTTTTTCATGTTCAATGTGGTTAACTGTATATATACACACATTTAACTGTAATTGCCAAAATTCTTGAACCATAAAAACTTTTTTTTTTTTGTTGATAAGTACCCCCTCTACTATTGATAATGGAAAATTGTAGTTTTACTGGTATTTTTTCATCCAAGAATTTTTTGAAGGAGAACATTAAATAAAGATATTCTCATCCCATCACATAAGTTTTATAAAACTTGTGAAAATAATTTTTCCTCATTTTCTATAGTGTTTTTTCAACATTAAAATAAATAAAAAAAAATAATAGAACGGAAAAGTACTTTCAATTTGTTCAAGAAAATGACAAAAAAAAAAAAAAAAATAACCTTCATCATAATAATGGTGTATCCTTGGACTTGACTTTCGAGTGTCTAGGCTATGCGGATTTAGAGCAAAAATGAAAGGGAGCACGAAATGGTATAATAATGTTCAAAAAGAAATTTACAAAATACTAAGATTTAATGTATTTACCATTAGTTTTCCTCATCACAATAAGGATGTGTGCATTTAATAGCTATGATGCTCTGTGTTTGGCATCGATATCATTGCATAAATTGAAGAATTTTTTTGTTTGTTTTTAAGTGAGAGATAAAAAACATTAAATCGTGATATCAATAAAAAAAAAACCAATTGATTCTAAATGGATAAAAAATTTATTCTACTATAATAGAAAATCATTTTATACAAAACGAATCTAAGATTTTGAATAAATTTGTATTTAAATACATTATAGAATTAAATCAGATTAAGGAAATTACTAACTGAATTAGTGAAATGGTTCTACTATCTTATGAGCTTGCTATAACAAAATTTGAAAAAAAGTAACGAAAATATATTTACCTCTCTCATAAAAGCACTCATAGGTTTTAACTATTTGGCTTCCTATTTCCTACCTATACAATATAAAAAATTCTAGTAGCGGTACTGATTCCAAGACTCGTTCGTCAAACCAACAAATGTGACAGTAAACCTTATGAAAGTAAATGCAAGTATCACCTTGCAATCTGATTTTTATTTACATATTTTAGTTCTTATTTCCTGAATATATTCCTAACTCTTCGACGATAAGATTAGATTATAAAGGGGTCGTTAAGGCAGAAGTACGAACCTCCGCCTCCCTACACTGCGACTTAAAGAGATCTATTTTGTGGGTACCCAAATAATACTTGGTCAGTTAATACACAGGCTTCTCTATTAGCGTAGAGTTTTTCTGACGTCCAGACCCCTGATTTCGAGAAAGCTAAGAAATACCTTCCCCAGGTGTGTCAGTCTTTTTCGGGCAACAGCTTCGCAATCGCAGATGATGTGTCCCGCAAATTCTTTATCCGAATAGAACTGACAGTCACTATAATCAGACTTTCTAGTATTTTTTAGGTGATACCTTCGACCTTCGACGCTATACGACATTCGGTGATACATTCGACGATATACGACAATCGGTATAGAAATTTTGAAAATGTGAAGATGTGGCTGAATAAAATCCTTCCTTGTCTCCCACAATATAAATTTATATATCAACTTATACGGTTTAATACAAGGAAGAATCTTTACCGGAAAGATATTCAACCTTACACAGTTTCAGTGTACTATAAGTTCATTTATTATTAATTAATTAATTTTAATCGAATATGTTTACAAGTCTGTCGCTCCGCTTACGTTTTCCGATGTAACAGATAAAGATCATTATTATCAGTGTTACAACCTTCATCGATAAAGACATTTAACTTTAATTCTTTTTTTGAATTAAAATAATCCTTTTTCCGTTTTAACGTTATCTCTTCGAAAATATCTTAAAGCATATTATTTTTCATTCTAATAATTACTTTTTGTTTTTTTCATCTTTTACAGATGAAAATATTGTTTCAAAATAATTTTTAAAAGTATTTTTGTAATAAAGTTTTCTTGTTTTACCTTTTCTTTCTATTTTGTTTCTTTTTTTCGTGGTTTTGTTCTCATACTTTCCGAGCAAAAACAAATTAATTAAAATTATTTGTTTAACAGTCACTGACTAAACATAATTCACAACGAAAACAACATAAAAAATGTTTTACAAAAAAAACATAACAACAAAAATATCCTTAAAATTTTAACTTTCTTTAAGATTTTTTTTTTTTTTTTTAACTTAATGGTTGTACGTTTTATGTTTTTATAATTATTATTCAAAAAAAAAAATTCTAGTCTTCATCGTAATTTTCATGTCTCGTTTGTTGAATGTTTCGTGTGCATATAAATGGCCGGTAATTAGGATTAAATTTAAAATGAAAATTATATACACCGAAACGTTATGTATTTCTGTAAGTTAAATCAGAACTCATGATTCGTAAAAACAATAAATAAAAAATCTTTTAAATCCTTTATTTTTATTTAATTTTCTATTTTTTTTTCTACTCTGTCTTAACAAAATTTCATCCTTTTATATAGTTTATTTAGTTGAATATCCTTAAAGGAGTCGACATTGGCAAAATGAAAAAAAAAACTTATATTTTTATTTTTAATGCTGCTAGAAAGTCGTTAATTTAAATTGACAATTCAATTTGTACTTTTAGTTTAATGTATACAAGATTTATTTAAATTCTTTTCGTAATAAAATTTATCTTTAATGTGAAATTTTTGTTTATACCACCAGGTGAAACGTTTAACGATGGGACTTTTTGGATCTACAGAAGATAGTCGTCCATTAGTGAATAATACTACAACAACATTGAATAATTGTGGTTCAAATCAAACTATATCAGATGGTTATGTTAATGAGGGAATTTGTGAACCATCTGAAAAAATTATTTCTAGTAAATTTGGTGATTCATGCCGGCAATCACTGACAGCTATACCAAATTTAGAGACACATCATTTTTTGGATAATAGTGAATTTAATTTCAAAAAGAAATATTTAAGAGAAACGAGTAGTGGTAAGTTTATATTTCGAAGATAGATGTTTAAGCTATTAATTGTCGAAAAGTTGTAATAATCTGAATTTGAATTAACGATTCTAAAACCTCACTAAATTAAAATTAAAATTAAAATTTCATATTTCCAGATAAATTATTTAGTGATACTAAAATTGACTTTTTTTTACAGCAAATTCCAGTCCTAAAATTTTCCCACCATCTGCACTGCTGAAAAATAAAGGTAGCTTAAGTCCATCTGAACAAAGTGAATTAAAAGGTGCTGCATGGTTTCAAGCTGGAATATCACGTGAAATATCTGTAGAAATATTAACAAGTCAAAGTCCTGGTGCTTTTCTAGTCCGACAAAGTAATACAAAAGGTGATTGTTTTGTCTTATCGGTACGTGTACCACCACCAGCACCAAAAGTAGCACATTATTTAATACTAAGAACAATTCGTGGATATAAAATTAAGGTAAATACCTAAAAGAACAATAAAACAAGATTTATATTACATAAAATTACAATGACACAATAAAATTTATCTATTTATTTATACAGGGATTCACCAAAGAATTTACCTCATTACGAGCTCTAATTACCCATCATTCTGTTATGCCAGAATTATTACCAGTTCCCCTATCATTACCACGTCCAAATCATGGTACACCGCGTCGTCGTAATATGGATGATTTTGAATCGTACGGTTCGTTAAGGCTATTAGGAATTTTAAATATGCTACAATCAAAACATAATATGGATAATCATAATTCGTAGTCAATGGGGAAGTGGTAGAAAAAAAATTGTGATGGGAGCCGAGAGGAGAGCAGAAAAGATTTTAAATAATTTTTTTTGTATTTATGTTTTTCTTATGTTGAAATTTTTAAGAAGATAGCTAGAAAATTTTTGGGCTACTACAATTTTAATGTGATTTATTTTCACTAAGGATTTTAACAACTGAAAAATTTCATTTATTTTGTTTTGATTATTTTGTATGGGAAATTTAATTTTGTGCAATATAATTCACAATATTTGGAAAGGATGCCCCGTCAAATGGAAAAGTAAGTTTATTAAAAAAGAATATTTTAAATTGGATTTTAGCCATTGAAATTAAATTGTAAAATTGTTGAGTTTAAATGATTTAATTAAAAGATATATTATTGAATATTTCGAAACGGAGGAAAATTTCCAATAATAAATAAATACATACGTAATCTTAAAATAGCTTAAAATTGGATTAGAAATGCTATAACGTTAGTAATTCTTCAAGGCTGAGTTTATGAGAATTTTGGCAACGTTGTAAAAAAATTCCGGTTTCCTATTAAATCATTTAAATCTTCATAAAATCATAAATATTTCAATTTTCTTTTTTTACAAGAATATAATTTAATTATTTTTTTTTTTGTTTCCAGAAATAAAAAAATAAATTGCAGCACAAAAAATTACCAAAATTTGTTGTAGCACTACTTAAATATTTGATTTTTCCAGGAAACGAAAAATCTTAAAAACTAAAAAAAAAAAATTAAAAAAAAAACACCCTGTGGTAACCGGAATGTGCCTCTAAGGATATTAAAAATAAAAAGAAAACCAAATAAAAATAAAAATTATTAAATTCAAATAATTAATTATCAGTTTCTAGAAAGTAGAGCGTTGAGCGTTGTGTAGCCCTTTGTTATGTATACAAACTAAAGTAGATTTTTTTTTTCGTAAAAAAAAACTATTTGTAATTAAAATTTAATAAATTCACGAAATTAAATTGTTTGTTAATTAAAATGATAAAAAAAATTTGCAAACAAATTAATTGAACTACAAAAAAATAAATAAAATAAAAATTATAAAAAATTGTATTTCCAGCACTTTTAGCAGTGGCAAATATTTACAGAAACAAAAAAAAATATTGACACGTCTTAAACGCACTGGAAACTAAATTGTAAAAACAATTATATATATATACATTTAAATTATAAAAGAAAATGTTGTGTTAAATGAAAATAAAAAAACGATAAAATAAAAATAAAATTTATTTTTAAAAAAATATGAAAAAAATAAAAATATTTGAATTTTATTTATTATTAATTAATTTTATTACAATATTTTAGTCCTTCAAAAGGAGAAATTGGTGAGTTTATTCTATTATAAGCTTAACTTGATATTGAAATTTTTATAAATACTGAACTTCCTATAAAGGATTTTGTAAACACTGCCTAAGTTGGTTTAATTTTTTGTTTTCTTTCCGAGGTGGAATAGTCTACAAAAAAGTTTCTATTAAAATTTCGAATGTATTCCTGCTGATATTCTAGAATTTCTGTAATGATTATTTTAAAGCATCGAGTTTTGGCTATCAATGAAAATAAAATAAATTAGATGAGAACTCATTCATTCCGCAGTTCATAACTACTTCCTCCTGATTATTTCTTTCACTTGAATAGGGTAGCGGTAGAGGCTAAGTAGAGGTGTTTATAGAGAGCTAGATAATTGTTTTTAATATGTATTTATTTTCTTAGACTTCTACCTTGGTAGGTGGAAGTCTAGAAGTATAATTTCAAATGAACTTGTTTGTAGTCAGAACTTGAATGAAACAAAATACATATATCATTTTTCTCGCTTTTATTGACTGTTTCTGCAATTCTGCAAATATGGTTCATATAATGAGTTCATATAATTTCAACTCACGACAAACAAGTTAATAATTGTGACGTTGTAGAAGAAAATTAATTTATAGAAACAAAAATCACCAATGAAAACGTGGAACCTCGTAAGTATAGTAATGTTTTGGCTCTTCAGTCAAAAATTTACTAAGTTTGGGTTCAAATAATTAGCTATTAAAATCAATAAATAATGATAATGCTGAAAAATTTAACTAAAATTCGAAAATGACCGATTCTATTCCAAAATTCTTTAAATATGTTTTATTAAATTTATATTTTTGAAATTAAATAATTTATAAGTTTACAGATTATTTAAAGTTCCTTTTTTTCTATATATATATTTTTCCCCTAGTTATTTAAAAAAACTAACCTCAAGGATATTCTAAAAAACAAAAATCCGCAGGATAAAACAATAGAAATTCATCAACTCAATATTATTTGAATTTATGCTCCCTTATCATAGAGCATAGACAATCTGACAATAGAAAATGAACAAAATATTAATAGACAATGGTCAAAAGATATTTCCTTATAAATTCTATGTCTAATAATATGAAAAAAACGAAATATTTTTAATTAAAATAAGAATCCGTCGAAATAAAAAACACGGAGTGAGATAATAATACCTTAAGTTATTAATTTTTTTTTTCTTGTTAAAAAGAAAATAATATTTTCTCTTATTAAAATATAATTTTCATTTTTTCCTAAAGCCGTTTGACTTTCTTCTTTATCCCTTGTAGCTTCAACAGTTTTTAGTTATATAACATTATTTTTTTTAATACGAAAAAAAATAAATTTAGTTTTTGATTTTAATCTTCATTTAGATTTTCATTTTTTTTTTCGTTTTTAAAGGCTTTTCCTTTACAAAGTTTCCGTTTCTTTTTAAAATTTCCTTTTCAACCGTCAACATCATAGAAAAACTTAATTTCATCGTGGTATCGCATTTACTCTTGAGACAGTCAGGAAAATTAAAAAAAAAAAAAATGAAAAAATAATGGAAAATTAAAATGAATATTTTTCTTTTTGTTTGTGTATATTTTTTTTTTGGGAAAACTTTTGTTAGTTATAACTAAAAATAAAAATACAAAAAAAAATTATTAGGTTCAATGTTAGAGGATTTTAGTTGATAATAAGTGGAATAGTTTCTAGTGTATGAAGTTGCTATTAATATACCTTAGGGATGTATTTAGTGGAAATTAAATTTTCAGTATAAATGATAATGAGAAAAAATTTATTACTAAAAAAAAATGGCGCTAAATTTATACATTAAGCCAATCATTTAAACAAGGTATCCAGGAAGGTCTCAAGAGAATTTAATTAAAATATAGTAGAAAGTTCATTTAGAATTTTGTTCTGGAAGTTGAAAATTAAATGTTCTACAAAATTTCGTTTCCGTTGAATATGTTAAATGGTATGGCATTATTTGATTTATTATTTATCGACGAGTTGGTTTGGATCATAAAGAAGTGATTGGTTCGAATTTTTTGTAGACCTGTTTTGTCTTTTATTTAAATAGCTATTTTTTTCTCGTCCTTGCAATTCAACGACCTATCTCATCTTCTTAATGAAGTTTTTCAGGTTATTTGGCATATTCTTCACTCAGGTCAGATGGTATTGTATCCGAAGTTTAATCTCTTTCTAATCTTTTATGTTTCAATGAAGGCCGGTTACATAGAATATGCTCCAAGGATTTTTCTTTATTTTTACCACAACATGAAAAGATCAGGCTTACCACTCTTACCACTTTTATATTTAAATCTACGGTATGAAGGTTTGTTCGGTATGAAGCTTTGATTGGTATGAAGGTTTTATCGAGCTGGCGAATCGCTAGTGGTTCATCCATTGATTTCGACAGAATATTATAATTGGTTTCCAACTAAAAACTCTTGTTCCATGGAGTTCATTCATGTAGAAGAACTAAAGCATTTCGTTCCAGGTGCAGGACCAAGGGACAGTAACACAAAAAGTTTTAATTATATCGCGCTCGTTTCCCTATGTGTAAAATTTAAGGAATTTGAAGTCATATTTTAAGTTCCAAGTACGATCAAAACTATACCGCGAAGTGAAATTCTTCACATTATGTGCTAAAATTCATAAAGAATCAAACAAACTAGAAAATTAGTTTTAATATTGTAGTTACTTTTACTTCTACACAGCTCAATATGAGCTACGTCCTTCTTGTATATTGTATTTAAAAAAGATATAAATAATATTAAATTCATTAACAAAATGGCATTTAATTATTACTCATTTCCATGATATTTATAAAATTAATGACAGATTTTCATAATTAAAAATCAAGAGATAAGATTTGAAAAGCCTTTTTTTTTTTAATTCCATTCATTCAATTTCTCATTATACTAATTGAAATTTTAATTCAAAAATCTTCTTAGTCTTTTTATATTGAATGGCTTCTTTTCCACTTTTCCTATTCATAGAAACTCTTCATTTTATTTAATTTACAAAATCTAAGGAATATATTTATAGTATAAAATCAATTTCAGCTCTTAGAGCATTAATTTTTTTTGGTTATTCATCATTCATCTTCACAAAACTGAAAATCACATTAAAATTTTTGGTATGTATATTGAAATTGAAATTAAATTTTTGTTTGATTGAAAAATGTGTAATAGAAGTTAAAAATAAAATCTCATTTATGTAATTGATTTTGTTTAATAACCAAAATATAATTTGAGTTTATTAAAAGTATAAAAATCCTTAACAAAATTCGTTTGGTAAAATCATCAAAATTTTTGTTTAACTTCAAATAACCAATATAAATAAAATCACATTTCCTTTTTGTTAACCATCAATTATAAATTTCTAAAAATTTCCATTTTGTATATAATAAATATCGATCTTCGTTATTTATAAATAAAGGAAATTTCCCGAAATTTCCTTCAACTAATTTTATGTTATTTTTTTTTATATGCTAATATCTAATTTTCACGTCAGTTCAATAAATTTTTAGGTATATACACTATGTTATCAATACGAGTGGAATTACAACGTAAAGAATCCTTTTTTTTTTTTGGTTTTGGTTAAAGCTATCAAAAAATAACCCATTAATGGTTATCAAAAGTACACATGAATAACCAAAAAATGAAAAGTGTATAAAAATATAAATAAAGTTTTGTTTGATGATCATACAATTCAGAAACATAAATGTTTAGTCTAGTGTGTTTTTTCGTATATATAGATACATTTTATGTATTATCAGCACCTCATAATTTCAAGTTTCTTCCATACACAATGAAATAAATTGAAAATAGTAATTTTCATGTTCGGAATAGAAGGTTTTCATTCTTTGTATATTATTTTCCATTAAATCCAGGATATAAAAAATGGATGGAGGATATTATATTTAAGATGCAAAAAACAATTGAGGTGAACAGTTTTTGGTGTAGAGGGTTGAGTAGTATTTTAAATGGGATATACTTAACACTATGTAATAGGATAATGTATACAATTTTATAGCGATTTTTTTTATTTTAATTTTTTTTTTTATTTTTGTCAGACTTTTTAGTCAAAACTCTTAAAAAGTAATTCATGTATGAAATCATTTATCTAGAATAGCGTTAAGATTAGACTTTGTTTAACAATTTATTTACTTTGAGGTAACAAATATTTATTTACTGAACAGGAAATTGAGTGTATATTTATAGACTCTGTGTCTATGTTTTGTTAGTTTATGGTTTAGTTCATTTTGGAAATTTATTTAAAGTATAAATTTTGTTATTTTTAAAGAGACAACATTTTCAAAAGACAAATTTTAGAGTAGATTTATTATAAAATTTAAAAGAATAAATAAAATTAATTAAGATAATTTAAATTTCTTCTGTAACGTTTTAAAAAATATTGAAGAATTCATGGTACACTAGTCTTTGCTATGATAAAAATTAAAGCTACAAAACTTATAGTAAATATTTTGACTATAAATTGCAGGATATTTTTATGGTCACTCAATTTAACTATTGATTTATACTCAAGCTCAATAGAATTATTACTTTATTGATTCTGTTTACCTCCATTTGCAGGACTGCTGAGCATAACAGGACTTCATTTCCAGGACACCTTTCTATGACCGATATAATAATAATAAATTAACAAAATCTGTGAATTGAAGGAAGTACCGAAAGTAATTCACTTTTTATTTTATATGGTATCTAAGAATCAGTTAATTATGATATCAGTCGATCTCAGAACTTCCAATTTGTGAAAGCGGTTATATCGTTATAAATCATGTGATCTTTCACGGTCTTGATCAGAAGGATTTTAGGCTTTTGGGTAGCAATCGATTGGTGCAAAATTTACTATTTATGATAGAAATGTTAAAAATTGTCATATTTTGCATGGTACCAGACAAAAAACTACGCAAATGTAAAACAATCTTAATTTCGATGAAAATATTCTACACCTTTTCCAATTGTAATTCAGAAAGTATCAATTTGAATTCAGAAAGTATCAATTGTAATTCAGATTAGTCAATTGTAATTCAGAACATTTTAACATTTCAATTGGATCTTTCATTACGAAATAAATATCCTCCTAACCGCAACACACATACGTCTCATTTATTACTACATATTTCAATGGAAAATTGTGTTATCTGCCGCAATCTCTAAAAATTTACCAATTGATTACCCATTTTTTGCAAGTGATTTTACCTAACATTCGTTAACTATGAAGTAAATTAACATCTTCTACGTTCCATATATAAAATTTTTGTTGTGGAAAATGCTGCAATTCGACGAATGTTTAAATGTTCTGAATTACAATTGATATTTTCTGAATTACAATTGATACTTTCTGAATTACAATTGACTAATCTGAATTACAATTGGAAAAGGTACATTTAGGCTATTTTTAAAATTATTTTAATTGTAAAATTTTATATATTTTTTAGTTTCTTCTATAATAATTAAAATTTTCTAAAAACAACCAATAATTTTACAATGAATTTACATTAAGTCAGTAAAGCGAAATGTTTTATAAAATAATTGTTATCAAAATGATTCATTCATTTTATGATAAAATTTTATGATTTTCTAATAGATTTATAATTTATAGCTAATTTGTGGTTTGCATTTCTGTAATAAATATTATAATATTATAATATATATAAATTTGATAATATTCAATTAAGTAAAATTATTATCCAATTTAATCTAATAGTAAATGTTTTCATTAGAAATTAATTTTAATTTTTCGGTTTCTGAATTGTGATAATTCTGGTAATACCATATTAAAATTAACTCAATATTAATAATTAATTTTGCGTATTACAAGGCCATTAAAATTAATGCATTTTAAATTTATTATTATATTGGGGATTTTCATGTAATAAGAAAATAATATTAATTTTAATTACTGGGGTCATAAAAATGTTATGTAATTAAATTGAATTTAATTTATTTTCGATAAAATTTTATATTTTAATAGAAACTGAAGAATAATTGAAAGCACTAGCTATCACTAGCGGTTCAATTTCTGTAGCATTGAAAACATAAATTCGAGTAATAATGTAAGAAAAAAAAATTAATTTAATTTTTTTTTTTTTGCAATTGCGCTACAGCCCAAATCGAGCCTTGGCCTATCAAGAGATTTTATTTTGTTGCAATTTAGACTACTAATTTTTCGTTTCCGAACCATAACTTTCTAAGCTAATGATTTTCAATAGTGAGACATTTGTTGTCAGTAAATTGCTTCAAACGTTAGCATTTTTCTAAGTTTTGAAATTACAATTACATATTGCAAGTTTTATTACTGCTAATAATTTTAAAGCTGAGTCGACTTAGAGCGCCATCGATGTCCCGGTCTGGAGTTGAACCAATTACAATTTTAATAATTACTCTAAGAAATTACAATATTTCATTTAAAGGCTTGAAAGAATAAAAAAAAGCACTGTCAAATTAAATATTTATTAATGCAAAAAAAAGGATAATTTCATAAATTATTGATCCGTTTAAAAAAAAAATATCAAATAAAAATTTAACCTGTTAAAGTTTCTACAAAAAAAAAAATGTCAATCAGAAATAATTTCTAAATAAATTTCTCTACATAGAATATCAAAAAAAATAAAGGATTTTCCATTTACAACAAAAATATTTCTGGAAAAACCTTTTCTATTAATTTAATTCATAGGGAAAAGCAAAAAAAAAATACAAAACAAAACAAAAAAACTATGGGAATAGAAAATATTCACGTGTATCGATTTCAAATCTTGTAATATTTCCAAACGCATTTACTGTTATACCAATAAATTTTCCTTCCTCTTATATAATATTAAAGAAAATAATAATAATAAAAAAAAAATTTAGCTATATACAAAATTTCCTTATCCGTTGTTATCCCAAAATCAAAATTGCGTCAATATCAATAAAACTCGATTACATTGTTGGATACATATACAATCTATAATCCAATATAAGGTATAACGATTTTCTAGGCTGCCTAGTTGCTCTGTTACCAGCTTTTTTTTTTCATTCCGGTTTCGTCCTTATTCGACGTAGACATAATATTATCCTTTTTTTTTTAGAATTTTACTTTTTTATTTCAATATTTTTTGCTTGGTTGAATTTTTGGAAAAAAAAAGAAAAGAAAATTTCGTTATGATATTGAAGGGAAGGAAATACGAGACAATCCAAAAGAAAAGTATACGTAAAAATTGTTTAAGTGTCTTGTTTTTTTTTTTTTTTTTTGTGAAGGAAGTTTGTTTTATTGTTGGTTGGATTTGGTAGAAAAACTGTCTAAATAATATGAAATTTCTGAAATATATATAGAGGTAACAATGAAAGAATGGTTAAAACAAATTACTGAGCCAATGTGATGAGTTTGTAAAAAGAACAAGTCAATTGACTTTTATACTGAATTTGTAAAGTTTAAATTGGAAATCTAATAAAATAAGTTTAATATTATATAACAATATTTTAGTGAATAATTTAAATAGAAAATGGCCTCAAAATGATTTAAATATAATCAGTTAGGAGTAAATATTTAAACCGTTTTTAAGTTTGATTTATCAAAATCGTTAGTGCTTTTGAACATACTATGAGTTAATTTAAAGAAATACTGGATTTTTGCTATCTACTTACATAATTCCGTGATTAAATTTAAAAAAAAAAACTAGTACGTTTTTGATAGTCACAGGCTGTTTTATAAGCAATCCACTTACGTAATTAGAACTGCCTGTTCTTTCAAAACCAGATGTTTGAAAAACCAGTTTATGAAGTTGATCGTAAATTATATTCAATATTTTTTTTTTATTAAAGTATTGGGACTGTGCTTGCGGCGAGATGGTATACTTCCGGAATATGGAAAATTTTATGCAAGTGATTTTTCTAATCAAAGATTGTTGTAAAAATATAAGTAATTTAATATGATTTACAAAAATTCTTTATTATATGTCAATAAATTTAAATATTTAATTAATGAACTGTAGGGAAATGTCTTTAGAATTATCCAAATATTTAATACGTCTAATAATAATTAGACTAATTTAAAGTATTTTTCATAAATGATTCTTGAAAATGATCAAATAATAAATGAAATATTTTGTATTGTAATATTTATAACAGGGTTGCAATATTTGTTTTGAACTAGGATATATATTATACTGAAATCAATACACATTGAACATATTCCCCAATAAAATAAAGCTCACTCAGTTTCAGTACATCATGTTGCGAAATATAAAGGCTATTTACTTTCGAAAAACATGATGAAAATTCATTACAATAGAGAATTCTTTCATTTGGTATACAACTTAAATTTTTTAGCTGTAATACTATAACTTGGCATTTCAAAGTATTAACCTAATTTATATCGTACCCAATAATTGCGACTGACCTTACAATTATGATTCGCATACTATTTCAATGAATAATTTAAAAAAAAAAATATCTTTTTAACCTTTTTTTTTGCCAGTAAACTTAATTTAAATCGACAGACAGTAAAACTAAAATATGTACAGAACTTTTAAGGAATAAAAGGACAAAAAAATACCTATATACATTTTCTTATAGTTTTATAGACGAAGGATAAAAAAGTTATGTACATATACAAAAATGAATATTATAAGAACAGGGAAATAGGGAATATTCTGTTATAATAAATTGAATTAGGGCAATCTTTTCTGATTCTCAGCTAATTTTCGTAATGGAAAAGTTTCGCTTTTATTCGGTTGTTAGTCACAGATAAGTTACTTTGAATAGAAAATAATTCTCTATCATTTCTCGTTTTTTTTTTTCTTCTTTAGCTTTTTTTTTTTGAAGAGGATATAAAAAAAACAGAAAACAATTGCTTTTAAGTTTAACTGGTATAGGTATATAGCAACTAATAAAATATCAAGAAGATTATAAAAAAAAGGATATTTGAATATCATCAAATTTTATTTCATTTAACAAAATGTTTTTATCCACAAAATTATCTTTCCATAACCAGAAAAAAAAACCCCCCTAACAAAAAACACTCACAAAATTCATTTTTTAACTTTATTTTAAACAAATTTTCGCAAGGATTTCATTTTCATTTGTAAGGTCAAATATAGGGAAAATGAAACTAAAGAACGAAGGTTTTATACTTTGTGATTATATTAGTGAAATATATAAATAAAATTAATTTTGTTAAAAAAAAGAAAATTCCACCTACAAATAATAATAAAATTACCCTTTCGAAATAATTAAATATTTATAAAATCAGAAATTTTCTTTGAGTATATTTTTCACCTCAAACATAAAAAATATAGAAAAACAACCCTAGAAAAATATTTACATACCCCAAAAAAAAATTTTTTTTTTTAAAGGATATATCAATTTGTTTCTTATGTATATGCTTTTTTGGGTACATAAAAAATTGGTATACCTAAAATATTATATCTAAATAGTTACCCTTGTATCTTATATCTAATTTGATATTGACCATCGTTCGTGTAATCGTCTGTGAAAATAACACGTTTAAAATAAAAAAAAAAAAACTTTTCATATCACTTTTTTTGAGGGTGTTTTACTTTACAACCAAAAAAAAAACAGACAATAAAAGATTTGATAGTAAATTTTTTTTCCATATATTTTGATAACAAATTGAGGACCTTTGGTTATTTGTCCTTATCCTTAGTTTATTTCACTTTCAGTTCTGCATATCAAATAGAAAATTTAACAGCAGGTAGGAAAAATATAAAAAAAAAAAATGTTTCTATATTTTGAGTCTCTCTAAATAAATATTAGAAAAGAAAAATCATGTTTTTTAACATTTTATGTGGATTATCTTAAAGGTCCCTTAGATACTTCAAATTTTTACAGTATCGGCAGATAGTTTTATTAACACTTCACCACTTTTTATAAAGAAAATTTTATAAAATTATCCGAAATTTTAAAAATAGTTAAACATTTAATATTAGTTATCTTTATTTTCTTGTAACTGCTAAGCTTTCTTATAGATAATGCTGCTGAATGAACTAACAAAACAGACTAACAAACACTTAATGATTGACACTAATTTGTACACCAGTTGCAAATGGAACTTATTAGTAATTTGTGAACTTATTAAATAGTAATTGGTGAACTGAGAAATAATACTTTCAATGATATTTTTACAGCATTTTAGTATTTTAAAGTAAATTTACTGCTCCTTAAACTATGCTAATCAATCTTATAAATTTAATTACCTAAATCTAAAATAACTTATTAAATAATTAAATAAATCAATTTATCTTTAAATAATTACACAAATTCATTTTAAGTTAATTTTCACCAAAAATTCATTTTAATAGAAATAACAATTCTCTTATGAATTACATAATATCCTGTAGATTAATATTGCACCAAAAAAAATTTGCTCAAGTAAAACTTAATTTACCTAAACACACTCCTGAGACTCCTATGTACAAATAGACAATATTATTATATATCCTATTTTCCTATCCTATACACTCCGATAAATGGTTGTAATTTATTCCATATCGTCTTTTTCGGCAGGACAAAAATAATAATAATAATAATAATAAAAAAGCAAATATACAACATAAAAATAAAAAGAAACTTATAGTTACGTCCACCTACCACTGATAATAATAATCCTGCTTCCTGGGATATAGATCTAGAATAAAATGGACACTGTTTGTGTCCATTCACATAGAGAAAAGTATACTCATAAATTTCACAATTTGTGGAAAAAACAAAAACAAGAGGTAACAAAAAAAATATAAAAATCATTGGAAAAAATAATACCAAGGATTAAGGACACCATTATACTTATATATCCTTCGAGTAGATTTGGACAATACATATAAACAGTTTATTTATATATATATATGGCATATGTGTAATTAAAATAAAATTGTATTTTGTGTCCACTCTCTATAATATGAGGTCGGTTAATTAATCCTGGTATTAAGAAGATGATCTATTATTGTTATTGGACAGAGTATTTTATAGTGTTGAGTTTAATATTTTTATACTTCATTTTTTGTATATGTAGCCGTAGTGGCTAACCAGGATATATTTTTTTGTCTCTATATAAATGATAAATGCATTATACTCTGACAATTTTAAATCCATTTTAACTTTTGGGTATATAATCATAAATTTTGTGGGCTAAAAGTTTATCAATGAAAATTATCCAAATTTTTTTTTTTTTTTTTAAATATTTAATTACAATTTTATGCAAATCTGATATTATATTATGATTTAATAAGTCATAAATAATTTAATGCAGAAAATTTTATCTAAACTTTTCCATTTACATACTTTTTTTTCAACATTTTCCTGTGCTTTGTACTGAAATTTAGGATTTTTAGAAAAGTAAAATTTATTTAAGTGAATATGTAGATAAAAACTAATAATTTAGAGCAAGGATTTCATATTTTCCAAATGAGCGGAAGTTACGGTATGAATTAGATTAGATATTAGTGAAATTTTATTTAATTATTATTAACTATATATTTGATTACTTGAAATATTTTACTTATTTTGTAAGTGTTGAAGTATTGTGCTAGTTAAGTCACGGTGCAAGGATGAATAATGATTTTTGATTTTAAGGCAGTAAGCATCCTTATTTTCGATGGAACGATTGTATTTGAGCGTACCAAGGAATGCTAAATATCAGTGAACTTTCAATAAATGCTGTATCCAACGGCAGAGTATTTTAAGAGGATAGAATTAGACTAGTTGTAGCATCGATAAAGTAAACTATTTTTTATAAGTTCTGCTTGTAAAAATAAATGGTAATTTGTTTTGAATGATATGAAAAATAGAAGTTGAAGAAAAACAGTTCAGTATTGAAAACTAATTGAAGCTTATACTGATTTTCATTTGCTTTCATAATTTTATTTAATTTCATTTTTAATGATTTTCTCTATTTAAAGCTATAAGATTTTATGATATTAGGAACGTCCTTAGTATACACATAAACCACCTAGGGTCCTGGAAATTATGAATCTCTGAGTAAAGTAGCGTTATGGATAGCTATTCTTCAAGTCGTCTGAAAGAAACTCGAAAAATTGCGTGCTCTTCACGAAATGTATAATCATCCCGATAATAATTTTTGAAATCATCTCGAGTTTAGTGAAGAACGTGTTCTTTTTCTTGCCAGTGCTGAGCAGTTTTCAAGGTTTTCTTCTTGCAGTTCCTACAGCTCTTGCAAAGATTACTATTTGTCAGAATAGTAATCTATGCAGTATATTTTCATATTCAGTATTTTTAGTAATATATTTCTTAAATCTACTACAGAAAAATTAAATAAAAATATTTTAAAGCTTTAAAATTTTCTAAAATTCAGACAATTCCATTTATTTACAGAATAACTTTCAATATTATATTTTTAATATTATATTTCTGTTTATTTATTTTTTTATAAAAATAAAATAAATTCCATAAATAACAAAAAAATAAAAAAAAAATATTTTCTATCTATCGGCTTAGCATTATACTTTTAAGAAACTTATGCAATTTTAGATGACACAAACTGAATACATTATGTTCAATATATATACATAAATATAATAATAAAAAGCTTTTCCTGATTCAGCTTATTGGCATAACAAGGATAAAATTTTATATCCTCTTGCACATTTCATTCTTAATATCCTGTTTGGAAACTCTCTAAAATATTATCAAGTTTTAACCCGACAAAAAATAAAAAATACAAATAACAAAAATTTCATTTTCTAAATTTCGAAATCCTTATATGTAAATACATTTTCATTTTTTTTCTTCATTTTCATTATTATTTGAATGACAATATTATATATAAATATATAGAACCTTTTTATATTTTCTTGTGGTCCTTCCTGACAGCAACAAACAACAACAACAAAATATCCTTAAACATGAAAATATGAAAATTATTAGATAATTTTTTTTTATCATCATTTTATTATTAAATTGTGAAGAAATAAAAATATTTTTCATCAACAACACAATAAAGCAAATGATGAAATGGTTAACAACAACAAAATATGTCAGATTAAAGGATCTCTTTTTTTTTTGGAGAAAAAGAAAAGTATTTAGGATATGACAAGAATTTGATTACAAAAAAAAAAAAAAAAAATAATAAATAGGAAAATTAAATATTTTCCAAAGAATATTAGATATAGAAAATTATTGGTTATTTTTATCAATAATAGTTTTTTACACGATCAACTTAAAAAAAAGGACCAACAAAAATGATGGAAATTTTTCATTTTAATCGATTATAGTTTACTGGGTAAATAAGTTTTGTTGTTGGAAAAGTTTTTTGCTACTAAAACTTAATATAAAATATAAAAATTCTAGGAAAAATTCAATAAACATTTTATCGATCCGATCAGACTAAATTTATATTTATATTTAGTTTTTCTTTTTCCTTTTTTTTTTTTGTTATTAGTTTATTGGAAAATACATTTTTTTGTTGGGAAAAACTTTGTTTTTTTTTTTTTTTGTATATGTCCACATATCCTGTCATCATTTTATGTATATATGCTTTAGTATCTGTTTTAGTTTCGATAAAGTTTCATATATTCTTGTTTTGAATCTATATAGCATTCCGGAGCTTATGCATATAACAATAGATTTTTATTTTTTATATTTATAATACTTTCAATAATTTTAACAGACTTTAAGAAGATACTAGTTCATTTTTTTTAACTGAATTCTTTAAATTTTTGTTGGTTTTTGTAAGAAAGTTTAATATTATGTGGAATATTTTTTGAAAGAATATATTTAAATATCTGTTGGTTTGCAATTTTGATGAAGTGTACATCACCCCGATAGCAAGAAATGAAATATTGTTTTATTCAAAAACTATCAGAAATTTGAATATTTATTCAAAATTTTTGTTGGTTCAATAATTAAACTGTACACATTTTATACTATTTTCAGATTAAATTAGTCGTTTTACGAAATATGTATATTAATCATTTTTCAAAAACTTTGAATCATTTTTCAAATTGAATTGATCGTTTTTCAAAATATTTTAATCACTTTTCAAAAAATTTTAATCGTTTTCCAAATTAATCGGTATTCAAATAGAAATACTGTGAAAACTATTTAATTTTATTTGAAAAATGATTAATTCTATTTGAAAAATGATTAAAATTTTTTGAAAAATGATCATTTCAATTTATAAAATTACTAATTTAATCAGAAAAATGTTGAATTCAATCTGAAAATGGTATAAAACTAGATAAATCTTTAATTTTGTTGATTTGATCACTTAGATATATATTTAAAAAGATTATTATTTTCAAACTATTAAGAAATTAGTTGAATATCATTATTATTTGAATGTATTTGGTTAGCATACGCTACAATTACATATTCCCGCCAAAATATTCAAAAGCATATAATAAATTTTCACTACAAAATTTCTTCCTTGCAATATTGCTATTAGGTCACTTACTATGCAATTTATCTATAGTACTTTGTTATCCTTAAAAAAAACCTCTTATACTCCATTTTAAATTTTTGTTTTTAATATAGTGCATTGCTATCATCCAATTCTATATTATGGTAACAAACTATAACATGATGCAAATATTATTCTACAACAAAACAAGGAAATAAAATAACTACATACAAAAACTATGTATATATATTATAATAATAACAACAAAACAGGACATTGCGAAAACTTTTCCCATTTTCTTTGAGTATTTATTGCAATTTTATGTATTATGCCGATTCGCATATCTATTTTTATTTGCAAGAGCTCATAACATCAAGACCAAAAAAAAAAAATAATAAAAAAAAATAAACAACAGGATAAAAACCAATATAAAATATCCTTAACGGTTGGCAGGCTTCTCAATGAGCCTGAATTCAGCATATTTACATAACAGCCGAAAAATGAAAAAATAAATAAATAAACTTTATCGTCTTTTTCACTATTAAAAAAATTTTGTTTGCTTTATTTTTTAAATTTCCGATTAAATTTTTTTTTTGTTTCTTTATTATATTAATATAAAAATCCGTTATTTCTGCACTACATAACCTTAAAATGTGCATTTATATCCTATATTATTACTATACCAAAAACTTAGTCTGTTTTGTGATATTACTATACAGTTTTTTTTTTGTTTTTTTTTTTTGTGACTAGCCAAATTGTCCTGATTTTGACCATATGAGATCCTTCAATACTTCTATGTATAGCCAATGAACTTATATACAATGAATTTGAATATCAAATTAAATCTCAGACAAGGAAATATCATAAAATTTCTATCATGCTGGGGAGATTTAACAGAATAGTACCATAAAAAAAAACATTTTTTAACTATAGAAAATTGAATTTATTGAAATTTTGATATAAACTCAATTCATAAGGTTTAGTTAGTTACTGTGAACTTTTTAGTTAAATAAAAGTTTAAAGTTTTGAAAAACTAAAAAAAGTTGAAATAAAACTGATTTATTTCAAAATAAAAACCAATTAAATTTTTTATCTACTTCTAAAAACAATGCGGTCAAAATTTACAATATTCATGAGCTACTAAATTTTTTTTTATGGAATTTGGCTATCCAATATTTCGATTGCAGATGAAATTATTATATAAATTGCCATATTTTTGGCATCGAAAATTTTATAGGTTAATATAATTATTATTATATCTATGATAAATGTAAATTAAAAAAAAATAATTTAAAGTTTTTACTTGAAATTTAAATTGCATCAAATTTTAAACAATAATTATTCTGGGTCAGATGTGTTTCGGGGTTTGGAAAAGTTATATTTGATATAATATTCTATGATGTGAATTAATAAATTTTTTAAAAATAATAACAATCATTAAGATCCTTTAGAATCAGTGATGCCCAAACTTATTTTTACTTGGACCAAAAAATGAAATTTACATTATTCGGCGGGCCAACAATTTTTTTTTGTTGTAATCATGGTGCGATGGATGCTGTTGGATGGTAATGGTAGATGCCAGTTTTGGTTCTATTTTTGACGTTGCAATTCTTAAAATGTCCTGCAAATGATTATCTGATAGTTTGTTTCTGTTGTTCGTTTTTGCATTTTTCAGGAAAATCTTCTTTCGATAGTCCTTTATAAAAATTTACCAATGTTTTTTCAGTGATACTTACTTTCGAATTAATCGTCATATGTAAACGGATTTTCAAATAGTGCTATTTCATTTGATATATTGTCGAAATCTGAAAATCTTCCTTCCCTATTTCTTACGAATATTTTTATCGTATCACTGAATATATTAATTGGAATATTGGCTTTTAGTTCACCGATTTTTTTAAATTATTGCAAATTTTGAAATGCTGGAAATTATTCTCAGATATTTATCTGTTAAATATTGTTAATGTTGTTGTAAAGCTTTGCACTTTTGATATAGCTGATTTATTAAAATTAAAAAAAAAAAAATTATGATTTATTAGATTTCTTCGAGGGACAAAAAAATGAAGCTACCGGGCCTTGTTTGGTCATGTTTGGTCATCGCTGCGCGTATAGATATTTCAGAAGCATCACTTTTTTAACTATCATTAATTTAAATATCATTAGAAATATTAGGTCTCTACTAATATAGAGAAATGCAGACAGGCATCATTGTAACACATAAAATTACTTTTATTATTAATTAATTAATTTTGACCTAAAAGTTTAATTATTGATATGGAAAATTTAGAATATTTGTTCAAAATTGTCTTTAGTTGATTCTGTTAAGCTCAATTGCCAATGGATGGCAAAATTGTGTTACTTGACAAACTAACAAATACAAACTAACGAAGCATATTTTATGTAATATAATTTTTTGGAAATTATTTTGTTTATATTTTTAATAGTATTTCATATTTTGTAACTCTAACTCACATAATATTATAATTATTTTATTCTATTAAATGGCCATACAATGCTTCAGATTAGGATACCATATAAAATTTAGCTTAATTTACGATAATATTATGATAAATATCAAAACTCAATTCAAGTGTGGTAAGCTGCTAAAGATTAAGTAGTTTTTAAGTAATCTTTTCCAAAAGTATACATAAGAAATTTCCAGCAAAATAATATTCGGAACTTTATTTCGAATAAAATTTTTGACATTTCATTTGAAATATAATTTTGTAGTTTGGTTTCTTTACATTTTAAATTGAAAAACTTTAAAACTAAAATGATAGTAAAAGAAAATGACAATGTCAACGTTTATCTCGATATTTTCATTTTACCACTACGATAACATGCTTAAAAGCAATGCAGATATAACAATAATTTTGTGATAGTTTATTATTCAAATTTTAATTGTTGGACTCTTCGTGACAATATTTATATTGAAACAACATTTAATTACAAGTAGCTAATTGATTTTAATAGTGTAGTGAGACATCACAATTATTTGTGACATCGATATCTCGGTCTGTAATTGAACCCTGGATCTAATGAATCGCCAGTATAGAACAATACATTACCTCACTCTTCCTGATGATTATAATATTTTAAATTTGAGTTCGGTTCGTATATTTTCTTCAGATATGATAAGAAGAAAAATATTTTAACGAAATTTCGACAAAGCTACAAGAATACTTATTCAAAGTTATGCCAATAAATAAAATCTTTATCGCCATTGCTTTGGCAAATATTTAACTTCAATTTCCTCTTAAACAAGTTTATCAAATTTTACATTTATTATTGTATCAATTTAAAACTAATTCACTGAACTTGATACGTAACCAATTGTTGCTACATAAATAATTACAAATTAAAGGATTCAAAATAAAAAATTACAAAATTTTCAATATCCTTAAAGTGTTTCTAATTATCTCTTCATCATTGAAGTTAACATTCAATTATTATTTCCCTCTTAAATTATTTATACAATCATTTAAAACAATCGCTTATAATTCTACTAATAAATATGCATAGATCTAACTACGAAAGGATCAAACAGGAGAAATTATTGAATGTATATATTAAAACCGAGAAAACGGTAATTTGTCTTGTTCATTATAATAGTATAAAATTGTTATTGTTAATGTTTATAATTTCTTTCTTGGTCCTTACAATTAGTAAGGACATTTACAAAGCAAGTAAATTTACACACACATTTTTCCATTAAATTAAAATTAAAAAGTTAAATGATAAAGTTCAGTAACAATGACAAGATAATTTGTATTTTTTAGAACCAACTTCTATGATTTTCTCAATACTCTAAGCAAATATATAGTCAAGAAGGATCTACTTTTAATTTTGATGAAGTATTTTCCATAAGGATACTTTTAAAAAATATAAATTGTTTTGTTCTTATAGAGATAAATTTTATTATAGTTATAATATAAATTAAAATAAATATAAATAAATTTTGTGACTGTAGCCTCAAGAGCAATTATTTCCTATTTGAACTTTCAACTCCTTTAGTTTTTGTATATAGTTATTTTATTTTGATTTAAATATTTTGTTTGTTGGTTTTTTTTTCGTCTTTAATATTCATTTAGGAATCGTTATTATTGCATCCTTTAAAATTTTATAATAATTGTATAATTAAATATGAAATTTATTTTTCATATTTTTTTTGTTAATATTTTGAATGATAAAAAGTTTAGAACAATTTTAACAATGACATTATTTAAAACAAAATCGTTAGGAGGAAAATGTCAAGATGACAGGACCGTGAAAAAATGTACAATTTTGGGAGATTTCGATATAAATAATATTAAGGATAATTTTTAAGGATTCTACAACAAAACTGACGATTAGATTTCACATAATAGATTAGATTAATATGGGGTCGTTAAGGCAGATGTACTAACCTCCGCTTCCAGACACTGCGAACTAAAAAAATCTATTGTACCTGCCCTTCTGGTATTTTGTTAGATGATATCCAGGTTTTGGTAGAAGCCCAGAGTTTTCTTAATGACCAAACTTATTATATCGTGAGGACTGGAAAATCCTTTACCATTATCTGTTTTTTTTTTCTTCGGGGTTACAGCCTCGCATTTTCAAAATATGTGGTCCGCAGTTACTGCATCATCCGGCCGACTATTATAAGTAGCTAGGCGTGTGAACACGCCGAATATTATGTGTAGCTAACTTAAAGTAAGTGTTTGTAATCCGTAATCAAATCTCATTATTAAAATTGTAAATTCAATAAAAGGAAAGTAAAATATCTTACACCGTTTGAATGATCAATTTTTCCGCAGGTTAGTTAAAATGAAAGGAAGAGATGAAAACTTTATATGTACAATCATCTGAAAAAGCCAAACAATTTAACATGTAGTCTAAAAATACCTATTAACATGTAGTCTAAAAATTACCTCAAAATGTTAAAAGATAAAATTATTATGATTAATGTTATATAGATTATCGAAAGGCAAAATAAAGAAATGTTAAATTGTTACAATATGTTACTGAATTCGTTGTTATTATTATTAATAACGTTATGGCGTTCCAAAATATTGTTAAAATTATTTGAAAAAATCATTAAATCGTTATTATATTGATTGTTCTAATTTGGTTTAGGTTCCTGATTAATACAGATGCTTCCATTTCCATTACATTAATGGTACTATAATATTATATATTTGCTTTAAAGGTATTTTTCCATTCTTATTGATGGCGCATATTTATTTGGAACTCTGTTTCTAAATATATTTTATTTAAGTCTTATCAGAATTTCATTTACATATTTACTTTATATATAAATTGTTACAAAAACTTGTAAAACGTTATTAAATGTAACACTAAAACGAAATATCGAAATGAATTAGCATTATTTATCCAAATTACGTTACATAATGTTTTATAAAATAAGTTGTTTTACATAATAATGGAAAACGTAACGATAACGCAAACAATTTGTTTCGTTTGTCGTTACACAATTTTGGAAAAATTATTCAGGAAAAATGTAGTAGTTCGTACAAAAAATATTCAACCTATGGTAACACTAAACACTATTTTACTAGTAAATGTCAAATTTATAATTATGTCAAAGTTACTTTTTTATATAAAATTGAGTTTTCTTTGAATATTTTCAGGAAAATTATTGGAAAAAACGCTACAGTAAGAATTGAATGAGTTTGCATATATCGATTTTCTATCGTTCTATAAAAAAATGTGTAACGTTATTTATTTTTCGCATTTGCAACACTAATTACTAGGAACTAATTTCTAACTATTTTGGTTCAATTTTTGGGCATTTTTGATTTCTTACTGATGTAAGTTGGAATTTTAGTAAAATCTTGATTTGTTCATTATAATAAATTTCATTTCGTTATTTCTTTAACGATATTCATTTCGTTATTTCTTTATTCTGAATATTAATTAAAATTAAATGTCTTATTGAAAAACAAAATCTTATTACAAACTTTCTATTCATATAAGGTAATTTTAACATGATAAAACATGTTCCATTTACCAACTAAACTAAAATAATTTTAGAATTATCAATTTAAAATGAAAATTATATAATCGATATTATACATTAAAAATTCAATTATACATTTTCTATATAATTAAATATATATGAATAAATGTGATATAACATTTCAATTCTTTGAAATTTTAATTGATTTTTCTTCAATTATATTATTTCAAATTACACAATTTCCAATTGCGAAACCAAAAGAATTTCCTTCAGTAATATTTTATTATTTTTTTCAATTAAAATATTTTTGAAATTGGCAAATTTTCATATTCATTTTATATCAAATTTTGATTGGTATTTGGAAAATGCTATTTTTATGTCATTTTTAATTATTCAGAGAAATCTGAATAATATTTTTGTGATAGAAAATTTGTGTATGTTAAAATTTGAATTGGTAATTTTAACAAAATGTTTTTGAAATCGTTTAGCAACAAACGTAATTGAACTGTCAAAATTTATGAGAAATTCAATAGGGATTAATAAATCATTTAACGAATTATATATATATGTGTCTCGATATTATGAATTTGATTTTTGGCCTCAAATAAATTATTAAACTATATCACGAACACCAGAAAATTAGATTTTTTTTTATTCCAATTCATTACATTTAGCCCGGAAAAATTTAATAGCTAAATTTTAAAGTTTTCAAATAGAAAAACTTTGCGTTTCATTTTTTTTCTATTTGGTTGGAAATATTTATGTGCATGGAATTTATAAATTTTTGTTACGATATTTTGGATACAACATGAAAAAAAGGATCAATACATTTCATATGGGAATTAGATTCAAATGCGCAACTATGAAATTATTCACATATAAATGTTATATTTGCGGGAATAAAAAAAAATTTTAAATTCTATCGGCGTTATAAAATCAGTACAACAAAATCGTTTATAAATTTAGAAAAGTAAAATTCAAAATAAAAACTTTAAAATTCAATATGTCAGAGATTATAGTAATATAATATCAAAATATATAAAGGATATAACAACGAAATATGTTTGATTTTTTTTATTATGACAGTAATTTAATCACAAATTTTATATGTAATCATATATTTTCAGTATGGTTAAAAAAACATCCTAGATAAAACATAATTTTATATCCTATAGATGAAAAAATATAATGACTTCTACACCTTTTCCAACTGTAATTCAGAAAGCATCAATTATAATTCAGATTAATCAGTTTTAATTCAGAAAGCGTCAATTGTAATTCAGAATATTTGGTTCAAAACTTTGCAGGTACTGGCATGATGGAACAAAGATTGGTCTACTTGGAGACTATTATAGATGATGCCAAAAACACTATGGGGAGTTATTGTCCTCGTGCTGTGCAACACTGTACTGTACAGTACATCAAGCTACAGCTTTAAAAATGAATGACATGCCTGTCGGTTGTTAACTGCAATTTAACGTCTGCTGAAAGTCTGAATGTCTTAATTAAATAAATTACATAGAATAATATTAACCAAAAGTTTCTTATCTTCTATGTAAATTTTAATATTGTTTATTTTTTGTTGAGTTAGGGTTCTTCGTTTTATTTAAATTAAAATAAATCCATTCTTAAACGCGTTAATAAAATTATAAATTTAATAAATATTGTTGTTTTTTTAAATAACATTAAGGCTTTCTGAATTACAATTGACTAATCTGAATTAAAATTGATACTTTCTGAATTACACTTGGAAAAGGGTAGAATGTACAGTATAGTCTAACGAGGCAGGTATTAGATATATGTCAATTACTTAACCTAGAAGTAGTCACAACGCCGACATAGTTGTGAACTGTCTAAAAAAAGTTAAAATATATAACATTACTACATGGAAATCGTTATAACTCTCTTCGGCGATAAATTTTTGGCGCGTTCATAAAAATGACATTTATTTCTACTTTTATAGGTGTGAACGCTGTCATATTTTAGTGTTGAACTTATTTTCAACTTTAAAAGGTAATATTAAATTATACTTTCTATTAAATTATAATATAATTGCAAGCGAAGTTTTTTAAGTATTCGATTTTATGAATATCTTTTATGCCATCTAATGAGTTTTCTGTCGGTCAACAAAAATTGTTAGTGGTTACACGATTCATCATCTAGGCTGTGTCCAAGAAAGTATTGCTAAATTAATTCTGGATATTAAAGCACAACAAATTCGGTATATTAAACTTTGTATTATCATATAAAGAGTTATAAAATATTAAAATAAATGATATTATTCGAAAACTGTCATCTCCTATTCCTCAACCTATCAAAATGAATACCAATTTCCGAGTATTTAGTATCAATCAAAATTATTTATATCTTTCAAATCCTTCATTTATTCACATTAAAAATCCTTTTCCACATGAAGAATATTCCACCTACTTGAATATAATATATCAGAAATTCAAGTAATTCTCATCTCTTTCAATTTCAAGTTATATTTCTGCCTAATTTTTTTCAATTTCATCCCTTTGTGTTACACATTTTTTTCGTTGTCTCTAGAGCTTTTATATCAATTTAAATCAAAATAATTTTTACCTCACTAGATCCTTTTTTTTTCCTTGTCGCAATTCGCAATTCTTCAAGATATTGAGGTCGCATTAACAAAAAAAAAAATATGTCTATATACATATTTTTATCTCCAAAATTATATATATCCTTAAGGATTTCCTTTAAAAGGGTGAAAATTGATGCGGAATCTTTTTATTGTTGTTCACTTGAAAAAAATGTGTATAAATATTTTTTTGTTTTTGTGAAATATCTTTCTTCGTGTTTAACAAAAAACAAATAAATCATTAAATAATTTTTTTTAAGGGTTCTAAAGGATTTATATACTTTAACCAAGGTAACATATTAAGGACATCTGGTTTATGTATCTTAGGGTAAATGGCTTTGTTTCATTTATTACATTAATAAGAACACAAAATAAGGAAGAAAAATTGCTGAATTATATGAAAAAAAAATTGAATTGGCAAAAATGTGTAATGAAATTCGACTATAAAAAAATTTCTTTCTGTAAATTGAATTTCTACTATAATTTTTAATAGGTAATTAATAATTTATCCTTTTAATATTTCTGAAAAAAAAATATTTAATAAATATTAAGAAATTAATTTTTATTAATATATTTAATGTTTTTAAACATAAATTATTAAAATTCAAAGGAAAATTTTATATGATTTTTTATCTAAAGAATTACATTTCCGAGGGTAAATATTATGATTTTTTTTAATGTCCTTTTGCGACAATTTATTATTAAAACGTAAACGGTTTATGATTTTTATTTAAATCGTCCGAAAAATTAATTTTGATTTATATTATGCAAAATTTATTTATAAAAAAAAAAAAACGATTTTTTAAATCTATTATACAAAGCAAAACCAATTATCCTTTTTATTAATATATATTTTTTTCCTCCGTTTCTAAATTCCATGACTAATAATAGAATAATTTGTTCATTTTTTTTTTGTTTAGCTATGTCGGTATTTAACCCACGCTGTAAAAGGACACTGGGAAATATTTTAATATTAAAAAATTGCTTTAATAACCAAAAAAAAAAGCTATAGAATTAAATCTGTACTGACTTTGACTGACTATCATAAAATAATATTTTTATGTCCTGTTTTTTAACAGTACATAAAAATATTAACAAAAAAATCTCTTTTATAAATGATTTTTTGTCTGCTTGTCTGTTGTTGGTTTCTAGAAATTTTAACAAAATCGTTGAAAGAACTTGGATTCAAATAAAGATTTTAGAATACCAGCGCCAACAGAAATACAACATTTTTTTGGCTGCTCGAATAAGCAAAGCAAATTGTGAAATCTACCTCCTGAGTTTGCATATACTTTCCTGTGTGCAAATAATCGACGCTCATCTTTGATCCGATTCAAAACTATTCAAATAACATTATTACATGCACACCTTACGCATAAAGGTTCCTAGCACAGATTCTTTATAAAGATAGGCATCTCAACGATGTAAATCAACCTTTGGACAGTGGCTTCCACCGATTTCTTTGATATATTTATGATATTTACTAGACAACGCTTCTGAGGGAAGTTTGTACCAAATTTCTTTCACACAAACTCTCTCCGCAGTCTTGAACAGGAAGTTATTAAGATTAATTGGTCTAAAAGATTTGGTGAATGAATATAATCATCATGTTCCAGTTTTGCGAAGAAAACTAATTTTACTCTTTGTCGTATTTATGGTGTATATCCTAGAAGGATACACGCCCTGAAAATTTTTACTACTTTTGTTTATCATTCTGGTATTCGCTATCACTGAATAGTTTCCAATCTCCTTAAAAAATAAATAAATTAATTAATTAATTTGTAATTAATCATTATTTAGTATTGGAGTGATGAAATTTATATCAGTTTGCCTGTGCTTTAATGCTGGAATGCTGGAAAACTTATAATACTTCCATTCACAATGTAAAGTTAAGCGCAGTAGTTAATAAAATACTTGAAATATTTAAAGTTGAGCAGAACTTCTGCCTTACTTTTGTTGAAGAAACATTCTGAATCCTGTATAAAGGATGCTGCATATTGAACATAATTTTTATAATTTATAATAGTGTCATCAATGCTGTTCGCCTTTGGATAAGTAAAAAAATTAAATTTCACAATTATTCAGTTAAGTTTGCACTGTATGTAATATGGATACTTATGGTATGCTCTATTACAATCTGGAATAATATAGCTAATATGTATGAAACCAATGAACCAATAGTTTGGCTATGTACTATTATTTTTATCGTGGTTCTTATTTATATTTTAAACAGAACAAATTTATTATATCTACAATTATTTTAATGAAATTTCGTCCATAACAAATGACCAAACATTAACACGCATTGATATAAATCGCTTAGGTGGTGCGAGTAAAGTGAAGAAAACTAATTTTACAAAACAAATGTGACAAAACAAAAAAAAAAATTATATATAAATATCCTATTTTTTTACTGGGTGTCATTTTTCTACAAAATTTGGGGGGAAAATGGCCTCAGAATTTCAATAATGATGCGAAAATTTCTTATTTAAAATAAAATAAAAAATATATAATTTATTTCATCCTTTTATGTTATATTTTATATTTAAGGATATTTTTATTTATTTTTTGTTGGTTATATACTTTTCATTTGGTGGCAAACATTAATTTCATTTTATACTTTTTTGTTGTTTTGGATGAATATTTTTCAGTAATTTATTCGTTGTCTTTATTATTATGAATTGATTTTCAATAAATAAATATGAATAACAATTTACAGGATTTCTGGCGACAAAATATTTTATTTTATAGGATTTTAAGAGTGATTTGAGTTAATGATTAATGATGCAGGAGTTATATAAAAAATAATTATTTATGGTTGGTTGGTCATTCAGCAGGAGGAGTAATCAAAAATTTGTCATCGTTAGGCTTTATACATGCCATTTCTTACGTTCCCTTGTAAGAAGGTGTGTGTATAGAAGGACTGTATTAATGAACGATCAACATCTGACATCTGTCAGATTAGTAAATTATTAAAATATTCTTTAGTTGGGAGTATTGACAAATGTATTTAAGAATATTGACAATTTGCATAAAAATTTAACTAACAAATTGTTTTGTAGAATTTAAGTATTTAAAATAAATTAGAAGCAGTTCTTCATTCGGTAAATCAGTAGTTCTTATATGGAATGGTTAGAGAAGTAATAATATGAAGCAAAAAAAAAACGATGTGATGTATTTACGATACATTCTGGATTGCTTCTGAGTAATCAATGCGGAAGCAATTGAAAACAAAAACAAGTTTTTACATTTATTTGCTCTGAAAAACTTAGTATATTAAAATTTACGTTTTATCTTGATGTAAAGTTTAACGTCATATTTTGAATATTTAAAAGGAAGAAAAATCCTACAGTAATTTTATATGAACTTATTAAGTATTAGTTGGCACTTCCAAATATGGACTTTATATCCATATCACATATACGTATTCTGATTGTATTCTCAATAAAGAATTCTGTATAATGTCTTCATTTTACTAGCATCTCTTTTGAATTCTGCATGTCTACAAAACGATCAATTCATCCATTAAATTAAAGGAAGCATCCGACATGATAACTAATCGTTTTGCTTCCTTTTAAAGTTATGCCTACATAATAACGAATATATTGAGGTTGTGTTGTGTTATTCGAAGAGTAAATGCTTCCAAATCTTCCAAGAATGGCTTTAATCATGATGATGGTATACAATGTATTAAATAAAAGAAAACCAATAAATTTATTGAATGAAATTTATAAATTATTGTGGTTGAAGTTATTACTCAAAATCAAATTTTATAAATATTAAAAATATTTGAAAATATTTAATTACTTAAAAGTTTCTTTAAATATTTAAACTTTACATAATAAATGTATAATTAAAACCTTTTAAACTAACTGCAAAAATTTCCATTTATCTGAAAAACCAATCAAAATTTTATATACTATCAAAAAGAATTTTTAATTTTATTTCACAAAAACAAAAAAGTTTTCCATTTTTTTTTTTATCTTTTTTGGTTTATATACATTAAAAACATATCCTGAAATATGAAATGTGGTAAAATTATATATAATATTTTTGGTCATCCATCAACATAATAAAAATATATAAAAGTAAAGTACCATTAACTACTAAAGTCCAACTAAATATAAAAAAAAAAACAGAGTTGGCATACTTGAAATGTGATATGCTTTTAGCTAATTACAAAAACTAACAAAAAAAAAATAAAAAAAAATAGAAAAATAGAAAATTGCATTGTAACATTTACAACAGAGGAAAATGAATTTTCTAGAAAATCAACAAACACATAAAAGTAAATATTTATCCAGACGAATGTACGTAATTTATAATTTTTTACTTTTGCTGTTGTTTTTTTTTTTTTTCTGGGAAATTAATTGAAAAAGTCAAGAAGATTTTTTTTTTTTTTTTGGTAATTTCAAGAACTTACAGACTAGATTTTTTAATTTTTGGAAATCCACTTTACTTTATTTATTTGCTTTTTAAGCATACTTTTATTATTATGACAAATGCTTTTACTCACTCTCCGTTTCTTTTTCATATCCAATAACAAATAAATACAATTTTATTCAACAAAAAAAACAAAAAAGAATTTTTAAAAGTCCTTAAAATTATTATGAATGAATGGCAGTAACAAAAAAAAAAAGGATCACTTGAATTAAAATCAAAAGATTGTTTCAATCAAATTAATTTTAATCTTTATTTAATTAGGTTTCATTTTTAGTCTACTTCGAGAAAAAAAAAATGGTAAACTAAAAATGATCTATTTCAAATCTGTTTTTTTTTGGTATTTGAATTTTTAAACTTTGAACAATTTCGGTCCTGCAGAAATTAAATAAATAAGATGAAAATAAAAAAAAAATGTCCTCTTGTTTACTGGTCTAATGATTTTCTATTAAATTATTTTGTATATAAATTTTATTTTATTTGACAAAGTAATGTATTTAAAGTTTGGAAATTATTTCATTGAATGAAGAAGGACACTGGATATAGACTCCGTAGTTAAGTTGATTTGAATTCCATTCTGTATTTAAAGTTTCATTCTCGATTTATAAGAATTATATGATTATTGAATATAGGAAATCCATTTCTGAATATGGTGAAAAAAGGATTTCGGAATACGTTCTCTCGGTTATAAAAAGTAAATAATATCCGGGTTAATTAGAATTACCTTACTTTCATCTAACTGAATAGTATGTTTTCCATGATCTTGTATTTAGACTACTTCCAAAACCGTCTTGACTTTTGAATCTTGGTTTCCATCCATTTTTGAAAAATAAATTTACTATACACAGACAAGGGTTAATTGATGTTTTCTAATAATATCTAAGTAGATAAGAACAGAAATGTTCTGTAACATATTATTTTCATAAATGGCTCTTTGAATTATATTGTTGATATGTCCAAAGTTACTATACGAAGTTATACATTTAAAACTTACAGTATATTTATTAATTGAATTGCTCTTCAAATAGATGATAAAAATATTAGTTTATTTCATATTTAATGTCACCTTCTATATTCTGTTACTCCATTAAAACCCACTTTTCCGGTTTCAATTCGGTAACTAAATAACTTTTCCTCGAATTAAATAAAAAAAAAATTTGTTTTATTCATTTCCCATCTTGAAAATTATATTAAAAAATAAAATAAAAAAAGTATACGATTACTTTAATAATAGAAAATTCCCCTTTGGAAAATTATGTATACTTTATTGCAGAGCAACAATAGAACACAAAAAAATGAAACATTTTCTTTAACAGAAAAGTATACAAAAAAAAAAAAAATCTTCGTCGTCAAGAAAAAAAGGCACTTACAAAAATTTTCCAGCTACTCAAATAAACAAGAAAAAATATTTAAACGAAAAATTTATCGCGTCAAGGAAATACGATATTGAGTGTTTCATATATATTTAGAATACTCCTCGCCACCTCTCCCCCTTTTCAATTCAATTTTATTATATTATTGGTCCTAGGATTTTCATTGCCTAGGCCAGCGGGACGGCAAAGACAACATTTTCTTGTTGTTGTTGTTGTTGGTATCGAAAGCAACCAAAAATAAAAACTCTTAGGAAATAGTCACCCTTGGTGATACTTATTAATTCCTTATACAACTTCCTTATACACAATACTCTCTAATACTAGGATGCTGCCGATTTGGCGTTTTTCAGTGTAACAGTCGTAAATAAATTTTTAATGGGACTTTGGTAAAAGTTTGTTGTATATTATTATTATTTTTTCATTGAACTTTCCTATAAAATTTAGGAAATATATTTTTTTTAATATATTTTTCTACTTTATACTTTAAAAAAGAAAAAAAAAATTGTTGGCGGGTATTAAAAGAAATAACTTTTCTGACGGCCTGTTATGAAAACGATTAAAGCTTTAGAGAGTTTTACCCCAGTATTTTTTTTGCGGGGACTTTCGATTTTCCGTTTTTTTCGACAAGTGTTGTTTATTTTGAATTTGAGAATATTTACATTTTACAGTGGATGAGGTGTTAAGGAGGAATAATCGCGGAAAATGTGAAAAACCTCTGTTAAACTTCTTCCTTTTGGCACTGGTTAAAGATTTACCAAAAAAAAAAAAGGAATAAACAAATTTTTGTACCAAATTTTGAATATATACAAAGTGAAAGACGAAAACAAATTTAATAGATGAATGAATTTTTATTAGAATGTGTTATTTTGTAATTTAAATTTAAATAATTCTTTTAATGGTGTTATATTGCTGACTGAAATTAAATAAAAAAAAATAAGTAAATAAATAATCCGAAAGCTTGTTAAGCTGTTGACATGTTAAATAAATTCATAATTTAAGAAAACATTTTTATGAAATGAAGATAATCAATTAAATTTATTATGTAATTAAAATTATTTACCATAATTTGATTATAGTTGCGCTAGAGCTCATACCTCATATTGACCACACCAGGTCCAATAGTGATCACTAATTTTCAGTGGATATTCTAGTAAGTCAAACGATTTCGTAGTTACAACAAATTTAAGGAGTTTCATAGTACTGCAATTCAAGACTTCTTTCAGAGCTGGGTAATTCGCTGATTGAAACCTCTTTGTCTAACAAAGTGTTATATTGTATCAGTCTGTCTTTGAAAGCTGTAATTTTTGGATTGATCATTTGCAACAAGTCCAAAATTAATCTAGCTTGCCAATCAATCAGTGCATATTGAGGTTGCCGGGTGCTGTATTTCCTAATGCTCGGTAGAATAATTAACTCTTTCGTTTTCGCCACGTTATATTATAAGTTCGTAGGTAGTTTTTTTTTATTTTATACAACAAATTATCATCCAGCACTTTTTTGACTGCGGTGTTACTAAATATTTTACCATTATTTACCATAACTTTTGAATAAAATTATAAAGATATTAAAATATTCATGAAATTTTTGAATCTCATTGTTTCTCATGTTATGAAAAATTCATTTATAATATTAAATTAAAATTTCTATTCACAAATATAATAAATTATAGAAATCTGTGCAATTTTACAAATATTTATATATATCTATATACCAAATAGAAAATATTTTTGCATAATCTTAGGAAGTTTACATTTGTAAGACGACAACGATGACACTCCAATCACATTATAAAATATAAAATGCCAAGATTGCACAATAAGGAAAATTCATATATAAATGTTCATATATGAACTTTTCCAACTCCAATGTTATACAAAATATTTTTTTTTGTTATATATTTCCTACAGGATAATGACAACTACATTTATATATCACATCATATTACACTTGTAATCATAAACTTTACTTGAATCTATAGATAAAATTCATATATTTCAAATGAAACATTCCTGATGATAAATATTTTATAGTAACTATACAAAATATAGAGAAATATTTCAAAATGAAATAATGAATAATGATTTTCTGAAATGTCATAATGTTTTCTACAAAATTTGAATAATATTTATCATAAATTTCATTATATTTTAAATTAAATTTAATATATGTATATAGAAATTTAATTTAGCTATAGTTACATAAACTACACGAAAATAATTAAAGAAATTATTAGTTTTAAAATAAGTTAACTAATATCAAATTACCTGAAAAATGGTTTTAATTTTTTTCTGCAAACCAAACCTAAATATAATTTTAATAAATAATATTATACTAAAAATTTAATTATATTTAGTTGATATTATTAATGATATCCATTAATTATATTAGTTTTAAAGTAAAATAATTTATTTATGATGTAAACCTAAATTTGTTACGGAAATTTGTCAGTAATGTAATTAATGGTATTTGATGTTCTATTGTCAGGCCAAATAGTATTTATCAAAATTTGTTTTGTAAAACCCTAAAATTATATATCAGATTTATTGTTGGTATTCCATCCATAAATGAAAATGCCAAGAAAATGTCAATTTTTTTTGTAAAAGATTTTCAATGAAATTACATAGCAATTTCTATATGTATAGTTTTTCAAATTTCCCTAATGGAAAAATCAGTTCATTGTTATCTAAAATAAAATTGTTGTTTACTATTTTTGTTTGTTGGTTGTCATTCGGTGATTGATAGTATGTCCAAAACTGTCAAAATAATCAATTTGAAGGGAAGAAAGCATTTCGTTTATCCATTTTTAACGGCAAATTGAACAATAAATTATTAATTTTTTGAGTATAAAGGAAATAGGGGATATTTTTTTTCTTCAATTTGTAGAAATTGGAAAATTTGAAATAGCTTTAAAGTAAAATTTAATGCTATAAAGTTAATTTTGTTTGAAATACTGTTGCTGTTTATCTGTAATTACTTTTAGCTAGCGTTGAAATTATTTCCAGAAATCTCAGAGTTGTGGCTATTCGAAACTCTTTGTGTGTTCGTTGTGACAGGGAATTAAACTTTCACTTTCATTTTGGAAATTTAGTTAGTAGGGACAATTTTTCTATGTTAGGTTATGCTGTAAAACGTTGGTCTAAGGAATTATCTGAAGGATTAAGAATCCTTTAAATTATTTTCGAAAGAACGATACTTGAATTTGCAAACCAAGTTTGGTTTCCATACCAATAGGCAGATATTATTTAAACAATTGAATCAGTCCACAGTAGATTTATAACTTTTATTATTCGCGGGGCTTCCTTGGTTCAATTCATACAACTTACCGTCATATGAAGGTCGCCTCAAACTTATTGATTTAGAAACTTTAGAAATGCGGTGGGAAATATTTATACATCTTTCTTGTAAGTCGATATTAAAATGAAACCTCTTCGTATATTTGACATTTCTTTTTGTATTTATCTTAAATTGATAAACAAAAAACGTAAATTTTAATCCGAAGCTACTAAAAGTATTTAAAAATTGGATAAATTCTATTAATTACATGCCTTTATACATAGTTCAAAAGAGTTGGGTTTAGGAGATCCTTTCGACTGGTCAAATTGTGATGTACCAAATTATTCGTTTAGCTTGTATTTTGCCAGTTATTACAAAAATACTTCAAATTTTTTTTAAAATTATTTCTTTTAACTGAATATTATATCAGTTTCTTCAAAATACAATTTTCATTGAAGCCATAGTTATTTTTAATAACATTATAAAGATTATTTCATTATAGAAAAAAAAAAATACATTTATTGAATTGATTATTTATTAACGAGAAAAATCTTTCATTGAAAAATTATATAAAATAAATCATATAAATCGATACTTTGAAATTCCTACAATTTATGTCAGGACGAAAATCTTGAATTGATATGAAATAAAATGTTTTCCAGATAATAAAAATTGTGTATAAATATAACTCAAAAAAAAAAAAAAAATATAACCAAACATAAATATAATAAAATTAAATTGGCATGTCCTTAAAAGTTTTTTTTCTGAATAAATATTTACCTAGCGTACAATAACAAAAATAATAATAATAATATTTGTATCGAAATTGATCCTTTCGTATATATTTTTTTTTTGTTTTGGCGGGTCAGACTGAAATTAAATTGAATTGAAAGTTTAAAACAAATAAAAGTCTGCCATTTTAGTTCAATTTTTTTTTTATCATTTATTTGTAGAGAATTTTAAATTATGTCTGAACCCCAAAAAAAAAATTCAATATTTTATTGAAATATATTTCAAATTAAAATATAAATAAATAAAATATAAAAACCATTAAAATACAATTTTATTAAATTAAATATTTCCAATACAATTATTATGGCATTGATTTATAATAATTTCGAATAAAAAACAGTTTTTTTTTTACACGAAAAATTATATTTATGTAAATTTTATGTTTAATAAAAATATGTTCATAAAAAATAATATAAATAATTATAATATTTTTAATGATTTCTAAACGATAATTCACAAAAAATACTAAGTAAAATCGAGTAATCTTCTTTCACTAGTCATATGTTTTTTTTAAATTGTTATTTCCGCCATTTTGTATTCTATTTATCTGCCATTTTGATTACCATAAACAGATTTGAGATATTTTGCTTTACACCATTTTTAACACGATTATTATCTTTAATATTAAAAAATTAATTAAAACTCGTTTCCACCATTTTAAATCTGTATAATAAAATTTGGATATCTTATTTCGCCATTTTTGTATAATTACGCCATTTTGAAAATTGTTGGCTGGTAAGAATTTTCTACCAATTTATTTTAAAATATCAATGCAAATGTATCGTTAGCCTAGTTTCAAATGGCTTCAATCGTTTGAATTTGACTTAATTATTGAATGCTAAAGGGTTTTGATGGATAATCAGAATATCGTCGATGTATTCCTGCTGACCCTAAAAAGTGTGGAAAATTGTGATATTTACTACAATGAATATAATAGCAATTTGACTTTTTAGTCATGTAGGATTTAAAGTTAATCTAGTAAATAAAGGATATTAGTGGATTTAGTATTATCCTGCCATAATACTAAATACTATTTTCGCATTTCTTACAAAAATATTGGCGATCTTTTAAACTGCTTTAAACCCAATTGTTTTTCAGACAGTAGGTCGCAAGACATTCAGTTTTAGAACAATCTTTCTTCCTTGTTGTTAATACCAAAAGTTTGAAATTTAAAAGTAATTTGTCTCTCATGTAAAATATGGTAAATGTGGGTTGAAGACGGTTTGAACTAGACACTATTTAGACAAATCCATATTTAATTTAAATGTCATTTTAACAAACCTTTAATGCTGTTATTCCACCATTTCTTTAGTTTGAATTATAATTTTTACAAAAATTAATGATTATCGAAAGTTGAATTAACAACAAACAGAATGAATAAATTTGAATATTATTTAAAATTTAACGAAAAATAAATTTAAATAGAAAAGTGAATGCAGTTGAATTATTAATGGAAATTATTTTGTATCTATATCCATTATAAAATAATATAAAATGAAATGATTTATTTGGTTATTTAATTTATTTAAAAAGTGATTATTGATGTGAACTCATTTGAAATAACTCAAATAATTATTATCTGAAATGTTGAAATAATAATTTTTATTTATATATTTTTAATAATTATTTACAGCAATTGAAAATATTTATTTTTGATTTGTTTATAATAAAGGTTAAAATTTAATATTATTATTAAGTAATTTGATGTTTTAAATACAATTTTGTTCAACATTTTATGTTAAATTATAGTTCGTTCAAATGACAAAATTGTTGCTTTCAATTTGGCTAAGTAGAAATAGAAATACTGAAATTTATAACTTTGCAAGTCCACATCAAATTGAATAGAAAAAATTGCAAAACTGTTTGAATCTGAGATTGACTTCGATAAATAGTATTTTAATTTAAAAGATTTATTTTTAAAAAGTAATTCTTTTACTTTAACCATTAGGAATTTTAATCAAATTAAATAATTCTCTTAGTCACAATTAATGAATAAAGCTAAGCTAACATATGCTGCTATTAAAATTAGTTCACAATTATATTATACTTTGAAATTGATTTTAAATTATTGAACTATTTGATTTATTTATCAATGACGCTACAGCCAAAATCTAGCCTTGGGTTCCCTAAAGAGGTTTATTGATATTTTATTGCAATTTGGAGCTAGTAGTTTTATCTGTATTCCGAATTAATTGTAACAAGCTAATGGATTTTAACAGTGAAATATTTGTCGTCAGGTAATGGTCAGTCTGCAAATCACAACTACATATTGTAAATTTTATTACTGGTACTTAGCTCGACATCGATATCTGGGGTCTGGGGTCTGGATTCTGGACCTGGGACATTCATCAACATAGCAAACTACCAATTTGCCACTACACCGTAATCTATGAAATTGATTTTCAATTATTGAAATATTTGAAGAACTTAAGCAAAAAAAAAATGACTTTCAGCAATTCTTTCAAAATTGAATTTAATCTAACATTAAATATTTTCTAAAATAGTAAGATATCAAGTGCTCCACTTCTAAAATTCCAATAAATTATTTCAACTAAGTAAAAACAAAAAAAAAAATCTATATAAAAAATTTTCCTATTTAAAATCAATTTCAACTGATTTTTCATCTCTAGGCCAAAAAACAGGGAAATTTAGAAGAGAATGAAAATTTCCATTGCAGAAAACAAGTAAATATAAAAAAAAAAATTATATATTTATTTTTTGATAAAATGAAAATTTTTAAATTCCAAACACGTTTTGCAAATCTCAGAGTCAACAGCTTTGAAATCGCCCTTTAAAAGCTTTTGTTACAATTTTAGTAATCGTAAATCTTTTTTAGAACAAAAATAAATAACAAAAAAAAACATTGGAAAACTCACGTCGTTTCAATGATGATTTTAGTTTTTTTTTTGTATTACATAATTTTTATCCTATAGATAAATTTATTTATTATATTTTTTGCATTGAATATAGAATTTATTTTTATGTTTTAAAATGAAAGTGAATTAAGTCTTTTATTATGTACTATAGGTTCAAAAAGTTCTCTAAAAAAATATTCTATGTAGTACTATAGAATTATTGAAATAATATCGCCATGTGTTTGTTTGTGAAGTGTTGAAAATGAGATTACATGCTTGGAATTTTCCAACCCAAAAAAAAGGGAATAATTTTCTTTGTGGTAAAATTCGGAGGAATATAATTTAATATATAAAAGTATATCAAAATTCAAACCCATAATTTAATTTAGGAGTTTTAGCTGCTTGGATAATGTATGATGATATTATGTCAATTTAAAACGAAATATTATTATTTTGTGTTCTATAGAAACGTGATAAATCACTGTTATTGATATTCTTTGTACAGATTTTCTGATGAAATTTACCAGAAATATTTGAAACTAATGTCCGATTGCGCAGTGAGAGCTTAAACCTTTAAATTCAGTTTAAATATTTTCTATGTTCTCAGTGCAAGTTAAATTTATCGGAAATATTTAATGTTCAATTTCGCAGTGCGAACTTTAACCTTTAAATTCGGTTTAATTTATCTTCTAGTTTGTCAGTGAAAGTTTAAAGATTAGCTTTACTTAAAATGAGGTTTAACTTAAACCAAAGATAGGTAAAGCTTAAGCTTCACTTTTGATATTTTTATTATATGCTCACATTTTAAAAATCTTTTCCACCATATTATAAATTAACATTATTTTCTATTTATCATAATTATTATATTTTGGTTTACCTAATCTTAAGGTAAATTTTGATTGAGATGTACCCAGAAACTTTAAGCCACACAATCGGTTTAGTTAAGTTAAAGGCTAAGATTTCACTGTGAAATTGGCCATAAGTAATATAAGATATTATTTTATGATTTTCCAGAAGTATTGAGTGCTGTTGCTGTTGAAGAAGCCGGGGATGATTATAAATTATAAATTAAATATTGGTCAGAGTGCCAGTTGTTTTTAAGGTCCGTTCCGTAGTTTGTATTGTGTATTTTTCTTGGTTGTCAATATTGGTTTTAAATTATTACTTATTATGTTATAATCAATTGTGATGGTTGTTTGTGACCTGAGGGTGGAATAATATAGTTTTAAATAATTTTCAATTAAATAAATATTTTTATATTTTATGCGAATTTATGTTATAATAAAAGATATTTCCGTCATAGGGACACAAATTTTATAATTATTTGTAAATGCATTGGTAATTTTTGAATCAATTTTGATTGTGATTCTGGAACAACAATTCTACTCGTAACGTTCACTTTCGAGTAAGACTAATACTTTGTAATTTAAAATTTATTTTTTAAAAAAGTTTCACAAATTTACTCACCCGTTTAAAGAGTTACTATTTCAAGGTTTTAAAAAATTATCATTTACATGACTGAAAATTTAAAAAGTTAAATTTTTTAACAAAATTTATAAACTTTTACTACTTCAAAATTCCCAAATATTTAATCAGACCTTGAAACTTGATTATTATTTTCTTTGTTATAGTATGTAAACATACAAATTTATTGTTGAATCCCTTTTTCTCTCAAAATATATATAATGTCAAATTGTTCCATGTCAAAAACAAATTACATACACAACTTCCTTTTGTTTATGTATAGATCTCCGGCTTTTCAATACTTTTTTTTTGTCAAAGATACTAATAGAAATTATTTAAGACAACAAAATGTATAAAAACATTAAATTTTCTTATCTCAAATGTTTATTTTTTCCTTTAACGAAAAACGTAAGAATTTTCCACATTAAATAATAGAAGAAAAATCAACTTTTCATAAACATAAACACAAAAAAAAGCTCTTCTCTTTACTTCCAGATCACAAAACATACAAAAAAAAATGAAAAGCAATTTAAGCTTCAGCCCTTTATTATCTAAATTAGTTTACATCTCGAATTGATCCTGTGTGCCTTTTGGCATGATTTTTTCTTATCTTTAATCACAATTTTTTTTTGGTTTTTTCCCTGTATATAAAAAAATATATTTTAACCTGACTAACTATACAAACATTTTACTTGAATATTACACCCTCAAGTCAGAGTATTCTTCTATAGTTTTGTAGTTATTACGTTTGATTATAAGGACTCTACAATATAAAACATAAGTATGAGGATACTTCATTGTTTATAAAAGTTTACAGTATGGGAGCAATAGATATATGTATAAAACTGATCAAAAAAGGAAAATCTTCATTACTAAAATATAAAATCTTTTTGTTTACTGTTTATAAGGTGGTATTTTTATGGTAAGAACGAATATGAAGGTTTTCATAGGTCCTTTACTATGTATAATTTTATAAAATATGATATAGTATGTAGGAGTATTGTGTTGTCTATAAATTAGCCTATATAAAATATTTTAGTTGAAGAGATCTAGTTTAATTTATCTCATAGGACAATATTGAAAAATATTGGATACGAAATAATTAATTAGAGCAATTTTTTAATAGTAATTTAAGAACACAGTAATTCATTCAAATCGGTTTTTTAGACCTAATACTTTACATTTTAGAAGTAATATAAAGAAGACTTTGTACTAATAATGTAAAGAATAATTTACATTTTAGAAGTAATGTAAAGAAGACTTTGTAGTAGTCAGTAGTTCATATTCATACTAACTCACAGTGAAAAACTATCACAACTTTCTATAAATTAACATAAATCTTCTTTAAAAGCTGTCAGAACTTGCTGTTAAAATCGGTTTAGTTTTGTAGAATATAATAAAAAACAATTTTCTCTTAATTTTAATCATAAATATTATAATTTTACATTTTTTTTTTAATTTTCTAACCATACTCCTTTAATAGCTGTCAAATAAGCGCAATTTAAATATCAATTTCAATCTTCAAATAAGCCTAAACTAAAGATTTGACAAATTCTAAAAAAAACTATTAAGGATGACAAACTTGCCAGCCTAAACATTCACTCAATTTAAAAATATTATATCAACGCACTTTTAAAAAAATTTTACATTTTCATTCCATTGTCATCAAATATTAAATTTCTCCCTTGGACTACATAATTTCCTTCAAACTCTACACATTATCCTACACACAATATTTTATCTATAATTTTCATTGTAGGTTCTAACAACAACAACAAAAAATCCATAAAAAAATTATGTTAAGTGAACATACTCTGCTCCTCGCCACATTATACGAAAAAAGTAGGACATTTTCAGCTTTAGGCTTTATCATATTTACTGATGTTGAGATGAAGATTGCTTATGGATTTATATTCATTGACTGGAAAGAGGCGAATAAAAAAAAAATCAATGAATTGAATATAGTGAAAATAGGGTGGCAAATTAAAGGATATTCTAGGATGTAAATTATTTTTGGTTTTTTATTATTTTTACTCTCTACTATACTGACTTTCTGTTGTCGCAACAATTTTGTGGTCTCTAGCGATAACACTCAATATTACATCTGGAGATGTTCCAGGTGGTTGGTATATAAAATAAAAAAATAAAAAAAAATGTTTAATGTCACACAGTAGAGTCGATAATAAATTGTGCGCAGATTGTGGTTTTCAGTGTCGTCACATGGCTAACAGAAACCACACGCACACACACACATACACACATAAAAAGGATATTTTCGATTGTAACGAGGAAAAGTTTAGGTTTATAAGGACATGATTTTAAAAGTGATTATAATTTTTGTGTGTGTTTTCATTATTTTTGAAATCATTTTAGAGAAGAATATAATTTTTTTTGGTTTGTTTTGTTAAAAGTTAATTAAATATGGAAAGTTATGAAAATTATTATATTTTACAATAAGTTTACCCTATATTTTTTTGGTATATAAACTGATATTTATGAATTTTATTATTATAGGATAAAGAAAATTCAATTTTGATTATTAAATTTTTTGGTAATAAGTTTTGGTTTGTTTATATTATTAATACAGTAAAGATTCAAAAAATGCAACTTTTTTGAACCAATATTAATTTAAAAGTTTCCTTATGTGCGAGACAAACTATTTTTAAAATAGTCTATAACTATAAATACAATATATGTAAAAAGTTTCAATTTGTGAATTTCACTGACACTCGCTAGAATCAAAAAAGGTTGCTAGTATCGTTAGTTGCTTTTTGTGAAAAAGTTGCAATTTGTGAAGTTGCTTTTTGTGAATTTTTACTGTACTTAGAAAGTTGTGGAAAATAATTAGATTGGAAAATTGTTATTAAATGGTTTACGAATATTACAAATATTAAAATATATCGTTGAAAAGTTTTTACAAAAAAAAATATTTGTACTTCAGAAGCCAAGAATTTAGATATAAGAATTATTACTAAAGTGACCATTTTAATAAATCCTAAATGATTTTTATAATTGCTATTTAACTAAGTAATTGGGTATAATCTAAATTTCTGATAGATCTGGTGTTGTTAAACTTATGCTGCCCATACATTATACAACTTGGTCAAGTTGTACCGTTTGTAGGCAAATTGACAACTATTTTAACGGTTGACAAATCGGTTAAAATTGACTTAATTTATGAATTTAATATTGGTTGATTTGTTGTAAGTGGTACAGTGTAAGCCTTACTTACACTGGCGTACACTGTAAGGTATGGAGAAGTTGTAAAACCAAAATCACATTTCTTTACGTTTTATGTCAAAAACGCATGTTTTTTAGAAATTTACAATATCCTGAGAAAAACAAAATAATAGTTTTTTGACAGTTGTAATATCTGTTTGTAAACCAATTTGAAATGTGAGTAGAGCAAATTTATAACCTGGTTAGCAACACATGTAGGACAAAAAATCACAGACACAATTCAAAATATTATTACTATTCATCTGCTATTAGCTATTCTGCTTGTTGGTACGTTGTCAGTCTTCATTATGTCACAATGATAATAATTCAATTTTAGTTCATTCCATTAAATGGCGCTGCGCCGTGTAATTATTTAAAGTTTAATGTGGAAAATTCATGCAAGAATTATACCCTGAAATAAAGTACTTCTTTAAAAATAATATTTGCTAGCTTGTCGGAGGGGATTAAAATATTTTTGTTTATTCTTTACTATAAAGCATGGTTCACATTACAGAACGTCGTACATAGTGAGTTATCATCTTAATAAGTTATCAAGAAGATAAATTGTTATCTTTTTGGGCAAATTAAACTTAAAAAATTAGTTTTTTTTTGTATTTATCCTTAAAAATGTATTTAAAATTTTATATTCATTATTTAATTAAAATATCCTTTTAATTTTTGTTAAAAATGATGCTAAGATCTTTGAAAGAAGAGTAAAATTAATTTAAAAATTATAAAAAAAATAGCAAAAAATGAATAAAATTATAAAACGCTATTCAAAATATTTGATAAATGGGAAAACAAGATGTTTATTTATTAAAATAGAACCAATGAAAAAATATGGATATTTTTCAAGTTTTTCCTTGAATGTATAAAACGAAAAAATTTTCTTCATTGCAACTTTTTGCACAAATTAATAATTAGTTTTAAAAATGTTAAAAAAACAAAAATAACTTAAAACTATTTTCATTTTTATGCGAATAAAATCATATTTACTATGCTCGATTCTATGTTTTTTTTTCTTGTTATATGAAATAAAACTAGGTCATCGTATCTATTTTATAGTTATTATATTTTCTCTAAGGATTTTCTTGAATTTCCATTATAAATTTATGCGAAGATATTAAAAGTTTTAAAGAACTTTTACAAAAAAACTTTTATTATAAATATTATTAATAATTTTCTTTTTTGTATTTTTTTGTGAAATTATTATATTTTCAATCACCTTTTGCAAAAAAAAACAACTCGGAAAAGTTCAATTTTTATAAACACCAGGATTAAGGACTACAGAATAGAAAGGATTAAATACAATTTGTTTTATTAAAATTTAAAATACAAAATTATCTCTAACTATATTAGTATTATTCATCAAATTATTTAAAAAAAGTATTAATTATAAACTATGAAATTTAATTCTAATTATATATACAAGCTAATTATTTAAAATTTTAATTATCGCCTTTAGACTTTCTTGGAAAACTTAAAATTAAATTTATTTTATAAAATTTTAAATTCTTTGATTTAATGTGTATTCGAAAAATTTTTGTAAATTAATTAACAACTTAAGTAAAAGTTATTTTACCTTGAGTGACTAAATATTTTATACGTATAATTAAAGTGTAAAATAAATTAATTAAAAGTTTACACGTAATAATTTTATTAAACGAGATGAAAATATTTTTTGATAAATGATGTTTAAGCTCTAGGCAAAATTTCGAAACTTTTTGAGTTTATTTGAATGAATTTAAATAATCCAGTGCTTTGCCATATAAACTACGTGATGTAGACATGAGACTTTTTCACTGTCTACTAGTCGATTAAAATAAAGAATCTGATATTCTTTAATATTATTTAATTATTAATACAAATTCCATAACCAAACAGAACTTCACCTGCTGGTTAAATAATAAACTAAACTATTACATTTGACAATTGACTGATTTTACAAAAGCGACATAATCTACACTAATTTTGTTTATCTACGCCATTGTCTACTTATTCTAAAGTGTAGACTGTAGACAATGAAAGTCTACGTGTATAGGAACAACACTGAAATTAACTATTTAAATAATTTCGAAAAATATTTAATATTTGTAATTGCTCATATATTATCAACCTTAGCAACCTTTCTAATTACTGAATACTATTCATTTGCATTCTAAATTTAAACATATTTACATCATCAAATATGAATGTCAAATAAAAATTAATTTCCTTTATTTCTATACTAAATTAAAATTAAATAACTTTTGTCAATTCCAGATCTCATATAATTTAACTCTAAAAACACACCAAAAATTATAATTTATCTTTTCCAACATTTTCCCTTGTCAACTGCATGTGCGTGGTTCCATTTTACATATATTATGACACAAATAAATCACATTTTTAAAACACATCCTTTTCTATATATGGTAAACAATTGACAATTATAATACCAAAAAAAAAAATGGTGAAAGGAAATATTTCAGTAAAAATGAAATTAATTAGTATAAAACGTGAATGATAAAATGTCGTCAACTGACACCATATCATAAACACCAGAAAAACTCATTCCAAGTAAAAAAAAAGTATAATTCTATATATAAAAAAATTCCACAAGGATATTTACAAGGATATTTAATTTGATAGGAATAAGGAAACTAACATAATAATTAGACATACAACAAAATAAAAAAAATTATTGCAGTTACGAAAATTATATATACATATAAATATTAAAAATTCTTCACCATATTCTCGTAGTTCATTTAATTTAATTCTTCAAGAATATCTTTGATATCTGATTTCATAATAGTTTGTATCCTTATTCCATATATATCTGACAGAACTATAGCTAGCTATATATAAAAATGATGGAATCTAATTTTCACCAAGATAAAATTAATTATAACTACGTATAACTTTATATAATATTTTTGCATAAACTATGCTCTCTGTGTGTTATTTAAAAAACATAGGAAATTTCATTTTCTATTTTTCTATTTTCCTTGCAGGGTATGGAAAAAATGATTAAATTTCAAATGATATCATTTTATGTTGCTCACGTTTTTTTTTCCTTATTCAAGTTGTATAAATTTTACTTAGTGATGTGGCGACCTAGTTTTGCGGTTGGCATATTAGTTATAGTCCAAATACCAATACCACAATTATATTTTCAACAAGTTGTTTTATATATAAACGTAGAAATAAATCTCTGTTGTTGTTGTTGTCATCGCTTCTACGTACTATATACAATATAATACGTGAAGGAATTTTTTTTTGTTATCCTTTTTTTTTTGTTGAATAGGATATGAGCGAAAAATCAATTATGAAAAAAAAAATTCTTATATTGTTTTGTTTTAGTTATGTTATAAGGATTTTGAAGAGAGTTTTAAATCGATTATTCTTTGATTAGTTTAACGTAAACATTTTTGTTTAGAAGTCTATTCCAAAAATCGATAAAACTATGTCATTATATATAATGTCAGACCATAGTAATTATAATTACAGAGTGAAGTATATTAAAATGAGGATAATTGTATTATTTTAGATAAAAATAATTAATAAATTAAAAAAAAAAAATATTTTTTATGTAAAAATTGAACAATATTTTTCAACTGAATGGAGATCGAACTCTGACTGAAGACTCTGACTGGTGTAAATACCAAACTCCAATGAGAAAAACTATGCGCAAAGAAAACTAATTGTTTTCCAATGAATAAAGTAAAATTGAAACTACTTATAGGTATAATAGTTAAGAGGTCACATTATTACTAACAAAGCATGAAGCAATTCTTTGACTGTCACAGACTTTTACATATAGCAAGTGCGAAAAAGAAGATGAATCGTTTTATCATGTTTTTTTTTGTCATTTCTCTGCTGTCCGAGCAGTTTTTGGAGTCTCATTTATATTGACAAGTCTAATTGGAGCAGGTGAAATTAAGTTCCATTAATTGCTGACCTTCATGAAAGAGGTAAGATAAGGTAAGGTTTTTCAATAAAAGGCAAATATCGTGGGGTAGGTAAAATTTATTCTTGTGTCCTAGATTCACGGAGGTTCTTTCGGCTCTTATCAATTCAAATCAACCAATCACCGTATTTTTGTTTTGTAGTTGTTAATGGTGCATTTAAGTCTAAGTGTTTTTCTTAAATGTTAATACATAAAATAATTTGAGAAAATTATTCAACCATGAATTGTAGCTTCAAATACAAATTACATAAAATATGTAATTTCTGCTTAGATTTATCGTTTATCCAAAAAAATGTATTTCAAATCTTAATTAAATTAAATTTATAAATTATTTTTTAATTTGATTATTTTTTTGCAATCCATTAATTCATTGTAATTTTTCCAACATTGTTTATTAATAAAAATCCTTTTTTCAAATAAAAAAGGAAAAAACAAATCCTTTTTCTCTCTATGACAACAATAGCAAATATATGTATATAAATATATTGTAAAATGAATAAATCTATCTTTTTTTTCATACTTTTGAAAACTAATATTCTTTAGCATGTAAGGATTTTTCCCTTTTATTATTATATAAATCTCATTTCTAACCATAATCAAGTTTATTTATATTTATACGTTCATTTGGTAGAAAATAGATAAGGATTTTAGTTACATAAAAACTACTATAATAATTTTTCATATATCTTTTATATTTACGTATAATAATATAGTAACGAGAATATCTTCATGAACGACAAAAAAAAAAAAAAAAATAGAACATATTTTATTATCGTACATCCAAAGTACACAAAAAAGGATAAAACTCGTCTATAGATTTCCTATCTGTCATGTTGTTCCTATTATTATTATTATTATTATTTTTTCGTTCCTTTTAAAATCTCTACTTGTAAAGTGAGCTTTGCAAAAGGAAATTTAATGCCTTGTGCTTTTGTCGACTATACTAAAGGTATTATAAATATATTTTTTTTTCAGTAAATTATTGAAATCCTTTTTATTTTTGCCTCTAAACTAATATATTATGATGCAAGGATTTATATATATAAAGATTTTTTTTTTTTTTGTAATATGTTACAGGATAAAACTAAAAATGAGATAACATTTTTAATTTTCTTTTGGAACTAAATAAAATTAATAATCTGATAGGAAAAAGAATATAAAAATTTTCTATTATATTACAAAAATAATTATAATTTAAATAAAGCCAATAGATTTTTACCATCTATAGCAGCATTGTAATCCGCCTACTGTCACCATAAGGTTTTCAATCAAATTACGAACAGATTGAAAGAAGAATGGGCCATTTTTTTTGTAATTTCAGGGATTATGATGAAAAAATAATGATGGAAAAATGATGATATCCAAACTGTGAGTTTGTTTTCGAATGCGCACTGTTTAGTTAGTTAGTAAGCAAACAATAAAAATGTAGGTTTCCAATAAAAAAAATGTTGAATAATTGTACTAGTGTGGTGTAAAAGAATTTGGTGTTCAGTATGGTGAAATAATAGACCTAAAATATTGTTTAATTTGTCAAAATTTGCTTTTCATTTTGAAATGATTTTATATTTACTTTGGTGATAGTTTAATTTTTGGTATTTTTTCTACATATTTATTTTGTCTGGCAATATTATTCGTAAATTTCAAATTTTACTATGTATTTATATTAGTTGTATTTTCTTTAAACTTTTGCATTTATGAAATTATTGTATATTGATACCAAGAAACACTTTTAGACACCACCACACCAAACCTAACCTTCGATTTATACGATTCCCCAGAAGTACAGTGTGTATAAAGCGAAATCGTTCAATACGAATCCATATCTTATATTTAATTCGTGTTAAGCTGATAAAAGTAATTTTTCCTCACTTCTTTAGTCGTGTTAAACAGAAACCGTGAAAATCGAGTATTAGGTGTATTCGATTTCCCGAAATTTTACGAAGTATGAAATTGTAGAAAAATGTTATTTATAATAATCACTAATTAAAATAGAACCAAACGAATTGGAAATTAAATACATCGAAATTTCACTCTAACGATATAATTACACATAATTATTATACGAAAGTGATAAACATTCCCTTTGAATGAAACCAAAAAATTTGATAGGTTTTCTAATAGGATCATCTGATGTACTAGTACTATACTTTTAATACAAAATGCGTATATAATACGTCAATATGAAGAATTAAATGATGCAATAATTTGTAATTAAGCAAACAGCAACGAAACCTTGAAGAATACATTAAACTAGAGGCGGTTATTACTTAAACGACAGTATTATCATTAAAATTGGTTTTTAATTAAAATGTTCATCATTATAACAAGCCATAATTAACTAGGAACTCTCATCGTCAAGATTTCAAACTAAGATTTCTTATCGTTTATCGTAGTATATTTTAAAAAATAAAGTAAATTAAATATTTAATTCAAATTAAATCAGTACATCTAAAATTAAAACTACAAATTAGTGTACAAAATGTGTTTTAATTTTACTAATGTGTCCTACTTTTTCTAACGTCATTACTTTGCACACCTAACATTGAAGATTTTAAGCAAAAAGAATAATCTTTACTTCAAGTTTATAAATAAAATTGTAAGTAAAAGCTAACGAAACTAGGTCAAGGATTAAATAAAAATTCTTTTCAAAAATTCAAAACCAAAAACTGAATAAGAACTTTATAAGTAAAAAAAAAATAGTACCTAAAGGTCTTATCAAAACCACAAAATTCTTAATGAGATCCTTATATTTTTGTTGTTGTTAATTCGCACACATTTATATTCAAAGGAATCATAAAAAAAAAGAATGCAAAGATTTTTTTTTATTATTTGTTCTACTTAAAAATCGCTTAAGTACGCCAGTACGAAAAAAAAATTCTCATAAAACTTTTTCTGCAAATTAAAGGATAAAATTAAAAGTTTCCTTCAAATTAAATATAACATTTTCAATATCATATAAAGCCAGAAGAACACAAAAAATATAAACAGTTTCCAGAGTGGTTAGATAGAGAGTTTTATAGAATCTTTTCTGTAAACAATTACAGTTGACTGAATTCTATTATTCTATTTTTGAAAAACTTTCTTATAAAATTCTTATCCTTATTAATAATTTCGATTTTTGAAAAAATCCATACTTCAATTGTAATTGAATTGAAAAATTCTGCCAATAATTGACCGATTTTGTGGTTTACAAAACTGAAAAAGTTTACTGAAAACAAAAAATTAAAAAAATATATTTTTGTTCAAGAACAATTTTAATGAAATGAATGAGTAAATTATATTATTAATTAGTCTTTTGGGAAATTTAAGAAGTTTTTAATTTATTTTACAGATTTTTTTTTTCAATATATAAATTACCATTACAACTTTATGAATTAAACAAACTATTTACTAATTTATATTAGATTTTAATTATATTTTATTTTACATGCAGGGTCAATACTAGACCCTATCACTGAAGCCTACGATTTATTGTGATTTCCGTATCATAATTATGGTTCACTGTCAAAACATGTACTATCGATTAAACACTACAGTTGTTGAGCGACACGGACCTAGATTCCGTGCAACTATATAACAACACCGAGGTCTCGTAGCTGTTGTTTTTTCCATAATATGTATCACATTTACATAGTGTTTGTTCTGTCGGCTTATATTTGCTTTCCGATTGTTCAAGTTTATATAGATTTTTTTTTTATTTTACAGTGTCCTGTAAGAACACTGGTAGGCTTCTTACAGGACACTGTAAAATAAAATAACAGATATTCATCGCAAGCATTTTCGTAGCTGGTTTTCTGCAGTGGCCAGATGTGAACATCTTCGAATGGCTCGTTCTATGGGAGTAATAGCGTTTCTTTTAGAACTGTGAAGCCTGAAGCAAGTTGTAATGTATTAATTCAGTAATTATACAATATAAAGCATTATATTTTTTAGATGCTGAATTTACTACTTCAAGTTATTTACAATCTTATGTTTCAATTGTTAATAAATTAAAAATTTGTATTAAATGTTTAAGTGCCTTGCTACGTATTATATTTTAAGCAGTTTTTTGACTGTTATCAGTAATTTTAGATTCATTTTCGTGATACTAGTTAATAGTAACAATGATTTTGTGAATCATTGATTGTACAATAAGAAATTTATCATAATTTGTACTACAACTGGCCTATTCAATAACAACTTTCAAAATTGAGCCAATCATTGGTAGACTTTGAAAATTTAATAGAAAAAATGGAAATATTTTAAACTTGTTATATTTAATAATTAATTTACTCATATTGAACTGAAATTAAGTAAAATTGAAATAGTTATTGAACTACTTAAAGTAGACATCAGTAAACAAATTCTAATTTAGAATTATTTAAAAAAAAATTAAATTTATAACTAATTTTTATTACCTGTTTACAGGATATTTCTTTAAAAATATTAGTAAAAAATATTTTCATATAATTTAAATTTGATTTTGTTTTCTCCTTTTATATACTCCTTTGTTAAATAATCCTTAATAATTTTATATTCTTTTATAACATAGTATTATTTCAATTAATATTTAAACATTGTAAAAAGTTTTATAAGAGTTTATAGTTTCGTCCTTGTTCACAAGAAAACTATTTAAATAAACTTAAATGCCTTTCAAAACCAGAAATATTTCATAATCTGTTAAATAAATTTTATATATTTACTAAGCAAAAGTCGTTTTATTAATGTTAGAAATTAGTTTAGTTTATTTTTATTGTTTATATTAAAGGAAAAACTTTAAATTTAAGAAATTGTTAAGGACGAAGTACATGCAAGCAATTTCCTACTTTGTTATGTAAGGAAAATTACAAATTTTCAGAAAATTTGTAATTGTAATAACAAAAAAGTAAAATTGACAGCATTGCTGTCAAACGAAATTTTATTGAGGTCATCAAAAGAAAATGATTGTTATATTTATATTAGTATAGTAGTTACAGAAACTGTTATACTTGAAATAAAAAGAAAAATACTTGTTATACTGTAATTATTATACAAATAGTATAACAATTATGGAAACTCTTAGTATAACTCTTAACGTAACTCAATTACATAAACTATTAAAGTCATCAAAAGATTTCATTTTTAAATAAAATAATAAAATGTAATGATACCAAACAAAATTTACCTTCTCTAAATTCTTAAATGTGTTGATAGACTTAGATTATTTATCGTTATCACTTTCGAATCCAGCTTTAGAATGATATTGGTATACATAATTCTTTTGGCACAATTTGAATCCAATAGCAGATAATATAATATGACATATTTGTAGCATTAAATTCCCCTAAGAAATAAGTGATGTTCCCATATGAATTTATTGATTCACCCATTTTTAACATTTTTTTTGATTCTTCATTTCTCGATTTTACGATGTTCAATTGTTCCATAATTTGTGTTCCACTTATCAAATTTTGGTAATAAAAATAAAAAGCATTTCCTGATTTATTTTTGTTGATAAATTATATTTACACTTCTAAACTTGTTATATTAAATAAAATTAAACTTGCGGCCACTGTGGTACTATTGTGATATACGCTTAATCTAAAACCCATCTCAGTACTTTTGAAGAAGACCAGTACTTTTAAAAAAGTAAAGGACGCTTTTGAGTGATTTCCATTGGGTCCATAAACCCATGCCCTAGGTAACGAAGTCTAGATCGAGTTAGTGCTTCACATTCTTGATATATTAAAAAAAAGTAGTAATCAAAATGATTTCGCTTTTAATACCATTCCATGTGGTCTAAATAATTAAGGTATTTGGCGGTGCGGTATAAATTTAAACTTATTAATAAAAGAAGTTAAATTAATGACAACTAGATTAACAAAAATAACCACTTGCAAGATATTATAATTTGTATCCTGTTGCTTACCTACACTAAGTTTGTTTTTTCTACAAAACAATTTGTTCTTTTTATCTATTACTCCTTTTAGTGTATAAGTCGCCTCCACCTGATAATATTTTTAACAAATTCTTTACAGGGATCTAAGTGCCAATTAAACAAGTACTACGGAGACATATGGATGGAACAAGTGTAAACCTAAATTTTTATATTTCAATCCCTAACAAATGAAATAATAATTCAAATTTATACAAAATAATAAGTAAATATAAAATGTCCTTAAAATTCAAAGCCAATTAAAAAAAAACCAATTCCTTTTATGATATATCAATTTTTCATATTAATAATTATATTTAAATTTGAAGACTTTCACTCTAATTTGTTGAAAAACATTTTAATTAAATTAAAAAATATTTTATGATATTTATTTATTTTACAAAAATATTTATTATATAAAATCATTTATTATTCATTTTTTTTTTGTATGGCAACATATAAACGAAAAAAAAAAATTGAAATGTTTTTCATATTGAAGGATACTTCATCACCAAGTGCTCTTAAATAAATGTGAGGGAATAAATCTATGTTAAAATTATGATTTCGTTTTTTTTCCTCCTATAGCAATAAAATAAAATCAAAAAAAAAAAAATATTTCTTTTTCGTTGTCGTGCATCAATCGAAATTGATTGTGTCCCTTAAAAAGCCATAAACAGCAAATTTATCATAGCATAGATTTGGGAGCAGGATGAGAATTGGCAAAAAAAAAATGTGGTATTTTTAATGTTAAAATGAATTGATATAAAAAGGAATATTTTCATGGGTATAAATAATTCTTTCTTGAGGGTAGTTTTGTACTGGTAGATATGATATTATTATTATTATTATTATAGTCGCTTCTTATATATAGAAAAAGTAATTTCCTTAAACGATTTGTTTTTTACGTATAAATAAAAATTTGTATACAGAAAATAATATTTATTTTTCTTGTCTTTTTTTTTGTCTGTGGGGGAAATAAAATATTAACCAAACCAGAGTTAGTAATATTTTGGGAATAGAATTTATTAAGAGTAATTTGGAAGAGATTTAATACTTAATTAATAATTATTATTCAATATAATAGAAGTATAAATATGTAAGTAAATTGAAAACGAATATTTAGAGCCTTAAATTTTGTTAAAGAAAATCTGATTTAATAATTTGAATTTAATGGAAGAAATGATGAACTGGAGAAATATCACCTATAAAGAAATAAAGATTGTAAAAATCATAATTAAAACATATTTTATAACAAACAAGAATATTCAAATAGAAATATATAGTTTGGTTCGCAGTTCCTTAGAAATGAACCTTGTGCTCTTAAATAAGTTGGGAGCATAAAACCTCAATAATCTGTTAAAGATTTGATGACATTCTATTACAATTTGGAGCTACAAATTATAATGAATTCCGAATCATTATTTGGTGAAGAAATTGTAATAACCTTAATGATTTTTAATATTTAGACATTTTGTGGACATGGTCAGCAAATGGTTTCAAACTTTACAATATTGCAGAGTTTTAAAATCAGATATTATTAATTTTTATTACTTGAATACTTGTTTGAAAGTTCAATCAGTTTGTAGCTAAATTGATATTAATTTGAATCCGTAACTTAATGCGTAACTCATTACAACTGTGTTACCTCCAGTCATTCAGTTCTTACTTAATTAACTTCATAAATTTAATTGATCAAAATATTATAAAAATCATCCTTTAAAGCTCACGTTAAATCTTACTTAACACCAATAACTTCAACACAGTACAGCGAAAATTGGCATATTTGGCAACTACATAATCCGACTAATTTTTTAATATGATTTTCTAATATTATATGATGTCGTCTTTCTGTATCTATAATTTTCTATTAAATGAATATCAAAGTTTATTAATCATTTCTAATTTTCTAGATAACATTGTATTAAATTTTAACTATATATCAAATAATGATATAATGGAGGCTATACCAACTCTGACCCTTAAATAACGATTAATTCAAATCAATATAATTCTCTTCATTTATCAGATTCAATAATATGTATTCTAACCACATTTGCCAACTCTGGTAATAACACAAGGGGCTCAGTAACAATTTTAATGTTTTTCTGATAACAATATATTATTATGATCCTTACGAAACCTAGTCCTGTTAAATGTTATTAAAGAAAATGATAAAAACATATATAAAAACTTATATATAAAGATAATATAATAAATAAATTTCTATTTAAGTTCCGGCAATTTTATTTAATATTTATATATTATTATATTATAACCATCGATTTATGATTCGAGACCATTTTTCCACTTTAAGAATTACACATGTTCACTTGAAGAATCACCAATTTTTTCTTCTTTGGTCCGAAAATTCTTCAAAATCGTTTTTTCATCTTATTATATACTTTTTTTTTTTGACAAAATTTACGGCTCGCACATACAAGCTCGCATTTAAGGCGAAAATTATATAAAATAATATTAAAAAAACAAAAAAAAAGCAATTCAAAAATATAACCAGAAAAAGAGCAAATAATTTGATGATGATTCTTTCCTGAATCAGGCATACACACACACAATAATAATAATAACAACAACAAAAACTAAGATCCATAAGATCCAACAACATAGAAAGAAATGTACATGACAGCATGATTTATGAATTCACTTTATAAAACACTCAGTTTGTTCGTTAATATATTTTTTATGTTTTTTTGAAAAAGAACAACAAAAATAAAAAAAATTATTTCGTATTTACAAGAGTAAAAAAAGATGTTCATTTGGGACAGAAGATGTTACACAAATCTTCTTATCATGATTATTATTGTTTTGATATTTGTCAGAATCAGAAACATATAAAGGCCAGAAACAAACCAACCAAATAAATAAGGTAAATAGGATATTTGCAGATAAAAAAGAACTAAAAGAAATAATAATTTGCTCCAGAATCAAAAAAAAATTTGTAAAGCTTAAATTTTGCAAATTTTTATGAAAAATTAAAATGAATGTAATATTTGCGAGGTTACCCCAACAAGTTAATAAATTTGAAGTAGAAATCACTAATTTATCAACTTGAAATTGAAAATTTTAATATATTGTCATTACTTCTAATAATTGATACAAAACTAATTCCTGAAATTTTAATTTATATTTTGTATACTAAACAATTAAAATTTAACCCAAGTTTCATAGTTCAATATTTCGCTAATTATTGTTTGTTGCTTTTAAAGTCTGGACTATCAATTTCTAACTTTTGAATCCCAAATCATTAAAAATTATAGACAGTTTTACTGACAACAAATGTCTCACTATTAAAATCCATTAGTTTGTTGCAATTAAATGTTTCTTCACTATAAAGGAAGTTAATCTAGCTCATTTGTCACAAACAAAGCTCTTTACTGCAAAATCGGGCCTTAACTTCCTCAACTTAACTTCCCTTATAGTGAGCAATCATTTAATTACAACAAATTAATGAATTTGAATAGTGAAACATTTGTTGTCAGCAAATGCTCTCAACCCTTATCATTTTTCCCAGTCTTAAAATCACAATAACATATTGAAATTTTTATTTCTAGTAGTCATTTAAAGCTGAATCAAGTTAGTTTGACATCAATGCATCAGTCTTAAGTTGAACGCAGGACCTAATCCATAACGTTATCACTACGATACCCTCACAAAGTTACCTGAAAATTATACTTTTTCAGGAAACTAACAAACAAATTCTGAATACCACGCAATACGATAATCTTTTCATATAAAAATCTTATATTTTATATCAACATCAGATGTCATACAAAAAATGAATACAAATTTTTCGACATTCTAAACTGATAAATTTGATTCTACTTTGGTTCTCTGCAGATAATTGGACAAAATTTGATTCTATTATTGCACCTGTCATCAAAAATATAATGTGCGACTCACGATTTCTAAAATTATTTATAAATAAAATTTATTTAAAAATCGAGCAAATAAGGGCTAGGCAATCCTTTGATGCTCCAAAAAATCAATCTTTATGACAACATAAAATCATGTTTTTTTATATTGCAGGAAAATATTTTATAAATTAAATTTTCACTTTTTTATATTAAAATTCTTTTATATGTTAAGAATTGAATCAAAATCATATAAGAACTAATGACTATAGTCGTAATACTAATTTATCGGCTTAATGACTAGACCAATATCGAAACACATGGCAGGTGCCTAGATAAAAGGTTAATTTAAGATTTTGTTGTTGTTTATGTCCTTTTCTGATCTTTAGAACACAATAGAAGTAATCCTTTTTTGTACGCACTAATGTAATAAAATCAGAAATTCATGTGGGTATCTTTCGGCAAACATATTTTATCGACATGATATTAATTGGAAAATAGATTTTTGGTTAGGTCATATTTAGTCTAGGTATGTTTTTAATGGTTTTTAATCATTTTTAATTATTTTAAAGTTAAAAGTCATGATTTCAAAATATATATTTTTAAGAATCTTACGATTGTGTTTTTTTAAACACACGCACACGCTTTTTGAACACCAAAACATTATGAGATTTATTAGAATACTTTAAAATAGAACTTTAAAAACAGGATTTCTGAAGTTTATAAATGGCAATCAAAGACCTGATGGATATAAGAAAAAATTGTTGAAATCAGTAGAAGAGAATTTTGATGAAATGCATGTAGCGCATTTATGGAGAAGAAAAAGTAATGATAGTTTCAGTAGCAAAAACGAAGAATAAGTTTGTGATGTTCACTGCGATTAAGGAAAATAACTTGGATATTGTATGAATATGATAATAAAATTTAATATAACTTACCTGATACTGATATGATTAAGAAAAACTCATTTAAAATGACTGATTATACATTAAAAAACAGTTTGGAATTATATTCACAAACACACTAAAAAATCAACTATTAATTTTCACTAAACTTTTTTTTAATATACATTTATTTATTTTAATTTTAAATTAAGCAAATAATATATTTTTTATAATTAACACTTTATTTTCATATTTTGTATATTTAACTTTCGATATAAGCAACTCCTGATATAGTCATCATTTTTAATATTAGTATGTTCGTTATAAGAAATTTTTGGTCCCTTGGTTTGAATGGACAAAATTAAAAGAAAATCGCTGACAATACAGTAGAAGTTGGAAATTTTAAAAGATTTTGAATGTGGTGTAAAAATAAATAAGATGATGGTTTACCTATAGTAACCCTCTTCAACTCAATATTACCCGAAAATAGGGCAGGTTTAACTGATATCATGGTCTAAGCTGAATGAAAACAATCATGTTTATGATATGAATTCAGCTATGGATGTTGGTAATGAGAACGAAGACGAAGAAGAATTAAGTCAAGTTAATAATGTCGAATGTCGCAGGATCATTAAACAATAATACCGTTATTGATTCTTTTAATCTTGCAATCGAGTGGTTAGAGAGTGTCAACTTTCCTGTACTAGATCTTCTTCTTCTTAGAAGGCTGTATTTGAAAAAAAATAAGTTAAATTCTCATTTACCCTTTTACGATTTTACCATTTTACCAAGTTTTCTGATAATCGTTTTGTAATCAATATTACAAGATTTAAATCATTCATTCTCATTCACTTATTTATTAAATATTACATTAATCGAATTAAATATTTGTATTTAATTTATTAATAATAATTAAAAATTAATCATCTATAATAAAAGATGTAATTTTTTTTCATTTTCGGACTGCCCGTCCTCGAAAAAGCCTAGAAAAAAAATTTCAACTACTCATAATAATAAAAACATTTTTACTAACAATTTTTCTTCATCAAAATTTTCTAGCTGAAAAAATTTTAATTCCAAAAAGGACAACAATTCAAATAAATTAAAAAGTTACTGACCCGATACATTATTATCATTATTATTATTATTTAGCTATGAAAGTTGTCTCAATGACCTTCAATCCTTTTTCAAAAAAGTTAATTTATTTATTTGTTGAGAATTAATGTCAGATCCGAAAATTTATAGTTTTTGATTGTTGTATCAAAAAAAAACAATAATTATTTTAGTCCTTTTCCTTTTGGCAATACAAAATATTTTTGTAAAACCTTTTTTTTTTTTACTATTTTGTACATTTCTTTAAATTACATAATTTCATAATAGGATTTATTTTTATTTTTATTTACAATAAATATTATGAAAATATAACCCAGCATGAAAGATTGAATTAAAAACATAAATTTTATAATGTTTAATTTCATGTCAGAAAAAAAGGATAATAAAACCTTGGAAATGAAATATAGAAAATAGAAAATATAAAAATTCTTTTATAACATATGTGACGTCTTACTTCAAAATGTTGAAAATAAAATAAATTATTCTATTAAAAAAGGATTTTTATTATGTAAATGAAATTACCAATTACAATAATTCTTTTCAAAACCCATAAATATTTCGACATTGAATCCAAAAAAAAAAAAAACTGAAAATCTTTTAACCTTTCAACTCTTAAAAGATATTATGCCATCAGCGCAAAATAATAAATATAATTTTAAGGAAAAAAAATTAACTATTAACTCCTAAATTATCACAGTTCTTTAATCTTTTTCCACTTGAGAAATCCTTAAATACATTTTTTTTTCATTCTCTATATTTTTTGAAAACCTCTCAAATTACTATATTAAATACATACTTTGTATAACTCTCAAATCAATTCTTGAATTTTTTTTTGAATAAAATTAAAGGACCCTTCACATAAGTCACACCTCCGTTGATATACAATCTTTTTATCTGTACATGATGCTTGGGTATATATAGTTAAATATCCTTGATAATATAAATTTTCCTTATTTGACACTGACACATTTTATGGGCAAAATGTATGTATTTAAAAGAACAATAACAAAAAATCGTCCTAGTTGTGATGGTTGTGATGTATATACATTGCAACAAGGACAATTTTAAGTTTTGTTCTGTTAAAAGGTTGATCAAATTCATAAAACCGCACTACATTTACATTGACTAAAATGCACACAAATTTTTATATGTATAATGCCCTCTATAAAGTCCTGAAATCCTGCTATGCGACATGACATATGTAACATCCTAATTTATGTTCAAATTTCAAAAACTATATGTACATTACATGCAGTCACTAGAGTACAGCATATTTTTTTTTTATTACATCAGGGACTTTGTCATAAAGAGAAAATTTGAATCTGTGTCCTATTTTATAAATGTTCTTATGTAGAGTCTATTATTGCAAAAAAAAAAAAAAAATATTTTGAAGTTTTTCATTTTGTTTGTGTTTATTTTTAGTTTGACAAAGGCGTTTAACTGTCATGGACAGGCAGACATTAGACATACATTTTTATTTAAATTATTATGTCACAAAAATCGCATAGCTATTAACTAAAGATAGAGACAAGAAGTAGTGTAGAGATGATTTTTTAAAGGATGTACTTTTAAAAAGGAGAAAGTTCCATTAAAGATTTCAACGTCATCATCAAATCCTTGAAAATTTGTCTTTAAGTTTATCCTTTTTTTTTGAATTTGTTTTAATGGGTCTTTGAAAATTGCAATATGCAGGAAATTACACTGAAAGAAATATTATGTTGATAAAGTTGTTTCGAATAATTAAGTAAAATGTGTGATAAAATATTGTATTGTATAACGAATTAAGTGGACAGAAAAAGATTTAATTAAAAATTACATGATGTAAGGAATGAAAGCATTAAAATACCATATGTAGCAAATGTATGAATGTAACAAATTCTTCATTATACATACACTGATAATTATATCGTAGGTATAGTAAATCTAGCAAATATTAATAATCATTACAATAAAATAGCATGTAGAAAATGTAGAGATGTAGCAAATCTAATATTATTACATACTGCCATGTATAATTTAAAAGATTTATTTAACAAAATCGGTTCTTCTATATTGCAATTATTATAATTTGTTGGAATTCGAAAATGTAATTTTGACATAATTTTTATTTACTTGAAACTGAATGACTTTTGACAATTACTGAATACAAAGTTTGCAGTTACGTCTTGTGTTTCACTATGAATTTAAATTAAACTTGTTGCTAATTTTTAAAATCTGGATATATTCTGAACGTGCCTTTTATGTTTTAGAAGACAATATATCAGACCATTTTCATTTCAAACTCTTTAAAATATTTTAAGCCTAGGCTACATTGTTTCGATCGGTTCAGTTTCGCAAAAGTTCAAATTTGTCTACTCCATATATTTTATATGGGAAATCGATTGAGTGGACACAGTGGAACGATTCCAAACTGAAGGAAATGTCATGAGAAATGAAATTTGACTGTTTCAAAAATATCAAAAACAAAATATATGTGGTTTAATCGATTGCGATCGGTAACTATAATGTGTTCAGTCTACTTAACCGTCGAATCAAATCGAAACTGAACTGAACTGATCGAAACAATGTAGCCCAAGCTTCAATATCCCGAATACAGGATTAAAAATCTTTATTTATGATTCATTACATAAATTATTTTCCAATTACAGAAATGTTAAATTTGTTTCAGTATTTCTTTAATATTCTTAAATGTACAATGTCATTACAAATTGTGACTCACAATCAATTTATATACATAGTTTTGTGCTGTGCGGTTCAGTAACATAAAACTTCATTTTTAATTTCTATAAAAATTGTTCCACTATTTCTGTTGCTAAGCTTATACAAAATTTTGAAGGACATTGAATCTACATTATTTACTGTTAATAGTCCTCAAATCTAAAATGAGATGACACACCCATAATAAAAATGTTGATTTAGTTGAGTAGAAATAATATTTCTATTTTCTTTTAAGGGGGTGTGTTAAATATCCACTTAGTCTGCACTTTATAAAATAAACTTTGCATTATTTAAAAAAAAAAAAAATTATAATATCAACAAAAATTTTTTTATAAAAACGACAGAGAAAATGTAAACGACAATAAAATTTACGTCAAATTTTATAGCATTTTTCAAGGCTTACATAGTGTAAAAAGTGTAGATGACAAGAATTATTTTTATAGATTTCTGTCTATTTCACAAATTTCTCTGTTTATTCTTCATTTAATAAAAATCAGCTATAAAAATTTATATTTTTTTTTTCTGACAATAAAATTGTTGTCATGTTGATATTTGGTTGAACTAAAAAAACAACAAAAATACCAACAATAACAATTGTGATAAATGTGAGCGCGTGCCATGTCAAACATTAAATCCAGGGGCTCAACCAATTTGTTTCGGTTCACTATTTTAGATGAAATATAATATATTTTTTATCAAATAATATAAAATGTTATGCCTTGTACAATTTTATTGCTTTGAAATTAAATTTGGACATGCAATCAAACATAAATTTTTTGATAGTATATAATTTTTCAAAAATGTAAAATTACGTAATTTTCGTTATAGAAATTCATTTTTTTTTCATAAAAACATCATTAGTGCAGATATCGCGGGAATGTCTACTAAACGTAAACTGTTGTAATATGGGGAGAATAGAGTTATTAATTTGATGTGTAATATTAGTTCCACTAAATTCATTAATTACGAGAAATTTCAAAGGCACAAAAGCAAACAATTTTTATTTTTTTTGTTATAGTTTTCATAAAAATTGTGTAAACTAATAATTCAAACAAATGGTTCACTTCACACGAAATCAATTAATTGATTTAAAAAAAATTTGGAATTACTATAAAATAAATATTTAAGATGGGGTTCATATCAGCGTTGATATTATATAAATAGATAAAGAAAATTATTAATTTTAGCTTGTTGGAAATTGTAAATTAATAAATTTTATTAATTTTAACAGATATGGACAATAATAAATGAAACAGGGTTATAACAAAGCAGACTCATGATTCGGAAATCGAATCATCACTCGAATCAAAATATAGTCGAATCAAATCCCTAAAATCTTTGGTTTTGATGAATTATAATTTATCGATTATAATTTGATTCGATCGGTGAATTGATTTCCGAATCAAATGTCAAATCCGAATCAAATGTCAATAATATAATTTTTTGTAACAACCCTTTTTAAAAGAAATAACAAATTGAATTGATGTAAATTTGATTCGATTCAAATCAGCTTGAAATTAAATTTTAAACGGAATAACATTTTGGTCGGTGTCCAAATATCATCGCATAATAGAAAAAAACGATCGATTTCGATCAAAAGTTGAGTTAATTTGAATCGAAAATTGTTTTATTCACATCCCTGAAATGAAGGCAAGTACAATATTATCTTAATATTTATTACTCTAAACCAATTTTCAGTAGCATATTTATATAAAACATTAAAAACTAACTACATTGACTTCGGTAATTCCTTACTAGCTCAATTGAAATCAAGCCAAATTTACAACATTTTCTTATGTACATTTTTTCGACTCATTCATTATCAATTTAAATCCTTTATTTCACCAAGAACCATTAAATATATTACTTACAAACAAATAAAAAAAATAAAGAAACTAGTTCAGAATTATTATAGGAAAATTGTAATTCATTTAGTTTTATTTTCATACTTAAATTCTTTAATCCACTTGTCAGACTTTCTAAAATTTTAGTTTAAAAAATTCGACTGACATTCATACATTTTTCACCTCTCAAAAAACAAAAAAATACTAGACTAAAATTTAATTCGTATAGTAAAATATAAAAAATAAAAATTTCCAAAAAGGTTTGTAAAATGTTACAAGTTTTTAGAAATTTTTGGTAGTTTTACTTACAAAGTAATTCAATTTTAATTGCATAATAAAAATATTATGCCTGTAGGCTAATTTTAAGTAATTTTTAAGTAGATCATATTTGATATTATCTAGGGTAGCAAAACAATCCAACTTGTAACAGACTTGAGATGTCAGTAAACCTAATTTATAATTTTTTTTTAAAAAAAAAGGTATGAAATTGTTGAGACACAAATTGGCACGTTATTACTTTCTGCATAGATTTTCATTATTATATAAAAAGTTGAATGACACACAGTCCTGACAAATTACATTAATTTTATACAAATCCTCATCATTCTCTTAAAATGTACTTTTAAAAAGTTAAGGAAATTTTATTTTTTATAATCCTCAAAACGAAAAAAAAAAAGAAAAACATAAAAAGAATTTAAAAGTAAAGTTTTTTACAATTGTATTTAATTTCAGAAATAAAAATAATTGTCTAGTCGCAAATTCTATTTTCTACTATTTATTCTGTCCATTAACAGTTTTTAAGTAAATATAAAATTCAATGCATATTAAAACAACATATATAAAAAAAAAATACAAGTAAACACGCGACTTGTTATTTACTTTTGACTTCCTATTTTTTTTAATTCTATCAGTTCTAGACTTCTCCCTAAATACAAAAGATATTCTGACTCAATATAATACTTTTTAATATTATAATGAATAAATTATTTTAAAGTACTTTTTATTCACCTCGTTTGTCATATTGCATTCCAGGATATTACGCTAGCCTAGAAAATAACTTTAAATAATATAACAAAAATGAAAACCACTGACACAAGTAACAAATACAAAAAACAAAACAACAACTGCAAAAAAAAAGGATATCGTAAATTGAAAATGGAATGGATTTTATTTTGTATTATAAACAAAGTCCAAAGTCAAGTCGAAAGTAGTTTTTTGTTTTAAATTTTTATATATGAAAGGGATAAAAAGGACTTTACTAAATGTAAAGTTGAAATACCTTTCCTTCATAATAAAAAAAAAGTTTTATGTTTCTTCTTTTTTCTGTAATTCATGTAGATATTTTGTATAACTTTTTAAATATACTTTAACTGTATATATTTGTAATATGTACACTGGTATTATTTGCGATTCAATTGCAAAATTCACGGCCCTCCATAAATTTAAGAAACATAGGCTATATAAATAAGCCTATTAGAGGATTTTAGATATTATGCAACTAGAATAATTAGAATTTAAAATGTATTAATGTTAGTATATAATAATTTTTAGTTGTAATGCTGTCCATACATTGTCCACACAACCAGGTTGTCATTGTGTTTGGTTTATAACCGGTATTACAACCGTCAAAATCGTTTTTATGTTTTTATAAAACATCTGAAAAGCATTTTTTTATTGCCAAACGTCAAAAAATAAATAAATTATAATTTAAAATATATTGATAACGTAAACAAAAATGTCAAGAAATGTCATTTTGGTTGTACAACTTTCCCATACTGCAACTAACAACCATTAACCAACACAACATTCACATAAATTATATTATTTTAATATTTAATAATCAAAATTTGTGAAAAATATATCCACAAATGATACAAATTAACAAAGCTGTCAGTCAACAAGTTGAAAAATATGTTGTTTAATGTATGGGCAGCACAACTATATAAAGGTTTTAGATATAAACACTATAAACCAAAAATTCATTTCATAATTAAACGTGTATTAGTTACAGAATTTATTAATATTTTGTTACGAAGAATTTTTTCCAGTAAATAATGTCAATTTGATTTTGAACATCAAATAAGATTTGGTTAACAAAACGCTTGTATTTCTATACAAAAAATATAAATGACATCAAACAATTGTATATTATTTACGACAAGTGTAGAACTTCTTCTCTGAATTATTCATATAAATTTCGGTTTTTACTAACTTACGGATAATCTTATAATTAATAACGCTCTGGTTTTTAAGAAATTTATAGTTAAAAATAATTTATAACGTCAAAATGTGATGAGTTTTAATATAACGAACGATTTTTGTACCGGTTGTCCTATAACAGGGATATATGTCTAAGTACTAGTAAAACTGTTGTGATGAAATCATCTTACAATTACTGTTTCTTCATCTTATAATCTTACGGTATCGTATTTTTTTATGTATTTTTAGTTTTCTATTATAATTTTGTTGGAATTACTCAAAGGCCATCAGGGCCAACTAATTTCTACATAGTACTGTAATCTATCCTTGCCTTAATAGTTTCCTTTATAATATTTTAAATGTTTTTTTACTGAACAAACAAAATTCCACTCTCTAATTAGAATTTTTTCTTGAAACTATTAGAAATTAAATATTTATATTTCTCGCGCTCTAAATATTTAATTCAAACTTATAAAAAAACTAGACACACACACTCTAATAATTCTCAATACATACAAATATACCACAAAATTGCATTCAGATTAAAAAATATATATATATATCAAATATTCCATGACTAGACAAGCCCCCGCATTTGTATTAGTTTTTTTGTTTATTACATTCACACAATCATAAAACTGAACTGCCTATCAGAACATATGTCAGAATGTTTCACTTTGGAATATGAAAAATAGGGAAGCAAATGGAAAACCTATTCAAAAAAAAATATTATTGTATATTTCTTTATTTATACATTTTCCCGAAGTTGGAAAATTTTACCCTAAACAAAACTGTTTTTATTTTGTCTTTACCTTTGGGACTGATCGTATGGTTTTTCATTTTTAATATATATTTATTCTCTTGTCTATAAAGAAAAATGATGAATTTATAAGAAAAATATAAGAAAATTGTTTCACTAAATATAATTTTTGTTATTTTATATATAAATAAATAAAACAACAAGAAAAATCATTTTCGATACCGTCGTGTTTTTAAAAAAAATGTCAATCAAATAAAAAAAATTGACATTTTAAAAGGAAAACTTTTTATTGTTGATATTTGGTATTTTTTTATATCCCAAATGAAAATAAAGTGAAAATTTCTGTTACTTGTCAATCAGGATCTTCCACCGGTTTCCTATATATAAAATTATGTGTTAAAAGTGAATTATTAAATTGAAATTTTTGGAAATTATATGAAAACCAAACATTTTTTGTACTAAAAAAGGATTCAAATCAAAAAATTTGTTAAAATTATTCGTTAAATGTATTTTTTTTAACACTTGTTGATCCTGTACCGAAAATTTAAAATATAAAATATTTTTTTTTTAAATTATATCCTTTTGGTTTGTTAAATATTTTAAAATTCAGTGTATAATTATTTTTAAAAGTAATTTTTCTAGTTGTGCCAAAATTGTAATTTTTGTGATTAAAAAAATGGGTAAATTATTTCAATATTTACGTTTCAAAAATGAAGGAACTGCTAATTTAAGTTCAAATAGAAAATCATCATTTCTTAAATCTACACTACGAATTGGGGTAAGTTAGATAAATTTAATTAAAACAAAAAATTTAATATACCAAATAAATATATTTTATAAAATGTCACAATCATGACATTGACTAATCATAAGTTTTCATGTTAAACATGATGATTTACATATAATTTAACAGCAACGCACACACCAGTTGTGTGGTAATTTATCAATCATATATAAAAGCATTAGAGCATAAAAATATCTCATAAAAAAAAACTTTTTGTAAAAATTTTCAGATTTTTCAGTTTTAATAATAAATGTAGTTTTTTTTTTCTTCATATATTTTTCATAAATTTCATAATATTATGTGCGGTGCACTTGAGTTGATTTAATGGATAGATTATAATGAAAATTCTATATAGAAATACAAGAAATTTTATTGAAAATGCCTATTAAGTGCATGTTTTCCACTTAATAAGGATTTCTGTTTTGGATTATTTATTATTTTCTATTTTTATGATCCGAACATGAGAATTTCATAATATGAAAATTTTGTTTGCTCCTTGATATTTAGTTAGTAAAAATTATATTTGTGTGACATTCAAAAACATTTTTACGATAAATATGAATATGACTATATAGTAGAAAGATACATTTAATGTTCTGCTCTTTAAGATATTCTTTATATATGTATATTTAGTATAAAAGATGAAGGAATGACAATCTTTTAAGTGTTCAACCAATTTAGAAAATAGTTTGTTAAAGTGATTTTGTGTCATCCACGACTAAAACCTAAATTTTCAGATAAGTATTTTCAATTTTATATAGTATGTAAAAATATTTTGTGGACCACAAAGAAGATTTACCATTTATCAGAATATTTAAGTATTTGTTAGTTTATTAGATGCGCGTGATTGTTAAAACTATTATTATAATTTTGTTTTTGTTTTTACATATATATTTAATGTTGTTCTACTGTTTCGTATAAAGAAATTTATTTGAAAACCGTTGAGTGCCAACATGATCATAAATCCTGTGAAATAATATAAACGAGGAAAATGAACATAAAAATAGAGAGAATGAAAAATGTATATAAATGAAAATGAACATAGACCACTGAATTGCATTTAAAAACATACCACAATATTAAATGAATTTTCATTTTTGGTTTTTTTTTTTTTTTTTGTTATTTATATTATTGGGTTATTCTTGGAAAATGTAGATAATAATGAACTATAAATACATATTAAAATTGATAAATATTTAGATGAAAAACAAATTAAAATTTTACTAACATTTTTTTTTGACTTTTTATAATACCATAAGTTACACCGATTATACTCTAACTTTACTGTCAATAATGATTATATAATTTTTTATAAATTGTCAGTAATGGATTCAATTTTCATCTTAACATTTATAAATCAATATTTTCATATATTTTATTAACAACAAAATTTATGTGACCTGGTAAACTGATGAATTATTATTATGGATTCGATTATATTAAATTAAGTTAATTTTATTTATAGAAAAATAATTGTACAGAGTAACCCAAAAAAGTAATATCAAAATCAGGGAGCTAGAGGACTTCAAGGTCTATCAAAATCACATGAAAGATAGACAGAAATAAATTATAGAAGGAAACTATCTAAAATTGTTGAAAATCAGTGGTAATTTTGATAAGCGTTGAGGTCCTTTACTTTCATACTTCAGCTTGACATTATTTTTTGGAACACTCTGTATTTATATAAATTCAAACAAAACTAGAATATCATTTAGAAATTCCTTTGAGAAAACTGAAAATTAGTAGCGCAATAAAGTTATTTAAATAAAACTTTTGATTTAAAATTGCGGCAATAAAATTAATTAGAAAATTATTACTAAATAATTTTATTGTGATAATTTATGTTTTAACAATTTCGTTAGGTCTCAGAGCTGTTTTATTGATATAGAATTTGTTATGAATTAAATTTTAGAGACCCAATTCCATCGTTAATAATTGGAGTGGAGTTGTTATATTCTAAAGAAAATCATAACTAAATGTATTGATTGGCTTGAGCTATTTTAAAAATACTTCATTGGTAGTTACCAATGTCATCTGTACTGCAAAATACTATTAATAAATTACAAGTTATATTGACCCTAAATTTTGTAAATTTCAATCAACAAAAATGTAAGAATACAAAGAATTCTTAAAGAAATTTAATCCAATTATTTACAATATTAATTGTTCAATAATATTTATTTTAGCTACTATTAATCATCAATACAATTTCCATTACATATTTCCCCCAAATTTTCATAAATAAAAATCACTTATTCCATTTTCTGACTAATAGATTGTCTTTTATCTACTAAATTAAACCGACCACTTGAAGAAATCAACCCTACATGACTTTAAATAACACACAATTTATCAGAACCATAATTATTATGTTTCGTAATTTCTTCTCATTTTCATTAATTTTTTTTTTTTATGCTGTATGTTGGTCGTTCCATAAGTTAAAAAAAAAAATGTTTATTAAAAAATTGTTGCTTGAAAATTAAAAATTATGTTTTGAACAAAAACGAAAAGGTCGTTTAGGTTTTTTGCTGAAGCATAAACAACAGCCAACAAACAAAATAACGCATTTGAAATTTAATTGCCTGTCATTATTTTATGACATGAAGTAAAAAGGAGTCAATAACACACCGGTGTTTTTTGTTTTTGTTTTTTTTTTTGTAATTGTTTTTAACTTCGGTATTTATTTGCATGTGTGCATACGATATCCTGTTTTCCTTTTATTCATATATTTCCATATTTTTATATTAATGGTTTTCTTGTTGCCCTCTAGGATATATTTCCATTTACATTTATATGTATGTAAAATTTACCTTTTGATAAATCTTTTAATGTAAAAACATATAAGAATAAATTTTTTTATCTTAAATTTTTTTATTTTGATTTTCTAAAAAAAAAACATGTTTCATAAAAAAAAAACTGATAATGATAATCACGGTAAAACAACAAAATGTTATATTTACTATAGAAATGTTCTCATACTCATTTTTTTATATTAAAGTAAAAAATTTAGGGTTCCGTTTAGTTATTGATAATTTTAAAGATAAAGTCGACCAGACTAGGTAGAAGTCATAAAATATTATGTTAATTAATGGCGAGGAATATCATATTTTATACCCATTAGTTCATAGTCTTCATAGCCAAATTGTTGAAAAATAATGTTGGTTTAATTCGAAACAGTTTCAGGACAATTTAATCACATGTGCAGTATTTTAGAAACTTGGGAGTTAGTTGGTTATATAGAACACTCTTCTACTAGAATGTGTTCTATATATAACCAAATCATCTACTAGGTTTTCTAGGGTTGCTATTACTCCTTTGTTATTATTCTCAGCTGAATTTCATTGACTTTCTTGTCAAGTAACCAACAAAAGCGATAAATACCGGCAACAACTATAAGGAAAAATCTTTTAAAGGAAGTCATACAAAGCAAATTATAATAAGTCACATTAAACCTAAAGATAAAACGTTTACGATTTATGATGATATAGTCTGAATGGCGTCTAAGACAACGTATTTAGTTGGTTGGTTGAGGGATACTCTTTTACATGCACTGAAACCTTATTTACAGACTCTCCATCGACTACCTTTTTTATTATTGTAGCGTGTTGATCCACCCTACTTCTCTAATGAATTTACCAACTGTCCAATGTCATTAACTCTTTAAATTTTAAAATTTTTGTGCACCAAATTAGAAAACTAAAATCGGATACTTTATTGACATTTTTTTGATAAACATAATAACTATCGGTTTTTGATTAATTCAATTTATATTACAACTAAAAATATTTATAATTAATCATTAATTTATCTTCCACTTACAGTTCTGCTAAATGAAAGAATCATCGAAATTTTACCTTCTTGGGAACCCTAGCTTTAAAAAAAAACACTAAAGTTCAACATAAATTCTAAACTTTTTTTTTTACAAATAAACATAAATATATAATTATTCTGTACAAAAAACCTCACATTAAAATTTCAACCCTATACAAAATAAAATATGAAATTTGAACCTAAAATCGCGGTTTTTTCTTCTTCCTTTTTTTACTGGCTGCAGAGAAGCCATTTTCATCAACAAAAGAGCACAAAACATACATTGCAATTATATTTATATTCGTTTGAATGGAATTATAGTTCTATACTGCCTTATCACCCAGAGCGACTTATAATTCCCTGGATACCTAAAACAGATTTACAATTAATTATTTGTACTTTATTGATTGAAGAAATTTTTTTGGTTAGCTCTATTATGCTGGACATTGTAATATGATTTTTTTTTTATACTAATACTACTAATGATATAAGAGCATGCAATTATTAGCAGAACAAAATGAAATTGATTTCCAGCGGTTTAGTTCAAAGGTTACATGAGAATTAGAACAAATGAAAACTAACTCACCCTCTTTTTTAAATATTATTACCAATATCCAGAAGCAAAATATGAAATTATTTAGTTGAATGATTTCAAAATGTTTGCGGATATTTCTGTTCAAAGTCAAAAGGCTATTTTTTTGTCCATTGTGTAAAGCTAAATAGATTTCTAATTCTATACTACTTATAGGTCTCACAGTTGGGTCTAATGATTTAATATTTTTCCTGTCAATCACAAATATGCACACGATTCATTAACTTTTCAGATAATAGAAAATTATGGGTGTATTTCTTAAAAATTCAATGGTTACCCAAATAATCAAGGAACAGCAAACAAAAAATATCAGATTACATAAAATGCTGTTTTTATGACATTATTATTATAATTCTAATGATGATGAGTTAATCTAAAGTTTCAAAAAATTTATGATGAAACTAAACGAAAAAAAAAAATGAATGAAGCCATTAATAAAATGAATCCATCTCGAGAATTGGCTATTTTGGTTAAATTATGAGTAGAATAAGAAAAAACTTAATTGTATATTTTTTTTTAATAAACTCCCACTCTTAAAATGTCTCAGTCAATTTTTCTTGATACCTCATTTAACATTTCATTAATAATGCTCATATTTTTTTAAGATTTCATAAATTGGAGGATGACAAGTTTATTTTCTGCATCCCTACAACAATATTAATAATTTCGAATTCATTAAAAAAGTGCCACAAACAATAAAAATATTAAAAAAGTGAAATGTTTTTTTATGTGTAAAATACGAGATAGACGCTTAAAGAATTCGGGCTAATAAAGTAAATTTGACAATAAATATTGTTAAATTTTGTATTGTACCTCGTACTGTACGAGCAGTGATTTGACTGCATATCTAAAATTTTAAGAATTGTCAAGAGACCTAAAAGAATTTCCTAATGAATTAAAATTAATTATGCTTATTATGTTCACATATTGTGGCGACATGTCACACGCGTTAATCTATCTAAAAAAAAATCCAATTTTTTTTTTTTTCTTTTTAAAAGTTCAAAATTTATTTCACCATTATAACAGAAATATTGTTATATTTCCAATTTTTTTTTCATTAAAGAGTTTCATAAATCTTTCAACAGCCAACAACAAAAAAGATATAGAGGCGTTTGGATGTCATGTGCCGTTTTCCGCTACATTATTACTTTCTGCCATAACAAAAAAAAAGAAAAGAAACATCAAGTAATTTTCATCTTTGAGGTGATTTTTTTTGTTTCTGAAAATATATAAAGGGTAAAATTATTTCATTCCCAGCATGATATCATAACATAGCATTGTATATTCTGGTACGTTTCTTTGTAACTTTAAATACAAAGTTTAAATCTTTATTTGCCATTTCTTTTTTTATGCTTTTGCTCTCAAAATCTTTGACGTTAATAATTTATATTTTTAATGGGTTTTATATCTTTTTGATAGAACTGATGTTAAACATAATTTCTGTTATTGAAGAGTACACTGTAATTTTTTTTCAATATTATAGGCTTCTATTAATGAACGCTGTTTGTCTGTACAAATTATACAGACTTGTTTATGATGTAAATTATTTGTAATTTTATTTAAGAGTTGTCAAATTATTTAATGTGAATGAATTTGATAAGCTCAATGTGCACATTACCCTACCCAACATTATAAAAATCATAAGATTACGTGGAAGCAGTCCCTGTTGTGTAGTACTTGTGTGCTATGCTGTGATGGATTCGGTACCGAGTTGACACTCTTTCCTGATAACAAATATTTCACTATTAAAAAAAAAGTCATTAGCTTCTTGCAATTAAATGTTGTTTTTTTTTCACTATAAAAAAAAACTTATCGTTCGGAATCCATATAAAATTAGTAGGTTCAAATTGCAATAAAATACCAAGCAAACTTTTAGAGGAGACGAAGAATGGATTGCTCCAAAGAATTGGAACCAGGAAATATTTAATTAACAAAATTATTTGCATTTGACGAATTTTAATTACAAAACTATAAAAAAATGTTATCGAAAACGTATCACAATTAGACAGTCAATACAGTTCCTTACTAGTGAACGTATTATTAAATGTCTGTAAAAGTTTGAATATTTCAAATTACATTACCAGTTACTCAGAATTGTTCCATGCCGTGCTGAAAAGTAATAATAATATTTCATTTAACTTTCTGTAACGAACTGTTTTACATTTATACATAATTTTCAAGTGTTTCTTTACTATATAAATATTTCTGTACGTTTCTATGATAAAAATGTAGAAAAAAAATTGAAAATTATAATTAAAAAATGGAATTTTGAATTTATATAACAAAATTATTAATTAATTATAATCCTAGGACACACTTATTATGAGTACATTGACAACTTCTTGTGGTATGTACGAATTAATGTTGCATTTATTCCATTTTTATTTAATCCAAAAAATTGATATCTCTCAACCTAAAGTCTAAATCCAATTTTTTGGTTAAATTATGATTAAATTCCATACCAAAATCTACTTAAAAATATTTAACCGAAACTTCAAAGGACCAAACGACACCTTTTTTCCGCCGTTTTCTTTGTACAACAACACCAACAACAACAAAAAAAATCCTTTTATGTTATAAAATTAAACCAAATGAAAATTAATGGTATTTTCTTTTCGTGTACCGCAAACTTTTCTATTTTCAAATTTTCCTCGGAGGCGCGTAATATTTTTCATAATTTTATTTTATTGAAAATTATTTAACAAAGCAGAAAATTTTTGTGTTTTTTTTTTTTTTATTGTAGGCATTTTCATTGAAATTTAAATTTCACACTTTTTATAAAGAAGTGTCGGCAAAACAGAAAGATTTGATTAATTTTTAATTTGCGTTTAAAATTTAATTGACATTGAACGAAATAACTTCAGCTCTGTAACGAAATGAATTTGTCAAAAATTTACGTATTACACGGATTTGAAATTTATGTAAAATTTCATGTAGTATAATTATTAAATTTTGAAATGCGTAAATAATAAAATTATAAAATGGTTATTAAAATTGTCATTAAATTTCCCAAAATTAAAATACAAATCATATTAAAATTTAAAGAAATATTTATAAATTATTGAATTTATTATTTGAAATCATTAAAATATAAAAAAAAAAAATTAATGAAGCCATTAAAAAGTTTGATTTTCCTATAAAAAAAAAACTCTTTTTTTTTTTTTTGGAAAAATACAATAAAGTTTCAAATATATTGGAAGTTGTCGTCATTAAATTTTGTTGTCAGAAAGTATTAAAATTAGGGCGACCAAAAATTTTCAAAATATTTCGATAAAATTTGGGTAAAAAATATAGAAAAATAGAACCAATTGTCAATATATAAGGAGAAACCAAATAAAGGAATTTTTAAAGTGTCATAAAAATTGTATAAAATAGAAGAAAAAAATTTATATTTGTATAGGATAAAGTCTACACTGAAAAAATTTTGTAGAGTAATAATTTCTAATTTAGAAATTATTATTTTTAAGTATTTAATTATTTATATTATTTATTATTTTTAAGTATTTAATGGTTGAATTGCAAATTTTAATTATAGCTTATTACCAGTTACTCAGAATTTTTTTTTTTCTTTAGAAGTATAATTCAAGATTTGTTTTCTAATTAAGTATCAAATAAAATGTCTAGTTCCCCATCTAGTTAAGAAAACATAGAATTATTTTCTTAATTATCAAGTTTCATACTAGTTACATATAAATTTTTTTTCATTACTAATTTGAATTAGATTAATAATTCTAGTTTTTAGTTAACTTAAATATATTTAAGATTCCTATATTATGGATTCAGCAAATTATATTACTCAGATTGTAAGATGTTTTCTAGTTATTCAAAATATGTATAAATAAAACTCTAGTTAACATAATAATCAAATCTGTAGTCTTAAAAAGTTTATATTCTAGGTACCAGAACTGTTATAAATATTAATAATAAGAGCCTCGACTTCCCTTATTATTCTTTTAACGATCTTTGAAAGTTTATATTCAGTTCGTTAGATTCAGTTTTCTTAAATCTTTCCAAACATCATTGCAGTATCTTGCTCTGGACTTTACTAGTTGTTTATATTCTACTAAATTACTGAAGTTGAGTCCGAACTGACCACATAACCAACCACACTGAAAACTAGCTCAGTTTGATCTAATTCTTTTATTGGACCAAATAATCTTTTTTAATCTTTTTAATTACAGGTTTGATAATAGTTTCTGATTTCTGAATTTTGAAAACCTTGCCACTAAATTATTTTGCTTATTGTATAGTAGTATTTCTTTCCAGCTTTTGATTTTTCAGCTATATCAAATTTATGTTACATAATATCAAAAATTACAGATACAATTAATTTTCAATACATCAATTTCTCTCAGTGCAATACAATACAATTTATTTCGATTTTACTGGATTCTTTGTTATTTGAAAGAAATTAAACTTTTTTTGGTTGCACATTTATTTTTAGTTTCAAAGGATTCTTTCCTAGTGCGATAAAATTGGAATTTCCATTATATTATTTGCTTTTCAATATACATTTTTTTTATATTGATTATATTTTTTTTCAAGTACGTATAGGTACTCCAAACTTTTGAAATTCAATTCGATTTTGCAGATTTTCTAGTTTTTCAATTTCTATTCTTAGTATGAGACTAAAATATTTTCAAATTTTTTTTTTTTTTTCAACTTTTTGTATAATTTGGATAAAAAGGATATAAGAATTCTACAATAATACAATAGAATAAATCCTCTTGATATACAATTCCAACAAAAAATACTCAAGACAACTTCATATTTTATTCTACATATAGAACACTTACTATAAAAAGGATAAAAAAAAATTAAATAAGATTTCCTCATCGCAATATTTTCTTAAATGAGATTCAAAATGAATTTCCAGGTAACAAAAAAAAAATGGTATAAAAAAAAGATCCTTTCATCCTTCGTACAATTTAGAAATCATTAAAAAATTATTTACATTTTTTTTTTTGTGGAATTTCAGATCCACCTACTTACCAATAAATTTCGGTAGGCACAAAGTCAATAAATTCATGATTTTTTGGTGATTTCCTATACAAGAAAATTATAAGATTTTAAAAATAATTTACGTCGTTGTATAATTTTAGGGGTGGATGATTATTATTTTGGGTCAGTGAAACTGAAAGGAAATCTTATTTAATTTTAAAATGATAAATTGATAATTATTTTTTATTTATTTTTATTTTTTTTTCGAATTTTTAGGTATGAGGTCTAAAATTATATGTCGCCCATTACTAAAGAAAATAAAAATCCAGATGGAAAGAAATTCTTATTTTAAAAAGATTCTAGTAATTATATTTCGTAAATTTACAAAACCAATAATTAAAGTTGATTTTGTAAACGAAATTGTGTAAATTATATTTTCTTTGACTATAAGTTATTAATATTTTAAGGATTATAGAGAAAAGGCAGGTGCCAGGAAATGAATTAATTATATATCCTTAAATTAAAATTTTCGTGAGCCATGAATTATTAATTTGACAAGAAGTTTTTAAGGGCAATTTACTTTTCCAATTCTTAAATTTAAAATAATTTATAATTTTTACAGAAAATCTAAAGAATTTGGACAAAAAGAAAATTGGTATTCATATTAAATAGAATTAGTCAAAAGTGAATAAATGATAATTTATGTAATTCGCAATATTTTTTTGAAGGTCTTGATAATAATATATAAACTTAATTACTTTATTAATGATAATCATCCAGCATAAAACTAAATTTATATTATATTAATCTTAATTTAAATCCCATTAAATTACTTTTAGTCCAATAAACACTAACAAAAATTATAAACACTTTTTCTGTCAAAAATTAAAGTGCTTTTATGTCGAAACAAAAAAGTAAAAAGAAAAAGAAACTGTCAATTCATTAATTAACTTTAATGCCAACAAAAAAATAAATAAATAAATAAATAAAAATAAATTGCAAATTTTACCCACACAATTTGGACTGGCTCTATATAAACCAGAATCATTGAAATTATATATTTAAATGGTTTTTCGTATGTAATTAAGGAATTTATTGGATTTGGCATTCTTTAATTAAATTACTTTCTTCTTTTCTTAATGCTCCGGATATAATTATGTATAGTGATTGAATTGAACTTTGACCGATTTTTGAATTTATATATAAGTTTAAATATTTTCTATTCACATAAGTAAAATTAATTTAACTTTAGAAATAATTTAAATTGAAATAACAAATTTACAAAAATTGCATTAACAATCATTTATTTTCGTACAAATTTGTCCATACTCCCGTATGTCTACGAAATATTTCTATAATTTTAAAACTCGATTAGAAATAATTGTACAGATTAAAATATAGAACATATCGATAATCTCACTGAGGACAAAACTACGACTATTTTATTCAATACTCTAAATCTAAAATATGCCATTAATGATAATACTCTCCGAAACGTTTTTGAATAAGACAAGTGCTATCGCAATAAACAAATGTGTATTCGAATATGAATTTAAACTAGAAGTCTATGAAAAAACGTAAAGCCTAAAGTGATAATGTTACAGAAAATGAGTTTATATTTCATTTTCATATCCACAACATCAATAGTTATTAGAGCTTGTAACCACGTGGTACTTAGAATGTATGTTGTTAACTTTAATATAAAATACCAGATAAAATAAGTTTTTTCCAAGTCAAAACAATTTGTTGGTATCGGTTTTTTCACTCAGAATCCACAAAGCATTAGTTAAATTTACTACATTAGTTAAATCTGACAAGTATTATCTACCCAGTCGTTAAAGAATCCATTTAGTTCAAAGATATATTCAATTCCTTTACTTACCAATTCTTTTGGGTGAAATCAATTCACGTATATAATATCTAAATAAATAATATCAGCCAACATTTTTTCGATTATTTTTTCATAAAAAAAATCGTCTTTAATTACCCTGGACATTAATTTATTTTCTTTTTTACTTTTTGACTTAATTCTTTTGCTTTTTCATGCTTTCTAGTTTTTCAGTTTTTATGTGTACATTTTATATTTTTGTGTGTATTTCGTCTTTCTTATAAAACGGCTAATTTGTAGTTACATGGTTTTTCTCTTCATTTTTTTTTTTTTTTTTTGATTTTATATTTCTTCATTTTTATTTTGAAATATTCCAAATTGTCGTTTATCCCTGAAAAACTGTTTCCAAAAAGACATGAAATTCTTCCAAGTTTTTCGTAGATTTTTGAAATTCTTACATTTTCACTGTACATTTTTATATATTGCCATCTTCTTAAGGTTTACATCAACAATTTTTTTTTTTTGGTTTCTGGCTGGATATTTAATAGAGAAAAATAATTTTTCGTAATTTTTTTCTTTGAATAAAACCATCCAATGAGGAAAAGAAGAATATAATTCTTGCGTGTCAGTTATAATGCCAAGAATTGGGTGATTAATTTATTACACGATCAAGTAAAAACATTGAATTTAGTGAACAGAAGTCAAACACCACAGAGCATAAATAGTAATTAATTCAATTAAAACATATATAAAAAGAAGAAAAAACAAACAAAATTAAAAGAAAAACTAAACTTAGACATGAATGTCGAATATTTCAGAATTAATGATCCGAACCTATCAGAATGATAATTTGCCAAATTATTAAAACTAAACATAATAATTTCAAAAGAATAATTGAAATTATTGTGTAGAAAAGAAGATAATTTGTTTTAATTACTTGTACTTAAGGAAATACCAGAATAGAAAAAAAAAATTGTTAGGAATTAATTTAGATTTAGTTTGGTATCTGCAGAAATATTTCAAATTTCAATGCAAGAAACAGATAAATTTTATATTAAATTCCAAAAATATGAAATGAAAAACATGTTTAGAAATGATATAGACAAAATTTTTATGTTGTGTGTTCTAAAAAAAATGTTGAGCATACGCCAATATTGTAATAGGAAGCATTATTTAAGAAAGCATAGATTTTTAAATTACAATAAAGCATCATACGATTAAGAACAAAGTTTTTATTTCGTTCTGAAAAGTTTTAGATTCATGATTCATATTAAAAAAAGAAGATAAAAGTGAACCAGTTCGGGGCAGGCACTTTGATCAGTAAAATTGTACTAATACATTCAATGACATATGTAGGTAGATAGATACAGACCGTATCGCTTCCGTTTAATATCGCATATTCAACCAATTTTTAATGAAATTGCTTGTATTATTCAAGAAATGAAGAAGCTAGCCTATCCCTTTGTCCTAGCATCGTTAGATAATATTTAAAACAAAATTATCAAGGTATAAAATCAGATATGGGCTAAAATTGACTCATGTCAGTTGTAGAAAAATACTTTTGGCCATATTAAAAATGCAAATGTGTGAGATTGTTTGTTTAAGAAGGATTGCAATACATTATTAAGAAGGTTAAGAAAGATTGCATTACATTGCTATTGTTGAAGATATAAGAACATTAACGGTCGAATCATTAACGTTAGCAGGTTAAGGATCCTTGTGAACTATAAATTATATACTTCGGAGGTGGTAGCATAAAAACTCTGTTTTAACGATTCGTAACAATTTCTCTAACTAACAAAATAAAAAAATGTAATTTTTGAACTTCAATAGTAATGCAAAAAAAAACATATTTCACATTCAATATCGGTCATTCAAGTTGTCAAGATTGCGCTATAATAGATGAGGTTAAGAATTGCAAAGAAAAGATTAAGATTAAACATATTTTTTTTTAGCAAAAGATAAATGAAAATTACTTGCAATACATTAAACATATATAAAAAGTGCAATCAAATTATACAATTGTGCTTGAAATCTTATAAATTTTTTAACTTTGTTAATTTAATTAAATATGGTTCAGTGAACAGTTAAAACAATTATTATTATATATTTTGTCATTAACACTCTCTTTTTATGTCGACACATTTTAAAAACGACAAAGTTTCAAAAGATAATCACTTTGTAATTACCAAGTTTTTAAATATAATATAAGTTTTTATATTTTGTTTCATCAAGAACGTGTTTTGCAATTCTGCTAGGGAGTCTGCAGATGGTCGATTTTGTCGACCAATGACATCGTATATGATTGCAATTTTAGTTATATGAATTATGTTATAAAATAAGAAATTACAATTTACTTAAATTTTGAACTTGTATTACAGGAGTTACAATTTATAGCATTGACACTTGTTATATTTGAAATCACAATTCTTCGACTTTTTAACAAAGAATATTAAATTATATAATAAATTAATTCGAAGAATTTTATATTATTTAATAATTCTACTCACAAGTTTTATACATTTTTATTATCACTATATAAGTTACTAAAGTAGGGCAAAGGGCAATCTATTTTTGGTTAGATCTCTTATTTTATATTTTATCAAAACTTTTAACAAGAAATTACATATATCAAATTTTAATTAATTTGAAGATAAAACCTTTAAAACTTATAAAAAATATATTCAAAAAAAAACTTTCCAAAATCATTTAATTCAAGAAATATAATAAAAATTAAATCGCCAACACTTTTAGATGCAATTTATTTGTTCTTTAACCTCTAAAATTTATTTTGGTTTTATTTTAATTTTTAACTTTTCACAGTTTACTTCAATAAATACAAAGTATTTGTAATCAAAATTTGAAAATCATGGAGACTGTAAAAATACGTAAAATGACGGATTTGTTAAATCATCAAATTTTTATATCAAATTTTGTAATGCGACAAGTTATTGACTATTGATATATTTACAATTCAATAACGAAGTAATTGCATATTAACATTTGAAAGTTTCAAGATTTCTTCTTTTTTACTAATAGTAAAAGGATTATATTCTGCTCTCTTGATAGCATACCTCATTAAAATTACATACGTCAGAGCCAGGAATGCAAAATACAGACCGAAATGAATCCTTCATTACGCACAATTCAAAAATTGTCGGAATTTGGTTGTAAATTTCCCGAGCCTATATGACACTGCAGTAAAATTGGTTATCTCATGATTTTGAAAAGTATTTTTTCATATGAACGATTAAACATATTCGAATTTTTTAAGCATAATATTTTTATGGAATTATTACCAAATTGGCTAAAACTTAAAATATGGAAAAATTATAAATTCAAATCCATTTTTTTTTTTAATATCTTCATATTCTTAACAAAATGTTATCTCCGTGTTAATATGCAAAAATATAATAACTTTTAACTTTTTACATTGATACTTTTTCACCATTTATGCTCGTCTGGCTGGCTGGGTGCTGTTGCTGATGTATATATCTCTTAATCTTACAGAATTAAAAAAAAATAAGAAGAAAACTTTCCATCTTTCTTAAACAACTTAAAAATCGTAATAATAATAAAGACATATTACAAAATTGCATAAATTATGTAAATTCTGTGCAAAATGATATTATAAAATTGTAAAGTTATAAAAACAAAATATATAAGAAGAAAAATGGCAACAGAGAAAAATGAATTAAGAAAATAAAAATCATTTTTATATAGAAACATTTTTTTGATGTATACAATGTTCTTTAGTTGCATCGAAAACTATTTACTACTTTCGTTACGGTCGATACAGAATTTCATTATAAACAATATCCGGAATATTAAATATTGTAATACGCAATATATTTAAACATAACCGCAGCCAGTAGCAAGCAACAAGTGTCTGGAAATGAATGCTAAATAGTAACAAGTATTAAAATAATAATAATATAAATTTATAATAAAAAACTTTAAAAGAAACTTGTAAAATAAAATATAAAAACACAACAATTTAAATAGTACATGAAATCTTATTTAGCTACTTTTGAAGTTTCTATACCAAGTCAGCCATGATGTTTGGTTTAATGTAATATCTTCTAAAATTGCTAATAAAACCAAAAAAAAATCTTTTTTATTTTTTTTACTTTACTATTGCATTCAAGTTTTCTAATATTTGATATTTGGTTATACTGGATATCCTCAAGCTGAGGTGGTATATAAACACAACTACTCTGATTCCACAATATAGACTGTCAAAAGTTTTCATTTTGTTACTAAGCAAATATTTTAATATTGGTAAAAGAGATTATGACTTAAAATGCACTGTGAAAAATTCAATTTATATTTTTTAAAGTTAAATTTATTTAAGGAATTTTTTATGTTATTTGGTAATTTATAGTTTAGTATTATGGAAATGATTTAAGATATAACTAAAATCTTAAGTAGTTTTAACAAAATTTATGTTTAATTTTAATTTTAATGAATGAAGATTATTAAAAATTTTATATTTAATTGAATTTTTAATTGAAAATCATGTAAAAGTTTTAAATATTCAAATTTATATGAAATTTAAAATCTAACTTTTATTATCGTTCGAAAAAGGCTGACGAGCGGGCAAGGGAAAATACAAATGATAGAAACCCATCAAAGGATATTTCATGTTTATATTAATGAATTAATAAACATTTGAGCTAAACAATGTAACACCTTTCTAAGATGTATGTCACAGAACGGTTGTCAACATACAAAACTATTCTTCCTCACATGGAAATTCCTCAAAATGAGTAAAGCGACATTCTGATTATTCATTGGAGTTGCTACAGGACATGTAATCCTCAGCATGTAGTAATGTTAATATTGATCACTATCTCAATATTTAGAGGATGTGAAGAGGAACAGCCAGTGTCGTTACCTACCACTATGCAACTATCCCTCGGTAAAATAAAGAAGTATCAGAAGTTTGGGAAATTTCTTTTTGAACAAGTGATTAAGTTCATTATAGCATGTTAAAATGAGGAAAAGGGTGGTCGGCTGGAGTGTGCAATAGATTTATTAATAAGGTTACTGATCGTATGGAGAAGTATCCCCCAAACAACAAACCAACCATTATCGTTTAATGATTCAATCCTAAGCCATTACATGAAAATACTTAGAAAAATTGCAAATATTTTACATAAATTAAAATTTTGAAATAGTATAGCTCACAGTGTCATACCATTCTTCATTTATTATAGTATAATAAGTTTAAAAATTTGTCTTAATTTAATAATAAAATAGCAAGGCGCCAAACCATTAATATTATAATTATTTCCTGTTTCTATATACCCCTGACTGAGATCCACACTTTCCAACTCTTGTCAAATTTACAAAACTGCTGTAATTAGTTTGAAAAATTTCCATTTTAATAACCAAACCCAGTGATTTTTATATTATACGTGAATTGACTTAATATAATTCTAAAAATATTTTACCTAACCAAGAATTTTCTTATTTCCCATGTCTTTTTTTTTACTTTATTTCATTTTGTAATTAATTCCAAAACATTGAATCAATTAACTTTTGTAAAAAAATAAAAAATATATAATAAAAAAAATTGTGTGTGTTGAAGGTGTCACAGTTTGTGGTAATAAAAAATTCAATGCACGCCAACATTTATTCTGCATAGCTTGGTTTTAATAGCTAAATTATAATTACTATAGAAAAACTTTATATATTTAATTACCAACTATGGTCAAATGGTAAACTCTATATATAAATATATATAAAATTTTATCAGTGTTTGATTTTAATTCAAATTTACATATTTTATGCTCTTGATTATATAGCTATAGATTTTTATATAGTACATAAAGAATATTGTTAAAGTCTTGCAAAAAGTTTCATATTGAAAATTTAATAGACAATAGACATGAATTTCATATATAAACAGCATTCAATTTATATTCTGTAGAATTTAATCTTAGTAATTTTTTTTTAAATTTTATATACTTACTAAACGCCCAAGCCTTGGTATCATAAATTTATACTCACAATTCTAAATCTGATGGTATTTCTATTAAACAAATTCTACTGCAATGCAACGTTTACACCTAAAGGTAAATATAATATTGCGGATGCACCTGTTTTTAGTTATTATTTTTAGCATCTTGTTTTTACTATTTGGATATGTTCCCATTTTTAAATAGTTTCGTTTTTTTTGCAACGTGTTTATTAAAATAGAAATGTAAATTTCTTTTTTTTTTACAGGACTCTAAAAATAGTGCCAATTTGAAGTATTTTAAAATTAGATAGTATTATAATATTTAGAATTAAACGAAATATTCTCTGTATAGAGAAAATGTCCTTGTTATGATTTTTTTTTGTTGAATAAATGATAAACTTCATTTTGGTTAGCTATTCTGGAGTATTCCAGCTTAAACAATGACATGAATTTATAATTCATTATTATGTTAAATGTTAAATTCTAGAAAATATTTAATTAAAATGGAATTATACAAAAAAATGAATTTTATTATATATAAATTGTAGAAATATTTATTTTAGAGATTTTGCTGAAATAACATAAAATTTGTAATAAAATTTAAAAAACTTTGGTTGCAATTTTATTTTTGTTATCAAACTTTATAAATATCAACTTTAATTTACATAAAATTTAAACTTTTTTAAATTAGTTTCAATTACATAAGGCTGGACAGGATATCCTTTTCAATTTTATATATAATTTTATTTTATGTTATTTTCAATTTTAATGAATTTAATTTTTATGTAGAAACTTCCTTACCAGGCGCAAAAATTTATATATGAACCATTTATTTTTAAGTGAAACTTTAAGAACTCAATTTATTTGAACTTCCGGGTGAAAAACCTTAATTTTACGTGATGACGATAAATTTTAGATTATATTCAATTTTGAATTTCCGGATAAAATATAAAATATTTCTATAAACTTTTGTACCATTAACGATGGTTTGTTGGTATATAAAGAATTTTCTAAATATAAATAGTAAATAATTATTCTTGATTATAATTTATATTTAATATCATTTTTATGCTTTCAATAAAATTCTAGATTGGCGCCATTTGATATAAATTTATATATAATAATAGTTATAATAATTATGACCGACACAAATTAAATTATCACGCAAATAATAATTTTTATATTTAAAACACACCTAAAAACAAAAATCAAATAAATTAAATTCTTTTACTGACATTTGTATTTGCTCTCGAAACAATAAAAATTATATAAAAATAAAATTTTTATGAAATATTTATTTATAAAGTCATAAACCAATCAATTTAACTATACATAATTTTAAAATTTTATAGATTTATTATTCGACCAAGGCTATTGACATTAAAATTATTTGTTTGCAGCATTTTTCTGTAATATTTCCCCAGCCAAACACAAATTATTCAAATCAACTTACTAGCTAGTTTAGAATGAGCAGAAGGAATTATTATGTAGAACCGCCAGGCACCAGAAATACGCACCAGTCTTTCATAAAGTTAAATTGTCATTAAGCTTGTTTTACATTTCCGACAATTTTTGTATGAATTTTTTTGGAATTCAACTAATCAAAAATAAGAGCTGCACCGAATTTTCCTCGTAATCTCAACCAGCGAACCAACCCGTTCGTTCGGTTCATTTTCAAAGTCAATTCTTCATACCATACTTCTTTTTCGTTACGTCTTTAGCGAACTGTAAGCTTATCGTAAATGTTAGAATAAGACCAGTAGGAAGCAAAACAGCAAAGAGATTTGTATGAATTAATACTACGTCTAGAGCCTCCATTTTCGTAATTAATTCGAATTAATTTTGTAGAAAGAAATTAAAGATATGAAAAAAAAATATTTTTATTTTTATATTTTTTATTTTATATGTCAAAAATTTTGCCTGCCGCAAACAAAAATCGACGGTTTTTTTTTTTTGTTTTATTTTTATGACCTATCCTAAAATTCTAATTGATATTCAGATTGCAACTGTTACCGGTTGATTTCTAATCAGAGATACAATCTTGTTCAAGCTATAAAATAAAAAACAAGATTTTTTTTTCTGGTTTTGTAGATTATAATTTCATGGATATTACCACTACTGTATGTGACGTAACACCACAGGTTTCTTTTCTGGTTTTTGTGCAATAGAATGGCGAATAGAATGAACAACAAAGAAAACAAATAAACCAGACTAAAAAAAAGATATACCTAAGCGCCTTAAGGAGGGAACAAAACTGTATAAATACGAAATTATAAAAAATTAACCTTTTGGCTACCTGGTGAGTTAGATAAGATTTTTGTGTCTTTTCCGGTCAAAATTAAAGTGTAGATGGTTTTTAGTTAAACAATTTGAAATAAAGGATTTTTAACTTATAAAACGAATAAAAACTGAAACTTTATTTAAAATTGTTATTTTAAGTTTTTGTGGAAACTTAAAATTTTCAAATGTTTGAAGTTATTGTACGGACATTATTTCTTCTATGTAATTTTTGTGTCGTAAAGTCAAAAGCCTTCAAGGAATTTAGAAGAATATTAGTTATTTGAAAATTGTACACTGTTAAAAAAAATCCTAAACATAAAACTCGGAGTTGATTAAAATAGTAATTTGACAAACAAATTACTTACACTTCAGGAAGGTATTCTTTCAGGAATGCATCATTCAAACTTTTTAATATCTTCCAATCTCGATTTTTTGAACTTTTATCCTTATAACTTCCTCGTTAAAAGTCATATGTCTACAGAGCCCATAATTTTTTTTATAGTTCAATTAATATTTGCCCAATAAAAAGTATCAATTAATTCCAACGCTAATCATTATTATACAAAATTTGTAAGTACTTCAGCTTCCAATGCTTATTAAATCAGATGAAATATTGTATTAACAAAAAGATTTCTGCTTAATTAAACAAAAATCTTTAAAAGAATCAGATAAAAAATGCTGCAAGACCTTTTCATAAATATTTCTGTGCAAATTTAGAAAAACTTTTAAAATTATTTTACCAGGTATTAAGAATGACCATCTTACCAGCATATTGTCTTCAATTTTAATTCTTATACTTTTTGCTGGTGTTAATCCCTAAAATCTTATATGTTATTTAAAAAGTCATCCGACCAAAAAGATGCACACATTTCATTTTGATATGTTGAAGAAACTTTAAGAAAAACAAAAAACTTATCATCTTTAAGTTTTTTCTATAGATTATTGTCTCCTTGCACATAAAACCTATACATTTTGTCCAGCTATGTAATCCTTAGAACCTGAAAACTATTCTTACATTGTCGTTTGATTAACATTGAACCATGACGGAATTATAAAAAAAAATTGTATAAAGAAAACCACAAAAACAAAATGACTGGATATGAAATTTTTACTTCTGATGTTTTACTTCTGAATCTCTGGACGAATTGCAATTTTGACCCTAGTACAAAATCAAAATTAAAAAGAAAAAAAACTGACCTTTTCTTATTCGGATTTCATATTTTGTACATACTTTTTTATCCGAAAAGGTATTAAAGTTTTTTTTTTTTTACAAGGATTATTTTGTTCGGATTTAATTCAAACTTTTATGAAATAATTTTAATTCGTGAGCTTGTGGTAAATTCGACAACAATAAAAAAACAAAGTTATCTTAAAAATCATTATGAAGAAAGACAATAAAGAAAATTGTTCAAATTCTTTTTGTCATGATGTCAGAAACTGTGGAAAGATTAATTACAAAAATATTTTTTTTTCTGCAGCTCTTTTACTATAACAATAATCGTAATAGTAGTAATAATACTGTAATAATTCTTTGTACATTTTGCGCAATATTGTCGTAACATCCATTGAAGCAAATTTTTATTTTACAAAAAACAAAAAAAAATGTGAATTGTTGGAATGCTGCTGTCAATGCCAGTCATGAAAGTATAACATTTTGTTTGGGATAAATGAATGTGTATTAATAAAAGGATCTAAAGATGCAAGTAAATGTAATATTTCAGATGGTTTAGTTGTTGGAAATGCAATTAATTTAAAAAAGTTCTTTTGCGATATGATTTAATGTAGTTCAACTTTCATATATGAATTCTGACAATTTTAGGTCACTGTGTTTTACAAAATAAAAATAAAAAAAATATTATAATGTGGGTAATAGAGAATAAATGAAATTGTATACAAAATTAATGTGATTATAATGAAACTAACTAAAAAGGATCTTCGTATATGTTAACATAATTAAAATACAGTGAAAATTCGTTAAAAGAAACTTTTTGAAAACGTTTTTTTTAAAAAAGTTGTCTATATGAAATAAAATTTCCTATATTGAATTTGGTATACCAAAAAAGAAATTAAATGTATTTATCGGTACCAAAGAAAAATATTTTCATTTTTTGATTGCGCTATGTAAAATTTATTGAAATTCAGGTATTACAATTAATTTTGATATATATTTCAAAAATTTGACTTTCAGAATCTGTGTAGTAGTTTTCATATTTGCAAGTATTGTTAATAACAGATGAAAATTTTATTATAAGCTGGTTACATTTCGTGGTATACCAGCTCGAATTTGTTCTTCGAAAATTAATTTGAAATGATTTTTCTTAACGTATTGCACAATTATTGAATGTAGATGTTCTACAATCTATAATTGAAGATTTAACTCTTCAAGTAAATTAAAAATTTTGAAGCGTTTTATGAAATTTTTCTAAAACTCCAAATAATAATTTTAAAAATTGACGACACAGCGGAAAAGTGAAAATAAATATTGCATCAGGTCTTCGAAACAAATTATGTTATATTTTCTTTGTTATTCTTAATTTTACTTATTGTATTTTGGTTAAACTATATAAAGTTCTTACTTTACTTTAATACCATTGTCTAATTTTCGTATAATACTTATCTCTTTTTTGTTGAATTGAAATCGCATTTGTTTATTTTCCATGTTTTAGAGTTCAACTTTCTTCAAGTTTCTTATATTAAATTTATAAAATTAAAAATTGTCGACTATATCGAGTGTTGCTTATAACGAAAGTTTATAACAATGTTTCCTATAATGAGTTTTCACTGTAGTTAGTTTTGAATTTGTTAATATTTAGGAAATTATATTTATCACTTAAATATACGTTACGTAAATTTCAACGAGGTTGAAAAAAACAGACTAAATTTTCTGATATTTAATTCTTTACTCACAAAATATTAATTAATTGGAAAAAATTATCATTTTCATAAAACATTAAAAAAACAAATCAATGAAATCTTTTTGGACTTCATATTTAGACAATTTTTGTTAACGCCAAATTTTGAAACACTTAACTTCTTGCCAGTATGTACATAGTAATATGGAATGGACAACCTTAAAGAAGCTTTAACCATTAAACATAAATTGCTCATACAATAATAACAGCATTATCTATGCAGAACAGTTTCGTATCAAATCAAAAACCAAGGTAAATACCAACATGACCAATTAACAAATAGTGAGTGGATATGACATCATTTTGACATATCGTGTCATACAATCGAGGAAATAATGACCGCATGAAATATAAATTAATCATGTGGGCAAATTCTAAAAATACTGGCATATCGAAAAAAATATGTAATTTTTACTTAATGGTTAACAATTTTTGGATAACATCAAACAAATTTTTTATGACTACATTTTGACAATTAATGTAAGAAATTAGTTTATGAAAAGAAAGTGTCAATATTTTTATTATACCAATAAATATACAAGAAGTTTAAATTGTAAATTAGATTCAATAAGTTTCCATAGTTATGACGCCTTTGGCATATTCACAAATATTAGATTATTCAATAAGTATTGATAGAAGGCTGCCTAGAGGTTTACACAATGTAGACTGTTTGAAAGTATACATTTAAAAATAATTATATTTGTTCTATATGTGAAAATAATGAGTTCTAATTTTAATATGTGCTATGTAAAATGGATTTTGCATTTAGGCAATGTGTAATGAACAAATTTAATGGAAACAAATTTAAATTCATTCTATAATTTTACATCTATTATTCATAATTTTTTTGCTTATTAACTAATATTCTGTGAAATTTCAAAATTACTATATAATATTATTTTATGAATTTAATCAATCTAATATTAACTGGTATGGATTACGGGATAACTTATCGAATATCTAAATCAATGTTATTTGATACCAAGCCCACAAGCTACTTGATATCTCCGAATCATTATATTAAATTAATCAATCATAATTTACTTATATAAAATCATTTTCAACAAAAAAAAAAAAGCAAACTAGCAAATTTCCGGTTAATAAATCTTAATAAAAAGATGTTGCCCAGTATTCATAAAACTTGTTTATGATTTTCTCGGAAATTATGTAACATTATCAAATAAATTTAAATACATTTTTTCTTTGAAATTTCTTTCTTTCACACAATATTATTTACACAAAATTACACAGTTTTTCATTATTGGTTATCTAATATAGATTAGCTATAATTCTTGATGAAATCTGGCTATAATAGTTAAATTGTTAAAGTAATAATTGAAATACCGACAAAGAGCATTCAGTTATTAATACAAATTCTGTAGCTAACTAAACAATTTATCTGATTAAATATGAAAATTCGTGATTTTCTTTCAATATAAAAACTACAAACAAAATTATTTTTATTTCACCTAATCATCATCCAGTTCCATATTCACTGGCCATTGTCAAAGAACTAAATTTGAACTTCCAACAACATCCATGAAATACTATTCAACTCAATTCTTCAACTCCAGAAAAAAGACTTTGCCAATCTCCAAATTCGAAATCAACTTTTTTCGAATATTATTACCCCAACATAATAAAAAGCAACATTTTATGTTGTGCAATAAATAAAAATTTGATTGTATCTAAAAATCCACCAGTTGCACATTCTATGCAATTTCGAATGGGGTAAAATATTCGAAATGCGCAGAATAAAATATATAATAAAGAAAAAAAAAATTGCAATAACATTAAAATTGCAATTTCCCCATTTAAAATTTTTTTTACATATAATTTACGAGTAAATGCATGGAATTTTCTCCAATTTGAATAATAGCCAGCAGATTCAGCTATTTAAATTATATCATCAAGAGACCAATTTGAAATAAATTTTTATTTATATTTTTCAATATTAATTTCGTTTTTTTTTTTTTTATTTACAAATTTTTTTATATAGTTTCGAAACCAGCTGCCTTTCGTGTACATACTACACTGCTAGCTACTGCTGGTTCTGAGTACTCTGACGTTGTTGTCTGAGTTTTATTGTTGCTGGATTTTTTCTTTATTACAATCCAATTTTCAAATCGAAAATATTCTTATTATATATACACTATTTTTGTTGTTGTTTTTGTTCATTTTTAATGGTATTCATCCAGTTGCATTTTATCTTTTACTCCAGTCCATGCTGTAAAGTTCCATTGATCGGGTTAATGTGTGTGCGAATATTGTGCTATAATTTTTTTGTCGTTTTGATCGTTTAATTTTGACGTGATATTAAATTTTATAAGTTTTTTTTAATTTATATTTAAAATAATTAAACAAATTTAAGACAATTTTTTAATAAAGGTTTTAAAAAAATTGTTTTTTTTTTTAAAAAAATTCTGCAAATCAAATATCAAAAGTGAATTGGTAAAAATAATTTTTGTCTGGAATTTTTTTTTGAATATTCATACTTAAAAAAATTCCCACAAGAGTTCAAACTCAAAAATTGTCTTAACTTTTAAAGTCAATGAAAAATTATGTTTTTTGCTCGCCAACATTTTTTTTTTTTTTTTATGTTTTGTATCTATATAAAGGTAAAGAGTATCTTTTAGTATGAAATACCTGTTTTTTATTGTGCTATTGATAGAGAATTGCATGAAATAAAACTAGTCTTTTTTTTTTAATTGTGCTATTTTTATTTTCATTGCAAATATAATAATTTATTTAATTTTTGTTATTTTTGCTGGGCTTTGGTAAAAAAATGGTTGTCGTGTAGTCGTTGTCGATTTTGGAGAATAAAAATTTGCTTCATGGTATAATTTTATTATTAATCTACAGAAGAGTGTAGGTTAAAAATTAACATTTCAAACAAGAAATTGTTATGTTCGTTATTATAAAAATACTTAACTTTATATGCAATAATCATAGCAATAAAATTCCATAGTTTAACACTTTATATTTAAAACATTATTATAAATAGATACAATTACAAAAAAAAATTGTATCTAAAAGATATTTTTGGTTGAAAAACAAGTGTTATGATTTTATTTTAATTTTTTGTTTTTTCATCGTTCATTTTCGATCCGTTTTTCTCGTCACACAGTGTATAGATATTAAAAGTTTTATTCAAATGTTCGTGTTCAAAAATAATTATATTTAATAAAAAAAAAAAGAATTTTATAATTTTAAATTAAAATTTTTAATTGTTCACTTTCACATAAGCTGAAAAAAAATAAAAAAAAAAAACCGAAACAAAAATCTGATGATGTAAAATTTTAATTAGTTTTGAAAGATAATATACAAAGTTAAAATGATCCTTGTATGTTGTTTTGCAGTGATGCCAACATTACATACAACAAAATTGTGCAATTAAATTGAAAATTGTATATACAATTAAAAAAAAAATATAAAAAAATAAAATGTTGTATTTAATGATCATGTGAAGCATAATTTGAAAAAGAATAAAATAAAAATGGAAAATTAAAGGAAAATTTAGTGCAGTGCTATAAATAAAGAAGATAATTTTTTAGTGGATTTAGTTTAGTGTAAATTAAGAATAAAGTGAATAATTTTTATTTATTTATTTTTTATGTAAAAAAAAAGGTGCTAAAAAGAAATTATCGTCTTGAAAAAAGGGGAAATTATTTTGATAAAGAATAATTATTAATGTAATAGAATATTTTTTATATAACACCAACTAAATGGATATTTATGACCTAAATGGAAATTATTTGTAAGTTTTTTTAATTTCTATAGATTTTATTATAATTATAGCAATTATATTCAATTATTTCTAAACTATGAGAATTTTTTTTAATTCTTAATTTAGAATTTATTACAGTTTCGCCACCACAACCTAAAATTGTTATAACATCTTTCCTTGACTGTAAAAAAATTGAATAATAAAAATAATTAGCAAAAACTAGTGTAGAAATAGAAAAAGAACTACAATTCGTATTAAGATAAAGTAGAACCAACAAGTGTTCGAAAATAATTCAATTATTAAAATCAGAAAAGTAAATATTTAAAATTTTAATTCATTACTTAATAATATTAAGTAATGTCTCCGGAAATTGTAAAACAATTTAAGCAAATATTAAAATTTACGTCTTGTCTTATTTTTTTAAATAATTTGTAATAATAATCTCACCAATTGGACTACATAGTTATCTATATGGATCAACCCTAAAGATTCCATCGACGGTATACTTTATCGGATTCGGTTCCAAGTTTGAATTACAGACAAGTTTCGAGTTCGATCTTAAAAAAAAATAGCATCATATTTCGGTTTATTACTTCAGAATGGGTTAAGTTAAAATAATGTTTTCTATGTCATTAGATTGATAAATAAATGCTTTTCAAAACGGGCAATAAATTTCTAATTTCTTCGTTGTTTCGAAACTACTACCCCGCAAATTTTAAATGGGAATTTTTTATATCTTATATGAAATAGTCCGAAATCTTTTATATCTTGTTTTAGAATTTAACTATCAATATAATTATTTAACTATCATATATACAATACTTCTCCATTGTCCCATTCTGAAGTTATAGAACCAAATATTCTTCGAATACTACCAATATTGTGGTATAACTTCGATCACCTTTTTAGTCACCTTTTTGTTCAATAGTTTACCCATTTAGCACATTATATTAAAGAAAATTATGTAATTCTTATCAAATAAACTATGTAATTATTATAGATAAAAACAATTGTCTTTGAATTTAATAGCACATTTAAAATTGGTTAAAAAATATATATTTATATACCAATTTAATATAAAATTCCTGAAAACCAATTAAAGGAACTAATTAGTAAATTACTAATTCAAGCATCAAATTGCAATAGTTTTTATAATTTATATAATTAGCCAGATATTTTTTAATAAAAAAAAAAAAAACAATTATATTTAAAATATCGATTAAAACCAAAGACAAAATAATAAGAAAACCTTCAATTACTTGTCGTTCCAAATTGATAAAAATCTGAAAATAACAAGTTAGTTAAAATTTTATTGATTTATTTTGTATCATTTTGTATTATATTATTTGGTTTGTCGTGTGGTTATTTAAAAAATAAAAAATATATTATAATATAATTTTAAATAAAGTTATATTTCTTATATATTAAAATTATATTATTACCAAACTTAAAATTCACTATAATTAGAGATCCAATTATATGATAAATTATAATAAATTTAACTATTCCAAATTGAAGATGGACAATTCCACATTAAATTAGAAATATTTCAATTTAGTTTATAGATTGGTATTTCGAAATTGTTCAAGTTGATTTGGAAATATCAATGGGATTTAAGACGTTATAGTTCATATTTGTAGGCCAGCTGAAATTATCAACATTAATTAAGTCTTTTAACTTGTTAAATCTGAATTTATGAATTCCTTGAATACAGAAATTATAATTATTTCATATTTAGCTTAACTAAAATTAATTATTTCATATTTAGCTTCCTGAAAACTATAAAATATCCTTGCAATATTCTAGATTAGATAAGATTAGAGTTAAAGAACTGGGCACTGTGTTCACATATGTCACCGCGGCCATTACTGACCTATTGTGACGTTCTGTTGTCTTATAGCTCTTTAATAAAATTCAGGTTGTAGATGAACCTGAGGGTGGGTTTTAGAGAGCTGGATGTAATATCCTGTGGGTTTAGGAACCATTTTTTAAACTGTTGGAGTGTGTTACGAAAAAGCCCTACGCATTCACATAGTATGTGTTTGGAGGTTTCGTAGTTCTCACAGCAAATTCTGCGGAGGGGTGAGTGTGATCTGTCCAGCTTGTTAACGTGGTAGTTAAGCCAGCAGTGGCCTGTTATGAAGCCAGTTACTAGACGGATTTGGTTTATTTTGAAGTTAAGGAGCTCCGTCGTTGCAATATTCTAACTAAATATGAATTATTATTACTAGATTGATTTAGTAATCTCTACAAAGGAAATTAATTACTCATTAATTCTAAGATTTTTATTGTTTAATTTATTACTAATTTAATATGGAAATGTCATTATAAAAATATAAATTAAATTTAGCATGTTCGTGTGACGTTTTACCATAATTTAAAAGAAAAAATAAATTTTATTTAAAATTCAGATTGTAACATACTTCCAGTTAAATATTACATGTATACATTATTAACGAAAATTAACTTAATTGAAGAGAATTCGTTCCTTTTTTTGTACCCAAAGTTATAAAATCGAACAAGGTCATTCATATATGTAGTAGGTAATTAATTTTTATAATGTCATATCCTTAATTCATAATCCAAATATATGAAATTAAATATTCGATAAATAATTATAGACTTTCCTTAAATCCTACAGCCAAAATTTTATATCCAATCAAAAATATTGACAATCCTTAATTATCTGTTACAAAACTGTTCTTCACTATATAATTAATCACCAAAAAAAACAGTTTTTCATAACAAAAATAAAAGAGTTTCTCTTTTCCCATCATATATTATCCATCAGGAATATAAGTTGAAGCTCATGGGAATCCAATTCTTTATCCAAAAAGTATAATTTTTGTTTTCCTCATATCAGCCGGTGGCGCGGTTACATTGAAAATATGGGCTTTAAAACAAAAAAGAACTGACAAAATTTGTTCTTATTCCCTTTTTAAGTAAAATTTTTATAATACCTTTGACTTTGTAATTTTTGTATGGCTTCTGTTTATAATTTTTTTTTTTTTTTTTGCGAATACTTCTTGAATAAACCAGATTTTATTAGGTCTGATTGGGAGGGAGAGACAAACTTCTTAAGTAAAACCTAATTGTAAAAATGTTATTATATTGATTTTTAATAGAAATTGTAGATATTGTGAACCGGTTCATGATGTTCAAGACCAGTTATAAAAATTGATATTTATTTAATTTTGTATATATATTTTTTCTCGATTGAAGTAATCAAAGAAAAATTGTCAATCAAAAAATTGTAAATGAAAAAAATACTGTCGGCATCGGTCAATTGTTTTACAAAGTTTTTTTTTTAATTTGTATTTTGAAAATTCCGGAATTCCATCATAATTTCCACAGATATAATGTTTTCAATTAAATTTTCTTTATGATAGTTAGTTTTTAAATGGTCATTTAATGATGAAATTATATTAAAATAAAAATATAATTTTTATTTTATTTTTTTAAATTGTGAACCTTTAAAATTAATTTAATTTGAAATATTTTCGTGGTTCACAATTTTATATAACTAAAATTGATTTGAAGTTCAAATATCAACTAATTTTTCTGATTGTGTATACTATATTTTGGAACCCGATTTAAATTAAGTTTAAATTTTTAAAAGATGTAACGATATTGGGTCAGTTAAATATAGAACCAAGTCTCATTCAAAAGAAGGTCTAGCTAGAATTCTTAACTAATATCAATCTAACTATCCACCGAATAAGTGAAATGGCTATGATCAACAAGTTGTTTTGAAATAATTGATATTTAATATCAAAATATTGGACAATGTTGATTGATATTATCCGGCAACTCACTAAGCTTTATATCTAAGATTTGTTAGATTCAAAAAATGTTTGCAATTTTTATATTGAATTTTCATGTTAATATATCAAAATCATAAAATTTCCGATGATTTTTCAATACACGATAAATTTTATATAAAAATTCTTAAAGTTTCAAATAAATTTTAACTGAAAATAATTTTGTATTAAAAACATTAATTTCTTAAATTCCCCATAATTTTGTACATTCATTCATTAGCCAACAAAACAGCTTCATATTTCTTATCTAATTCTAATTAAAATCAAGTTTTTTTTCCTATAAATACATAAATAATATATTTCATCCATTCAGATTTTTAATAAATAATATTTTATTAATGGGATGAATACCCGGAAATATTTCAATCTTTCCCAAACCAAAAAAAAAAAAAAACCATTTTCAATTTCCTTTTATTAATAACAATGAAGAACATTGAAAATAACAAAAACCACTGGAAAATCACATTAGATTCAAATGAAAATCTGAATTGTAGATCTGAAAACATAAAATGCAATTAAATCTTATCTTAATAATTTCTTTGTGTGCAAAATATACAAATAAACAGACATTTATATGTTAACGTCCTTTTTTTCTGAATGACCCTTGGTAGCTATACGATTTTTTCCTAGGATTTTAATGTAGCATTTAAAGTATTGGGCTTATGTATTATAGTTTTTTTTTTGAATTGTCTGTGGTTTTGCAATAAAACTGATTTTCATAGTTTTATATTTTATTAAATTGTAGTTTTGGTTTCCTTTTTTTACTGGTATTTATTTGAAAGACAAAACTATTAAAAACTGGCCATAAGAAAAATTATTGGGCCCGAATTGAAGTTGACAATATTATATAAATTTTTATTTATAATCAGACTATGGAAATTAGGCAATATGAAAATTGTTTCTACTTACATATTTAAAATATTGGTGGCAGCTATTAAAGACACAGTGACTTGTAAAGGTCAAAGTGGCTCTATAATAACGAGTCCTGTTGTACTTGAGTTTTCTAATTTTCTTCGTACTTAATAATTTTTTTTTTAGTTCTGGGACCTATTTTTAAGTGTATGAATTACATCAGCAATTCAAACCCGTTTGAAATTAACTCTTTAGAATGCATGAACAATTATTTTTTAAGTTGGCATTACTGTTCCACCGTCGATTTTGGCACTAACGATATCCTTTTTTGTTATACACTAATAACCGAAATAGCTGCAAATGTTATTTAGAATAAATTGTTTTCTGTATAACAAATTACATGGCTGCAAAGCACTGCGTTACACCGGAGCAAGATATCTCTATTTCTAAATTTTGCTGCACGCTTTAAAGCATGCCTCAAAGCACCAAAAAAACGAAAATGTATTTCAAGCATAAAACACTTATTTTAAATTTAGAAGTAGAATCAATTTCACAAAAAAAGAATGTAAACGACAACTTTGAAAAGTTACTTCCAACGTGTACAAACTAATTTAAAATTTAAGATAATCGTCAACGCTCGATAATGGAAACCTTGACGGTAGCACTATAATTTTAAATATTTCGGCTTTTTCTGCTTACTAAATGAAAACTGGTTATTAAAAAAAAAAGTAATTATTTGACTTTTCACAAAAAAGAAAGTAAACGACAAGTTGGAAAACTTACTTCTAACGTGTACAATATAATTTAAATTTTAAGATAATCGTCAACGCTCGTTGATGGAAACGTTGACGTTAGCACTATAATTTTAAATTTTTCTGCATTTTCTGTTTACAAGATGGAAACTAGTTATTAAAAAAAAGTAATTATTTGACTTTTAAAATGTCAAATTAATTTTCAAGTTATTATTTCAATTTTACTGTAGACTGACTTTATCAATGTCCAAAATTTACTCATAATATTATCCAAAAAAATTGTTGGCAACAACTTTTAAAATTAAACTTTATGAAATTAATTTACTCATCATATAATTGGCAACTAATTACTCAAACAAAACTATTTAAGTTTAACCACAATAAACTTTTATTTAATTATGTCTGGCAATAAAATTACAATAAAAAAAACTTCTTTATATTTTCTCTAAAAATCTGAAAAATAAACCATAAAATAAAAAAATGTGAATTTTCTTTTACAATATAAAAAATTCTATTGTATTGTAATCGTCACATTTAAATTTCCATAAATTTTATTATTATAAGATACTCTCTGTATTTATTATATCTTCATAGTCATTAGCATTTCAAATAAATATTAAAATTAACTTGTATTATAAGAAAATTCATCATTTTCACTCAGTCCTTTATTTCCCTTCTCCAGTTCCAGTCCATTTTAAATATAAATTCCAATCTTTCTATTGAAATCTCAAATTTATATAATAGTATAAAAAAAAAATGAAGAACATAAAAATTGCCTTGTTTTCAAGAACATAATTTCCCAATGAACGGAAAATTTTAATAATTTTATCAAAGCAAAAAAAAAAAAAAAAATAATGTAATGATAAAAATTCAACACGAAAAACCGGTGGTGGATGGAGAGACATGGACTTCTGTAATATGTTTGCATAAAATAATATGCGACGACAGTCAGTCTACATAATTAAGATGCTAATATTTTTTCATCTTGTTTCATTACGGAATATACAAATTTTTTGTAGTTAAATAGGGAAAATATAATTTCAAATAAAAATATAGAAAATTTTATAGAAAAAAAAAACTTTTAATGGCAATTTTGAAGTTTAGTTCTTTTCATCTGTTATGTAACAAAGTTTTCAGATAAGAAAATCAATAATACAAAAAAAAAACAGAAAATAAAATTTATGATTTTTTTTTTGATTAATTCACCATAAATTTACCAAGAAATTTTTTTTATGTAAGTGAAAAAAAAAATGTTTAACTCTGACAAAAAACGAAACCATTAAAAAATCTCTTGGTAACATAACAAAAAAAAAAAAAATGGTTTCAATCTTCTTATTTTTTGTCGAATGATGATTGAAGATTATTATGTAAAAAAAACAGAATATTTAAATATTGAATATTTTATGAATGAATAAATAAATAAAAAAAATAAATCATTTTAGCATAACATTTAACAGTTTGTTAATGTTAATGTTTTTTATTATTATTATTTGATGCGATGGAAAAATAATGATCCAAAAATCAAGAAGATTTTGCTAAACATAATACAAAATAAAAAGGTATCTTCCAGAAATAACTTATTAAAATTTCATAATTTTTTTATTTAATTTTATATAAAATAAGTTAAATTTGATTTTTATGTACGATGCTATTCAAAGTTGAACGAATCTGTATATTTTAATTAGGCTTCAAATGATCTGTAAAAATTATTTTAATTTTAATGGAAATCTATTTAAATGATAAGATTTTCAATTCTAATCGAATGTGGCTTCGCTATTATATTTATTGTTCAAATAGCTATACGCTTTCTGGCATGTTCACAGCAAAACATAAATGCCAATTATTAAAGTTAGGGCTACAATGTATCGATCAGTTCATTTTCGAATCGATTCCTACAGTAGCCAATCGCCTGGTTCAACACAAAGTTATCAATTGCAATCAATTAAATTTGTCACTTTGAAGTTTTGTTTTGTTTATTATATAATTCCTTATAATTTTTAATATCCTTTATAAAATGTTGGTTAGCTTTATTCATTACACATACATTTTTTTGGAACTATCAAATATAATTTCTCTTGGAATTCGTAAAAGTTCAATCATTCCGAATTCTTTCGATTTTAATCGCAGAATTCCACTCAATCAGTTTTTCATACAAAATATATGAAGACTTCAAATTTGAACTTTACTGAATGAATCGATACTGAACTGATCGATACATTGTAGTCCGAACTTTAATCTAAAATAAATTTTCATATTCTATTTTGACAGTTAATGTTTTGCAACAAAAAAAAATAAAATTTATTTTTATTATTTCAAAGTTTATTTACAAATTATTGTTACAAATGCCAGAATATTTTTCAATATAATAATATTTATTTTCATAACTTTCTGCTTGTTACTTGTTGCCTCTAATTTAATACCTATCTAACATATTGTTGGCATTCTTCCCACGAAACAAATTAAGCTTCCAAAACTTTCAAATCCTATTCTTCTGACTTCAAATGTAAAAATGTTTAAAATTCATTAAGTGAATTATGACTTTGAATAAATCAAAAGTAATGATAACTATAATGATTATAAAATTATAGTTATCACTTAATAATTAATTAATTAGTAATTTTATATTATCAATTAAATATATTCATTAAAACTAATCGAAATTTATCTGAAGAATTCAAATTGATAAATCAAAATTTTCTAAATTCTTTCATTAAAAATTTCATAATTTATTTAATTAATTTATTATTGATAAAATGATTATATTAATTTTTAGAATTTTTTTATTAAATATTTATCAATGTACATATATATTTATAGAACAAGAGTAAATTTTCTTTGGATAATTTAAATTCATTACGTAATTGAAATTGAAATTTTTCAAAAATGCAATTATATCAATTTAAAATTAAAATACAATTTTGTTTGTTTACTCATAAATATTTTATAAATACAGAGTTGTGGTAAGGAGTTATTGTAGTCATGCCCACAAAACAATTTTCCGTGTTCTCTTCTGACCTAAAAATGTAGAATTTTTTTTGCAACGTATTAATTGACGCGTTCTTGACCTTGTAAAAGACGACAACATTTAGGAAACTTGAAAAAAGCAATTCGAAAAATTTAATGTTTTCAGTTTTACAGGGAAAATTTTGTAATTTCTGTCAGAATCGTGAGAATGTTTTAGTTTTTAAATACAAAATTTTCTATCGAGAAAGAAAAACTACATAAATTGGTTACGTCAATCCAAAAAATATAAACATGTTTTTTTCTTTATTAAGGATATATACAACGTAATTCAGTTTACATAATAATTGATGTTTACATAATATAGAACATTTTCTCTACATACCTGTAGTAATTTACTATCTAAAAACAAACAGTCCACAACAGAACAAACATTACACAAAACAATAGCACTAAAATTATAGACGAAAAACAAAGACTTTACAAAATATATTAAGTATGACCTTATTACATAATGAAACTATATATAACTTAAAGCAAATATTATTACCTCTACCATCTTTATGGGGAAATTTTTTTTTTTGGTTTTTCCGAAAAATTTTACCATTAATATTACCTGGCAATGGCCATGACTGACTACCACCACCCCAAGAATAAAACTAACATAAAAATAAATTTAATCTAGTTAAGGACGTAAAATTGAAGAACCGGTGGACTTCCTATAAAATATATAAATATAACCTTATTATATAGAAATGTTCGACACAAAACATCCGGAAATTAATTAAAATCCTTTTTGGTCAGTTTGCCTTTTTCCGGAACACTAAAAAAAACGATCATAAACAAACCTCTTTCCCAATTCTCATTATTAAAATGATTGTGACGAACGCCTAACACCAAAATTTTGTGCTTCTTTTTAATCTTCTCTATATAGTTAGTCCCCACAAAAAAATTAATTTTCAGGAAAATATTTTGTGGAAAAACAATTTTCTCACATATTTCATTATATTCTCATTCTCATTATGATTATTATGATTATTTGAGTTATGCATTATAAAAATTTTCCTTTTTTTTTTGTAATATTTGATAGATGAGTAACGTACAAGTTGTATAATGACCCATAGCTCACAGTAGTTGTTATTCCAGGAATTTTCTTTAAGTGATGTTTTATTTGTTTGTTTTTTTTAGTTTGTCAGAATATTAGCATAATTTTATGTTACGGACAAAAAAAAAGGATAGTTCACCTTAGAAAATATAGAATTTTAAAAATAATTAAATAAATTGGTAGGTGGAATTCTACTGGGAATTTCGTACATTATACAAATATCAGACAACAAAGTGACCAGACTTTGCAAATGAAATAGTACTATATAAAAAAGGTTATTAACCGAATTATCGATAAGGAAACTATGATGTTGTGTACGTTATGATAAAATGAAAACGATTTCCATTTTCAGCTTATCACTAAGATGAGTGGAAAATATTGGGCTTAAGGACTGTGTTAAAGGTCTAGTGACCCTAAAACAAAGATTACAAAATTTTCCTCATAATAAATTCAAATTTATACCATATTTTCCATGACATGAAATTATTCTTTAATTTGTATTTAGTTGTAAATAACATTTTTAACATATTTACTTAACTGCTTTTACTTTTTACAACTCTTCCTCTAAATGAAAAATTATTATTCAAATTATTTTGTACCTTGTTAAGTGGAATTCCATTTAAGGATTTGTTTTTCAAAAAATTTGTTAATTAAAATATTACATAAAAATGAAATTCTTTTATAATTATTTGCTGATGAAAATAATTTTCACTTTTCATTTTTTTTTTGTTCAATATTATACAGAAATAATCACAGTACAATTTGATATCAGTTTAATGAAAATATTTATCCACCGACTGATCATCATAATAATAATGACCAACAGAAGTCGGAAATGATTATCATTACAGCTTTTAAGAAGAAAATTGACGACAACATAAGGTGTTACCGCAAAAAAAAAAATTGTTAGTGATTTTTATCTCGTTTTTAGTGATGATCACGTCTGTGATTTTTTTTTTTTTTTTATATACCTTTCACTTTGAAAATTGTTATTATTATGTGGTAGATAGATTTCAATAGGGTATATATGAGAAATAATGATATTATTATAATAAAACATCAGAATACAAAAGAATAGGGTGTCTCAGTTCTAAATACATAGTTAATTTAATCACCAAAACTATAATTTTCAAATGAATTTTGTTTAATTAGACCTTTAAAATTACATTTTTCTAATTAGAAGTATTGACAATTATTATAACAATACTGGCACCAAAATTGAGATGTGAGTCTAGTCCTAGAGATTTCCATATTTAGACTTACTATAATTATATATTGATTCTGAAATTTATTTTACTTTATTATGAGAAAACTGGAAATGTAAAAAGTTGCTCTGATTTCGATGCATCAGTTTGAAATCGAACTTGTGACCTTCATAATCACAATGCAGCATACTAATAACAACTCCAACACTTCTCATAATATATAAGAAATATAATGATTTTAGAACCTGCCATCAAACTATTTATAATAGTTTTAACTGTACGTTTAACTAGGACACCCAGTTTTCTTTTTTTCTAAAAATTCATAACGAAATTAGTAGTTCTAACAATTTTATCAAATTTTCATTATTGAAAAATTTTCTTTAATTAATTTACCAAAACCAATTTTCCTTTATTCTGATGACACCCTGTATAAACATTAACTACAAAAACACTATTAAATCCACAGAACAGACAATGATGATGCAATGTTGTAAAAATAGCTCGCGAAAATATTATAGTAAAAGTATGTAAGTAATTTTTTTCTATTTTTTTGGATTTCATAAGTGAATCCAATTTACTGAAAGGTGGTATAAGGTTATACGTTATAGCATACATAAATATTATGTATTCTTGATGGTTCTCAAAATATGTATATAAACATAAATATTATATACTATGAGAACATAAATATCTATATAACTGCAATCGATAATTTAATGGATTTCCGTATTTTTTATACATTTTTCTATATACTATACATAAAGTACCGCAGAGGAAAATTTTTTATGATTTTCAATTTTTTTATTTTACAATAAATTGCATTTAAATTGGAATAAATCTCATCGTGTGGTTTTCATATTAATTTTATTTTTTACGAAATTTAACGAAAATTTTATTAAAAATAAATAAAACTAAATTTTTGGTCCTAATAAATTTTCTCTTTTATTTTTTTTTAAAATTTATTAATTTTATTGGAAAATATTTTATTAAATAAAATTTTTAGTCATGATGCCATTTTTCAGTTAAAGACTATTAATTTTAAATATTTGATAAGTTATGTCCTTGTATCGTATTTAAAACTATTTACACTTTAGAAAATTAAATTTTCTACTACCTATATAGAAAAATTGGTAATTTTTGGTATTGGACGGAAGGTAGAAAATAATTAATGATGTGGAAAGTTTTACTAGAGTGCTTGTCAAAATGAATTTTTGACGTAAAAAAGATTTCTATTATTATTTTTTTTATAAGAAAGTTTTTTTTTGGAAAAAAAAAATCACTTTTCTTACTATTATATTTTTATGAAAATTATTTAAGTTTAGTGTATAAATTAATGAATTGGAAAAGTAAGGAACATTGAAGATGAATGTAACAAGGAAAAATCATGATTTTTAAAATATACTAACAATGAATAAAATTGTTAAGACATTTTTTGACAATTTCACAATTTTGGAGTTTAGTTAATTATGAATATTAAGAAAATAATATTTTTTACTTTTTTATTTGCACTGTTCGTCCGTATGTTCTCCGGGTCTAGAAGTAAACGAGCTAGAAATTTCAAACAAACGCATTTTCTAGCTAAAAGTCCATGGTACTCTAAAGTACAAATTATTGATACTTTATATATAATCTCTAGAATAAAGTTTATTATACTAAAAGTATTTGAAAAACTACAAAATTGGCTAGGTTAGACATTAAAACATTAATCTAATTTCAAACTTTCTATGCGATTTAGTAATTTGAGATTTGATGATGTCAGTTAGTTTATGACATCGTAATAGAAGTTTTAGTTATTTTAAATCAATTGTAGGTTAAAATAAAATATCCATCTTTGTTACGAAATAATTAATCAGTTTCATTTTTTCTGTAAGAGTGAACCCATATAAATAATGTTTCAAATTAAATTTATTATTATAAAGAAATTACTTTACCTTATGAATCCTGGAATCAATAAGACTATCGTGATACGTTGCTTTTGTTAAATGGAATCTAAAATGTATGATCCTTCTTTTCGAAGGTTTCTAGTAATTTATAAATTAAATAATTTTTTTTTTGTATTTTCAAACTATGTTAATATTTCAAAAACCTTTTATTTCAATTTATTTTACAGAGTCTTAAACTACAAATATTGCACAATATCTTTTCAAATACATCGATTTTTACATACAATTACAGAAAATTTCATTATTCCCAATTAAGATTAGTCATGTATAAAGTTATGAATTTAGGTTAATAATCTGAAATATAATTTATCTCAGGATTGGATGATTTAATAATATACAAATCAGGGATGTAAACCATTTATTTTTCCTATTTGGTTTGGTTTCCTGGTAAAAAATAAACCGTTTGTTTTTAGTTTGGGTTTGTTCTACGTTTCGTCACCTGTTCTTCTTAAGCTTAGTATGTAGATAATTTAGTTCAGGTAGAACGCAGCTCACGTGAAAAAGTCATAAAAGAGTAGTTTGTTGTTCATTCAACATATGGTCACCAATTATTTTTCACGTGAAATAATGTTCTGAACATGAAATTGTCAAAATATTACAATATTAAATTAATTTATCTAATATTAAAGAAATAATTATGATAATCATTTACATTATAATATCGTTGAAATTATGCCACAATATTAATTCTCAAAAGCCAATCTGTAGTGGTGCTAATATTGTATTTGTTTTAAAGACTCCAGATATAGCTTTTTAGTGAAATATTAAAGAAAACTTGCATTTGTGATTGCTCGTTCAAAATCGGTTTTTTTGTTTAGTTCAAAATCCGTTTCCATCTCTGATACAGATACACTACTATGACTTCCATAAATTTTCTTATCTGAAAATACGAATAACAAAAACCAAACATTTTTGTACCACCATAACAAAAAAAATATTCTTTTAAAACATTTTCAGTACAAATCCCCCATAGCAAATTTGAACTTTTGATTAAAGTAAAGCTTCATTACAAGTGTTAATCTGAAATTTGAAAACTGAGAAAGAAAAACTTTTACTTAATAAAAATTATTATATTATCTAACAAAATTGTATAATAAAAATCCTCACGTATTTTTCTTGTATTTTAAAAAATTAAAACATTTTCTAAATAGCTACGAGTTCTAAAGCTACGAGTTTTATATACACTAATATTTTTTTATACAATGATTCTTCTTCGAAATACAAAACTTTAAAAAATTTTAATATAGTATTTTTGTTTTAAGTAAAAAATTCTTTTCTCTTACAAATATTATTATCCTTCTGAAATAACATACATATTACATTTCTTCTTTATATCCTTTTTTTTTTTGTCCTGATGTAATCTGATTATTTGATATATTATATAATAGTAATAATAATAAGGAAAAGAACACACCATTTTTAATACAGATAATTTTCAACTTTAAAATTTTTTGTCTTCCTGGCACAATAATCTTTGTCATTAAATTATACCCAGAGAAGAAAGTGTTTTTGTAGTAAACTATACGTTGAGCTTTATTCTGTCCAATTTTCTACAACCAGCTAGAAAAGAATATTAGTTTTATTATCCTTCTGAATTACATTTAATATGAAAACTTATCAAAAACCAAGAAATGTAAGGAAAATTTATATAATAATGTTGCTGGGTACAATAATGTAGACCTGGCTATTATAATTTAACCAAAGTCATTTACCTATTTTTACACACTGGAGAAACAAAAACGACATTTTTTTTAGTAGATTTTGTTGGCTTAAAATTTTTTGGTTTTAAAATGGAATTATCACACGTGGCAGAAAGGTAAAGATAATATGAAATTATATAGTTTTGTTTTTCTAAATTTCTGATAATTTTCTTTTAAGAAATAAAATACTTCATTTTAAGTAGATGAAAATATTAAATTACGTAACAATTTTGTTAATTTTAGCCTGTTTTATGACCGGAAATACAAGGTAAAAGTGTAAGACAAGAAAAGATTTTGGTATGCTACAGTTTTACAACTTTTAAGTCTGTAGTTGTAAATTCCATAATAATATTTTTAGTATAAAGTTCTTTTTAAATTAATTAAAGATGAACAGACCATTAGAAAGTAGCCTATTAGAGTGAATTAAGACTCACTCATAGAATTATGACTATATACACTGTATACACATACTTAACATACTTGACACATCCTATGTATGAGGCCAAACTTTTGCAGCACATTGAACCTATCTAGATATGATATTTAGGAGGTAGAGCTTCAACAGGTTCTTTACATTCAACAGGTTCTTTAATTTGAATTGAATTGGATTGGATTAGAGAATCGAACCGGTACGATTTTATACACTTAGACCAGAATTAGTCCAAATTATATCCTTCACAGTACACATGCCGTTGTGTTTGGCTGAGCCATTATCTCTTTCGACCGAATTTTAGAATTTCTTTCCTATCCAGAACTCGTGCTTCATGTGGTTCGTTCATGTAGTAACACGCATTACGGAATGTAATTGTCTCGTGTACGTCTGCGCATCTTCTACACATATTTACCGCGGACCACCATATCTTAAAGACAGCAACCCTATCCAGCTTTGAGTTCCATGTTAAGAGAACTGTAGCTCGATATAGCTTTGGGTCTATTATTATAAATTTGACTTCTCTTCCATAATGTTGTGTTATAAATTACGATGTATTAGAGAATATTTAATATTAAAAAAAACGTCCTTATTTTAATGGATTTATTCCCATTACAATAATTTGAAACAAAAGAACTATACGACAACGTCAATGACAACAATTGAATTATTTTCATCTTCAAGTATGAAGACATTCTCTTTTGTGTAGATTCCAACATTCTTAACGAGAAACAGGTGTAAGAGCTTCTATATAGAATAATGTATTACATTTTATAATAAAAAATACAATGTGAGGTTATGTTTTGTATCATATTTCCTTGAAAATACCTACCGATATTTACAGTATTTCCTTTCATCTTGGTATCTTGGTGGTGTTATCGTATTGTTTAAATTTGTACATTTGACTTTTTGCGTTCAATATTAAAGAATTTTTTATTCGCAATATTTGCTACGTAAAAAAAATTCAATACAACTAATTTTAATATAAAAGGATAATTTTAAAATAACCACATTTTATGTCAAATTTATGAAAAACAAATTTTTCTTAATGTCATCTATTAAAGATTGTAGCAAAAATGAGTTCAGAGTTGGTTTCCTTAAGTTTAAATTTACACTTTATTATTTTGCAGTATTTTGTTTCAGTATGCGGCTTTCGAGTGGCATAGTTAGAACTAATGTAATATAGATAAGAAGCATTGGAGTTGGATTTGTGATTTTGTGGTTTACATCCGTTTCATGCATAAGATAACTCAAATGATTTATGGCGTTTCAAACAAAACTAAACTAAAAGCGAAACAATATTTATTTATTGTCCATTTTTAATTTATATGATAATGACCCTGAAACCTAACCATATAGATCTTGTTCAATAATAGAAAATACAAATTTTGTATTTTGGGATGTGGCTCTACACTTGTAGTAGAGGAGGAATTCAAAAAAATAATTTGATTGTACAGTATTTGAGGTAGCACCTTGTAGTCTTTTAGAATTGCGACATAAGATTTGTCAGTTTATTGAAGATGCTTTCGTAAATCATACTAGAAACAGATTATTGACGAGAATTATCAGGGTTTATTCGATTCTTAGAAAGCATGTAACGAAATAAGCACTTACTCTATCCTCCCATTGTATAGAAGGGAAGATGCAACATAAAATATATAGGAAACTTGGTAGTTTCTTTTTAGAAAACCTTGAACTCGTAATCTGATTTCATATATTAAAGAAGTGGGATAAGATGACACATTGTCATAATGATGCAGCGTATGACTAGAGGATACATCGAACTCATAATGATCTGGTCTACAAGCGTGGGAATCGTGGGTTGAAAGTGGAATAATTGAAAATTTACTTTCGTTTTCTTCAGTAAAACCAACTTCAAATCTTAAAATCTTCCATATTTGATATACTTGAAGCTGTGTAGGTGATTTTAATATTAAATCATCCCTCCCAAAATGCTTTATAATTTTGCATTTATTTGGAACCTATTCAAATGAATTTTAATTTTATTAATATTTATTCAACTTTAATTACTTTAATAGATAAATAAAATATTTAAAATATACATTAAATTTTTCCGCTTAACTTAAAATTTTATCGCTTTTATTTTTTCTTTAATGTTTTGGAAATTTACACTTAAGTAACATTAAATTCACATTTACATATTTATTGCTTATGGTTATTTTCCATTTTAAATCATTAAATTTCCATCATTCAAAACCCTTCTATTATTTATATACGTTCCATTTCCATATTTATTTTGTATAGTTTCAATTTTTCATTATCACAAAATTTATGATTGTCAACTAAACCATCACATCGTCGTCATCATTTCGTATCTAATTTTATTATTCGACAAAGGTTTGACACACAAATAACAACATAAAACATTAGACAATAATTTTCATTTCAATGTTCACACATTACCACCAAAAAAAGTTATGTATATGTATAATTTTTCTTCCTATTTGGATAAATTTTGTTGACATTGTTGTGTTGTCATCATCATCATTGTCCTGGAAAGCTAACTTTTATCTAAATTTAACAGAGTGTTGACAGCGAAAATTTTTGAATTGTGCTCCAAAAAATTTACAACAAAACAAACCAAATACAAAAAAAAAAAACACAAAGTCGTTAAAGAAAAGAAAAATGTTAAAAGTTTAAGGTTTTCACAAATTAAGGGAATGAAGAGTGTAGAACATTTGTTACAAAGACAAAAAAAATTGTAAACTGTCATCAACAACATAAAATAATAGCATGTACAACCAGAGAGAGTACACATAATATCTTTTATATAACATCATTTAGGTTTACGAGAAATTCATCGCAGGAAAATTCATCGCTGAGAAAATTCATCGAAAGAAACTTCATTTCAATGAACATTCATAGCAGAAAATTAATTGCAAGAAAGTTTATAGCAAAGGAAATTCATCACTTAGAAATTGCATCTTAAAAGTAGAAATTTATTTTTAAAGTATTATAAAATTGTTATTATTTTCCTCCATTTTCAATTGATGGTCTATTTTTTGGAAGCATTATAAAAAATGTTTCAAATTGAGTAATATATTTAAATTCGTTTATAAAATATTATATAATAAACAATCAATTCTATAAATGTCGTAAGTACTAATAATGCAACTATCTACAATTTATTGTTTTAAAATATATAAAATGTAATTCATACTAATTAGTTTCCCATGAATCCACTGAAAATACTAATTTAGAATCACCAGTTACATAACACAATTAAATCTCTGTACCGAATAAAATTTAAATTGAAGAGTAATTACTTAAAATGCTCTTCTACACCTTTTCCAAGTATAATTCAGAAAACATCAATCGTAATTCAGAAAGCCATAAATGACAATATTAATTAAATATATATTTTAATTTCATTAATGTTTAGGAATTGATTTATTTTAATTTAAATAAAACAAAGAACCCTAACCCAATATAAAACTAAACAATATTAAAAATTTACATAGAAGATAAGAAACTTATGGTTAATATTTATCCTATGAAGTATGCAGTATATTTAAGACATTCAGACTTTCAGCAGACGTTAAATTGTAGTTAACAACCGACAGGCATGTCATTCCTTGTGCAAGCGTAGCTTGATGTACTGTACAGTGTTGCACGCTATATGCAGTTGATATTTTAATTGATGCTTTCTGAACTAAAACTGACTAATCAGAATCACAATTTATACCTAAAAATATTATACATTACTGACCCGAATTTATATATATTAATTTTTGGATATTACACATACCCTGGACAACGTAAAAAAATAATTTTTGGTTTTCTCTCCATCACAAACAACACTTCAAATTATACAATTACTATTAAAAGAATTTAATTTCCTGTAAATAAAATCAGGATAAAAATTTCCTGTCACTAGTTTTTCTGCGATAAATTTTCCCTGTGATGAATTTTCCGGACCCGTGTCATATATATATTTCTTTCTATACTGTTGTTAGTGCAAGTGTTTTCCTTTGGCTGGAAAATTCCCTTAAGGAAAATCATAAAACACAAGCTAAATATGTACACCAGTGTGTAGTCTAATTTTGTATTTTCTTTTTTTACTTGTTTTTACTTAACCTATACAACAATTGCGTTACTCTTGTTATTTTGTATACAATTTTTTTTATAAACATTGAATTGGCATGTCATTCTTATTTGATTCTAGGTCACAGATGGCATCATAATACACATTAGAATATTATTTGTCATATATTATTTATTTATATTTAAGTTTCATTTCTAACAAAATTTAAAATTTTCAAAAGAATATTATAGAAAACAATCAAATAAAGGTAAAAATAAAAAAAAAGTTAATTTAATTTATTTAAATTGAAGAAAATAATATTTTTGTGAATTGTTTCAGGCAGAAATGATAAATAAGAAAATTATTATTATTATTATTGTGTACATCTGCCAAAAATGAAAATTTGTAAATAAAATAAGTCATTTTGGAATTTTGAAATAAGCTTCCAGAATTAAGATTAGAAAAATAGAAGTTTAATAGAATTTTTGTTATTCCTTTTAAAATCTTTTGGTTTTAACGTTTTAAGGATTTTAGGTAAGTTGGAAATATGCTTAAATATTAAATAACCTTAAATTGAACTGTGAATATTTTCGGGAAGTAATCATTGTTAACTAAGTAATCTGCCTCAAATAAAATATCCTGGCACTGCGAATTGTAGTGGTTGCATGTATAGTCAATTAGAAATTCATATTCTGGAACAGTCAGACAGTGCAGCGGTTTTATGACATTCAAATTGATGTCATCATAATCATAAATAATAAAATTTATATATTAAATTTAACTTCTGTGTATTGGCAGCATTGAATATAGTCGTCATATAATCACTCATTGATATTCCCATATCTTATTCAGGCTTTGAATATCATAATGTGAAAATTGATGTCTAGAAAATTTTACTTCAATTTTAGCAGCTTAGTATGTAGAAGATCGAATGAAATTCATTATTAACGTGATGTCCAATGCTCTACAAATTTTACGGTGAAATAGCCGTGATAAAGTTGTGAAAAATATTTTGTAGAGAAATTAGACAAGTTACTTTGATATTTTTAGATTTTGCCATTTTAAATGTTTTTAATGTACATTTTCAATCTACACTGTAATCACGATTTAAACAATTTTTTTTACTCACCAATGACGTATTTTGAAAATTGCGTAATTATATGCTATTTTTTTTACAATTAAATAGAACGTATCATTTTTTATGCTGACCTGTAACCTATTCAAATTTCAACCAAAAAAATTAAATCTCAAAATATTTCATGTGATTCTGTTAATTGGACAAATTTGAATAGGTTTCAGGTCAGTATCTTTTTTCAGACGAGCTGCATACTACCTGTCCAAAATTATAAGCGAAACTTTTCATTTCTGATTTCATGACGTTAAATTTATAAGAAAATTTAATTTCACTCATGGTACATACTAAGCTGTAGATGGCCAGTAGCAAATAAATTTAAAAATTGTCTGTAACATATAAAATTAATTGCAATTTATTTAAATAATAACTAAATAATAACCGCAAAATTAAAAGTAATTTAGCTTGTGTTCTATGAATTAATTCGATTTTGATTAAAAAAATTACTGAACTAACCAAATCTCATCGTATTGGATTCAATTTTGCTATATATTTAAATTAATTTGAACAAACTCCTTGAATTGTTAAACATAAAATAGAGATATTATTAGCTGCATACATTATTTATATATTTTCCAATAAAATGACAATAAAATAACATTTTCTATTATATTATATTTTCAAAATCCATAAATTATTATTTTTCTTAATTGGTTGGCATTGTAAAATCTAGAGAGTGTCCTTGACAGTTTTCCAACAATTTAATTTTTTTTTTTTTTTTTGTTCTATTCAAGCATATAAATTTTATTTCACTTAACAAAAAAAAAATATAAGGTATTTTTATGCTTTTTTATTATTATTATAAATTATTTTATATAGATAAAAATATAGGTATACTTTAACTACTTAAAAGCATTCTCTAAATTGCGCAGAGATGACTATTGTTTCTATTTAAAATTAGGTCAAACTATATGCTTTAAAAGTACTAATATCGTAATATGAAAAAAAATCTTTAAATTGCATTCAAGGGAATCTATATAATAATGAAAGTCATCTGGTGGGTTGATATTATCGAACAATTATTTACTGCAAAAATGAAATGAAAAAAATATGAACTAAAAAGATAGGAATAAAATATAGTTTTGATAATTTTCTAGTGGTTTTGGGAATATGCTTTTAATTAGCAGCAAAATTGAAAGCATATAGGAGACGCTGTTGGATTGAAATGTTGTCGCAATAACTAAAATATTATTGGATATTAATTGAAAAGTTAAATACGATTAGTTTCTAATATGATTTTTTTTTTAATTAATTTTTACTTTAGGGCTTTGAAATTTTTGATACTACGTAATATTTAATTGTATTTCAGTAGAGTAGTAATGTAGATTGGTGAAAGGAGTGTCGAAGATTTATACAAAGACGAATCAAAGACAACGTAGCATTTTAATTTGATTGGAAGAACGTTTATACATATCTCGGGCACACTGACAAATTGAAAAGAAAAAAATTTATTAAATTCTAATAATACAAAAAAAAAATATATTAATTAGTTTAAATTGGGAATTAATGAGGTCTCTACTCTATCAAGTTTAGATTAAATTCCTCTTATTTTATTAATTCAATATTAATTTATTGATTACTACAATCACAATCAAATGCTCGACGATAACACATATTTCAAAATCCAATCGTTGTTGACATCTATCGAATTTAACTTGTTCAAAATCTTGTAATAATCCTATCTCAATTATAACATTATGTCTTTCACATTTTAATGGTAATGATTTACTAATACAATTTTGTTTTTTCAATTCATTTTCAAATAATTTCCATTTCAGATTTGTTGATAAACATTCCATATTACCAATAATATAGAAACCTTCACGGGCTCTTGTCTTGATAATGCTACACAAATACACAAACGCGGATCTCATTGACATAGCAGCGTACAAAATAGTCAACTTAATTAACCAAAACTATGTTGGGCACGACTCTCTAAGATTAAATCGGAATTCATTCTGTCGATGAATAAAAGAATCTGTTTGAAACTGATCGATCTCCTTACAGCAGGATCGATAAATACGATACCCACATTCGAAATCCCATCGATGTATTATACCTTTGTGTAGAGGAAACTATAGAACCCATCACACACTAGAGCACCTGGTCAGTAACTGAAAAATATCTAATTTCCAATTTCCGGGTTATAACATACTGAACTGGTGGTTGACATTTTCAATACTATTTTTCTTGGATATTGTTCTCTTTATAAAGATAAGCAGAATGTTTGCTAAGAATAGTGGTTAGTTTTTGAACCCTGACATAGGAACCAATGCAACTATTAGGTGATACTGATGACCACTGATCTTCACGCACTCTTCTTAATATAACGTAGTATAGAACAGTATTTTTGGAAAGCATTCATCATTTGATTAATTATCAAATCATGATAATCTATTGATTAATTATAGTAATGTGAAGCAAATATGGAATTTATTTAATTCATTGTAGGTTATATAAAATTTAATTATTCTGTAACTATAAAATCGTCTATGATATTTCCGTTTTTATGACTGTATTTATTCAAATAGCGTTCTTAATAAAATAAATCAATAAATCCAGCTGTGACTTAATATATATGCTGAAAAAGATATATCAAAATATTGTAAAGTTTTCACAACAGATTCGTCTCTTAAAATCTATTTTACAAATGTTTTATTTGAAATGGTAGACTAGTAGACAGACATAAATTCAATTTCTTAAATAGATTCAAATAAAACTAATTTGTATATTTATTATTGCAACTCGTATAACAATAACATTTAAATTATGTTGATACTAAAAGTATTTCCTCAATTTAAATTTTGTACAATTTCAAAAGAATCATAAGAAAATTTATATAGGAAATCAATTTATTTAGATTGTATAGAGAAAATAATATTTTGTGAAATTTTCCAGGTAGAAAATTTGTGTATGTACACAAACGGAAAATTATAAATAAATTATTATGTAATAAAATTTATGCTTTAAAAATATATTAAAATTATAATGTGTTTTCGAGAAAATTTTATAGTTCAAATCAGAATTTATGATTTCATTTTCATTAGATTATAGTATTCTTAAGGAAAATTATTTCTCATAAAAGATACATATTTCCTGTTTCAAATTAAACTGTTCAATAATTCCAATTTACTTATATTATTTGAAATATTTATATCTGAATTAAAAATTTATATATAATAATAACTAATACCGAGCAAAGGACCTATCAAAATCAAGATGGATGTAGAAAGCCCATATGATTAGGTAATCTATAACTAAACAGGCTCTTGAATGATTCTTTTAAGCCACCAGAAGGGTTATTCGGCCCAAAAATACAGCGCTCCTTAAAAAATCGATGAAACGTGGCAACAAATTAAAGTTCTGGGGCAGGACAATACAGTGTAGAAAATAATAAACTGCAATTACGAATAAGGAAAAATGTAGTTTATTTTAAAAATTTATTAATATTAATTTTTGTTAGTTTTTAAATTTTCATTCGATTATTAATTATAATTGGGAATTTTCAATCCAATTAGTAAAAATTTTAATATTGTTTTCTAAAATTATTAAATTCTACTATAATTCAAATTTTTTTGTTGTTGTTGATAAATTAACCTTCATAAACAACAAAATCATTTTCACAATTTTCCATATTTCATAATAATATTTAAATTTATCCAAAATATCATTCTATAAAATGTTTATTGCATATAAATTTGAAAAGAAAAAAAATAACAAAAATTGATTGAAACCTATAACTACCATTTTATCAATTCAATTAGTGAATGAAATATTTTCTATAATATATTCTACCTGTATGCTCTCTATATTTACAAAATTTTCCCAATTTTCCACAATATTTGAATTCGATATATATCGTCCATTCAATTAAAATATATAATATTTTTGTCTCTAATAATATTTGCTTATATATCGACTCCATTAATTTTACCATAGTCATTCTATATATTAAATCTATATACCTCTAACAGTATAACTAAACTGAAATACGAAAAATGATGGATGATAGCACATAATTGAATTAATGAAATATTGTATATATGCGGCAAACGAAAATTATCCATAAGTCAAAATCAGAATAATAAAAAAAAAAATTAGGAAAATGAAAATAATGACTAATAATAACTGACACATATGTAATTAGCTTTTGATTTTCACAACAAAAAAAAAATAAAGAAAATTATTTATTTGTAAAAGAGATTCTAATTATTTTGGATATTTTATGGTAAAAGGGCTTTGAAGAAGACATATATTTTTGCATGTCAGTTAAACATCATTTATATTCTTTAATGTTTGTCTGTTAATGCCACATTTATCAAAATCAAAAATATTTATATGTAGAAACATATTAGGCCTAACAAAAACACAATTTCATCTGACTTAAATTTTTGCTATTATATTAAGAAAATATTTTTAGAACATTTCCGTATATCAGAATTTTTGCCAATACACGATTTGTTATTTAAGCCAATAATCTGTCAAAAATTTGTTTAAATTTAAATAATTTTCATTTTATAAAAGATTTTGATCATCGTTAATTCAACCTTATATCGATATCCCTAAAATTCACTTGAATCAATATATTTTTTGTTCCAGGGTTTGTAGGAACTTGAATTTCTCAAAATCAAGTCCGTGGTCTTTACAAATATTTCGATCAAATAATAGGCAATTTCGATCTATTACTAAATTATTAAAATTGTCCCTTGTCTTTTTTAATATTGGAGTACCTAAATTAGATTAGATTAGATTAAGAATTGAAAGAACTGGCGGCCATTGCATATTGTCACATTTCGCTGTCTTGTAGCGATTTTACAAAAGTTATGTATGAACCTGGAGAGTGTATTTATTGGGGCTGGACGTGTTATCCTGTGGTACTGAGAACTTCTGGTTGAATTGTTCGAATATATTACGAGAAAGTTCTACGCATTCACATAGAATATGTTTGGAGGTTTAGTGGTGTTCACAACAACTCATACAGTTTGGTAATTAAGTTGGTAGTAGCTAGTGGCATCTTAAAAAGCCTAATGGCAGATTTGGTAGTTTTTAATTGAAGTACTTAAATCAATTTAGTATAAACTATCAAGCTTTCGTTATTCATTTCAAATTTCAATATCCTGGAGAGTTGTTTTATTTGGGAACATGGAAATCTCCTGGGTATTTCTGACAAGCTGCCATTTTAAAACAATCTAGTTTCTACTTTTTGAACAATATTCCATATTTAATGAAACGACTTTGAACAAACTTAATAATTAATATACTAAATTGTTGTTATCGCTACGATTATTTATTTGAAAAAAAAAATGAAGATATTTTCCGATTTCTATTTGAGTATTAAATATTTACGTTGAGTAATAAAAAACTAAAAATTATGATAAAGACCAAACATAAATAATATTGATATACGATTTGTCATATGTATAAGGATTTCATTTTTGCTTGGATTAAATAGCACAAAAATGATTGTATTCTAGGTCAAAACCTTGAAGTTATAAAATCCCTAAATTTATATTAATGTCTTTTTAGTTTTATTATTTTTTGTCACTTTTTTGTTAACTAATTTCCATTTTATATTTGGAAAAATATTTTCATTTTCATATTATATGTCAATATTTTTTTTATCATGATGTGACAATCGAGTAGTTTGTGTCTCCTCAGTCCAATACAAAATTTTTGGAAATAATATAAATAAATTAGTTATGTTTTAATACATAATAAATATCATAAGATATTTTATTATGCAAATTTCTATATTTAATATTGTGGTAAACTAATATTTTGTGTAATTTAAGGTAATATGTTTTTGTCAGACATTTGGCATTATAAATATTTGATATAAATAAAGATAAAGAAAAAATATATATTAGAGAGAAAATGACGATAATATTGGAAAATATTAAAGTTCAAAGAAATTGGAATTAGGAATTTAATATTATGTTTTACAAAAGTGAATGAATTATTGCTGATTTTAAACTTAACCTCAATAATTTCGTAAACTTTAACACTGTACTGTATTTTAATATTATTCAATTTACAAGAAATTATTAGATTTTACAAGATAAATAAGAAAATACGAATTTTCTAATACGTACTGATGACACATATCTAGCCAAAATTTGCTTCAAACAGGAAAATTAGGTTGTATTGATAATGAACATTGACCAGGTCGAATTTTATTTTAAAACGATTCATTGTTCAAAAAAAATCTGTGATTGCTGAAAAAGACTATTAACATAGAACTAATCACATATTTTTCAAGGTGTCTTTCTGATATCTGATATAGTGGATCCATCTCAAGGCTATGAATATATAGCTGTAATAGAGAATATAGTCCAAGCTCTCTATATCCCAAAGTGTATTCGGAACTTATATGATCCTATGAAATCATGAATTTGATCTTATAATAAGACGTAACAAAAATTTCTGATATTAATATGACAGCAAGGATATGATTTTAAGCTGTTTTATAAATATTGGCCATAATATGTCACCATTGCTTAATTACCTAATTCTGTACCAATTCTAAAAAATCAAAAATTTATTTAAAAATATTACTTACTAAATACAATCATTAAAATATGAATTTGAAACTAAATGAATCGTTAAATATTAACATAAATTAATAATTATTATATTAAATATAAAATTATCCTTGAATTAACGCTGAGTTTTCATTAATTTATTTAAAGTTCAATGTCATTTGAAAATCCTTCAAAATTAACATAATACTTAAAAGATTCTTCAAATTTTTTTAATATGTTTTCTTTTTTGAAAGAATTTCTTCAATTTAATTTATGCGTATTTGAAAAATCTTATAAATTTGTAATAAACATTTTCAAAATATTCTTTTTATGTATATATTCAGTTAATTACATAATTCATTATAAAGTTTTCTGTTTTCTTTTAATTAATGTGAAAATCTGAAAATTTTTATAAATTAAACAAAAACGCAAATAAATATAAAATTATCGAATTATACAATGCAAAATAAAGAAAGTAAAAGAAAATTTGTAAACCAAAAATTTTCATGTATATTTTATTCATATATAAAAATAAAATTTTTCTTTTGTTTTCCCGAAGATTAATTATTAATTAATTAAATTTAATCCTTCACAATCATTCCGTTTTCTAAATCTAAAACAATAATTCACAGAATTTATATGAATTTAATATTTTATAATTAAATTGGTTTCTCCTTATAACATATAAAAAGTTGATCCTTGGAGTCGACAAATACCACCACTCTCAATAATATTTAATCCACCAGATATAAATCTAATAAAAACAGATACCAAAAAATCAAATCCTCTTTACCTCCAAAACTTTATGTGTGTATCTCATATTAATAAAAAAAAAATTCTTGATATCCTTTTAAAAGGATTTTTCTGTGCGTTTTTGTTTGTTTATCGTAATAAATTGGTGTACAAATTGGATTTACACAAGCATATAAACTTGAGGGCTGTTTTTTTTTTTTGGTTGATTTTAGGTGGAAGAGATGAGCTAAATAAATAATTTAAATAAATTTTTTGATGTAATATTATAGAAAAGATCTTTCAAGCTAATTAATGTGATGGATAATGGAAATTGGCAAATGTATATATTTTTAATATAATATGAATTAATAAAAGAAAGTAAAATAAAAGATTTGTTTTTACTGTCTAAGTAATTGTGAGTTAATAATTAAATAATTATTAATTTTTATTTTGTTATATTTGGTAATTAATGAGGTGGAAGTAATCCAGGGTGTAGTAAGGGAAGATAATGTAAAGAATTAGGAAAAACAACCAAATAATAAATAATAATATTTTATTTTTATATTCTCTGCAGTTACTGGGTGATATATATCCTAGTAATTTTAGAATTACTGGGTGATTAATATTTTAGTAATTTTTAGAAAAATAATTCTTCAAAAATTTAAATACCCCTTGAAAATTACTTGGATAGGATTTTAATAGCCCACAATTAAAATATAGTAAATTACGTGAACTTCCATCGTTCATTCAAATCCAGTTTCCATCCCTTGTTTTTACCGAGGATCTTAAATTAATTAATTTAATACTGAAAATGTAAATAGTCTGTAGGTAAGAATTTTATTTTAAATATAATCTCAAACTCGCGATAACAAATTCATCTCCCGCAATTCATTGCAAGCTATATATCGTAAACAATTCCACGCAAGGAAATATTCATCGTGAAGTGCTTACGATGAATTGTTTACAATTAATTGCTTACGATAAATTGCTTGCAAAGAATCTCTTGCGATGAATTGCTTACGATGAATTGCTTACGATGAATTGTTTGCGATGAATTCATTCGCGATGAATTGCTTTTGATAAAAGAGCCTAGAATCGTTTTATTATAAGAATATCCTGTATTTTTTTAACTGACTTTTTTGATTTAATCTGTAGTTAATATTTAACAAAACGTTTATCAAAATAGTTAATTTTATAAAGATTATCGTCAATTCAACTACAAATTTATACAAATTTTCATATTTTTCATAAAATATAAAAATAAAAATTATCTTTATATTTTATGTGAGGTCAAAATCAAATTTGTTATTTAACATCGAATATTTAAATCTGAAAATCCATAATGTCCATATACTTTTGACATATGAAATAAACCAAAGGTCATGCACCGATCAGGAACTTAATATATTTTATTTATTTCATTTTTTATTTTATTTTATTTTTTAAAGTTCATATAAGTTGAACTTAATGTTCTCACATAAATTTACCATTTCAATGAGTTTTTTTCGTTCTTAATGTGTATACAATTTCTCATCCTTTTTTTTATTTTCTGTACACCACACAAAATTCACCACAATGACAAATATTTATACATTTTCAAACCAATTTAAAAAAATAAATAAAATATTTCCTTTTTATTATTATAAATATTGTGGTAAAAGTTCAGTACACACGTTCAAATCTCTAAATACCATAAGGATTAAAAGTATCAAATGATGACAGAATCTACATATGTGCGAAAGAAAAACGTGATATTGTTTATTGTTGTTGTTATTTGTAAAAAAAAAAAAATTGTGAAAATAAGGAAATTTTCTTTAAACATTTTTCATAAATTTTTCCTGTATTCCTGTCTATACACAGTACAAATAAAACAAGAAAAATATGAAATTGGATCCTTTCGAATGTTATGCTCTTTATTTTTTTTAAACTACAAATATATAAATGAATATACAAATGAAAATATAAGAAAATTTTAATGAAAATATTATGGGTTTGTTTAGAGTTGAATATTGGAAAATTAATAATGCAATTTTTAAATTTTAAATTTTATCGTAATTTTGTACTAAGCCTTGTATTAGTATGGTAACAATCTGGCAATCTATAAATTTAATTTCTGTTTTTCATTTATATAATGTAATTTAATTTGTAATTAAATTTGTAATTGTTTAATTGTATAAGTAATTTAAAATATTTCACCAACAGACAAAAAATGTTAATTTTTAAATATTTTATTTCTTGAAATCATTCCTGGCTATGAATATTTTAAAACTTTCATTCAGGATTAAAAGCTAACACAAACAGAATATTTGTTACGTTTAACATAAATAAATATTTTAGTTGTGTTTGTTTTGACTATAGTTCCTGTTTAAGAAATAAAAGATAGTTTTTTCCTATTTCAAATATTTAACAACACAAAAACAACAATATCAAATGAAAACCTACAACTAAAATATTGCAAAAAAAAAACAAATAAAAAAAAATCTATAAAGAAAATTAACTGAAAACCTTTAATAATTTTCGATTATTACATTTTACCTCCAAAAATTTAAAATTTCATAAAAGTCCAATTCGATAAAAATAATAATCAAAATTTCATATCCATAAATCTCATATAGACTGACATAAAAAAAAATTGGTTCATTTTACGCTTTAAGTCCTTGAAAAGTTTTTGCATATATGATTTTGTAAAATATTGTTTTGCAATTTTTTTGTTGGTGTTGTTTGTATACGTAATACAAATTGCGTAGAAGAAAAAAACCAAAACCAAAAAAATGAAAACAAAAAATTGTTAAATCATAATAGCGTAACACTAAATCAAATATTCTAACCCTTGTCAAGTCATTTTCTGTGATACCACATTTTTGCGGAAAATTTAACCACTGGTAATTTTTTTTTTAAACAAAAAAATAAACACTTTTAGTCGAAGAGCCATTTAAGTAAGTTTTAGAATCCTTCTATGGATGATATTTTAAGAATATTGCACCTACTCGGACTAACAGAAGACGAATTGTAAATTTAATCAGTAAGTAGCGAAACTTTTATACATCTATCATCTATGATATAACTTCATACATAAAACATTGTTGCATCGGATATGGACTGAATTTGATTATGTAAATTCTACGAATTAATGAAACGTAAATGATTGTAATACTAAAATCTACGTATTAGTGACAATCTTTGAATTAGGCTAGAAGTATATCAATAACAGACATTAAGTTTATGAGGCTCCGAAATTTAAATTATGTTTATAGCCATTCGAAGATCATTTAAATTCTGCACATGATTTTAACGAAAAACTTCTTCAATCAATTCCTTCATTATCTCTAAAACTAAGCAATTATCTTACAAACAGTTGGGAAAAAATCCAATTCAGCGAATTCAATATTATTTGTTCTTTTTCATTTTCATATATTTTCTTTACTTTTTTACATAAATCCTTTAAAAAAAATGTACATTATTCCAATTTTTAAAATATTAAAGGATAAGGACCAATTTCGCAGAAAACTTTTTTGTTTATATTTTTTCATTATATGGAAATAATAAGAATTCATTGAAAAAATCGAAATAAAAATTGAATTGAATGATGAAAATTCAATATAATAGTAGCATATAGTTCCATAACCATTCACGATTCGTTTCTAGGAATTAATATAAAAAAAAATCCAAATAATATTCTCTATATTTAAAATGGCACAAAGGATACAAGTAGTTTTATTTGATTGTATATTTGATATAAGAAAAGTACAACAATGAAAAGCATTTTCATTTTAGAAGGTTTTTTATTTTTATTTGTTAATATTAAAGAAATAAATGTTTCTTATCCCAATTTGCCACCACCATCAAAGTTACATCCGCTAGCTAAAGCTACTCAAATCTGTTGTTTAATATTTCGTCCTGTTTGGTATGTCTAGTATATATAAATTCTTTAGGATCTTTAAAATATATATTTGTCAGGATATTTAAAGTATTAGCTAGATGTATTTTATATACAATAAAATTGGCAATAAAAAAAAAGGAAAATTTTATCATTTGAAAGTATTGATAACGATGATAGGAGAAAAAAAAACTAAGTAATTGAAGGATTTCAAAATAATATTGATTTTATTTTCTTTTTATATTATATTAATATAGAATTAACCAAAAATGTCCTCGTAAGATAACAGAAAATTGGAATTTGAGGAAATATAATTCGAAAAAAATTGATTCAATATTGAGTATAAATGAAAAATCTTAAATTGTATTGATAAATTTGATTTGACAAAATGATCGTTTAACAATTTAAGTAAATAATATAGTAAAATAAAAATATAGATAGTTAATGTCGTTTAGAGAAGTTAAAATTTGACGTCTTCCAATCTTTCTCAATATTGACATTTTATTTCTTATGCAATTACTTAAATTTTTCTAATATAGAATCTGCAACAATAATAAATATTTTGAAAGTTTTAAAGACATCGTCCTTTAGTCATAATTTATCCAATTTTTGTAATTTAAATCTTACCGAAAATGACCGAGACACTACAAATAGCAACAAAACAATCGCAAATCGTATTTATATATTCTATACAGGCAAATCTTTAATTCCATTTTCATAGTTATATCAGCTCTGGAGGGTTTCCATTTCATTTTGGTACAATTGACACTTTTATTCTTAGGATGACACAAATGTAATTGAATGACATTAACTGTGGCAGAAATCATCTCTCTTAAAATAATGCTCTTACTTAATAAGAGTATTCGAAAGAAGAACAAAAGTATCCAGATTAGAGATTGATCATTCAATAACAAAATACATAAATAAATTACAATATTTCCACCAAGGAAGTCAGATTTTGATCCGATTACCGCTTTCGAGAGGAAAATAAATGATACACTCTGAAAAATAATATCATATTTATCTGAAGTATCGATTCGCTCAGTGAAGTTCAAATTTGACGTCTTCATACATTTTATATAGAAAATCGATTGATCGGACATATAGGTGCACTTGAAAGTTTTAAGAATGTAAAGAGTGTGGAATGATTGAACTTCAACGAATCCAAACTGAAGTAAATATCAAGAGAAATGTGTGATGTAACATATCTGAAGAACATTTTATAGAAGATATTAAAAATTATCCGAAATTATATAATTAACAAAAATACGAAAACAAAACTTTAAACTGACAAATTTAATCAATTGCAATCTAAAACTTTGTGTTCAATCTACTTAACCAGTCGTTAAACACAATTTACTATATTTACTATACGACTGAACTTATCGATACATTGTAGTCCAAGCTTTCTTCATAATATAAATAAAATTATTTAAAATTATTAAATTCTGTAAATATTACTAATACCAAAAATCATTTCATTTTCAATTTACAAAACTTTATTTTACTATAAAATAATTCTTCCAAATTGACTATTCAACTTGAAAATTGAAAAGTCATCATTAAATGTTACATAACATAAATACATTTATGTAAAGTAGATTTTCATTAAAAATACGTAGTAGAATTTTGTTTTATTTTATTTTAATGATTTTACGTAATCAAAAGAATTTGTTAAATCGTAAATGATAAATCTTCTCTCTAACTACTTAAATATGTATGTAATGAGTCCTTGAACATTATTTGTTATAGGTTATTATCTTTAAAACCTCTTAGTTACTATAGCATATCTACTTCAATAAATCTCTTCAAAATAATAGATTATCATTAACAAATTATTACATTCTTTTATACATACTATATATAAAAATATATATTAATACAATAAATAAATATTATATATTATAACATACAATTTACTTCTGGCAGTTTTTGTTTTGTATCCTGTCATTTTAGGTGTACAATAAAAAAATTTATTATCATACGCCATTATCGAAATAACCCAAAAACAAAAAAATAATATTTATCATTGTAAAATTTATTGCTATTGCTCTATAATTTGGAGGAAAAACAGAAATCGAAATTTCACAAACAAATACAGAATATTAAAAAATAATATTTTTATTTAATGATTTACTAAAAAAAAATTGCTGATAATAAGATTTAAACCAAAAAAAAACATTTTAACTATCAAAATATATTTCATCCTACAGCATAAATTGTGATCCATTCTTTAATTTGTAAGTTCAGTCGTAAAAAATATTTTATAGTAAACTTTTCAAATAAATTCAAACTTTTTAGCAAAAATTAATATAATTATTCATAATTCAAAGTTCAAGTATTTCAAATTATTACTAATCATGAAATGTTAAAGGACTTTTCATTTTCAACTTACAATAATCTTTATTTTATTACAAATACGTCGACACGTTGTAATAATAATTCTTCGACTGGAAGGGACCAAAATTGACTCACTTATATGTGGCCTATGTTTGAGAAGGTCTCGCAATTCACACTACTTTAAACCTAACCAACAAACATTAACGATTTAGTTATAGAAAATATAAAAATTTAATTTTTTTTTCCTTTTACCTTGTATGATAAATTAAGATTTAGATTATTTTTTTAGTAATTCTAATACTAAATTATATATTAAATTTGATCCTATTTAAATGCCTTAAGATATCCTTTTATCATTAACTTAAAAATATATGCAAAAATTTCTCATTATAATTACACATTTACGATATATAGGAAAGGAACCTTTTGAAATTTCCCCAGAAAGTAATTTTATTATAATATATTATCAACATATTTACATCGTCCTTTAGTCAAAGATTTTCCTTGTCATTTTAATATAAAGATTCTATATATTTATACAAGGAAAATGCTAACAAGAAAAACTTAACTGGTATAAAAAAAGAAAACACTAAAATTTTATTATTATAATGACGGTAAAATAATTTTCTATATAAAATCTTTCTTCGGTAAAATTTAAAGAAGAAAAAATTTTTTTTACAAATTAACTTTGTTGATATTAAATAACTCAATTATATTTCATTCAAGATTATATTACAAAAATAAAAATAAAAGCTGCTAACTAGGGGGAGCACATAAGTCGTAGTTAGGTTCAACAGTGATTTGTAATATAATTTTATATAACCTAATTAAAAAACTGATATTTGTACCAAATTTCAATGAAATCGAATATTAATTACATAATCTACAACATAAACCAGATATTCTTCGGAAACTAAGCTCCTCATATATTAGTTTGTTATGAACCCATTAAAGCAACCGGCTACAAATCAACTTGTGTTTAAAAAATATCATTGAAATCGAGTGACAATTACTTCATGATGTAAAAGACTGCACTTTTGAAATAAAATTAGGGATTTTAACATGGATTCACAGAACAAACTACTTCAAATTTTACAGGCATCAACTACATAACGAAACTATCTACAAGGGGATATAATTACTATATGCTCTAGTCTCTAGAACATATATGAAATATTAATGAGAAATATTAGCATTGACCCCTAAAAGCTACAGCACAATCATGAAACCAATTTGCGTACCAAATTTCTTACAAATCTTGAATATAAATTTGTTTTAAAGTTTTTCTGTAGACCAAAACCGGAAATTTTAGCATTATTAATCCACTGAAAATACGGATCTAATCTTGTACGGAAACAAGGATGAAACTTGTTCTATGAGATGTTGCTACTTGCGTAAAATTTGATTCAAGGACGAGGAATTGAAATTTTGTAATTTCTTAGTTTAATTTCGAAAACTATAATAAAAAAATTACAAAAATTAAATTTCTTTTAAATACTTATTTAGGTAATATAAAAAGAAAATCCTTCAATTTTTCCTTATTCTTTTTTTTTTTTAATTCAATTACAATTTTTCGATTGCAGCTTGTTATTTGGGATTTATATTTCTGATATTTTCATGTAATATTTTTATATATATACAAGAACTTTCATCGACATAACATTAACATTGATATTGTTATAGATAGATATGTTGAAATACCACAATTACATAGTTTTTCCATTAACATCATCAAATACATTGACATAAATTTATATTTTTCCATTTGTAATTTTCTATTGTAAAGTTTAACCGAAACATTTTTATGGTCACTGGCTTTTATTACATAAAAAATATATTAAAATTGTCTGAAGCAGACGAATATAAAATATTAAAGATTAGCTAGCCAAATTGTATTGGAAATTTGATTGGATTAGTGTAAAATTGATTTTAAAAATCAATTTATTATGAAAAGATTATGGATCAAACTGGAGAATTATTACTAATATTTGTTAATACTGTAAGAAAAATGAATTAATTATTCTGTGGTGGTCCACAAAATTAATATTGACGGTGGCGTACTAGGTTTAACTCCATACCGAGACATCGATGTAACTCTAAAGTTTACTTCGTTTTAAATGAGTACCAATAATATTTGTAATTGTAATTTTAAGAAAGGGAATAATGCTAACGTCTGAGACAATTTACTGACAAATAGTATCTCATTATTGAAAACAATGAGCTTGTTGCAATTAAAAGTTGCTTCACTATAAAGAAACTTATATAAGTAAGTCTAAATTACAATAAAATATCATGAAACCTCTTTGATGAAACCAATACTTAATTTTGGCTGTTGCGCTTTTGTAAATGTAATTTTAAGCTTTTCATGTTAAAGCTAATTAAAATATTCCTAAACTATTTCTAATTATTTATCCCCTAATCAATATTCATTATAACCTACAAATTATATATACCATTAAATATTGATAATCATGAATATTTCAATTCATTCTATATGTTAACAATAAGAACATAACCACATAAATGGTGATTTTTTTTTTCATTTATCTACCTTTAATTTGCTTTAATATTCAACTACTAACATAATATTACCAGTAATATCCAGTCTCGTCCTGTATAATGACATTTTATTACACAATATATCATTTGAAAAATTGTTGCCTTTGTTTGAATAACAACCGTCTCCAATCTGAAAATACCACCCCCGAAAAGTTAGTAAAAATTACTTTTAACAAAAAAAGGGACATTTTCAATTCACCAAACAAAAGAAAAACTCCTTTATAAAAATTACATTTTTTCTTTTTCATTTTCTATAGCCTGAAATTTATCATTTTGATATAAAAACATTTTCTAATTTTCATTATAATTTATTAATATATTTTTTTTGTCTTGGCTATTACAGAATATTAAAAATGACGTGATAACAAAAAGTGAAAATAATTTTTCTAATAATCCACCAAATAAAAAATATAATGAAAAGGAATGTAATTCTATTATTCATGCTAGAATTTTTCATTTCTATAAAAAGGATGGTAATCGTGAAAAGGATAAAAATATTAATACTACTACAACAACAATACATACAATTACAACAGTTCGAAAAAAACAAGAAGAATTTACAAATAAACTTACTACAAGTAAAATTAATAAATCACTACCAACAATTTCAATATCAAATCGAAAAACTACTGATATTACAAAAAATATTCAAAGTACGAGTAGTCTTTGTAGTCATCCGAAAAATATTAATAGTAAACCAATTTTTAATAATATCTGTAGTGATAAAATTACAACAGCAACAGGAAAAGAACAGAAAAAAGAACATCAAGAAAAACCATCAGGATCATATAATAGCACCAGTACAAACAGCAGTAATAATTCAACACCACAAAAAACAAAATCAAGAATTTATGGTTTTATGAAGGACTTTTTAAGGAAGAAATTTTACACAAATACACATAAAACGAATTCACGTGAAGAAGGCATATATGTTGAAGTAAGCTTTATATTATTAATTTTTTTATTATTATATAAAAGGATATTAGTGTGTCAGGACTAACAATAGTCATAACACTTTCTAATTTATTATAACAACACCAAATTCTTCATATAAATTTATTTCTTTAAATTGAATTTATATGTTTTTGTAATGTTCTATCATATTTAGTTGATTGATCACATAAAATCAATAATTTTCCTTTAACAAATTACTAATTTATTTAACGAATTATACAAAATAATATGAAAAAATTACGTTTACTTTGACAAATTCATTATTATTGCTAATATATTTTCATCATCACTATTAGCTGCCAAATAATTTAAAAGTGATAAACAACAATCTGGGATATAAAAAACAGGATACCAAATATAATACAAACATCAGTTATAATAATAGAATTAAATATCAAGAACGAGTTAACGTAGTCATGCAGGACGTACGTATTAGAATTGAACAACAACCATCATCAAAATCATCATCAACATTACCATCACAAGGATCACATGGTTCACCAAATAGTGGACAACAACAACAACAACATCAACAACAACATAGACCAATTCATCTTTTTGCGGATACAAATTTAAAGTAAGTGTAGATAAATTTTGTTTAATAAAGATTTGTGGAAATTCGACATTTTTGTTTGGATTATTGGAATTGTTAAAGGTAAATTATAGTTAAAATTGTTCGTATATTTATAGAATTGATAAAAATAGAATTTTAAATTTTGTATTGTTAAATTAATTGCATTCCTAAAATATACATTTTTATTATAGTGGCAATGATAACGAACATAGTCCACATAGATCACCTAGTTCCGAAGAGGATAATTCACCAACGGAAATGAACAATTGTAGACGTTTAGCAGATAAACCGCCATTGGTAAGTAAAGAATATTTATAGTTTTTGAAGAGAAGTGTGAAATTGTTATTTTATGGTTTATGGATCCTTTTAGAGAGCAAAATTTTGTTATTGAATCATTGAAGGATATTGATTACTTTTCAATCAGAATTTAAAGGATTGATTTGTAAAGTAAATAAAAAATAAATAAAAAATTTGTAGGTTATTTTAATTTTATTTGAAACTCGTATATATTTTATAGAAGATTTGATAAAAAATTTCATAAATTGTTTTTGTTGTTAATCACAATTACCAAATTTGATTACACAAATTAGAAATTTTGATATGACCTGCTTTCATTTAATGATGTTATATGTAGAATTTTATACTTGATATTTTCTGTTTCCATCAAAAAATGATTTATTTTAGGATTAGTTATATAAATAAAAATAATGAAATGATGCCCCAGTTTTACGAGCCTATATTTAAATTGAAAGCTGATATAAGAAGTAATTTGTTATAAAAATAATTGTTTTTTTTTTTTTTTGTAAGTTATTTGTTATCACCTCAATTATTGAATTTAAAATTGATTAAAGCGATATTGCTGAACTAATTAGCTTCCAAACCATGATTTAATGGATGATAACAAAGCACACTTAAACGTCGGTGGCGTAGTTCTATTTGATCTAATGTACTTTGGTCCTGGGTTCAACTATCGAACAAGGTCGCTATAAGTTGAGTCATCTTTCTATTAATACCAGTAATAATAATACAATTAATAATTGTAATTTTAAGACTTAAGAAAAAAGCCAACGATTAAGTCAATTTGTAGACAACAAAAGTCTTACTATTAAATTATTGTTGCAAAGTTTCATCACAATAAATAAACTTGTGGTTCCGATATTCATATAACATAAGTAAGTTCAAATTGCTATTAAAATATTATGAAATCCCTATAATTGAGGGCCTATGCTATGCTCCCAAGTGGAGAAAAAAAAGGAAAAATTAACAAAGCACATTATTTCATATATTTATTAAGATGAAAGACTAGAACCACATAATAAAAACTTAAAATCATTAGCTCCAACCAAAATAAACACACAATATTTAATATATAAAATTTCATTATTTACTAGTTAACGATATCTTTTTGACAGTTAATTAAGCACTATTTGACTAGTAATAGAAGTAACCTTAAGAAAACTTACTTTCTTCAAGTTATATTCAACAATTGTACTTATTTAAACTGACGATATTTATTTCCAAAAATTTTGAATAGTAAATTACAATCAAAACTATTTAACTAATTATAAAACACGGACTTTTCCTGTTAGTTAACTTAACTTTCCAAGTCAATATACACTCGCTAATATATTTACAACTGCAAGAAATTACTCGCTAACTTATTCCATTCAAGAAGTACTTACAATTTATGAAGTGTTAACTCTTATCAGAATATACAGATATTAAAGTTTATTGAACCTATTAAAGTTAAAGAGACCACATAAAAAAACCAGCTATAAATATAACACCACAAAAACCGAAATATAAATTCCACTCTTAATAAAATTAGTCATATAATTTTATGATATTTCAATAAAAACAAGAAAATTTTACCTCCAAGTGAACCAAATTTTTTTATGTCTTTCGCGGCGGTGAATATCTCATAAAAAAAATTCCTGTTAAATCCATGAAAAATCTCTTTCACATACCGAAAACTTAAATTCTTTTATTGAAAAGTACTTAAAGTCATTTCATTGAATTTTAGCAAAAAAGTATTAAATTTTTAATTTTATCATCTCTAAAATTCTATAATGTTCCTAAAAAGAGCAAAAAAAAACGAAAAACTTTTCTTTAAAATCCTAACAATCCTAATCATTATTAAAGTTTTCTTTAAAAAGAAATCGTTAAACGCCAGGGAAAGCTTACTATCCACCAGTGAATTTGAACAATAAAAAGGATATCATTTTTACGACAATACAAAATGATTTTTTTTGAACATTGAATTTCAATGTTTTTGAATTTTGTATGGAAAATGGTATACCAAAATAACTCCTAGTACCAACTACGAATTCTTAGTAGCGCGTACTTTTTAACAATAAATTTTCTAAATATCCGCCCTGTCTGGTAATTCCTTGCTTTCCGAACAAAAAAATAAAATAAAAAAATGTTGAAATTCCAAATAACATTTACCCACCAACAATAGAAATATCCTTTAATGTTATTTTTAGCCACTGTTTATACAAAACCACAAGAATTGCGCTTTTAAATGCCCTGTTTAGAATGGATTTGTGATAAGAACCGCAAAATGGCTTTACATATATTTTTACTAAATGCATAAACTACTAAACATGAAAATCAAAAACTATTTTAATAGCGCTATCATTACACTAATCTGTTAAAATAAAATTTATATTGAATTGAAATTCATCCCAATTTTGACTATATAATATATATAGAAATTTTTTGATTTTTTCTAATTTTGATTTCCAAAGGCTTCCAAGGACATTAAAAACGGAATTTTTGGTTCTAATATACAAAAAAAAATATTTTTAAATAGTTTTTTTTTTAATTCAAATTCAAATCATGTTTTCTAATCCATATCATAAAAACAAATGTAATTTAATATAAAACTGAAATGAATAATTTAAATTATGTCAATCCTAAAGAATTTATTAACAAATTTATTTTATATTGAACCCAGAATAAATTTAATAGTTTTATATTATAATGTAACATTATCATTGATAAATTATTGGAAAGGAAACTTTCTATAAAATTTTGTGACACAGAGTTGAGTAGGATAAATTAATTTATTTATTATACAACAAAAAAAGGATATAAAATGCATAACAAAAAAAAACAAGGCAATCTGTTTAATATGTACATTAAACAAAAACGATTATCCTAGAGACAGAAAAACTCTCAGAAAATGATATGCTTAAAAAATAAATTATTATATAAAGTTTTGATATATTAATGGTTCAAAGCACTACTTTATAATAGAACCAAAGTGTTTCTGAGGAAGAGGATGAAAAAACAATTTCTATTTCGACGGATGTTATTCTATTATGTTTATGTCATTTAATATTTTAGGAAACGTTATTTTTGTCTGCTTTTGTAGATTGTATAAGGTAAATATATCCGGGAATATGAACAATAACAAAAAAAAAAAAAAAATTAATTTAAAAACATTATTTTAAATTCACTTGAAATATAGGCAACACTCAGTTTTGGGAGATAATTGATAGTATAATTGAAGAATTGGGTGAAAACGGTGCAGGTATAAAATATCAGAAAAAAAAATGATTATTGGTTGGTTGGTTCGAGTAATGAGCCTCACACACAGACTTTCAAACACTCCAAGTAGGGATTTAGGATAGTTTTGTTACCACACATTTTCGTGAACTCTAAGATTATTTTAGATTCATCTCGTGACGTTAAGGAAATGTACGGTTTTCGAAGATCGTTTACTGGCTAGATCGTTAAATTTTAGTGAAAACAGTACAGGCATAAAATATTAATGATTATTGGTTGGTTGATTCGAGTAACGAGCCCCACACAGTCCTTCAAACACTCCAAGTAGCGATTTATAATAGTTTTGTTACCATTCATTTTCGTGAACTATTAGATTATTTTAGATTCATCTCGAGACTTTAAGGAAATGTAAGGTTTTCGTAGATCGTTTACTGGCTAAAGCGTTAAATTGGTTAAGGTAGAAGTTACCAAGAGCGCAATGACTTTTTTGTTGGAACGCATACAGCTACGACACGATTGCTGATCTTACTGAGCTCCGTATACACAGAAAGAACTGATAATTGAACTGACTTACTAAGCTTACACATACCTTATTTTAGGAGGTTTTAAAATATTATATAATTATATGAATTTTCGAACCCTTTTTAAGGACATTTTATACATATCATAATTAAGAGTTATAAGAAATTTTCTGATTAATTTTAACATAAATTTCTTTTATTTACATAATAAATTCATTAATCGATTCTTTCTAATTTGTATAGTATGAAACTATTTTACACAAACTCTAATTTCTAACAATAAACTGATTTTTACAAACTGAAATTTTTTCAATTTACCTCTCCTAATACTTAAAATTTACTTAATAATCTTCTAAAATAACAACAAAAAATATAGAAGGATATAGCAAATATAAATTCATATTATCCTCACCATTTATACAGTCTCCCTTTGCATACATTTCATTTTTTTACCCGAAATATTATTATTTAAGCAAAATGTTTTACTATCAAGTTTTCCATAATCAAAACTTTCCTGTTTTGCATACAAATCGCCTGTGATTAGGTTTTTATCGTTACGAAAATCAGTACCAATATGAAGTAAAAAAAAAACCAGAAGAAAGTAAAAGGATCATTGAATATAAAAAAATAATTCTCTATATTTGGATATTATAGTTTCTTACATCCAAAAAATTTCTATATATTTTATTCATTCTGCATATCCTCAAAAACCCAGAAAATTTATACACTAGAAAAAAAAAAATTTATATCCGGAATAATGTTTTAAATGTTCACACACGCCTTGCAAATCCTTAAGTACTTTGTCTCTATCTATACCACATTTAAGGATTTTTCTATTTTTTTTTTTGGCAAAACTTCAATGTATTTTCTTCATAAATCTCTAAAATACCACCACAAAATTTCCATCTTCCCATCCATAACCAAAACAGAAACTAAAAATATAGATTCCTCCCATCAAAAATTTTGAAAATATTTTTTTAGTGTTCTGTAGGCGGGCAGCGGGGTGTGTTTTTGCTTAAATACTTTTGATAAACTTTTTTTTTTAATATTATAAGTTGGAGTGAGATTTAAATGTTCACAGATGAAGAGGGTATATTATGATTTTAAATTATTAACAAAAACAAAAAAATGGTTTTACCAACCCCAACCCCCTCCACAAACCACCCACAATGAATTATTTCGGATCGCTTCATTAAATTTAAATATTGGAACTGAAACAGATGTTGTTCAAAAACATTCTTTCATTTTGTTTTTGAACTTAGTTCACTTGTTTAAATAGATGTGGAAAGGGACGAAATATTCCCAATAAAAGTTTTCATTTAATACTATATTTATATAAAAAAAAAGTTGGAAGAAATTTTTGTGGGTGTAATTCAACTGAGGTACGTAACATTGTACGTAACATTGTACAAGGATAATAGATTTTTCATTGTTTCCTGTCTTTTGTTTTAATACGTTATATAATTTTTTTTTTGTATGTTTCTATATTTAGTTTAAATAATATCCTGATCTGTTCATTATTTGAAAGAGGGGTGGCATAGCATCCGACAAAATCTGTATTTCCAGGTTTCGACAAAAAACAAATTGGTATTAATGTAATGTACAGGCGTGTAAGGATAAATGGAATGAGTATTTTAAGAGTGTAATATAACGATTTCTATGATGATGTTTTAATTAGAGTTTCCATCCCGGGAAATCCCGGGATAGAATTCCCGAGAAATATGTAATTTTTCATTTCCCGAAATCTCGGGTTTTTATTTTCATTTCCCGGGAAATTTAAGTTCATTAATTTCCAATAAAAATCATATTTAAGAGTAATATATTGTCATGTAAAATTGTCATTCAATAGTTTTCAAGTAACATTTTTTTTTGAAAAAAGCAGCAAATCTTATCCTGATGCTACTGCAATTTATATTGAGAGTGACGATAGTGAAGTAGTGATAGAAGGTAACACCGATGAATTAAATTTACAGAACTTGGAAAATGCATTGAAGAAATGTTTTAAAAAGATGCCAATTAATTCAGATTATACTAATTCTAATAATATTCAAAAATAAATAAAAATGTATGAATTAAGGCCTACATCAACTGAAAGTGAGAGTGTATTTTCAATAGCTGCCATATTTTCTACCAAAAAAAGATCCTTACTAAGTGACCATTCACTTAATGTACCTACTTTGCTTCTTGAAAAATTATTTTATTAAATATATAAAGTAAAATAGCATAGCATGTCTTGTTTTTGTTTTAAAATGTTATTATTTGTACTTTCCTTTAAATCTTTCAGATTTCCCGAGATCCCGGGATTTTCCAAAAATTAAATTTAAAATTTCCCGTATCCCGGGTAATTTAAAAGTGCCGGGAAATGGAAACTCTAGTTTTAATAACATTTTTTTTATTTTTGGTATGCGAACAATTTCATTAATGAAAAGTTTTCAGTTTGCTTGAATTCTGCTGTACGTATAGTCCTTTATAAATAAAACTAATTTTGATTACAAAATCAGAATTTTTCGTAAATACAGGGATAAATTTTGGAATTTTTGTAGATATATATAGTAAAAACAAAAAATACAGATTGTTAAGTTGAAAATAATTGTTAATTATTATTATTATTTTTTCATTTAAAGTAATTATTTTTAGCTATCAATTTATTTCGGATTAAATTGTCATGATTTGAAAATATTTTGTAATTCTTTGTTTGCCTATAAAATAAATCATTTTAAAATTATTTTTGTGAAATTTATTTGTATATTTAAGGATTGTAAGAAATTAGTTCAAATATTTTTTTAGATATATCTGTAAAAGTAATAACAACTTTATAATTATTAAATTAGAGACACAAGTTTTGTAAGTAATATTATCTACTTTTTTGTAAAACGACATCAGGTGGAATTATTTTTGAATTACAGTCATTGGAAAGCAAACTGTCATTTATTTTGTCTTTAAAATAAATTATGTAAATAGGTAACAAGACTATAAATTAGCTAAGAAATGTGAACATTAATAATAACTAGAATTAATAATTAATCTGCTTCCGAATTTGAGATAAAATTTTCGTACTACCCACGTAATTAAATTCAGTTCTTAATTTCTGTATTAACAAAACAAATTAATTAATTAATATCAAAACAGCCTAAATTTTAGTATTGACGTCCTCTTTCTAATGAAACAGGATATCAGATTTTCCTTTCACTTACAATTTGAATATATTTTAATAATAATAATTAATTACAAACAATAATTTTATATTGAAAAATTGTTTCACTATTAATTGCTATTTAATAGTGAAACATTTTCTTTTTTTATAAATGGCTGCATCCTTTAGCATTATTGAGTTTGAAAGTAATACCAATTTACCGGTACTCTAATTAATTAATTCATTAAAAATAAAATATCCTGAATGAAATTTTTGTATCAGAACACGCTCTATCATCATCTATTTTATAGACAAATTCACTCTCATTGAGACAAGTCATTATCTTCTTCTAATTCCTGCAAACTTTATATGCCTAAAATCTATTTATAAAGGATATTAACTTTTCGTGTAAACCAAAACTTATTGTTTTTTTTAAAAAAATTATAGTTTACTTTTAAAGTAATTTCTACTTTTACACAATGTTATTATGTTCCTCTTACAGAAAAGTTTTCATGTTTCATGAAAATATTTTCCATTTCTAAATTATATATATAATGAAAAATTCAAAAAAGAAAAAACTAGAAAAGAGTTAAAACTTTCTAGATTATTATATTTCACAAAAGGACGACAAGAATTTAACAAAAAAAAAATAAGAAAAATTACATTTATTTTCCCTAAGAAACTTTTTAACTTGAACAAATTTCTTTTTAAATAATCAAGGAAAAAAAAAATTATTATTTTCTTCAATTTCTCTGGCTCTAATCTCAGCCCATTACAAAAAAAAAAAAAAAAGAATTTTCGTTTTACTATTTTTAAATCCTTTAATTAAGTCTTCTTTATAGTTTCCGGTTCGTAGGAGTTTTACTATATATAAAATAGCCACCACCATAATAACATGGATTGTTATACAAACTTACAATCAGTTTTATTTACGTAAAAAAAAAATTATCCTGAAAACATGAAAAAAAAAATTTAATCGTTTTTTATTATTATAATTTTTTTCTTCCTTTATTTTCTTTGCATATAAATGATACACAATTAGGAAATCCTAATGTTCTCTTGGCACAAACAGCAACAACAAAATTGCGACATTGTTAAGAAAATTTTCTTTAACATGTATGCGTCCTCTGAGAATGTAACGGAATATATATATATATATATAAATGAAATTAAGGACGATTTTTTAACAAAAAACAGAACAAGAGTTTCCACTTTCGAAAACTATCATATAAGAACTCAGCTGACTTCTTTATCAGTATTAAGGACATGGACGCGTTTTGTATAATTTATTAACAAATTATTCACAAGCCAAGACATCACAATTATGATCAACTTTTAGTGTATACATACTGCTTCACATATTTTTATGTAATCGACAACCATTCGTCAGATTTCTACTTCATATGGCATGTAACTTGGTAACTTTTTTCTATACTGAAACACTTTGTAAATTTCAATAAAATACTTCCAAAGTTCTCTTGCTCAATTTTATAATTAGTTACTTAAAATTTATCTATAGCTATTTCTACATAAACACCCGGGAATAGTGGATTATTCAGAGCCATAATTTTAACTCCAAATTTAAATCTTCGAGCTTATTCGATTTAAATTTGGAGTTAAAATTATGGCTCTGAATATTAGACCCATAATTAGTATGATTTATTTAAAGAAAAATAGTGATAATTATTGAAGATATCACATGCGAAAACTAAAGCCATTTAGATATTGCAATTAAGAGATTAAGACTGTTTTAAAGGTTCATAATCGAAAAATAATTTTGTAATTGTCTTGAATCCTCTAAATTTACTACACATGTCATTGATAAAGTTCTAAGCTATATATGTAAAATAAAAAGAAGTGTAAGCAAAACACAAAAAAAAAACTATATCAATAATTTATAATACTGAAAAGAGGTCATGAAATTTCAAACTATAATTTAGTAATGTAGTTTCCTAACTTCCATTAACAGAATCTAAAAAAAATATTGTTTTCATGTTCAGAGACATACTATTATCTTCCATACATAAAAGTGATTATATTTAAATATATCGCTTGAGAACATTAAATTTTACATTGAACAAATTTAAGTTCATTATGTACGTACATAACATAAGAAAATTTCGCACATCTCGTTCAATCTTTAAATCGATAATCCAATTTCCTTATTTTTATATCCCTTCACAAATACGAAAAATAACATCCAACAATATTTTCATTTTTATATTTATTATTATTATTATTATTCTTATTACACACATACAGGATACAATTTTCCTTAATTTTTTTTCCATAATATAAAAATTTGTTATTTGTTGTTAGGTTAAACGTCTCACAATGGGATTATTACGATCAACGGAAGATAGTCGTCCATTAGTTCATACAACATCTTCATCCTTAAATAATTGTGGATCATCACAAACAATATCCGATGGTTATGTGAATGAGGGTATTTGTGAACCAGAAAAACATATTTCTAATAAATTTGGTGATTCATGTCGTCAATCATTAACAGCATTACCATCATTAGATATGTCACGTCATTATCATGATGCAAATAGTGAATTTAATTATAAGAAAAAATATCTTCGGGAAACAAGTAGTGGTAAGGAAATAAATATAAAAACCAAATCTAAAAATCTGGTATTAAATTTTCTGTTTTTTTATTTCAGCTAATTCAAGTCCAAAAATGTTTTCACCATCAGCGCCAATTCGTTTAGATTATTTAAGTTTGTCAGAACAGCATGAACTTAAAGGTGCTGCATGGTTTCAAGCTGGTATACCACGTGAAATATCATTAGAAGTGTTATCACGTCAAAATCCTGGTGCATTTTTAGTTCGACAAAGTAGTACGAAACCAGGTTGTTTTGCATTATCGTTACGAGTACCCCCACCAGCACCTAAAGTAGCACATTATTTAATTTTACGAACTGCACGTGGTTATAAAATTAAGGTAAGTAAAAGTAAAATTGGAAATAATTTGTATATAATAATCTTAAAATTTTATGTAATCTCTCTACGGTATTAGATGAATTGGAAGTTTGTATTAAAGAATTAGAATTTACATAGTAAACACGTTCCAAAAATGTAATTTTATGAAATATTTCTTATATAAGTTAAAAATAATGAAAATGTAAATTCAAAATCAAATGACTCTTATGAATAAATTTGAGCTATTTAATTTTTCTAATACCTAGATTATTTTCATTTGCAAAATCCTATAACCTTAAAAATTTATGATTATGCTTACTCTTAAGCTTACTTTATACAAATTCCTATCCTTTATCTATAAGTAATTATAATTATTATTCATCATTATAAGATATTAATATTATTTTTATTTTTTATTTTATTTTGCAAGGGATTTACAAAGGAGTTTACATCGTTACGAGCTTTAATTACACATCATTCAGTAATGCCAGAATTATTGCCAGTTCCCCTATCATTACCACGTCCAACACATAATTTACCATCACGACGAGATTTAGATGATTTTGATTCATACGATTCATTGAATGATTTTCGAAAACAAATGTCCGATTTAAATGTTTAGTAGTTGATAGAAATAATTATAAATACGTTTATACGTATAACGATTACATGCCCATCATAATCTCCCTAAAAGCAAAAAAATAATAATATTACAGGCCAATTCAACTAGAACAATTCCACTAGAAAGAATTCCACTGTACACAATAATTCTACTGGCACAATTCCATTTGGAAATATATTTTATAAAAGATGAATATTTCGTAAAGGACTTTTTAACGTGAGGATATAATCGCGGAAACTTGTTATCATGAATTATGCTCTGCACTCCTGAATTTTGGTTGACTTTAATTTATGTTTGCAACGATATTGGCGTACTCTTCTAGAGACTCCTCTGTGTGAGTATAAACCAGCTCCCCAATTGTTTTCAAACCGGTCAATTTCAAATGTCTTCCGCCACGACATTTCGTTTCTTCCAATACCGCGTCTTCATTCAATTCTTTCTGAGTTGATTAATTCCAGCAATTTATTATGTGACAAAAATAACTTGCTTTATGTTTTTTGATGGTTAAAATCAGTTCTAACTTTCTTAGAATAAATTGTTTATCCCCTTTTTCCGAATATTTCGGAACGCTTATTCCGCTTTGATAAACAATTACAAAAAAAAGTTCCTGTGATGAAATATGCACGATGAATAATCAAATTAGATTTTTATGGTAGGGTATGAATTGTTACTTATTGGAATTGTGTCCAGTTGTTCCTAGTGGAATTGTTCTAAATGAATAGTCCTAGAATCAAAAATAAGGATCAATAATTAATGAAAATTCTATACTGTCTTATGATTTTCATTTGAACTATGTAAATAATTGATAAAATAATGATATAGCAAATCATATAAATTAATATTATGATGGGATTATAATTAAATTGTTATTATTACCATGGCAGCACTTACAATTTTTTGTGAGGATGATATTAATAATATAAATTTTGTACCGAAGAAGAGAAAAAAATTGTTTGTGCTTCAAATTTATAGATAGAATTAAAAATTTACTTTCTGGTAGTTTTTCTTCCTTTTTTTTGTATAATTTTTTGTACTACTAACTCTATTGCTGCTACTGAAAGTTCTGACACAGGTAATAAATATTTGTAGTGTATAAATTTAAAAAAAAATGAAATTAATTTTGATATAATTATATATATTTAAAATAATGAAATTTATTTATTAAATTTAAAAGTTCAATAAATATTTATGTATATATGTTTAATCTAAGCTAAGAATTTCTTATTTGAAATTAGAATAATAATAAAAAAAATTAATTCAGGAAATTATTATATATTATATTAATTTAGGCGGAAATTCGTAATCTGTGACTAATTGACTAAAAATCTAATTAAGCTACTTAAGAAATTAAATCGATAAGATTTTTTTTGTTTTTTGCTATTATTAATTAATTTTGTTTTTAGATAAAGTATTTTATAAATGTGCTAAATTTAAATTATTTTTTTTTAAATAAAATTGTGAAATTCAAATACATGTAATACATTTGAGTTTAATATAGTATAAAAAAATTAATTTAATGTCAAATTATATATAAATATAGTAAACTTTAACTTATCTGAAAGTATTTATTAATGGCATTAGTTGGTTAATATACAAAATAACTTCAAAGTTTAAAATACTTTTGCAAAAATATTTTTATTTATTTTTGTAATCGTTGTTACAAATCAAAAGGCTTAGTTTCGAGATAATCGTTTCGTAATAATTATTTCAACATTAATAATTCTATTAAAAATTAGATCTTCAATACAAAAAGTTTCTTTAATATTTTCAATAACTTTTCAATCGACAAGCTATTGCTGGATTCATAATTATATAAAGTTAACGCAACTGAAATCAAAGTTACAAAATTAAACTATATATGAAATGGTACTTTCAGTAATAATACAAAGTTGTTGGTTGCTACAGCGTAACTGGCTAAAATTGATCAAATTTCAACATTTACGATTATAAAAGATGTGGAAAGACGAAATAAAAAACATTGTCGAAGTGATATGTCAACATAAATTATGTTGCAATTATAAATGAATTTGTTAAAAAGTGAATTACAGGTCGAACCTCTTTATTTCGTATTCGGACGAGACTAAAAAAAAATACGAATTATAAAGGAATACGAAATATAAAGTTATAAAGATGAAAATCGAGCGAAACAAAAAGTACAACCAATGATGTTTAATGAAGTAATAATAAATTAAAAACAACGAATAAAACACAAATTAATAAAATTAATATATTATGTCCAAAAAATTAATTAAATAACAACAAAAATTAACGTGTTTAATTTAAACCTTAACACGTGAATTCATTAATTTCGTGCAAATATGAGAAAAATTTTTGTGGAACATTTTCATTTTGCTGCGAAAAAGTGTACAAATTTTGCGCGGAACCTTTAGCCTCTGTGACAGAAATCAAACCACCAAACCATGCCAAATTAGTAGACCTATAGCTAAATTTTTAAATTTATTGCATATGTCTATTTAGATGGGAAATTGAATACGAAATAAACAGTATACGAATTAAAGAGGTTCGACAATTAACAAAAGCTTTTCATTAAAATTATAATAAAATTAAAAAATTATAATTTTTTCAATCTTTAATTTGACACTCGCTGTAAATAAAATAACAAATAAAACTTTGTTTACGATGTAAGCAACTTTTATAAACGGCGTGCCAGCTTGCTTTGGCTCAGTTGCGTTGATATCATTATGAATCCATAATTATTTGATGACACAAAAATATCGTCAAAATATTAATTAATTAATTAGTGTTTATCAAATATACTTTTCTTTAAGTACTTGTTTTTTGACCAGTAGCGTAGAATCTTCTAGGATATTAATTATTCAAATATGAAGGACAACTTTCAATAAATTCATAATTGCAGTAAATGCTCAAAACAAAATTTTATTTTCCTAATATTTTAAAATATTTAATCTAAATTATCAAAATCTGCATTTCTAGCCAACTACAATTTACCTAAATTCAAAATAATTTACATAATCACCTGTAAAATTGTTATATAATTTAAAAAGTTTACCCTTAAATTCAACTAATGCCAAGATTTTAATCTAACTATAAAACTTTCTAAATTCATTAAAATTTACACTCTTCATAACAAATGATATTTAGCTATACTATCACTAATTGTACTTAAATAAAATCTTGATCTAATATATTTAACTTCTATATATAAATATGCAATTAAATTAATAAAAGTTTCATCATTAAAAATCCATTAAACAAAAATAGTAGAAAATTTAATATAAAAAAAAATTATACAATAAAAATCTATATTTAGTTATGTTATAAAAAATTTAAATTTAAAAAGATATATTTATATATATTTATTATAATAATATCTTAAATGATAATTATTAATTAATAAATAAAAAATACATTAAAATATATTAAAATATATGGACTGAAAAAATATATAAAAATAAAAATTGATTTTGTTAAATTATTAAAAAGAAATTGAAATAATTTTGTAGTTAATTATGAAATAAATTAAAATATTAATTAATATTTTTATTTTTTTAATTTTCAATGTGTTATTTTTCAAAAATATATTTTAGTATATTATATAATTATTTAAAAAAAAAAAAAAATGAAACATAAATTAATGTAGAATTGAAATTAATATTTACAATATTTCAAATATATAATAAATATACATAAAATTATTATATACTAAAAAAATAAATAAATTACTTGTATATATAAAAACAAAAAAATTAAAAAGAAATATTAAAATAATGATGTATTACAAAAAATTTAAATAGTTTTTTAATATTTTTTTATATTATTTATATTGACCGAATTGATTTTGAATCATGCTGATTACATCAACATCGTCTGACATATAATTTGGCTAGTGGCAAGTTCAATAGAGTTTATAAAATTCCTACAGTCTAAAAAAACCAAAAAAAAAAATGTTTTAAGAATTCTCCAAAAAGTTCAATTTACTGAATTTATAGTTGCAGTAATCATTATTTAAATATCAGTAAGACTCTATAGCCATGGAAAGTAGTAGCGTTCTGTTCAGAACTGCCAAGCCTGTAGCTATTAGTAAGTAACCTGTTAATTTATTTATTTGACATTAGAACTACTATTTCTATTTTTCATTACGGAGTATTTTTACTTGTATAGTGCCTGTTATACTTTTAGAACTACATGTAATTAAAATTATGCTTTCTAATGGCTCGAATTATCAGGTGACGACGTATGAAAGTAATTGCATTCTTTTCAGAACTTGTCCTGATAACATAAAGGTACTTAAAATGTTAAAAACTTGTGCCCTCAGTTATTGGAAGTATTCACATTTTACCTACGTCCTCGTAACATATTCAATTTTTTATGTAAATCGAAAATTTAATATAAATTAATCGAATAATTTGTTGAATATGTTTCCTATCGCCAATGAAAGTAAAAAAAAATATTAATAATTTTGTTATAGTATTGACGATAAACTTAAAAAAAAATTACGATTCCGCCATTTTTTGATTATTTACATAATAATCTAAATTCTTGTCATTCGTGCAGTATCGATTTTAGAAATAAAGATGTTTTCTGAATTTCAACATTAATCATCATGAAGGATTCTTTTCAATACAATACCCACAACAATACAGGATGTCCTTGATAAGTTATCAAATGCTTGATGCAACCAGTAAATCATAAGGCCCCCATTTATAACCCTTTCGAAAAATGAAAAAAGTACAAAAATAATATAAATTTTGAAAAAATTAATGCAGTTTTTCTTGATGTAGAATGGTAATAGATAATAAGCGTAATATGACAGCATTTTTCGATATCATAAATTATGTGGAATGGCTTCTGACAGTAAAGTAATAGTTGTCAATATAATAATTGTATTCATTTAAATCTGAATAAACTTAAATCGGTTGCATTGAATTGACCAGGAAATATAAAAATATTTATTTTATTAATTCAAATGACATCAAAACCAACCCCTAACTTCCCTTTTATATTATCGACTTTCACATTTAGTATATAGTTTATGTGGTATATCCTTTATTCGCATTTATAATCATATCCTTAATGATTTAAAAGTATCACTTATTTTCAATTTTCTGGTTTAATTATTTAAATAATTTTTAATGGGAAAAATGTGTGCCACACTTTATTTTATTTTTTTTTACGATTTTCATTTTCATTTCAATATAATTTACCCTTTTTTATAAAAATTTTCTTTCCTTTTTTTTTGTACAATTTTAATTATTTATTTGTTTTTGCTTTTAATCTATTCACTATATATATTTATTATAAAGGATAAAACAAAATTTATCCTTCCTTTCCATATAGGTAAATTGTAAGTTCATATAATGAAGGAATATAGGACAATGAATTTGTTTATAGTATGTACAAGGATATTTATATAAATTTTTATTTTTCAATTTATTTACAATCAGTTCATTGGATTTTTATAAAATATTTAATAGATAAAGAATTTATATTATAATAAAATTTAATTATCATTTGTGGGTTAAAATTTGTTCTATTTTAATTATAAGGTTAATGGTTGGTAATTTAATTAAATCACTTCTTTTAATTGACAAAATTTATTAATATAGAAGGGTTTTTAATTATATTTTCAATTTATCAATTCTTTTAATATGGAAAATTTAGTTTAAATGAGATAAATTTAATTTAATGTATAAATTTAATTAAACAAAAATTTAAATTTATAATAAGAAAAAGAATGACTTTAATTAGGTAATAAGGTTACATTATTATGACTGTTACATGTAAACTGACTAATAGATGGGTAACCGGTCGTAATAGCGGCCGAATATTAATCAACGTACTCCGTAAATAAACATGACGAGTAATAAAAAACTAGTTAAATATTTAGAATAGAATAACTTGCTCTGATGATTAGTCATATGGCAAAATTCTTAACTATACAATAAAAAATTCTGTATTGCACCATCATTTGTAATGACGCCACTGGTTGTAATGATGTCATCGTTACTTAAAAAAATCAATTTTGGATGATAAAACTTCGAAGTTATGAATATAATTTTTTTTTAGTAATTTCACTATGAACAATTTAAAACCTATTTGCATACGGTGACGTTAACGCAATCGGATGCAACTATATCTACGAAAATCTATAAATATTTCATTATAATATTAAGATTAACAACTCTTCAGTAATTATAAATATTATATGAAAAATCAAATTTGAAAATTGGAATTAAATTAATATTCTGAATAATCAGTAACCATTCCCCATAAACTAAATAAAATCAATAAATTTGGGAGATTGAAATTATATTGATATAGGCAAATGTATGAAAATTTACATTAATTAACAAGAAAAAATAATAAAAATTAATTGAATTTTATTAAAATAATAATAAGTTAATCAATAATTTCAGTTTAAATTGAAAAATACTAAATTTTCAAAAATGATATGAATTTTAATTTTATTATATTTCAAATAATTTTAGTTTAAAATTAAAATTCATTAATTTTTTTTTGATAAAATCTAAATGACAAAAGCCAAACGTGAAATAATTATAAATTGAATATTTGCTGACCCGAAAATTAAATATTACAACTAAATTAGTTTAGATAGAATTATACGTTTTTATTAGGGTGCTATTTTTCTGCCGGAATTCACTGCAACTACCTTCCAGAACATTGTGATGACCTTATTTACTTTGTAATTATCTATTGGTAATAAAGATGAAATTTAGTTGCACGCGTTAATCCTAATGAAAGTGTATTTATTTTTGAGTATCACCAGTTTGGGTTGTGGATATTGTATCCGAACTATGCCCACTTTACCTAAATTTACCATCAATCCAATCTTTGATATTTTTGGTAATTACCTTCAGTGGAAATTGATTTTATGATGGATTTTATTAATGGTGATATCATTTTGTAAGTTTGGTATTATTTTTGGTATTGCCAATTTTATTTTTGGATGTTCAAGACTAATTATGTGCAAGAGTCACAGTCTCTTGAAAATTCAGTTCGGTGCCACATATATTATTCAAGGCTTGTTAGGAAACATTACATTTTATAAAAGAAAATGAAAACTAATATATTTACTTTAAAAAATCAATGTTTAATCAATTCTAATAATTTTGTTATCAATTGAATTCACTTGAAATTCGTAATATCCGACAAATAAAACACTTAAAATTAAATATTGATAAAATAAGATTTTCTTTATTTTTAATATACTTTTTATAATAAGAAATTACTAATTAATAACCTTTAAATCAAATTGTGAAATTATTTTTTTGAGTTGAGGTTGTTTTTAAAATTTCTGTAAAGTACGAGCTATTATGTACAATAAGTTCCTAGAAATATTGCAGTTTTGGTATTGTTACTAAACAATTTACGTATAATTCATACACGATAATTCTGAATTTATATAATCCTACGAGTATAAATATTTTTACAGTATTATACGAGCCATTCGTCATTCACTTTTCTAAAAATGTTGAATTTTATTTAAACAAAATTACCTTACATAAAAAATAAAAATTATTTATTTTATAATTTTCAATTTTCAATTAATATATCATCAAAATAAAAATAAAAAATATATTCCTGGAAAATTAGTTGGCCCCCGGCCCCCATTTATTATTGTTGCCAAAAAATTTGACCTACTCTGATTAATTCAGTCATTTTGTATAAATACTCAATTTTTGTATATTTTACTATTTTATTTTGAAGTGGCACTTTTTGATAAGAAATTGAATTTTGTTGATTCATTTGGTTACAGTGCCATTATCTGCAGATTTACTATTATTAATTTTGAATACCAAAAGGCTAAAAATTTAAATATTTTGAGAACGACAATAGGAAATATAAACATTTTTAATAATAATCTTTAAGCCCCAATCGTATTGTGGGCGCAAACCTTTAGCGCAAATTTTGAAAATTGTTCAACATATGGAAATCAATGAAAGCAAACACAATCTAGCGATCACCGCTAAAGAAAAAAAAGCCAAGATTGAACAATGTTCAATATTAACCGCCAGCGCTAGAAAATTTTAATAAAGGAGGCGAATTTTAAATTTGACTAACATTTTTCATAGTGACATTTTAAATAAATAATAAAGATTTCACGCAAAAAATATATAATAATATAATAAAATATAATTTTCTCAGCCACTGCCAGCATTGCGTTTTTACTGGATTTGTCTTGGCGGGGTAAAAAAATCTACAGCTACCGCTAAAGGTTTGCGCCCACATTACGGTTGGGCATTTATTTTATCTTTTTATTTGACAGAAAAAGAAACATACTATTTAGAAGATACAATTTCCACCAAAAGTTATTTTAATTTACACATATTTAGTTAAACAAAAATGTTGATTAATATTGTAATTCATTTTTAACAAATACCAGTTTTTTCACAAATCCAATCTAAATGACTAGAAAGACGTGTAAACATTCTAACATAAACTTCTTCACAACGACTATAAATATTGCCATCCTCATCCAATTTATATACCATAAATGAATTAATACCAATTTGTGTTGGTTTGCCATTTAGTTGTGCAACAACTGCACCACCAGAATCACCTTCACAAACACCAGTATTCAATTTATTATTAGCACATATTAAAGTTTCGGTATTAGTTGAACTTAATGGTTTATTAAAACTGTGAAACAATGACTGACATTGGTTATTTGGTAAAATACTAACTTTGGCTGCATGAAGAATTACAGTTATAGAAGTATCTTGTTAAAGTTAAAATAATAAATTAATTAAAACTAATTATTATTATTATTTATTTATTTATTTACCTTCATCTGACGTTTTTCCCCATCCGGATATAGTAACAATTTTATCATTAATTTTATCAGCATCCTTTAAACTTATTAATTCAATAGGTTTAATTACGTCTACAAAGAAAATAGTATAAAATAATTTAATTAAAATTTGGGTGAATAATTTTTAATAATTTAACACTTAAATATTTTTTTTTATTTTCAGTATTTATAATTATTTTCTATACTCACTGCTAAATTGAATTGGTGTATTTAGTTTAATCAAAGCTATATCATTTGTATAATTTGGATTGTATTCTTTATGTATAACGAAATTATTAGCTTCAACGAATATTCGCTTTTCTGTTGGTGCCGGTTGTATTATATTTATATCACCAAAATAAACTATAACATTTTCCTGGCTTTAAGATTTAAGATAATATTTTTTAAAAAAAAAATAAATATGTACAACAATAATATGAAATTTACTCCAATAAACAATGAGCGGCTGTTAAAATCCAAGTATTTGATATAATCGAGCCACCACACCACATCTTATTAGTCAATAATAATCCAACTTGATATGGATAATTTTCTAAATTATGCACCACTTCGCCATTAAGCATACGTCGTTCACGTTTATGATTACTAGAAATATTTTGTAAAATTGATGTTGATACTGCACGAAATATGTGGCCACTTTTGATTTCATTCCAATCTAATTTTTGACTACAAGTTGTAGTCAATAAAATTGCCAAAATAATTATATACCCGTACATGATTTCCACAGTTGTTTTAGCTATTATATTATTACTTTTACTTTATTACTTTTAAATATTATTACTTTTAAATTTATTACTTGTTACTAATACGAACTGGTGAACATAACTAATAAGATTTTCAATCAAATTTTAATCAGTAAAATTGATAAGATTTGATAAGTATAGGAAGTAATCACTTACTATTTTTAGTTGTTCATTTTTAGTACGTACTTTAAAATTGTTGTTAAAACATAATGAATGTTATGCTTTTTAAATATAGTAATACGGAATATGAACGTATTCGTTTTTTTCAATTTTGCATTAGAAATTACAAATTTCGTTTACGCAGATCAAATTTCTTGTGATTTTTAGATTGTATTTGAAGTGTAGATTTAATAAAAATATAACTACATTTTATAATTATGACTTATGACATATTATACGAATCTCAATTCTCCTAGTTAAAACTCGATTTTAACGCCATTTCATATACTGACACTACACGATTTCAATTGTAGTCAATTTCAGATGCTTCCACTTTCGATTTCAATTTATAGTCAAATTGAATTCCAAGACATTTAAAAATGAAATTTATTATAAAGAATTGGAGTTATTTGTTTAGTTAACTATAGCTATAAATATATAAATTAATAGTTGCTAATGAATGCACAATTAAAGTGTTAATTTATTCCAAAGAAATTCATTTTGATAAATGAAAAGTTAGTAATTATCATGCCAATTAATTATAAATAAAATAAAAAGTTAATATTTATTTTCTTCTTAGAGTGCCTTATGTTCTGGATGTTGGTCACCATTGGCAGTGATTCTAATTGGACTCTAATCTGTTACAACTCTTCTATCAAACTGTTTGCGGACATATTCCAGATTTCTTCCCCTTCTTTTTAATATGTATAGGTAACCATTTTTAATAAATTGTAGTGCGATTCTAATGAGCTTTAAGTTGTTTATTCTTTAAACCTAATAATTTTGAAATTAATAATTTCAATATAATCAAATATAATCAAACTGATTTATTAACATTAGGAAGTAAAAAGATAATCGACATTTAATCATTAATTGTACGATAACATATCGGCAAGATTGTTCGGAAAGATTTTAAATTACGATAAGAATAATTTTATTAAACTTTCTTTAACAATGTTATCAATAATTTTAAATAATAATAATAATATCACTGATAATTAAATTTACTACTTTTAATTTAAATAAAAGCTGCTAACCTAGGACATTTTAAAAAGAGGGTAACCTAGTAGGAACCATATAACTTGTTGTTTATAAACAGTGTGGTGTAAAGAAATTTCAATATTAAAAACTTATTTTACATAATTGGGAAATTTTGATAGTGACCCATTGAAACTACTGATCCCAAATTATAACTAAATCTTTTGCATATACCAAATTTCTTTGCAATTAGATAAGATAACAATTAATCGAATAACTCTCATGAAATATTGATGCGCCCACGTACACGTACGTATCAGTATTCTATTTTAATCTCCTTTTATAAGACCATGTTCTGTAAAAAATTGGATTTTAAAATAGTAGAATGTCCTTTATACTGGTTCGTTAACGTTAAGTTTTAATTTATTATTAATGGTTTTCAGTAGTTTTCAGTGAAATACTTAAGAAGCATATATTGAAAGTATAACTTTTAAAAATTAAAACAAATTCTTTTATACTAATTTAATTATAAATTTATTTCGGACATACTCCAGTCTTTTCACAAATCCAATCTAAATGACTAGATACACGTGTAAACATTCTGGCGGAGACTCTTTCACATCGACTGTACTGATCAAATATAACAAATGAATTAATACCAATTTGTGTTGGTTTGCCATTTAATTGTGCAACAGCTGCACCACCAGAATCACCTTCACAAACACCAGTATTCAATTTATTATTAGCACATATTAAGGTTTCAGTATTCGTTGAACTTAATGGTCTACCAAAACTGTAAAACAATAATTGGCATTGATTTTTTGGTAAAACACTAACTTTGGCAGTTTGAAGAAAACCATAAACTTCAGGATCTAATATAATTTGAAAAACTTAATTAATCGAAATACATAATTATTATTTAAATTATTCTGTCATTTACCTTTGTCAGTGGTAATACCCCAACCAGAAATGGTAATAGTTTTATCATCAATTTCATTAGCATCTTTTAAACTTATCAATTCAATGGGTTTAACAATCTCTACAAAAAAAAAATATGAAATGTAAAAACTCTAATCAAATTGAATATTACTCACTGCTAAACTCAAGTGGAGTTTTTAGTTTGATTAAAGCTAAATCATTATAATAATTTATATGATCAAATTTTTCATGGATAATGAAATTTTCTTTGCCCAGATTTATCAATTTTGCAGTTGGTTCTGGTTGTCTTCGATTTAATGCACCAATATAGACTACTGCATCTTTCATTCTTCAAACAAGCACAACAATTAATATAAAACATATTTGAAATAATTATATAACCAAAATTTAATCACTTACTCCCACATACAATGAGCAGCTGTTAAAATCCATGTATTTGAAATAATTGAACCACCACACCAAGTTTTCTTACCAGAAATATGTGTCAAAACTAAACCAACTTGATGTGGAAAATCTTCCAAGCTATGAACTTGTTTTCCATTTACAATGCGTGGTTCAATTTCTCTATGACTTGGAACATTTGGTAAAACTGGCACTGATACTTCACGAAATATTTGTCCACTTTGAATTTCATTCCAATCAATATTTTGGCTACAAGTTGTAGTCAAAAAAATTGTAAACAATATAAAAATTGTGTTCATCTTGGTATAATTGAATAATTTTCAATATGAGGACGACTAAACACTGAAAAAAATTTACTACAAATTGGAATTTATATACGAAATATTTTTCAAATCTAATCAAAATATTTCAAAGTATTTTATATTTTTGAAATACTAATTGAAATTTATGATTAAAACGTATTATTTAAATGAATATCAAACCTTAATTAGAAAACCCTTGAAATACTTCAACATAATTAAAGTCATAATCTTATCAAACAAAAAATTAATTTATATTTAGAAATAGAAGATCTTACTTCTAATAAATTGTCGAATGGAATTAATTAATTAATAACTTATCTATTTGCTAATAATAAGTACATTTAATTAACTCTTAAGACTGATAAGAACTTTCTATAATTAATAATTAATAAAATAATTGGAACTGGAATGATTAAAATAAATTATTCCCCCACCATTATGTGATTTTTTTAATATTTAATGAAATTTGAAGGCTGGAAAATTTTAAAGTTTGAATAATTGTGGAAAAATCTCTTGCCATACGTTACTGTTGTTGACTTGACATACTACTTGATCGTACGTAGATCACTGTGACGTGGTTTCAGATTAACATTACAACCGGAAATATTGCTATACAGTGAGTGAAAGTGTTGCAGAGAAGGAACCCATGATTATCGGTTTAACAGCATTCTCAAAAATTAAACGTTTCCACCTGGCGGATTACATTGATTATAAATTTATTTCGCTTTCAGTGCCTTCGGAGTTAACATATAAAACGGAAATTTTTTAAATCCTTAGTTGCTTAATTGGAATGTAAAAGCTAATTTTGAATTTCGATATTATTTTACTTTAATCGTTTAATAATATTCTAACAATTCGTTTTTTACTTTTAACATGATTTCAAAATTGTTTACAAAAAAATATCCTTATACATAAAAACGTATTCCACAAAAAAAAACTCATGCGATAAAGGATAAAAATATATCTATACATATCATGTTTATTTTAAATATATTTCCAATTGTAATTTTTTTTTTTATTTTCATCAAAATCCTTTTTGTCAAAATATCAAAATGTAATCTCATCGGTTTTTTTTTTAGAAATAATTGCCAATTAAAAAGAACTTTATCGATTTTAAAAATAAACCATGAAAAATAAATATTTTAAAATGATTGTACAAAAAAAAATACTCTAAAAAACCAAAATTTTAAACTGATTTGTCTGTCAATTCTTCAAAACTTTTGAATTTGTAGTATTTTTATTTGGTAAATTTGTTAATTAATTTGGTAAATTAGTTTTAATACTTTAACATTTTAATAAATCCTTGTTCCTGATTAAATATAAAAAAATACAAAATTTTTATTTTTAATTGAAAATAATTGATCAAAATATCCACCAATTCTTGTTAACCTCTACTTTTGGTAAGATCAGTACTAATTTTTCATTTTTGGATTAGTTTCAATTAAAATTAATTGAAAAAATCCTTATATAATATCATATTGTCCTTTAAACAGACTCTCTTATTTATTCCTAATCTCTTTTTTTACATTTTTGTTAATTAGGTTAGATAAAGAAGGGTGCATGAAGATCCGTGGTCATTACGATATATTGTAATGGATCCCTCCATGTGGTGCCTATGTCAAGTTTCAAACACTAATCAATAATGCTATAAAAAAATTCAGCTTACCTTTATGAATCTTATGAACCATTCTATATGAATTGAAAGTATTGATCAATCATGAATTACATCAAGTTCCATATATTGGTACCTATAATTCTATCGCAGTCACAAATCAGATTGTTTTATATAGTCATCACTACATCGGCATAAGCAATCCATTGGAAATTCTAAGGTAAGTATCGTATTTACCGATCCACCAATAAACAGTAAGGAGGTACCAATACAGATTGGTCTATTCATGGATAGAATAAATTCCGATTTTTTTATAATAGAGTCGTGACGTGACCAACATAATTTATAGTTTATAAAGGATATAGTGCCACGATGTGGTTGACTATTTTGTACGTTGTTAAATTTATCGATACTTTTGCTGATTGTCAATTATCTTGACTATTATTTGAATATTTATAAAGAATTGAAAATATTTTAATTAATAATTTAAACAAAAATGAAATAAATAACTTTCCATATTTAATTTATTTATTTTTTATTATTTAAATATATTTTATTGTCAATCACGACGATTGCAAATATTACCAAGAACAATACAATTTTTTTGAGTTTGTTTTCTATAATTTTTAATTCATATTGAACAATTTTTCGTTATAAATGAAAATTGTTTTTAAAATTTCATTTAATTGAAAATTTTCCAATAAACTTTTCATAAAAAAATGTTCAATAAATCTTTTAATTTTTTTTTTTTCGATATTATTTTTTTTTTGGTGATATGATTCGAATGCTATTGATATTTTGTTAGTATAATTGTATAATTTTCTGATATTTATTGAAATATTTCATTTATAATAAATATTTATTTTATAAATATAATTATTATGAAAAATCAAATAAATATTTATATTTTTGGTATTAATTATGTTTTACTATATCAATGTTTTTAATTTTAAATAAACTAACAAGTTTTGCTAATAAATATACAAGTTTTGAGAGGTTCAGTTTCAATAATTGTGATATGCTAATTCATTCTCAACAAGCATAAAACTAATTTTATAGATTTTGAATATTATGAGTTAGATTTAAATTTAAAACAATTAATTTTTAAGCCTTGAATGTTACACATAGTAAAAGTTAGCTTCTACTTCTACAAAAGCAATAATTTTATTTAAATTTCTTGATCTCAATAAAACATTTATTCGTGGTGAATAATTTGCAAAATAAATTAGAATTTTATTAGCCAACATTGACAAATGTTAATCAATATTGTAAAAATTAATCATTTTTGTTATATTTTTTAATAGATTCGTTATAATCGAAGAGCTACCAATAATTATTATGGATATTTCAGTTGTTATATGAATGCATTGACACATCCTTTAACTTACTAAACATGAAATAGATAATCACTGAGTGATTGATGGCGTATTGCAAACTGTAGCATTATCAAGTTTAGTAAAAATGCTTGTAAAATCATAGAGAAAATAAATAAACATAAGTCAATGGACACTCCATATATTCACTCTCTTCCACTTGTTCGTCTTCACACGACGGATATTATAGCCATATTTACTAGGAGTCTTATTTGTGATATGTCTTGCTTTTTCTTTGTGCCGAAGTTTTGCTTTACATCCATTACATGCATTTAATAAAGTACTAAAATTCCAGCTCATTTGATGTAAATAAAATGTTCCTTTTAAATAGAAGCAAAATGGTCACATTCAGAACTTTCATTCCATGTTCATTAAGGTCATAAGAATCTGTCTATCCATTCTTATGACTACTGAAATATCCAAGGTAAATCCATTCTTATATCTTAAGTGAATTATAAATTTTAGTAAATATTCATAAATAATATTTTAATATATAAATATTTAATTTTTTTATTTGATTTTGTAAATTTCTATAAGTACATTAATTATCAACAAAGGAATTAAAATATTTTTAAATATATATTTTTTACTAAATAAGCATATAATTCTTAAATATAATTTCAATTTTCATAAATATAATTTAGATTTTAATAATTTTAATATAAAAATTCTATAAATTTTTAATAAATTTAGAAATTTTCGTTCTACAATATTTATATATAATTAAATAATTTGTTATTAATTATTAATTTTATAATTATATAATATTAAATATTTATAAATTGACTCTATTTTATAATGATTTAAAAAGCTTCTTTTTTAACATATTTTATTGAAACGCTTAAATATTTTAAAATCTTAAGTTTTAGAGACACTAGTCATTACAAATCTTTAATAATTATTTTGTATTTTCAATGTTTTTTTAGGTCCAAAGATTGAGTTGAAAACCATTTTTAGTTTCATATTTATTTTTAAAAAAAATTATGGGCAATTTACATCCCACTAATTTTAAGTTTAAAACCATTTAATTTTTAATTTTTGTTATTTTTGTTATCCACACAACCGATTTTCATAAGATGATAAATATTTTTATTAATTATTTTTTGTAATTTCTTTAAAGCATTTTTAATATTTTGTGTAAATTTTTTAAAACATGTTTAATTCAAAAAAAAATTTTTTTTTTTTTAATAATTATATGCGATAAAAATATAATTGCTACAAACTATTTAGGCAATGGATTAATTAATTAATTAATTTAAATTCCCTACTATTTTTTTTGACTAATTTTTATTATACCACATTTATGAATTTTATTCAAAATATTTAAAATTGTTATATAATTTTATTTATTATTTAGAATTTATGGCAGTTTATTATTATAGTATTTATTTAATTTATAATTATATATAAAATTTGTTGTAAATTATTGTCGTTTGGACTTTTGATGCAAGCTGAATGGTCATCAATCAGTTTGTCGTGTTAGAAAAATTGAAAGTTATTAATTATTGTCAGTTGAAATCTTGAAATATTTTATAGTTACTCATGAGTGACTCATGACTTATATTTATAATAATGTTGCCAATAGACTATCGAAATTAGTTGTAAAACTGTCTGTCCAAGGTCCAACAATCAAAATGGTTAAAAAATATGTCAAGTTGTATAGTGTGTGATGGGATGGTTTTATAACCATTTTGATGATTGTGAATTGGTTGAAATATATTAAAAAAATATTTTTATTGTTAGGGGAAGTTCTACAAAATCAAAATGTTTTTTCATCACGTTTTACTTCAAAAAAATATGTTTTTATAGCAGGTAATAATTGAAAATTATATTATAATAATTAATAATATAATTATTTTTCACCAAACTTTTATTAAATAATTTTTTTCACATTTGACACTAGCAAAAGTGTCTTTTAATGGTTGGTTGTACAAAGGTTGAAAAAAAGTTGTTTAGTGTTTGCCAGAACTTGGACATCCAGTCAAGTTTGATAGTCTACTATAGGCAGCATAATATAGTTGGTCGTACTGTAAAATAATTTATAGTACGACCAAGTTCGATAGTGTATTGACAGCATAAGAAAAAAATTAGATTTCAATAAAAGTTTATTGCTAGGTCACAAAATCAAACTAAAAAAAGTGTGTTAAACTATATTTAGTAACTGAAATATTAGATTTATATAAGAAATTAAAATTTTGAAAAAATGTTTTCGTTAAATTCGAAGCATTAAACTTTAAAGAGTTTAATATTTTCATTTTAATAATTTTATTTTAAGCAAATATTTCTTGGAATTTATTGAAAAATTTCAAACTTCAAAATCTAACGAAACCTCCACTTAACCCTAAAGAAAATTATATTTCATTAGTCTTTTTTGTCAGCCCCGACAGTAGTTGCTACGTTTTTTGTTTATGTGGTTGTTACTGACACAGGATTTTCGGTAGATACAATTTATTAATCAGGTTTATTTTATCAAATTGTAGGTTTTTTAATTTAAAAAAAAAAATACTGCGAATAAAAATACGTTTCTAATGTCAAAGTTCTTAGTCACACATTTTCTCAGTCTAATTTATTTGAAAACATAACAGAGCCACATTCGGGGGACTGATAAAACTACTGAAAAACAACCTTAATCTAAGTTTACACTTTCATATTTTTTGTCACATTTTTTTCAATTTCCATGCACATTTTAAAATAATTTTAAATTAAGTATAATATCAAAAACTATTAGTGTTTTTCCGAAATAAAATTCATTCTTTAAATAAGGATATTTTTTTAAAAAAATATTACATTTTTATACATAATAAATTACATTTTAAAACTAACAAAAATTCAACATTTTACATAAAAAAAAAACTACAATTATTATTAACACAATTTATGTTTCCACTTTATTTTCACCTTTACACTTTAGCTAATTAAAACTATTTTATTATAAACAACATAATTTATTTAAAAAAAATAAAATAAAAGAAACAGACAAAATATTTTGATGTATAAATTAGTATAATTATTTGTAAAACTTTATCCTTAAAGCTAACGAGATATTTAAGCATATATAAAGTATTAAATTATATAGTATAGCTAATTTAATTTGTTAAATTAAATTACAAATCTTAAACGCTAATCGTTGTTGAGAAAAGGACGAAACTTACAATAAAAAAAAAATGTACAAATTTAAACTTTTGCAAATGGTGTACAATTTCGAGCAATTCGAGGTAACAAAAATGATATTAAATATTAGTTTTATTTGATTATAAAAGAAATGTGACATAAAAGTTAACCTAATTTTAAGCGCTTTTTACAACCCACTTAAATTTAAGTGACACAATATCAAATTGTCGTTAAAACTTTGGTAAAAAATAAAATATTATTTCTAGTTTTATACAAAAAATACAAAATTATGATGAAAATTAAATTAGACATTTTAATGAAGAACCTTAACAAAAAGAAAAATTTAACATTAATTTTTTTTTCTGTTAAACTTCATTTATTTAAATTTTTGTTATTATCCTTTTTTTTTTTTTCTTGTTATCTATGAAAATGAAAATTACAATATTGAAAATTGAATTTATTAAAATTATTTTTTATTATATATTTTCATATTTTTTTTTACTTATTATTTTATGGGTTTATTCTTTTTCTATTGCTGCTTTATCGGCTGTTTTCCAGGATAGTAGATCATTAAGTAAACTTTCCATAATTGGATTTGAACCATGACGTGCAACCTTTTTTTTATTTGAAAAAATATTTATTTATTATAATGGAAATTTTTAACAAAATTGTCATTTTATTTTCAAAATTTGGGTTAGAATATTAGAAAGAAAAAGGATTAATGAAATTTATGTAAAATACTGTAATTATTTATGATGGCTAGAATAAATTTAAAGATTTTTTTTAAAAAGAATTATTTAACTTACCTGTTCTCTAGCTTGACGATCAATTTTATCAAGAATATTTCTTGTATATTCAAAACTTCCTAGTTTTTCTAAAAGATTAATACAATATTTTTTTACCTCAACGTCAATTGTACGCTGTCTTAAAATATCTAAATATTTATTAAGATTAAGGAAATTTATTTATTCAATTTTTATATATTTTATTTAATTTGTAAAATTAATGCTTAAAATTTAATGCTTATGCGTTTTGATTGAAAAGGATACGTAATACTTGTTTATCATTTTTTTGAGTTTGTACAGCATGAATAATAGGAAAACTAAATTTACCCTCAGTTAAATCTTCACAGAAACTTTTATTTTCGGAATACTAAATATAATAAATTGAATTTTATATTACTATTATATTACCAAATAAAAATTTATTCATAATTTACCTCTTTTAAACTTAAATTACAATAATCATCACGTATTTGAAAATATAAACCCAAAATTGCTGTTAATTTTGAATAATCATCTTTATTTTTACTAAACAATTGCATTAATCGTATGGCCAACATGAATAGTCCACCAGTTTTACGTATAGTCATTAATTTATAATCAGATTCCGATGGACAACTGAAATTATCACGCCAATAAATTTCCATTCCCTGGCCACGATGTAATTCTAACAATTGTTCAGTATAAACTTTAGTTGCCTTTTTTTTTATTTTTTTAAATAAAAAATTAATTAATTAAATTTTTACAAAAAATATTTGAAAATTTATTAGTTTACCTCGGGATGATCAAGTAATTGAACTTTTTCTAATGCTAAAAATAATACATAATTTGCAGCATTTATTGTACTAGCAACACCATAAATGGAATGAGCAACTGGAATTCCTCTGCGAAGTATTGAATTATCTTCAATATCATCAATTCTGTAAAAGTTTTTGGTATTTTTTTTTTTTTTTGTGGTTTTAGTAAAACAAAAAATATTATTGGTTTAAGAAGCAATAAAATACTAATTTAAATTTAATTCAAATGTTTATATAAAAAAAAAATATTTATTGAAGGCGAATAATTAGAATATGTTAAAAATTTTGCTATTTTAGTCAAAAATTGTTTATAAAATGTTACATTAATATTCGAACAAATTTTAAACTCATCAATTAAATAATTTCTGTCTATGCTTACATAAAACTTATTTAATAATTACGATTTTGAAAACTTTAGTTAAATCATATAACAAATTGTTAACATCAGCATAAATTTTTTTTGTTAAAATAATTCTAATATAAAAAATATGTTTAGGGTGAAGTACAAAATTATAAAATACCTAAACAATTTTACTTTAAATTTTCAAATATTTTCAATTTTATGTAGAGAACAAAAATCATTTGAAGAACATCTTGTAATTTATAATCAATTCGTTTAAATCTAGAGATAAATGCAGACATAAATGTTATTGGTTTATTTATTATACAGATACAGGTCAAAAGAAAAATTTTGCAAGCAGATACAAATCGGTTTTGTCATTGTGTAGTGCTTACCAAATAAAATGGTAAATAAAAAATACTTAATATAAGGATTTTTGCCTCCCTATAACCTAGATATTTATATATTATTATGCTGGATTTTAATTTAATTTAAAACAATTATGTAGAAATTTTATAGTAGCACGTTTATGTCCTAGTTTAGCATAGAATTCAATTTTATTTTTTTTTTATAAAAAATTAAATTTAGATAGTTTTGTAAGCAACTTTATAGACATTTCAAATTCTGAAAAGACAATTTTAATGTTATATATAAAAATAATAGAGAAAATTGTTTTAAAAAAAATATTTTGAAACCTATCAAGGATAGAACGTACGAGTGACTTTTTATAGTTTAATTTAAACGCAAGACTAATTTAAATGGTTCAGTTTTAAATTACTCATTACAGATTAAAAAAATATAAGATTAGTAAATTTGTTTCATAGTAAATTTGTTTTCTGTCTGTGTCTCTGTCGGTCTATCTATACGAGAGTTGTACTTTTAAAAATATTAGTTATTAATGCTTAACATATGTTGGCCTATTAAATTGTCGTTCTACAGACCTGGAAAACTACGTGCAGTTGACAAAATTCATTCACAAATTTAAAGCCAAAAGATAGAATGAAAATTTTTAATGTTAAATTGTAAAAAATTGAATAATCGACTTTAAATTGTAGAAAAAATTGTAAAAATTAAGTAAAATATTGTCAGAAGATGTTTGTGCAACTGTAGGGGTTGCATCGAAAATATAATTACTACATAATATATTGAACAATTCAACCAATTACAATTTAAAATTCAATAATCATAAACTTAATAATAAAGAGTAGAATAAATTGTTGATAGTGTAATTAAGATACATTTTTTTTAAGAATGCACCATTGGTGCAGGAATTAGAATATTTTTTATTTAGATCAAACTTTGTTATATGTTTTCGAGAGCATGATACAATTTATAGGTGCCGGTATTCAAAAATCATTACAGTATGAGACTGTTATATAGTGGTTCTGTTTTATGCAACTAATCGCGAATTATTTTTCCGAAAAAATTTTTACCCTTAATATTTAGCTGAAAATTGTATTCTGTGAATTGACCGGACACCATAATATAAATTATACCGGAAATCAAAGTCAAATAACTAATGAATCTAACCGATTTAATTAAACGTATACTAAAAAACTAAATTCAATATAATTCTAATTAAATTACTATAATTTATCAAATCCGTTTTTTATATCCGATTTGTATATTTAATAATAATAAATAATTATATAATAAATCTACTATAAATTATTAATTAAAATTTAATTTAATTTGTTTATAAAATTCAATTGTGCATTGAATATAAAATTAATGATATTTCATATTTATCATTACCATATGTTTTTTTTTCATATAAAATTCATTTTAAATTCATTATTATATAAACAAAAAAATAATATACACAATAAATTATAAAATCCATAAATTGTTATTTTCTTCATTTGCGTCTCCCTTTACCCAATAAAATAACATAATGGAAAATTGTGATATTTATTTTTTATGCATATAGTTATATCCAGATCCACATCCTTTTTATTGGCACACATATTTTTCACTTTCAATTTATAATAACAACCAAGGAAATTGTTATTTATTCTATATATAAAATTATGTTCATCTCTCTCTTATAAGGATATAATATCGATTTTTTGTTTTAAATTCAAATTATTATAATTTTTGTTTCTTTCTATATATATTCCCTAGAGAAAAATTGGATCTGTTTCACATCAAGAACATTTTTTGTTATGGAAATTATATATTTTTTTTTTATAATTTTAATATTATATAAAGGATACATAAAAAATATTTATTATTATAAATTTTTACATATTCATGCAATTTTATTAAACAAGAAAAACATGCTTAATCATTCGGATTTATTTTGAAATTCAATATTAGAAAACAAAAACAATAATGAATTTCGAATATACTATAAATAAAACAGAATTTATTTAAAAGAACAATTTAAATTTAATATTTATAAATTAAGTTTTGTGTATACTTACAATAGACTAGAATTATGTAGCATTTGTACAATTTCACCAATTAAATTTAATTTTTCCATTGGTATTTCTAGCCAATGATTAAATGCTAATGCTAATTTTGAACGGATTTGTTTACCCGGAATTTGCTGGATATAAACAAATGGTTGCAAAAGAATCTAAAAATAATAAGAAAACAATTTTTTTTTATATATATTTACTTAATATGTTTATATTTGTAGATATTTAGTGGGAAAAGATAAAAGATAGAAAACATATGGTACCACCAGTAGTGGTGGTATATTAACAATAATTTTGTTATATAGAAAATTTAGTTATAATGAAATATTCATAAGAATTATTTATATAAACTTACTTCATCTTGTTCTTTCTGGGATGATTTATCTTTGCTCTTTTCTAAAATTTCATTTATATCTTCCATTATTTTACACTTAAATTATTTTAATTCAATTTTAATAAAACAATTTTTTTTGTTTAGAATTGCACGGTACAAATTTAGTTTTGATTAATGGTCAATTTTTTGTATAAGAAACCTAGACCATGAACAGAATTATGATTTGATTTAAATATTTATTATTTTATTTAATTCATTAAATTATTATTAAAACACTTTTATATGAATTTAATTTAACTTTTTGGGTTTTAATATGTTAAAAACAACTGTATGTACATTTCACAGGATAAGAACTTCTTATAGAAAAAATTTTCTGGTTACATTAGTGTTGCCGAGCCGCTAAAATTCTTACTGATAATCAGCTGTGAGAAGATTTTCGTTTCATGTTTTTACAAATTTATATGTAGTAGACTTAATTCCAAATGTGGAACTTCAAATTGGAAAATTCTTGTTCGAAATACAGTTTTCAATTCCAATCTTTTTGTGAATTTATTTTTTCATATTTAAAATTTAATTTTATAAATTTAAATTTTAATATTTCATAACATTTTCTTATATTTGAAATTGGAAAAGCAGGAAGGATTAAATATATTTTTTTTAGGTTAATGGTTTTTGCATCTACTATTTTTTTAAATACTGCTATACTACAATAGGTGGCACGATATTAAATTCCACAGTTGTTTATTATTTTTATTCTGTCAAGTCAAAGTAATTGAATTTGACAGCAGAATATGACAGTAATATTGCGTGGCGTATAATTTCGTCTGGATTGCATATTTTATTAAAGTAATATTAGAATTTGAATTTAATAATCACTGGAAAATATATAAAATAATGGCAGCATCATTACCAATGAGAACTCCATGGAGTCCTGATAAAAAACATAGCGATATGGAAAGGTAAATATTTACTTTATAACTATTGCAAAACCAGTTTTAACTAAGGTTTAACTTTCACTTACACAAATAATTTTAGATGGGTTTGCATTTATCCAGCCTATATTAATAATAAAAAAACACGTCAACAAGGACGTAGAATTAATAAAGAACGTTGTGTCGAAAATCCAACATATGCTGAAATTAGAGACGTTCTATCTGTAACCAATCTTAAAATTGGTGTAGAAAATAAACAATATTCACGAGAAGTTAGCAAAGTAAGTACAATTACGAAAATATTTTTATAACCAACAAAAAAATATATAATAATCAAAATATATAAATTAGGAATTGAATTGTCGTGGTCGAATTCGTGTTCAACTGAAAAATGATGATGGTACTCCATGTAATCCACAGTTTCAAACTCGTGAGAGTTTGTTTTTTTATTTAGGCGATAGGATTCCACAATTAAAAACACGTCAAAATAAATCTTCGGATAATACTGCAAATCAACAAAGTCAATCGGCTAGTACCGGTGGAGCTACTAGTACCAGTGGTGGTGGTGGTGGCGGTGCTCACAAAAAAGGAAAAGGCAAAAGACGTTAAAAAAATATTGTTATAAAATTCTTTTATTTTTTATTATTATTTTTTCTTTTTTATATAATTACAAATACAGTTTTAAAGTAAAAACGAAATTATTTTTAAAAAAATTTCATTAGTTTATAGCAATAACAGGTTCCAAAATCAACAATTAATCAAGTGGTGATGCATCGCCAAATATTGATTCAGCTAAAAATAATTTTGCTAATGGTCGACCAGTAATTGTGAATGGATCTAATAAATCACAAAGTTTGACTCGAGGAAATAGTTTTTCTAAACAACTTATTCCCGGTAAATTAATCAATTTTTCCCAAAGTAATTTACGGCTAAAAGCTGTTTCAAAACAATTAGCCTTTTTTTGTAAATCTATTGAAATATTTTCTAAAAGTTCATCAGCAGCTTCACGTAATAAAACTGCAGCATTTTCAAATTTATCAGCAGCAAATTCAACGGTAGAATCAAATAAACAATTTGGTAATGATTCTATATTATCTAATAGCCCAATTTTGGGTATTGATAATCCATTAAATCCACCCAAACCCAAAAAACTACGTTTTACAGGTTTGTTACCTTTACGTTGGTCTGTATTTTTTGTTGGTGCATCAACATTTGCTAAAGTATTTTTCACTTTTTTTGATGATCCCGTTTTTGTTGGTTGTTTCTTTTTTTCAGATAATGCATCTGCTGTTTTATTGTTATCATTTTTTAAAAAGAATTTTGTGTTAAATAATGAATCTTCACGTTGAAGCCATTTAGGACGATATTGTCTTTTTGTTCGGCGTTGTGATAAATCACGTTTAACAATTGCTTTTTCTAAATTTTTAATTTTACTATGTAATTTTGTGACTTCTTCTTTATAATCATGAACGGTTGGCTTATAAATTACTACAGTACTACGTTTTTCACGACCCTCTTCTTCATGTAAGCAATGTTGATTTTGGTTAAACTCTTGAGCATCTTGAAGGAATCGATTACCACTTGGTCCTTGAATTAAAATCTCAAAATCAGCTTTCATTTTTTTAGCATTTTCCTGCACAGTTCCAATACATTTAGTGCCACCACTTTTACCATCTTCTTGATTACATTCACAAATACACTCTTCACCACAATAAAATCCTGTACATCCACAAAATTCACAAAAAGTTTTACAACTTTTAGAATTTTGTGATGAATCCTCTTCAATTGTTGAGCCTGCTAAAGTGGCAGTTACAAAAATTGATAAAGTTACTAAAATAACTAACTGAAGTGTTGATATCCTCATGATTCTTATGTCTGTAATGTTTAATTGTTAAAGTTAATTAATATTTTAATATATTTTAGACTATGTACAACGATATTTATATTATTTTTATTATAAATTAGTGCAGTTTTTTCCCACTCTTTGAATTACTTTACCATAGACAATTTTTGTTTTGAGCTGATAATGCGGAAGATGTAAAAATTTGTCCGTCAATTCATATTGAAGAAAAACTGAAATTATTCATTTTAATATCACAATTTATGAAATAAAAAGAAAAAAAATATTTTGATGGTGTTGGCATTTTCTTAGAATTGTAATGTAGACGGTTTTTTTATATGTTCTAAGGTGAATATAATTTCTAGGTCAGAACATTTGTTATTCGCTTAATTTGTTAATAGATTTGTTTAATGTTGACGTTACTCCAAAGTTTATATTATTTCCATAATATTTTAATTTTGATCAAAAGAACAATTAATTTTAAAGTTATTTAATTTATAATTTATATTGATGATAGGGTTCTCAATACAGCAATTCCGGAATCGTACCTCTCTAAAAAGTAACTGCTAAACACTTTGAACAAACATTAATCTTTTCGTATTCGCAATTCCATACTATTTATTATTTAGGTGTAAATATATTATTTTCTATAAATTTTTAAAATATTCTTTAATATTGAAGAAAATAATGAAGTAAAGTAATTTTTGAAATCATTTAACTAGAAAATTATTAACAAAATTTGATTAGAACCATAAATATGAAAAATTATTTCTATAATAAATTTCGATTTGCAAAATATTAATGCTAATTGAAAATGAATGGCCTATTGCCTGGCCTATATTGAAGGATGCACTGTTATTTTATATTTTAGAACCCTTAAATATATTTAATAATGTTTGAAATACGGTTATATATTTAAAATTGATTCTCGATTTCGGTGGTAATACTAGTGAGAACCATTATGTCATTCTACTTAAAATTGATATTTCTAGTTTACAAAATCCTCATTTGTTCATTTCTGAAAGTTTCTTTAAAAATTGCCTATTATTTAAATCAAATTTAGTTTTCATTGTTGAAGCGTAATTTCAAATATTCAAAGAGATTTTCCGAATTCATAAATTTGAATTCATTTTGTTAATTAATTTTTTTCGTAATGAATACCTTATGTAAATCCTTTGGAAGTCTGGATTTAGGTATTATGAATTAAAATTACCAGAGATATTCCAATTACTTATTAATGAAATTTGTGGTATTAGAGCGAAACTAAAAGCTGATTTTAAAGTTCAACTGGACAAATCATGACAATCGACGGTTTTTTCTAATTTTATTATAGTTTTCTTTGCATAAACTTTTAAAAATTATGTTTTGGGATATCGATACCCTAAAAGAGATGATTTAAAAGACGTGTTTTGTGAGTTAAGAAAAATGAATTTCATCTAGAAAGGTTGTAGATATTTCCACACATATGAATATATTTTAAATTTAATAAAATTTATTTGAATATAATTTTAAAAAAAGTGCCACGGAAAAAACGACACAAAAAACCTCCTAAAATATCACGCAGAAACATAGCTAAATATGTAGCTGTGTATATAGGGTATATAGGACACTGATCGATCGGACAGCAAAACGCATTGCTCCCATACAACTAGGCATGTCATAACTGTATGAATCTCAACGAAAAAGAAACAATTGAATACTTATTTTGCTCTTTTGTCAATTAATACCTACTTATCAAACTAAACTATTTAGCCAGTCTACGAAAACTTTCTTAACTTATCGACATGGATCAAAATAACCACATTCACGTCCACGCCAGGGTTCATGTGAATGTGCGATATCCAAACGGTGCTGAAGTGCTACTTGAAATCCTGGAGAGTCTGCCTCGCCACTCGAACCAATCACTGATTTATATACATACAAAATCTTTAAATTTATCCTTAATAATCCTTTATTTATACTTAATAATAGTTTATAATCCTTTCTCCACGAAATCGGAGTATGTAAGACTGATTACCGGAATCAATTGTTTCAGTAATAGCTGAATTACATGAAACAAAATTCTGTTTCGAAGGGGGCTAGTTTTGAGATATATATTTATGGTGTGCTATTCTGAGACAAATGGTTTTGTATATTTTAGTCAGAGTTTAGAGACTTCGTCGGATGAATCCATCATGAATCTTCAAAATTTCTTAATTGTAGGCAAATAAATTATTTTAATATGATTGAATAATTGATTTTCTTTTTTTTAATTTTTATATTTTTATTTATTTTTTTTATATTATTTATTTTTATACATTAAACTATAATACAAAATGTTTTAATAATAATAAAAAAAATACATTCATAAAATTTAATTTAAAAAGAAAAATGAAGAGAAATAAAAATTACCAAAAATAAAAATCATTGAAAATCGAAATAAAAAATTTCTAAAATAAAATTACACAAAGTTTCAATAAGTAGAATTTTCCGAAATTTATAAATTATTGAATTTTGAAGGTTTTGCGTTTAAAGATGTATCACAGATCTTCTATTAAGAATAATTTAAAACGCTTTTTAACAAAGTTTTTAAAAGAATTTTTATATAAATTTTGATAGTTTGGAAAAATTGTCAAAATATTTCAGCAAAATATAATTTTTTTTTTATTTAGTTATGTTAAATTTATTAATGATTTTTTTTGAATTATGAAAGAGTCCTTAATAATTAAAAGGTTAAAATATTTTCAAGTTTTTAAATAAGTTTTTAATCTTATTACATTTAAGAATTAAATTTACAATTTGAAATTATTTCAGGGGGGCAGTGAACATTAATTTCGTATTAAAGTTTGTAAAATAAAAAATGGAAAAGCAATTAATAAAAAAAACTTGTTTTTTTTTTATGTATATAAACTTAAATCTAAAATTTAGGTAAAAAGCTATGATTTTGTTTTAGTAATGTTTTACTTAAAAACAAATTATATATTTTTTTTTTAATTTCTTAAATAACTTAATAACAAAATAAATTTTAATTTATTTCTTTTTTTTTTTAAATAATTTCAGTAAAAAATTAATCCTTAATTTCATTAACAAAAATATTAAGAAAAATATTTTAATATTTTTGAAATGGTTGATTAAGTATTCACAATAAAAATTCTCGCAAAACTATAATAAAAATGTTCAACCATTTTTCGTTTTAAATAAATTTGTTTTTTTTTTTTTAATTTTTAAATAATTACTAAACTTTTTGAAGTTTTAAATTCGGTAATTTTCTTATTTAGTTGGTGGTTTTGGTGTATGATGTTGACAACTTTCAACATTTTCGGGCCAATCACAAACATTTTCATTTGGATTAAAAACTAAATTTGCAGGACATGGCATATGATGTTTACGTTCACCTTCACACATATAATAATGAGTACAGTCAACTTTATCAGGATGATAACTAATATGACCTTCTTCTTCAGCACATGTCACTTCATTAGCTAAATAATGAAGAAAAAAAATTAATAAATATTTAAAAAAAATGTTTACAAAAATTCTATACTTACGATCTTTTGTTGTATATTGTCCTCTTGGTCCATGTGATTCATATGGTCCATCATATTCTAATTCAACTTTATAATTATCAAGTTCGTCATGTAATGCATTTAATAAAGGATATTTTCCACCACCACATCTTCCTGAAAAATCATCCATATCAACAGACCATACCATAATACCACCAAATCCTTGTTCTTTTAACCATTCCATCTGAAAAGTGGAAATAAATTAATTTAATGACATCAAAATATAAAAATCTCTTTTGTCAAAATCTTACCTTTGTTTTTAATGAACGCTCATCATCAAATCCAACCCACTGATTATTTCTGTAGGCAAATGGCACCTGTTGTTCAGAATCCCAAACTAATGTTGTATTACTACCAGCCAAAAATGAACAAATTTCATAATAACTTAAGAATCCAGCTTCATTTGTAAATTTACCACTTTTACCGCCACCAGATGCCGCTGAACCAATATCAAATTGTGTCGCATTGACAAGTTCAAATGATCTACCATAAGTTGGCATACCAATTAATAATTTCTCTTTTGGTGCACCTTGTTTAACCCATTCCCGAGCACTAAAGTCAACTGTTAATTTTTTTTGATAACCAGTCGCTGATTCTAATGGGAATAATGGTGAATTATGTCCAACTGTACGTTCCCATTGACCATGGAAATCATAAGTCATAACATTAATAAAATCTAAATATTTTGATATTTCTGGTACATCGTAACCGGCAGCAATAGCTTCAAATGATGCTGGTACAGCAGCTGTTAAAAGTAATCTTGGTTGTCCAGATGATTTTGCTTCACCTTCAAACGCAACACGTAATTCTTTTAGAAGATTAACATAAGCTGCTCTGTCATCAGCACCTCGAGGATATTCCCAATCGACATCAAGTCCATTAAATTCATATTCTCGCAAAAATTCAATAGCTTCGTAAACGAATTGATTCATACGGAAAACATTTGATGTTAATTCTTTAAATGGTGTCGAACCAAATGCCCAACCACCAATAGCCAAAAGGACCTGTAAATCGGGATTTTTTTCACGAAGTGCAATAACTTTTTCATAATTTTCTGGATCATCTTCGGATCCTTCACTCAATTTATGATCTGTTAAAGTTGCAAAAGCATAAACAACATGAGTACAAAGTAATGGATCAATATCTTTTGGTTCAAATTTTCCGGCTCCAGGACGTTTAGCTGACCAACTTGTAAGGTAGCAGAAAACTTGAGCAGGTCGTGCTATTTGAAAAAGACAATATCATTAGATCTTGAAGAATGAAAACATGAAATTTGAGTAAGCTTACAATTTGTTGAGGTTTTGGAACTTCCCTTCTTGATTTTCTTACGTGGTTTCTTCACTTTAGCCAAAAGCTCTTCAACATCAATTTTGATTGGTTGAGGTTTGTCCAGTGTCTAATTTAAAAATATCATTTTATTTTCCATTCATTTAAAATTTTATCTGATTGTTCTTACCGATTCTTCATCATCATCATCATCATCATTAAAGCTCGCAGCAACAACTGACCAGTCAACATCTTTAGCATCTTTACCTCTTGGTATACCAAGTAATTCTTCTCGCATTGCTCCAATTAATGGATATTTAACATTATTACCACAAACTGTTCCAGTGAAATCATCCATATCAATTGTCCAAACCATAGCACCACCATAATTATTCTTCTTGATCCATTGCATTTTATTACGTATGGCACGTTCATCATCAAAGCCAACCCACTATTAAAATATATTTTTTGTAAAATAATTTAATATATTAAAGAAAACACCTTCAATTACCTGATCACCATCAACCATATAAGGCACTTTCATTTCTTCATCCCAAACATATACAGCACCATTTAACAGCATTTCACAAATTTCGTAATAAGCCAAGAAACCAGCTTCTTTTGTGTACACTCCTTCTTTACCACCACCAGTGGCTGGTGAATTTGGACCATGACGACTAGGATTAGACAAAGTAAATGATCGACCATATGTTGGCATACCTGAAATTAACAAATTTTGACGTCAATGAAGAGTTCACTTATTTTTATACCAATAACTAATTTACCAATAACTAATTTTTCCTTAGGTGCACCCATTTTCACCCAAATACTAGCAGCATTGTCTACTGATAATTGTTTTCTCCATTCGGAATCTGTTGATGGTGCATATAGGGGAGCATTATGACCAGTTTCACGTTCCCATTTACCATGAAAATCATATGCCATTACATTTATAAAATCTAAATAACTAGCAACAGCTGGTACATCATAACCACCACGAATATTATCTGGACCAACTGGTACAGCAGCAGTCAATAATAATCTTTGTTTTTTATGGTCTTGTGCTTCTGCTTCGAATGCTTCTCGCAATTCTTTTAATAACAAAACGAAATTCTTTTTATCATCTGAACCTTTTGGATATTCCCAATCCAAATCTAAACCATCAAAGTTACGTTTACGTAAAAATGGAATTGCTGAATAAATGAATGTTTGACGAGCATAACGACTGGCTGCCATATCTTTAAATTTTTGTGTACCAAAAGACCAACCACCAAGTGCCAAAAGTACCTAAATGTGAAATAAGAATTCTTGTTATTATCAAAATTATCAACCAAAAAAATATAAATTTTTTACCTTTAATTTTGGATTTACTTTCTTCAAACTCAACATACGATCATATAATCCAGGTACGCCATCTTTAGTTTCATCGTTACTCTCGAATGAGCTGAGTTTGTTCTTTTTCAACCAACCAAATGCAAAAATAACATGTGTACATAAATCGGCCGGTATATCCTCTGGTATGAATTTACCAATTTTTGTCCGATATTGTGACCAATTTGTATAATAGCAAACAATTTTTTTACTGCCATCACTTTCTTCAGTTTTAATAACTTTTCTCGTTTTTGAAGCAAGTGCTAAAGCACCAGCACCACCACCTACTAAAGCAGCAGCAGCCGCTGCAGCAGAAGTACCACGTAATTTTGATCGTCCACGATGTCTTTTCGCTGGTGATGTTGCTGATGATGATGAAGTGGAACTTGATGAAGAAGACGACGATGAAGTTTGTTGATCAATTCGATCTTGGGCTGAAACTCGTGATCGTGTTTTTTTTTCGACGGCAACAACATTTATTTTCGGGCTAGCAGTAACAGATGATGGTCGACGTATACGTCTACGTTTAGCTATAAAAAAATTATAAAAAAAATAAAAATTAATAACAATTTTAAAGCTGTTGAAAATTAAAGTTTTTGTAGTGTAATGGAATTATTTAACAGCAGGTGGTATTACATTCAAACTAGTCACGTTTTTTCATTCAATTGTTGAAAATATTTTTTTTTACTTATAACTAATTTTTGTTGATTGTATGTGTACTTGAAGGACGAAATTTTTTCTATATTAATAAATAATGAAAAAAATGCTTAAAAAGTTTATTTAATTGTTATGACTTCAAAAACATTATTAAAACTTAATTTTATAATTAGTACATAAATTAATTATGCAATGTTATGCTCTTCTGAATTCGTGATTAACGAATGCATTTGAAAGAATTTATGTTAATTAATTGCCAATTTAAAAAGAATTTGATCTTGAAATTTTCGTGTTGCACAATTGAAGAATTATAAATGAAATTTTGATTTATGTAATTTCATTTATATATGATTTTTTGTAAGAAAAGAAAAATTTCATAAAACCTTAGAAAAAACTGCTTTCAGATGGAATTATAATTAACGAATTTTTATGTTATTTTAAAAAATTACAAATAATTCATCTTAAAATTGTATAATGCATAGCTAACCCAGTTACAGATTTAATAATGGATAATAGATGGCAATTAATACACTAATAAAAATTTGATAAGAATTATGACAATATTGAGTTTCCATATTTTTAAAGTAATGTACAACAATAAATTAGAAAAAAAAATATAATTTACTTAATTAATTCAGGTACATATTATGAGCCAAAATTTAAATACTAAAAATTTGTTTCAAATATTACTTTTAATAAATGGTAAAACAATTGTGATTCCATTTCTTAACATTAGATTGATCCAAATGGTTAGTAACTTTTTAGTAACTTTTAACTACCAGCTATAAAAATTGATATATTTTCTTTAATTAATTGAAAAATAAAGATTGACAAGATCGTGATTAGATTCCTGATCGTGATTTGATTGATAGAAAAATGGCAATCCCGAATCTTGTCTGAATATTGCTCGTAGTCGTAGAAATTTGTATATGATATGTAATAAATTAAAACTATGAAAAATTAATATTTTATTTTAGGTTTCTAAGAAACTCCAGAATAATCTTTTAAAAAATTGAAAAATCTTTTAAAAAATTAGCTTATGTTGGAGATTTTCTTAGCATATGAAATAATTTCATAAATATTTTTTCTTTTGATATGATATTGTTATGTGTTTTAACTTTTTTTTTGACATTTCAAATTGAAATCGAACCAATTTTTCCGCAGAACAAAGCGTTATCATGAGTATCTCCAGAATAAATGAAATTTACGCTGAAATTATTCTTACAAAAAGATTCAATTTACTATGCAACATAAAATTTTGTGGATTGGCTTCGTTCGTGTCGGTTTTAATTTTTTCGGTTCTCAATTCATCAGTTCATATTTCATTCACTAATTATTTAACCAAAATTTGGCATTTAACACTTTAACCAAAACTGGCGTACAATTGATTATACCAATAAAGTGATTAGTGTTGAAATATGAATTCCGATCAAATGATAATCACACAATATTTGTGTGATCTGTTAAGATTTTTCAATTTTTTAAAGTCTATTCTCTATTCTATAATTTATAATCATTCGAATTATCGTATATCCTATAAATTTTTTAATTATTTCAAAAATTTTAAATATCATATCATTATTTTTCAATTCAATTTTCCAATATTTCAATATATTTTCATATAAATTCGGTTCTACTTACTCTGTGCACTTTCTGTGTGGTCTAGTAATACAATAAAAATACATATTAAAAATGCAATCCTCAACAGCCGTGGCGGTAACTGAAATAAATATTGAAAAATAAATAAATTAAATTTCAAATTAAAATTAACAATAGGAAATATAAAATAAAAAATTACGTTTTTTTTTAAATTAATGAAGATATTTAACAATCGTCTAAATATTTATAATAAATTAAAATTAATTAAAGTTAAAGTTCTGAAACATATTTTTTTTTTGTTGTTGCAATATTTCAGTCACGATTTCAGTTTAAAAATTAATCGTGAAATATTTTTATTAAGATAAATTATTTCAAGTATCAAAATTTAATATAAAAAATAAAATTTCTGAAGCAATTTAAAATTTGTTGTATATTTTTAAAAGTCTTTTTTCTTACAGATAAAAATAAATTCTAGAAAATTTATTTTATTTTATATATTTAGGTATACGTGACGTAACAACTCAATTGCACCAGCCTCCAAGTTAATGGAAAACTGATTGAAAAATATTACTTGGTTTTGTTAGAAATATTTAGGTTAAAATACTATAATACGAAAAAAAAAAACCGGCGACATAAACTGAAAAGTGTGCCTTTTCAAATTGAAAAAAAAAAAAATATTTAATTTGTGAATCAGCATAAAAAAAACATAATTCCAAATTAATCGAATTTTTCGCAGCATAGTAGCATACATTATGCTGCTGGCATGAAAAATGTTTTTTCTAAATTATGTTTAACATGTCGAGTTAGATTGAATTTATAAGATAATAAAATATTAAATTACATTTTTTTTTTCTGTATATTTGATTTGTGTGTAAATTTGTTAGAGGAAAATTGTTTAAGGAATTTGTAAATGGCCATAAAATATAGGAAATTTTGAACCTTTTTATTATACGCATATATAAATTTATGTTTAAATAAATTTTCTTATGTAATATTTAGATTACTGCATTAAGGAGATTTTTCATAAATAATTTTTATATTACTTTTTATATTAATTAATAAAATTCATTTGTATAGTTAATACTTTTCCGGGTATTTTTTAGTTAGATGAATAATTCTCTTGAGATTTGTAATTTAATTGATTTAAAAATTATCTAACACTTAAAATTTATTGCTATTAATCTTCAGGGAAATTAGAAAATAAATAAATTTTAGGAGTGGTTTTCTTCAAATGGATTATATTTATATACTTATGTACATTACAAATTGTATAATATAAAATAAAAATTATTATAAAGTTTCAAAATTTCGATGTGATTATTACGGTTGAAAATCCGTAACTGGTTACTGGTAACAGCAGTTACGTTGGTACAGTGAATTATTGATTACCGTATTCCCCTTAATATGGCATTTTTGATAGATATAGGTTTACGTCAACTGTTTATAATAATTTAAATCATAACTTTAATAATTGTCTTAAACTAAACTTATATTTTTTAAACTCGAAGATGTACAATTTTAAAACGAATTGAACGACATCAAAAACATGCAGAATTTGCAATAGAATTTTAAGTTTCGATGAGTTTCATTTCGCGTATGAAATCTTTATGTTAAATACAGGAGGATTTAATTCATTACGTAACACGACATTATTGCTATATTATTCGTTTTATGTTACAAAAATGTTGCTAATTTATTAAAGAAATATGAATTGTTTCTCGATTTCGGTAAGCCACCAAAAATTCCCTGTGTCTTGTTTTTATAAAAATTAATTCAGCCCACTTGCCGACCTATTATGAGTTATTTTCTACAACAGTCAGTGAAAACTGGAATATTTTCTAGTTCAGGCAGAGTAAAAGAAACTATGGAACTGAAAGAATTACATAATTAGTACTCTAAAACGACTGATAACAATATCTTGTACTTCATATTATACTCTATATCTATATGATTAAATTAAAACCAATTTATAATTAATTCTATTGAGGACCATATCTAAAAATTCGGCTAGAAGATTATAACCATAAAATATTTATTTTATTCTTTATATTTCATAAATTTAATGTTAAATTTCATTTTATCATTAAATAAATTATAAATCAATGTTTAACTAATTAAAAAAACTATTTGGCATACACAAAATTTGTAAGATTAAAAATTATTATATTAAATATTTTTAAATTTATGTTCAATTTTTTATAAACAATCATAGAATTCACATCAATAATAATTATTGTTTTAATAAATTGATTTATAACATCAATTTTTAAAAACCATGCCAATATTGACAGATAAATTTTAAATATTACGAATTCCAATGAAATATTATTTTAATCAAAGAAAATGTTGAAAATGGTAAAACTTCAAAAAAAAAATTTGTAAAATGAAAATATATTCGTAATTATTTATGTAATTTTCTTTATAATTTACTAATTTTTCAGTACCACAATCACAAACCATCTAAGAGTTGTATAATAATTGATATAATGATTTTTAAAGTTAGTAACATGTAAACAGTATAAGGTGCAACAAATATGGACAATTACGATAAATCAGGAAAATGTTATCGTAAAAAACTATGTAATTATGAAAGAAAATTACATAATTATTTCTAATTTATATTAAAATGTCAAAACCTTAAAATGGATTTGTAGTTTTCTAGTGAAAATTTAATAATATTAAAAATGATAGGAAATTTACTTGTAACTATTAATTAATAATCCAAAAATATATTAAATTTTAAATAATATTTTTTTTTATATAAATATCAATTAATTAATTATTAATATTCAAAACTCATTTTACATTTTTGCTAATTAACACCTTTAAATATTAACCAAAATCGATATTCAAATTAATTAATATTTAAATATTATTAATTTTTTCAATAAATTTTTGGTAAAGGTTAACAAATATCGAAAAATAAAAATTCATCAAGTCTAAAATTTATTTAGGTTTAGGCAATTTACAAATAAAATTTTCGAAATAATTTACTGGCCAGCAGGAGTGCCTAATTTAAAAAAAAATACTGTGTAAATTCAGGGCATATCAGACTAATTATTATAAAATTAAATATAAATTTAAATTGTGTATAGCTTTAAGTAAAATCTGTTGAAATTTTATACGTAAAACAAAGTTTTAAATTTCAAGGAAGTGAACTAATTTGAAGGTCTCTGGTTGATCACAAAAAAAAAATGGTTTCTTTAGTTTCTAAGATTTTATAATTAATATAATTGTGTTAAAAATGTACTTCACTAATAAAAAAAATGTAATTTATGGTTTTTTAAAAGGTTTTTTTTTTAACTAATAATTTATTATTGTAAAATTAATAATCATGAAAATATTTTCCGCCCAAAAATAAATTTATAATTGAGATCAAAATAAAATGACAACTTAATGATTTTATGAAAATGTTACAAAAAAAAAAAACTTCAAACATGCTAAATTAATTTCAATTGACTTGACCTAAATAATTAAAAGTTAATTTTATTATTAGTAATTGTACAAAATATTTTTTTTGATCAGTCAATAATTTTGAATTAGTAAATTGTTTAAAAATTAAATTAATTGTTATGATCGTGCGGAATAAATTATATATTAAAATTGAAAAAAAATTAAAAAGTTTTTTTTTCAATATTATAAAAATTACATCTTAATCTAATCCCTCTCATTTAATCCATCTACCATCTACAAATCTCATAAAAAAATCAAATTACAAAATAAACATTTATAAAATCAAGTTTCTGGCTTAATACTTTTGATTGTTTTTCTCTTTAACTAAAAATTTCATAATAATTCTAGTTGCAATATTTCGTAAGCTTAGTACAACAGAAATTGCATACAGATTTTTATTTATCACAAGGCTAATTTGTTAATAATAATAATTTTTAAAGAAAATGATAAAAAACTTTATTCCAATATAAATTTTAAAAATTGTAATAATTTCCAAACAAAAACTTTTATTACTACATTTATTAATAGTGAATATTTAAAATGCCAATAAACTATAAATTATTAGTGATTGACACAATAACATTTCATAATTATTGGCATGAATATAGTTCAAAAATTATTGAAATATCAAAGTGTTTAATGTTGTTGACATCTTCTTGTTAATTTTCAATGCCAAAACTATTAAATTTATGTTGAAAATTTATATTGCACAAAGAAACAAACTTTAATATTTTCAAATTATATATAAAAAAAAACAATTTTTAAATTTCGATCGAATATTTTTTATAATTTAATTAAATATTTCGAAAAATTTAATTAAATACATTTATAAATAAAGGTAGGAGTTTAAACAGAGCATAATTTATTTAAAAATTGTATGTTATTGAATAACAATTTCTGATAATTTATATTAGATCTAATAATTCATTGTTGCAGATCAAAAATTGAATTATATAATTAAGTCAAGCAAACAATTTTAATGAGTATAATTCAGCTTATAAAAAATTGTCTGGAAAAGATTTATTAATTTTGGAACGTTTTAATACAAAATTGTAACTAATCTAAAACCAATTATGAATGTTAAATTATTTTTTTTTAGTACACAAATTCCTAAGAAATAATTAATTGATTACATATTTCAATTAGCTAGTTAAAAACAAAGACAATTCACAACTGGAACTAAATCGCTAAGAGGTTTTAGTCATTTTGAGTGTAAACAAAGAACTTTTTTACACCCATAAATAAAAACCTGAAACTCTAACAAAATCAGTAAAAAAATATTTGATAGTTTGGTTTTAAAGTGCAAAAATGTTTTGTAATATTAACAGAGGCGCGTCATCGAAGGTGCAATGGGTGCCAGTCTTAGGGGCAGCTCAATCCATACTTAAATAATAATAAAAAATAATAATTTTTATTTCTTATTCTGCCTATACATTATACAACAATCTGTTTTTAAATTATGTTGTAAATTTTCACCATACATATTTTAACTTGGTTTACAAACGATTTTACAATCATTAAAAATTAGTTTTTATTTTTTGTATTTATATTTTTTATTTCATTTAATTTCTTCACTTCCAAATTTGATTTTAAACTAATTTTTTTGACAGTAATCGTCAAGAAGAGAAATTTTGGTTGACAATTTCCCCATGCACTATACAACTTACAACTACATCCAACACAAATGAAAATATTTTAATATTTCTTCAATCGATTTGTCAATCGATTTTTCGAATTGTCAACGTGTTGTAAAGTCGCCCACAAACGATACAACTTGATCCAGTTGTCAACACATGATAAACAGGTTGTATAATACATGGGCAGCTTTATATATTTTATTTTAATAAAGTTTTTGGTTCAATTCAAATAATTCCTGCAGCATTTTAAAAATTTTAATCCAAAATTTGAAGAAATCGATTGAAATTTGTTGCCAACCAGATAATTTCAATATAATGAAAAGATATCTCTCGAAAATATTGTTCCTAATTTGGCACACGGACATCCAAAATATGTTAACCGCACCTCTGTATTTATTTTATATCTGTTGGTAAAACTTTTTTTATCTGACTCAACAATCCACAAAATTTGCAATCTCCAGCAAATAAAGAAAAAACACCACAGAAAAAGCAATTGAAATATAATAGCATCAAAATTAATTAAGATAATTAATTTCAATTTGAAATAAGATTAAAGTTTCGGTCTCTTTTGCCTATTTTTTATTTATTTCTTTGGATTATGTTGAATTCGACCTTGAGAATTAGATTAAATATTTGATTGATTGGAGAACTACTGTTAAATTCACATCTGAAAAAAACATACCTTAAACATTGAATAAAAGAACGAAAGAAAAAAAAAATTATAATAAAATTGATTTGGGGTCATGTCATGATGTTATTTCAAAATTTCCGGTTAAAGCTATCAAAAAAAAATTATATTTGGTAATTTATGTTGATTTGTTGAGAATATTGTGAAGAATTGCTACAAAATTGATAATTATCGTATAATATTAACAATATTGAAGAACAAGGAAGGATAATTTAATCTTTAACATAAAATTTTATTAATAGATTTTTAATAGATTTATTTTTCTTATTTAATTTGTAATGGATATTAATTTTATTACCATTAACATTATTTATTAATTGTTTCAAAAATGAATTTTATTAAAAAAAAAAATATTATTTATAATTTTAAAAATAATCATCACGGAAGACACTATTAAAAAAAATATCGTTAGATTGATATTGATGGTAAGGTGTGTTACTTAAATATCATTATTAAAGATAGTAATTTTACTTCGTCATTGTTTATAAATATGCTAGTTATTGAGGAAATAAAAGTACATACTTAAAAATATTTTTTATTAAGAATTTCTTAATTATTCAAATCATAATTCTACTTTTCTAGTAAAATAATTTTTAATAATTTATTTATGTTAGAGTCTTAACGTTTAGATAACTAAAATTAGAGCAAAATAAATATTAGTTATACAAAATGCTTTAAAGTTTCACTTTCTTCATTTTGGACTATTCTCCGGATTTTAGAAGAGGTGGAAACTTCAAACTAACCTTTTGGTATCTGGTTGGATGATGTGAATGAAGGAAGATCTCGAGAACTTCCTCGTATCTAGGCTTCACGGACCGATTGTACTCTCCCGATTAAGTTTGCCTTATTTTTCAACCATATACTTTATAAAACTCAGAAGTCATCAAATGTTTCTTTGTGAACCCTGTAACATTAAATTTTGTTGAAATAAACAAAATTATCCTCTGGATTTTCAAATTTCATAAGCGTTTAAAAGATGTACACAAAGGCCTCCTATTGATCAGTCAATTTAATTTCATATTTAAAAAGTTTATTTCTAACATTTTTACACGAATTATTGAATTAGAAAAACAAAAATGTTAAGCGACTAACTCGTTTTTTCCATTCAACTAAATATTTATTAAATATTTAATCACTAAAATTTTCTACAATTTTTCTAATTGATATCTAAACATAAATTATAAACTTTAAGTAAATTTAAAAACTTTCTCAAAAACTAAGACATTAAATTACTGAAAATGATTCCGAAAAATTAAAACGATAAAATCCTTTAAAAGTAAAAAATTTCCATATATAGTTAAAAAATGAACATTGACCTTAAAATTCCCACAGTTCGATTATAAGAAATTAAAGAGAAAGCAAACTAACAATAAATATTAAGAAATTTATAAATTAAAATATTTTATATTTTAATATTTTTTTTTTAAAATTCAGGGAAATTTCTTTTAAAATTACAATATTCTTTTTTGTTTTCACTAGCATAAATATTTTAAGTCAGATTAATCAATTCTATTTATTAGTAGTAAATGCAAAATAATTTGAATTTAAGTTTCCCATTAATTTTCAATTGATATGACAATGACATTCATCATGAACTGTTGCTGTAAATAATTATCAGTTTTTTACTCGTAGTGACAATTCAAAAAGGGTAAGAACGAACGTGATCAAAATATTTAATTTTAATTTAAATTAAATTTATTTGTTATTTTTATTATTTTTTATTACGAAATCTGTCAATATTTTGACTGTTTAATTTAAAAAAGAATTAGATTTAATTTTTGACAACTGATATGGAAATATTTTTGGCAGTATTAATGCGTGTTCAAATTTTTGATTACCGAAATAAATAAATATATTACGAATAGTTAAATTAACTCTAAATGTTGCATTAGATTTGATGGTCAAAAAAATTGTTTTGGTTGAAATTTTTTTTTGGGTGTTTGGTTTTGCCTTTTAGTTTATGCTCCTGAAATTTGGAACCACTTGTTTTATTGCGTTCATGGGAAACTAATGTATAAACAGCTTAAAATCCGAAGAATATTTTAATTATGTTCTAAAGCTAAAGCATATAAATCTAAACTAATTTGAATGAAATTTTGTATACAAATTGGTTTCATTGGGCCTCTATCAAAATTCTGAATTATAATAAATTTCATTCTTGGTGTCTTGATATATCTGAAATTTTTAATAAAGCAGTGTTTTCACAAAGCAGTGCTTTTTACATAGATATAATCACTATTGGTCATAACTACCTAGGTTAGTTACTTTTTTGATATTAATTTTTATCATTTTATTTTTGTAACATTCAAATTTGGTTATTATTTTAATAATATACTTGAATTATAGTTTTAATTACATAAAATTTTTGGTTTTTGAATAGACGGAAATGTTGGTCACAACAATTTAGACTTATAATTCGTATTATATTTCAATTGTGGTTATATGAAAAACCAAATTACTGAAATTAAGCTAACACAATTTATAATTGTGGTTTAATATTCTCATCATTATTTATATTTAAGGAAATTATTTAAAATTTAAATTTTTATTTTAAAATTAAAATATATTTTAACAATCATAAATGGTTCTGCTAATATTAATGAACAACCATAATTAGTAGCTAGTCATTATATTATGTCTGAATTAACTTTTAAGTTTTAATGCTGCAGGTGCAAAAGTTATTAGAAAACTATTTGAAAATTTTTATTTTATTTAACTGAAATTTCAACTAGAAAGGACAACATAACATTTTGAGTATAATTTTAAAATTAATTTATTTAAAATATCACATCAATTATGTTGTTACTGTGCAGTAGTTAAATACCTTAAGCTAATCGTGGTTTAACTTTATGATCAATTTTTAACACAACATTTAATATTTCCACAAAATTACATAGAAAACATTAAATTTAAATTACTTTACATACATATTAACACAATGAATTACAATATTGCTAACAAATTTTATTAAATTTTCGTTAAATTTCTTCATAATAAACAATTTTTCAATCAAATTTAATTTTAAAAAAAATACCAATTATCTTCATATTTTCCTTATAAAATCATCATCATCTTAATCAAGCAATTAACTACCTGCCGACATTTTCGGTAAAACTTTTTTGATATAATATTTACAAACAAACGACAACCTTTTCTAGCAAAACGTTTCTTTTTCTTTTTTATGTTGCTGTTATTAAGAGGAAGCTAAAAGTGAGCTATAAACTTTCTAAAATGATTTTAATATTTTCCCAAAAAAAAAAAATATTTTTAACGATATAATCATGTCAGCTTTTTTTTATGTTGGCTTAATTTGTTTATGTTGTAAAAGTTTTCATATAATACCAGCCAACAATCTTCTTCAATTCGAACAATTTAATTATTTATATATGTAATTATGTCCAAAATTCATGATTGATTAACTTATTAAGTGTTTCTCTGGGTATATAGATAATTAAAAAATACAAAATTATCTTAATCATTCTGTCAAATTGTGTAAACATTTGTTTATATATGTTTTTGTACATACTAACACTACGCATATTATATGTAATTAATTTTTACTTAAAAGCACAATGATCTTGTCTGTGATGATTTCTGTTATTTCAGTAGTTATATAGCTGTTGAAAATTTAAAAAAAAAAAAAAATTAACTTGAATAAACAACAAAAATACGATTAAATCAGAAATCCCTGAATCATTAACATGAATAATTTCCATCATAACTTTCGCTTTCAATTTGACATATGATGATGAAAAAAAATAAATATTGTTATTTGATCGCCGTCACTACTGTTCACGTATGTTTTGTTTGTTCGATTATTAACAGAAACGTGCAAATTACTTGGTTTTTTACGCCATGGAATTATATAGAATTATCACTTGGTATTTTTATATCATGATATATTTCCACTATAATTATGATATAAAATTATAGATGGTAAATTATATTCCACTGAAAATTCCAATGTTTTTAAAAGGATTTAGGATTTTTAAATTGCGTTAAAATTCTTGTAATTATGAGTATATTATAGCTAGTCCAGTGCAAGGTACTGGGTAGTTGATCGAAATAAGTTTTTTATTATATATTGAGTTATTTTATGCGAATAAGACAAATGAATTTTTAAATCTCTAAGAACTCAAGTTCTACGAAAAATTAACAGAGGAAATTCTAAAACGCCTTTACAACTTTTTATAGCTAATATCGGTCACGATATTACCTTTCGATGAGTTTATATTACAAACAAAATTTGTTTTTTCGATCACTACAACATTTTTAACAATTTTATTCTCATATTTTTTTACATTTTTAGAAAGGGCGATTTCGGGAACCGTGAAGAACATAAAATATATGTTAAACCCGATTAATATAGCATTGAAGAATATTAAAAACTTGCGTGAAAATATAGCCCATTAGCAAACAATTTCTTTAAGATGAAGTTAATAACAATTGGTAATTGGCAAGTCGTGTCTCTTGAACATAAATAAATAACGTGTCAACAAAAAAACTGTAATTGTATATATCTTATTTCCTTCAACATCGAGAACGTGACAAACGTCTCAACTTATGAAGTTATACCATTAGTGTACAGTGCACCCTGTAATTAATATTTTATATTTTCCATCCTAAACTCGAATTAAAATTTAAAAGGATAATAAAAATTTCTGAAAACATTTTCTTATTAAAAATGAACAAAAAATAACTTTTCATATAATCTTCATTACGAGTCTATAAATAATTACTTTTATAAAAATGAAAGGTCAACTTTACTTTGTGTTAACTGAATGGTCGCTATAGTTCATTGCAAAATTTATTTTATTATTTATATATAAGCTTACGACGGATTACAGCGTTTTATTATTATGAAGTTTTAAATTTACTAATTTGTAATTGACTACTTAACTGCGTGGGTAGAAGAAAAAAAAAAGACAAAACTGGCAGAAATATACACGAGGCACGATTTTGCAAGGTCAAACTATATAATAATAATATCATTATATTTAATTGAGATAATAAATGATACTTTTGATGGAATGAATTATCCACAAATACATTGTACAGAAAAATTTATTTCCCTTTAATATTCAAAATAAAGAAATACATATTTATAAAAATTGTGGTACACGAATATAATCTGTAATTAAATAAATTAATTTTTAAACATTTTTTTAATAGGATAGTAATAAATAGCCTGTAGTAAATATATTAAATTTAAGATTTTATCACAGGACCAAACCTAATTCAAATATTTGTAGCTAATCTTTAAACCAAATCCCTCTATCATTAAAATTATTAAACTAAAGACAGAAGCCTGTGATTCCCAGATTACTAGCAAGTGAACTGTGAATTGTAATATCTCTTGAATTATTGATCTTATGAGTTTTCAGAGAAGTAATGATTTCTGTCAATTGTGTGGATATTAAGTTTAAATTGACAAATAATTAAATACGTGTAACTAGTACGCTAGTGGCGAAAATAAATTAGTAGTGTGATATGCTGCGATGAATTAGGTCCTGGGTTAAACTCCAGATTGATAAATCGTTCATTCAGCTTTAAAGGAGTACCAGTAATAAAAATTTACAGTATTTGTAATTGTAATTTTAACACTGGGTGAAATGCTAATGGATCATACAATTTTCTGACAACAAATGTCTCACTGTTAAAAGCCCCTAACTTGTTGCAATCAAAAGTTTTTTCTTCACTTATGGTTTCTTAGTGGCAGACCGAGAAACAGATGGGAAGATAGTGTTGAGAACGATTCCAAAAAACTAAATATAACAAACTGGAAATCATACGCTAGAGACAGAGAAAAATTGAGGCTTGTTGTGAAGAAGGCTAAAGGTCACCCAAAGCTGTGGCGCTTGAAGAAGAAATGGTTCGGAATCAATATAAAATTAGTAGATCCATTCAACATCCATGAATGTCATGAAACGTCTATCATTAAAGCACTACACTGCCAAGTGGAACAAACAAAGGAAGACTAGTAAGTAAATATCAATTCATACTAATTTATGTCTCTGTGTAATTTATTACCATATTTATAAACTTTGTCATAAAAATAAATATAATTAAGAAATTGTAAAATATAATTTACTTTTACACAAAAAATTCATCTAATTTCTGTTCCACACAATATTAATAACCATGAATAGGAACTATACTCTGTCGAAATTGTCCTCCCATTATTTATGCCAAAGATAATTCAACCAAAATGTCATTAATTCAAATTCGACCTTTGACAATAACTTTTACTTATATACTGGTTAACTGCTTCTACGTTGACAACAATAATAAAAAATTATTTATTTGAAAATTATTCATAAAAAATAAATATGCGATGCCGTCTTACTATATTTTTTTTTATTTCCAAGATTTTTAATCAAAAAAACACAAATTATTTAAATTTTTTTATGTCTTCATATTTATCTTAACAAAAATCAGTTGTTTTTTTTAAATTAGGGAGCGGATATGATTTTGATAATTATGTATCTTTTATGTTATTGATAATTTTATGCTATAGATTAAAAAAAATTTTGTTGCATTCATTTATATTTCATCTGTTTCTACAAAAAAAAATTATTTATTTTTGAATTCTACTTCCGTAAAAATTAAATTAATATTAACAAGTTTTTATGCTATATAAAAAATATTGTTTTACCATAATTTTCCAAAGCCACAACAGTACGAACTGTACTTTCATATATGATAGTATCTCGAGGGCTGACAATTATAATAATTATAAATTTTATAATAAAGTTTATTACAATTTAATAAAAAAAAAATCCGCCTTTCTCTGCTATTTTAATCGAGTAAATAATTTTCATTGCAATTTTTTACATATATTTTATGTATTTCCACTTGAAAGTGCAAACTTGTATTTATGTTTATGATCTACTGAACAAATTTCATATATATGTATGTATCTATAAGATATTATTTATTTTACAATTGTATATGTAACTATTTATGATCATTGAGCGAGTGATTTGACCTTGGACATGGGCGTAGTATATTGTTACAAATTCACATTCTATTTTGTCCTCTGCTCTAATCCCCCACTAAAAGAAAATCGTAATGTAAATGGAAACCTGGTTTCTATATGTTATTTTGGTTGGACAGCAGAAAAAAGAAATATAAATTTTTTTTTAATAGAATTACTAATTCAAATTATCTAATCTTTAAGCCAATCTTAAGCTTATGATATTAAATATAAAAATAAATTTGTATTTTGTTGTAAAACTTAAGCGTTTATTTAATTAATTTGATTTATTCAAATAAATTTTGAAATGGGGGAAATTTAGTAGATATTATTTATGTTAATTTTGTTATTAACTTTGTCCGGTTAAAAATTAATCTAAGCTTAATCAAATTTTTAGATATCATATTTGTAAATATGTCAGATTTTTTTATATAAAAATTTATTGCAGGGGTGGCAAAAGTTATTTTAATTATTTCGGATCAAATCAGAAGAATTTATAGAATTCAAAAGTGTAACATTTTGAAAAATTAATGAATTAAAATAATTCAAAATTAATTAAATACATGTGCAGCTCCGGGTTCTTTAAGAGTCATATTTTATTCCAGCATTTGAAATAGGAAACAATCTTGGAAATATTATATAATAATGTTCACTTATTTAGTTATATAATCGACAACTTTAGTATTTATGGTTAATAGACTGGATACTTAACATACTAAATTATAGATTTATTATTTAAAAACATAAAATTGTTTTTTTTTAGCCATAATTCTATAATCAGAATTTCAAATTATATCGTAGATAAATTAATTTCAATGATTCATTATATTTCATAGTTGAAAGTTTCATTTAAAGGCCATCTAAAACATTAAACTGTTAAAATCAATTTAATAAATTCTAGAATTTTCCTTTTAATTCTGAAATTTATATGTTCACCAAAATTTATGTTAATTATTTTCAAATTTTTGGAAAAATATATCAGAATGAATCATTTACAAAAATAACTCTTAAAAATCAAATTTTAACTTAAATAACATCTTTTTAATAAAAACCAATTTATGATTCCAGTTTCAATCATTTTGTATTTTTACTCTGATTTCTTTTTTTTTTTTTTTTGGCATGAAAACATTAATTAACATTTTTTTACAGGCATTTTAGTCAAACTAGTTTTCCTACATAATTTTATTTGTTAACAATTTTTTAAATTATTTTAATAGTTTCTTAAAAGAAACTAAATTTTTCACATAAAAACTAAAAGTGATTTTTTTGTACAACATCAAAATTAACTTTAAATTCATAAAAATGCGAGCTAAATGGGAACATATTTTTTGTATCTGGCAAGGAACTGAACATTAAAATTGCCACAAAATTATAGCATTTAAAAAACATTCAGTAAAAAAATAAAAATGAAATATAATAAAAATTTGGTTTTATTACTTTCGTTTTTTTTTATGTTTATTTATTAGATTATACCAAAAAAAGATATCGCAAAATTATGCGTTTATATCTTATAAATACAATATGTAAAGATAAAGTTTCTCTCCAATTTTCAAGCAATATATAATTTAATTTTTTTTATATTTTTTTGAAACTAAATGAAAATTTACCAAGAGCAATGGATCGAACAAAATTAACAATAAAAAACGTTAAAATATCAAATTTAAAAATGCCCTACAGGAGTAATAAATTTAAATTGCATTACAAATTCGAAACAATTTTACAGATAATAAAAATTATTGCAGAATAATTGAAAGCCATTGTCGAACGATGGCTATAAGAAAAATTTATTATAGTTGAGACTGTAAATAATAATTTTTGTTGTAATAAAATAAATATAAAAGGGCTAAAAAAATCGAAATTTTATTTGATATAAAAAAATTAGAGTTGCCCTTTTATCGAAAATTAGAGTTGCCCTTTTATCGATAAATTTTATGTTGATAAAATTAGTTCACACAAAATTGGTTCACACGTTTCATGAATATGAAATATTAGTTATTTGTTATGATGAACTTGTATTATTTGTAAGCTTGTAACATCCGTTTTAAAGAAATTTCTAAAAACAAATCGTACATTTCATTGTAAACTTCATAAGTTGACATATATTTGAACCAAATTGTAGCTTAAAACGATATTAATAAGTTAGACGTGATTAGAATCGACTATTCAACGAGGAATTAAATCTGAATTGAATGAACGATTTGCCAGAAATCGTTCATTCAATTCAATGGTCATTGCCGGATGAATGTGTCAATTTTTCATTATTCAAACTATCAATCCATGTAAAGTTATAGGCTAAATTTCAACTATTAATAGAAAGATTCTTAACATAATCTTAGATTTTACAAATGAAATCTCAAACTTTAAATTTTTAGATGATTATTTCGAGGAATTATGCAATAAACTGTTGAAAATTTAAATTTCTTTCGGTTTTCGAGGTTAGATGTTAATTCCTTGATCTAATCTAGTTGTTGTCCGTAAGATTTGACGTCGTTGTGTTCAGTGAGTCTGTATCAAAATATCTAAATTATATAAAATTCATTTAATAAACTCCAAGATTTGGGAACTATCCATAAGTGAGCAAATTTTCTTTTCTGTATTTTGCTGTAAAATTACGTGCATATTATTAATCTACTTGTATCTAAATTTACTTTTTATTACAATTTTAATTAGTTAAACATATCACAAAACTAACCTTAATATAATATCTAAAAAAAACATAATTATATGAAAAATAAAAATTATTTACGCTTTGATGAATCAAAAATATATAGATTGTGTAAAAACTCACCTGAAAAATAAAGAAATTAAAAAAATTAAGTAATACAAAAATAAATGACGACTAAACTTTAATAAAATTTATAATAAAATTATTATTTAAATCGTGGTTTTTTAACGAAATTTTGTATATTATTAATTATAAAACTTATGTAACAAAATCAGATTTTAAATTTCAAATTTGTTTGTTATCTGGTATTGTTAATTTCACAAGTTTTTTTTTTATTCGTGGTTTTATTCGAATGGTTTTCAGTTCGAATGGTTCATTTAAATTCAAAATCTTTGAGAAAAAAAAAATTGTTGATATTTTAAAAGTTTCTATTTTTTGAAAAACAAAAATGTTATTTTTAAATTTAACTTATAATTTATGGCCAATATTTTTCTATTATTAATTATTCAGATACAAAAAACTATAAAATTATTATTTATTGCATAATTTTTTGTCTTCTAAGCTTTGTTGATTTCGGCTTTATTAACAAAAACTAAAGAAAAACTTATTAAAATTTTTGGATGGTATAATAAATTGCAAAATGAATTTTTTATTATTTCCTATATATTTTTAATATGCATAAATATGTGAGGTTAAATTGATGGGTCAATTTGTATTCCAGGCACTTTTATAGTTCTTTTAAATATTTAAAATCAAACATGAAATCTTCTGCTATTGCTAAGGGGTTCGGGCGTTCGGGTTATAGTAGCTAAGTTCGTGTTAATCGATTGCCTGTCCCATCACACATTTAAAAGAGTTTACTTCACCAAATTCAGATGAAAAATCGTTTAACTATTCACAAAGAAACCATTTTTGGGTTGGTAGTTTTTGAAAGGATTAACGAGAAAATTTTAGCCAAACAGGCGGACAACATGAATCCATAAGTCAAAAAATTACATATAAGTTGATTTTTATTGAAAACCTTAAGAATTTACAAATCGATATTTGTATTAGTAGTAAAAAATTTATATTACTTTGTGGCATTACCAATTGATGATATATTGACAAATTGTATTGGTTCTTATATAAATATTTAAAAGATACAAACGTAATTAGAAATTAAAACAAGTTAAAATCTAGTTAATTAAAGTATTGTACCCGAAATTTATGCATTCAATTATCTAGGATAAATAGATAGATTTAAGTAAATTTTGAAAAGGGATAATTATTCATTCAATAAACCAACTAAATGGAAGTTCATCTTCCAAAACTATCTACATTCAATATTCTGATCCAATTAACAGTAGCATTAGCTTGTACCAATCTCAACAAAATAGCTTCATTCACTAGCTTTACTGTCTAGTTTTTACTGTCTTGTTTGACCGAGCCCATCATTGGTGCTTGTCAGCAATAATGTTAAACGCAAATTTCTGAGCTGGACCCGAATGTCTATTAAAAAATCTTAAATTAATATGAGGTTACACAATGAAACATTAAAACAACTTTAAAAACTTTAAAGTTTCCAATATTTTTTTTTTTAGTTATTTTAGAAAAATATTTCGAAACACGCTCCAAACATAAAACATTGTTTAAATAGATTTTTTTTTTGTTAAAGCAAAAACTTCTCCTTAATGTTTTTTATTATTTGAATTTAATAATTTAAATATCTACGAAAAAAAAATATTTTAGGTGGGATCGTATAATAGTCAAATTTACGACCCTCCACAAAACAAAAATCTTAATCATTCCTTAAAAATAATATTTACAATTGAAGTAAAAAAAAAATGTAGTTAAAAGTTAATTTAAAATTTTTATGATCAGTGGAAGTCACCTTGACACTTTAACATTTTATCAGAAAAAACGGTTTCCAACTTCGACTTCAAGCTTTAAAAAAAAGAAATCAATTACAACCTTGTTTTAAATGAATATTTTTTGTTTTGTTGACGGATTCATTTCACGTTATGAATAAGAATTTTTTGTTGTAGATACTTTGCTTTATGATTGGTACGTTTTGCATATATAGTTAATAAATTATTACTTAAAAAAATTATACAATTTTTCCCATAACAAAAAAACGGTATTAAGAAAATATGTATTTCAAAATCATAAAAAAAAAACATAAAAAATTGCATTGTTTATTTCAAATTTTGCAGATTTCTATTATTTTTTATGCAAATTACATAAAGTCGCAAAGAAAAATAAAATTTTCATTTATTTGTACGCACGCGCAACTCCTTAAAAAGAATGGAAAATTTTTAGTATCTTTGTTGATTTTGATTTTTCGGAAAATTATTCATTTTCTTATGCTGGTTTGCTATTATGATTTATGGAAGACGTGCTAAAATATAATTTTTTATGCAAAATTAAACAAAAACGGCAGGTAATATAAGGCCTACATAATCAATACACTCTAACACCTTTTGGGATTTGCTTTAAAATACTTTTTATTGTAAATTATGCTTTTGCATAGATTGTTTTTCTTTTTATTATGTTGTTGATTATGTAATTTTCTATACAATTTTTGTATTGTGTAAATGAATGACAATAATTTCCATTTATTTTTAAATATAAATGTAAAAAAAACGATTGTCAGATTATGCTCAGAAAAGTCTCAGAAATATTGTGTAATCTATACATAACAAATTTGAATAGTTTGTAAATTAAACATAAATTTATGTTGATAATTATGAAGTTAAACATATAAATTATCATCATTTTTTATTTTTAATTTTTAAATTATTGATAATTTATCGAATAAAGATTATGCAAAACAAAAACAAAAAAATAATTATTTAATTGGAATTTAATTATGTTGTTGATAATTTTTGTAAGAAACTAGTTAGATTGGAAAGTATATTTTAAAATATGTTTTTATTTTTGTTGAAAACATTTAGTGACAAATGAGGAAGTAATTATAAATGACAAGTAGTTGACTTGTTAACATTTCAGTTTGATAAATAGCTTATAAATTTCATTTGAATTTATCTGTTCATAAATGAAAATTTTTGTTTAATATTTTTGGAATGTTTTGTAGACTCTTTTATCAGATTATAATGAATTTTTGGAATTGATATTATATTTAATTATTTAAAGTCGTACCGTGTACGAGATTTTTGGTAACCGTCAGTTTAATTAGTATAATTATGGAAATTGGTAAAATTACTTTTAAAATAATTATGAAGATTTTTCAAATTTTCTTATTAATTTGCAAGTTTATGTCAAAAGCAATTGTAGTAAAATATGAAAAGTATTACAAAAAATGAAATTATCTCCTCCAAAAATTGCCTACTATCACAGCTATACTTACTGTATAGCTCTATCAGAATAAGTCGCCTTCGAACTATTCTCAATTTAACATTTTTCCTAGGATATAAACAGATTTTTAAATGTGAAAACTAACTCGAGTGTTTTAAATCTGATCTAATCTAGCAATTGATACTGGTAAACTACGTAGTCTAATTGAATAATGTTCAATTTGATCAAATAAATAATAAATTTGGTACTATTGCTAAAATGTGATTGACTAATTTAAAATGTAATCTAGCTAATCATAGCTAACTAATATTCATAATTTTCAGTTTACTCCAATAAATTCAAGTAAAAAATTTGAATTTGCATATTATTTTTAAATTATTTAGAACCATAAAATCAAATATGGGTCCTATTCTGGTGATCTGGAATTTGGGAAATATTTTTGACATTTTATGTTATCGCCAGAATAAGAATACTGAATAATTAGTTACCGTGTACGATATGTTTGGTAACTGTCAGTTCAATTTAAATATACTATCAAAAATCATATAATACTGCCATTTTAAAGATATATTGGTTTTCAGTTGCTACTCTGCAACTGAAATATAATTGAAATTGACACAATGTTAAATAAGGTCTGATATTAAACCAACTTTTGAGTTACATAGAAAATAATTCGAAATTAATTTAAAACTGGATATTATTAAAATTCCTTTTCTAAAATTTTCATTACATTGTATACAAAATTTATACCATTTATATTTTTACTTAACATTCAGTACTTAATAATTATGGTTATGGCTTTAAATTTATTGAATATTAAAATTCCTTCAATAGCTTTATTGAGTAATATTTCAAATGAAAATGTGAAATTTTAATTAAATTTCATATTTCCTTTTTCAATAACAATAATAAATAAAATAAAATTGAAAAATTTTCATTTCTCAACCAATTGATTGTTAATTTTCATATATAAAATGTTAAAGTAATTGACAACCAAACCTAAACAAATTGCACTCATAAATTTTTACGTTTTTTTTTAAATTTTTAACTCATAAATTTTTACCTTTTGTGGAAACACTAAATAGATAAACAATGTGGGTGAATATCTTATGGAACCTTATTCAGATAATTTAATACTTTCACATTTAATGCATTATTTTTATATTGTTCAATTGAATTCATATCTGAACTTTTCAAAGAAATTTCAATTCTTAAAAGTGAAATTATAATTAACAACACTGAATTTAAATATTACTTTTTTAATCACTTAGTTATAATCATAAATTTTCATAGTTTGATTTTAATTTCGTACATTAAAATGTCAAAAATATGCAATAATTAACCTCAAATATCAAATTAATGACTCAATAAATTCAAAAGTTGGTAAGAGGATATTAAGTTACTACACTACAAGTATAAAAATAAGTAAATCCGTTTTAAAATTATTAACAATTACAATATTTTTATCAGCCAATTATAAATTAGATTAAAACTTGACATTACTATAAAAAAATATGCTAATTTTGTGAGTCAATATTTCATTTTGATTACATGTTGGATTTAGCATCTACTAGAGAAAAGAAATTTTTAGCGCCATAAAGAAATTAACATTAATATGACAAATATCAATATTTAGTTAGCTTTACTTTATATTTGAAAGTAATTTTACACCAATGTTAATTTGGAATTGGTACCATCGACAAGTTTCCAGAAATTATATAAAATTATTATATAAGGTAAAGAAAAAAATCTAACACCAAAAATTAAATTATTTAAAAATTACATTTTTTATTACTACTACCAAATTTAAATTTCATCTGCTATCACTTTTTTTTTTGTCTAAATTTGTTTGGCTTTATAGCATTCTGGTCTTGGTCTTACAACACAGCACCAAAAATTTTACAATGAAGTCAACAAAATATAAAATACAATTTCAGTTGAAATTCCTCATGTTCGCCATAACAGAAAACACAAAAATTTGCAATAGAAATTCCAATCGATGAAAATGTAATTTCGCATTAACAAATACAAAAAAAAAATTTAAACAAGAAAATAGAAAAACCAAAAAAAAAAGAAAATTGCTTTGAAAATTATAAACGTGTATTAGCTTTTTAGTTAACAGCTGCTGTTTCTGTTACCGAAAAAAAATACTTTTTTTTATTACACTCTAATAAAATATTGCATACAAAACTTTCTTAATTTAGCAACATTTTTTTTTTTTTGGCTTTCATATTTTACTTATGAAAATGAAAAATTTAACAACAAATCAGAAAATTATGTTTTTTTTTCACATTTATTTGGTGATTGTTAAATTATGGAAAAACTAAATATATTTAAATTAATTAATGGAAATATTATTGGGAAATAGTGAAAATTGAGAAGACATTTATGTTAATTCGATACTACGTCATTTTGGATGGATACATTGAGTCAATAAGTTTAAGTTAATTCCATAGATATATAGAAAGTTATTATGCTTTGGTTGAATGGGTTTTTTGTCAGAAATTTATGTTTTTAGTATTTCATTTATCACAGAAATTAATCCACCAAATAATCTTCCCTTCCCTTTGTCAATTTTGCTACTAAAATATCACTTTAAAAAATTACAAGTCGTACTGTTCAATAGCATTTAATTAAACTCAATTCTTGTTTTCTGCATATATGCTAACACGACTTCAACTGACGCTCATCTTCAATGTTTAATAGTACAAAAAGAAATGATTTTTATAATGATTCTGACTTTTCAAAATGGCAAGATTACATCAATCAAGTAAATGAACTGATTCTACAAAACAAATTGGCCTACAAATGTTCTCGCTCTTTCTTTACTAAGAAAGAATCAAACATAATTGGTAGATAGATCTACGAAACCTGCAACATTTGACGACAGACTTGACGACAAAAAGTTTCTAGAAAATTATTAAAATGTGAAAATCATTTGAGCAAAGTAACATCATAAAAAACAAAAACTAGAAACATATTCTGACAGCATCGCTCAAGCTCCAACAAAGGAAGCTGATGTCCAGTTCGAATAAAAATCGACTACTTGCTTGGCAACTAATTTACAAAAAATTGGAATTACAACGAATACCAATACTTGCAGCTTATGTACTGTACTCTTAACCAACCCCAACATGAAGCGAATTTATTAAACTATCCAGCTTTGAAGAATGCAAAGTGACAGCATAACCCATTCGTACTGAAATGATCGAAGCAAAATGTTTTAGATCAATTCTTCATCTTTTGAAAACAACACCAACTTTCTCGCTATTGGTACTGATCTTTCCATTGAAAACCTTCGCTATGAGAAATTTTACAAATTATTTTGTTAATTTTAAAAGTTTATTAAGTTTTCTATACTTTTACTTACAACTAAATAATTTTAGTTCCTGTTGAAAATTTAAATTAAATATTTTAAAAAAATTGTTCTTTCTTTTTTTTTCAGTTCCAATTAATTTCTTCACAATATTTTTAATAACCAAGCCAACAAAACAGTACAAAAAAATCGATGTAGTAAACCCACCTAAAAAATATTTTATTTTTTTTATTTTTGAAAATGTGGGAATTGAAACGTGAAATTACGCGAATTTTAAAAACGTGTCTAGCCTTTTAAATATATTTTTTTAATGTTAAATATTTGTAAAAATTACATAGTTTAAAATAAATATTTCCTAGAAAAGAAACCAACTTTTCTCATATAGTAATAATAAAAATTTAAAAAAATTATCTGTAATTTTATGTTCCCTAAAACAAAATTGTCTGAATTAATAAATATTTTTGATAAGTTTGAAGTAGCACCAACAAATTTGCAGAATTTAACAATTTTTCCTTGTCATTATTTAATTAAAATTACTTTCATAACGAAAGTATAAATTTTTATTAATAAACGTTCTAAATCATTCGAAAATGATTTAGTGTTAATGAAATTTTAAACAAATTAAAATAAAAATGATTTTTATGAATGAATTGAAGCATGAATTTATTTAAAAAATTACATAAATTTAAAGTAATTTTTCATTCTGAATTATTATTACTTATTTATTTACAAATTTTACGGTTTAAGTTGTACATAAATATTATTTTAAATTGTTAATTTTTAACACTTTCATTAGCATTCGTATCATAAATATTTTTTATTATAATATCCAGCAGTCATAGAAGGACAAATCCAAAAATATAACTTCAAAATAAAATTACATAATTTTAAATGGCAACAAAAATTACAAATTAAAAAAAACGATTATTATTTTATTATGAGCCATTGAACTAAGTTTTTGTACAATTAATTTACCAGAATTAGTTAAATTTTGTTGGTTTTTGGCAATCTAACGTTACTAGAATACATAAAAGCCAAACCCAAAATAATAAAATTTGGAATTGTAATTAGCACGAACTGTTGAGATTCAATGATAATTTAAAAAAAAATTATTAATAATAGAACCATAAGCAAAACGTTTCAAAAACTTCAATTTTTTTTTACAAAATCAAAATAATCAGTTTTACTTATTTAGATTTTCATTTAAACAATAAAATTCCCCAACTATTGAAACCGAGCGTTAAGCAGGAGTGTTGGCAATAAATCCTTATCTTCAGTCTAGCGAATAGATGGATAAGTAAACCGCTTAGACATGCGTAAAATAAATATAATTTTGAGTAAAATTGTACTTCAAGGACTGAGTAAAATTGCACTTCGCGGATTCCCTTCCATCTATCCACCTATGCCTATCCAACCAAATAGTTAATATTTTGAGATTTTACTCTAAAAATATAATTCTAGGTGAAGTAATTTATGAAAAACTATAATTTATCGAATGGCCTATAAGAAAGCATAAAATCTCTTATTCCCACCTTAATTTCATAATTTCCAATTTCAGTGACAGTACCTGATTTGAAATGAAGTAACAAAATCTGCGCAGAAAAATAAATTAAAATTAAATTTTTAGTTTAAAAAATTCAATTAATTTAATAAGTGAAAAAAATATTCGGATTGTGAGGATCTAATATCAAATATATAAACTTTCTTGTAAGTATTCTGTAATTTTTAATAATTCATCCAATTTCCTCAATTAATTTTTGTACCCCTACGAAAATTAATCTACGTAATTTTAAAAAAATCCTACATTTTTCAGTAAAATTACAATTTAAAAATATTATTTAATGAATTCTGAAGAGTTTGTTAATATAGTCCAAACGTAATTATAATAATTTCAATTTCATTTTCACTCACTTTTATAAATTAACTATAGTTAATCAAATTAGGGGCCATTATTTAAATATTTTGTAATATCAAATTATGAAGATAAAATGAATATAAAATTTTGAATTGATAATTAAAATTTAACATAATTAAAATGCAAAATTGTATACAATCAAACTTTAAATCAAAACTGAATCAAATGGAAGTTAATTAAATATTTTTATATAAGAACTTCCGGTATCAAAAAAAGTTTTAATCATTATTCAAAATTAAAAGTAAAACAATTAAAATATTATTACCCAGGTAATTTTTGGTTTTTTTATTAACGGTATAATGGCTGGTAAAAAAAACATGATTTTAGAATTGAAATTGCAAACAGAACCGGATAAATTGCGGAATAAAAAAAAACTAAAAACACGAACAAAAATAATTTTGTTGTCAACCTTGAGTCCAAGAAAAAAATATTGTCTTGTTTTACTAAAAAAGGAGCTGGCACCCATAAAACAAATTTACAAAAAAACGACAAATCGACATCAGAAAAACAGACTGAAAATTCAGAAAACATAATTTTTTTGGGCATTAAACATTAAACTTTCATTGTGTGGCTTAGTTGCCAAGGTTAGAAAAGTGTTAACGATTAAAAATTATTATCTAAATATGATCTAATTTGTCAAATAAAAATTAATGATTCATTGGCCAAAAATATTTCAGCTCATTAATCGATATATTAGCTGAAAAGCACGAATATTTGATTGAAAACTATGGAACTCATTCATATTTTAAGTAGTAATGCAAACAAAAATGATTATAAATATTTATCTTATTTGCAATGACGCTACAGCCCAAATCAACCCTTGGCGTGCTTAAAAAGGTTTCTTGATATTTTACTGAAATTTCGACTAACTACTTTTAAATTAATTCCGAACCATAAGTTTCTTTATATTGAAGAAACATTTAATTACATCAAACCTAATGGCTTTCAATAGTGAGACATTTCTTGTCAGCAAATGGCAACAATCGTTAGCATTTTTCCAGTTACTTAATTGCAAATTTTGTTAAAAAGTAAGTCAAAATTTTTAAAAGTAAGTCAACTTAGACTCGGGGTCTACAGTTAAACCTAAATGCAGAACAGCATAGCTTAATACCACTACGCCACCGACAGCGTATAAATATTTATCAGTCAATTTAATATCAGTCAGGAGCTGGAGCTCATGCGAGAGATTTATAATGTTTTGTATCAGCTGATTAATTTTCATTCATAATGAGAATTTGATTGAGAAACCAGAAGATCTTAAGTTTAGTATATTTCCAATTAGTAATAGACTTACTGACTCAATAGGGAAATACAGTTGACATTTACACTACGAACAGGATATAACATTACTGGTTATTTCATGACTAAGTAAGTAAAATTAAGCAATATCTGACGAATCGTAATAAGATATTATTCTGAATGATTTCAAAATATAATAAGTAGACTGTCGAAGAAACGCTTGCAAGGACAATTTCAAATCCAAGAAGTTTTATAATTCTTTCACTATTAGTATGGGCATTTATTCTGTAAATCAATATATTTGGTGAACGAAACAGACTATTATATTTTTATATAGGAATCAACTAGATACTTTTAGTTTTCGAATGGAATTTCTAAACGCCCATATCTAGATCCGGAGTATAAACGATTACAGATTAACGACATAGACATACAGACAACGTACAAACGGAATCAGCAATGAACAAGAACATACAACAAACTTCCAATTGCAAGAGAGAAATAATAAATTAATAAATAGTGAAATAATAAATCTTGAATTAGTTTTTCACATTATATTTATGTAATGTTGAAGTAAATAAATTGTAATGAAAATTGTAAAATATTAAATTATTTTTAATCAAATTTTGTACAAAAAATATAATTTAGTAATTCCTATAAAAAAGCAAATCTTTTCCTATATCCAAATATGGATTTTATTTAAAGCCTAAATATATTTGCAAAATAAATCAACAAAACTTTTTGCTTTTTACATAACAACGTCGATTTATGGAATATTGATTTATAGATTTTTTTCTCCAATTTTTACGTTACATAAATAGAAATTTTTTTTAGTAACATTTTCAACATGTAATAAAAATTTACCGACCATCACTAATAAACTATCTAAAGTTTCTGAATTTTGTTTTTCCCCTCTAAATAAAATAATTTTTGAATATATTTTTTATGTTTTTTGACATATCACTAAACTTCAAGGTCTACGACTTTTACAAGAGTCACAAAAATATATGCTCATAGTTTCCATTATTTTACATAGTGCATAGTGCAAATATTTCAATTTTGAAGCATTACAGCTAACTAGCTATAATAATACAAATAAAAATATTGCATATTTAGATTTTCAAATATATTTTAATGCTCAACTAGTCAACATAAATTCATAATTTTTATCTATAAATCTAAAAATTTAATAAAACCAAAAAACATGCCGGCTTTTGTGAATGTAAAAGTGAAAACTTTTGACAAGAAAAATAAATTAAGAAAAATAAGTGTAAAAGTTAAACATTTATAAGCAAAAATATAATTTTACTATTTTTGCTGCCTACATTAAATTTAGCGAGTTTGGTAAGTAAATAAAAATTGAAAAAAAAAAATTAATTGGAAAATCTGTGTAGTTATTTTCATATTTTAAAAAAAATTACATTTTCAAAGTTTTTCCTCACGATTTCACTTTATAGCGAGGGCAGAGATTTAAATATAATAAAAATATATTATCATAATTATTTATCTAAATAAAAATTTGTAATTAAATGTATAATTATATATAATTTTTAATAAATTATAATATAAAAAGGTTGTTTATTACACTTTCAGACTCTCAGTACTTGGCTCTAAAAGATCTATTGTACATAAACTACTGAATTAGAGGGTTGGTCCGAATTTCGATCCTGTAGAATCCTATAATCTAATTGTATCCTACATTTTCATCTGGAAGAGTTAGTAAAAATCAATTTGTACAAATTCAACGACTTTCACGGATGCGGTCAAATTCAGCTTATGCATCCTTATAACGAGTAAACATAAAATGGTTACCAGTAATTCGAAATTAAGAATTCAATATTCAAAAAAAAATTTCATACTTGAGATATTTCGAAATTGTGAACATCCTGAAAAGTGTAAAATTAAAAAAAAATTCAAACCAATTTTAATTCCTACTAAAGAATAAAGTTGAGTAATTTTATTTTAATGGTTTTTCTTAGAATTTAATAAAAAAATATTTATAAAAATAAAAAATTAAAAAAATATTACGAATCATTCAAAGTTTTGAAGATTTTTTTCATATAGGAATTAGTTTTCCAAAAATACAATAATCATTAGTAATTTATTAGATACGGTTCAAAATCTTAGAAGTGCACTTTAATTTTGAAAAAAATCACATTCAGATTGTATAAATTAAATAGCTAAATACATAAATAAAATTAACTTTAATGTCATCATTGACTAAAATTATCTTTATTAACGTTTATACGATTGTTACTTAAGATTACTGGAAAAACCATAATGGTAAAAGATATTTAAAAGTAAATTTTAATTTCCTATTTTAGAAAAATTATTTAATATCAACGATGTAAGATAAAGAAATGAAAATTGGCGAATAGGTCACATCATTTCATATCTTCAGTTATGAAGAAAACAGACAAAATATTTTACTAAAAAATGTTTGTAGTATTTCCTATTTAAATTATATTAAATTACTAAGGAAATTAGAAAATGTTTTTTGTAATTTGAATATTTAATGTAAAAGTTCCAGAGTTTCGACTTGGATCGCTACAGTTTTGATGACATGCAATAAGTCCAAGCCCATGCTTGCTTATTATTAGTGTACAATGAGGATGCCGACTGTTGTCTGTATGATATTGAGCACATTGGATAACTTCTTCCAGCGCTTAGTAATTGTTGCAAAATTTATATTATCACTAAAATATTTGAATTTCATTATATAACGTTCAGTGTTAAGTGAGCATTTAAGTTGTCAGTACATGTTCATAATTTTAAATTGAATTTAAAATATAAATCCCTTTTTATTACCAACAATGTCTGTCTTTTTTCACTTTTTCACTCATATTGTCGCCCTTTTCCAGTTATATTAAATCAATTTTATACCTCAACTTTTCCATGAAATTAATCTACAAAATTGATTAAACCAAAACCAATTATCCTTCCCAGCCTCACCCATTTAAACATAAAATAAAAAATATTTTTTTTATTATATTTTACAAAATTCAAAGTCCTTTAAAGAATTTTCGTTTTACTCATAAATATTATCGTCAATGATTTTGTTTAACCTTTTCAAGTATTCCACCGTGTAACCTCAAATACCGAAAAAAATCTATTATTTTTAATTTAGAAATCTACACCGAATCTAAATACAATTAAAAGATTTGATTAAATATTTGCCGGTTGTTGCATATACGTTTTCGTTGTCCTCATCCGGGAACTTTATATATAAATTTTTATAAAATACGCTAAGCAATTTAAATATTTATACATAATTATTTATAACAAATTTGTTTCACTTTTCACATAATTTTTATTATACTGTCTGCTAACTCTCGACAGGTAATAAAGAAGGTTAAAGTGATATGCAAATTTGTACTGAAAATTTAAAAGCACGTAGTAACCTTAAAACATATTTATATATTTATGTATATTTAATAAACCCCAGAAAATTGCTAATTTTCAAGGGAAAATCTATTATTTTTTGGAGCAAATTTTATTGCCAGAAATCGTATATTCGTAAGCTATACAAAACGAAAGTAGCACAGTATAGAAAAGTTTTTGTAATATTAATACGAAATTTTTAAATAAAATAATTTAATTTTAAATATTTATTATAATTTATTTGAAAATTATTAATTTTAGGAATCCGTAAAATTGGGATTGAAGTTTTGTGTCAGATCTAATATAACAAACATCGCGATACGGTTAGGCTAAACAATTATTATTTTTGCTTTATTTGTAGATAAAATGATTGCACTTTTTATTCGAAAATTTTATGTAAATATATTAGTAAAAAAATTCTGTTCAGTAAGGGCACCATAATAACTTTTTTGCTTTAAGAGAATATCTGAAAATCACTTAAGACTTTATTCTGTTCTGATCAAGAAATATATTAAATATATTTGGTAAATTTAAATAGTAATTTATTTATTGGTTGCATAGCTTGAACGGAACAAATATTTTAATATACATCAAATACACATCCAAAACCCAACTTGACAGCTTCCTAATTTTGTGCCATTCATAAATAAACTAATTTACATTCATTTTATAAACTCATATAATCTTTTAGTAAAATTAGCTGCCACATTACAATAGTATTACTGATATACAAAAACAAAGATTCTGGAGCATGACAGATACATCATTCCCAGAACCTTCACTTATTTAGAAAGTATCGTCTCGACTGATTGAGGCAACCGAATTGGATACTCTGAATAAACAGAGCCAAAGATGGTTTCGGAATGAGGTGCTAGTATAGTAATATTAGCAGCATAAACACAAAGTTGAGCTCGTCTAAATCTAATGCGTAGATTTAGACAATGCAGATACAATACTAAGAAGGTTACCAATGCCATCACGAAAAAACTAAAAATTTTCGTAAATCGCTTTGTACGAAGCATTAGCCCAAAATAATCTCAAACTTGCTACGAAGTAATAAGCAGCTCGATCAAGAGACGAACATGAGTGTGTGACCTCACTTCGAAAGGGTGAAAATAATATTTCACAGTATGTGCAATCAAAATATAGGAATTCGAAACTCTGGGCAAAAGCTGGCGGCTGGAGTTACAGAATATTACCAGAAATAGAACGCAATTACGGATAGAAGTTATAGTTTTCGTTCAATGCCCCACAATGGAATCTAGGAATAAATAAAACGTTATGAAGAAATATATGGTCTCAGCATTTACAAGATACTAAATTTCCACTAAGAAAAATACTGTTCTATGATATAAAAGTCAGCCATTTTGGCAGAGTTTCAGTAGTAATAATTGGCGGGTAATGTGTAAATTAAAATTTTAATTCATTTGAATAGATAAACTATGTTCAAAAGTGGCTGAAAGGAAAATATATCAAGGCAATTAACATTTTTTTTATATAAATTTGAATTATATGTTAATAAAATTATAATAAATTTTCTACCAATTTTATTACTCAAAAGAAAACTAATCCAAAAATTTAATATTTTTGTTACTTATCACAATGTAAATTTCTTGTGGTTAAATAATTTTTATATATTTTCTAATTTTAATATATTTCCTGTAATAAACTATTGACATTTACTAGTCGTAAATCAGGAAGAGTATCAGACAATTTTTGTAATTTGAAGAAACCACATTGAGATAACAATTGAAAGAAAGAAAAATTTAAATTTTCCAAATAATACAATTATTATTAAATTTGATAATAAATAATCTTTTTAATTTTACAGACCAATTCCACAATTAATCAAAACTTATAATTGATAAATTTTTTTAAAAATCAATTAAATTTGTACTAAAGTTTCAATGTTTTGGATATTATAAATTTTATTTATAACTAGTTGTTTGAAACTTGACATAGTCATATAAAATTCTTAATACATTTTTGTTAAAATAATAAATTTAACATATTTTTATTTAGTTTTAAGATACAATAAAACTTTTTTTTTGTTTTGACAATATAATTCCATTAAAGTTTGTCTGAAAGGTTATTAAATTGACATGCCAAATATGGCGACATACCTTAAAAATTAAATTTACCTTAAACAATCAAAAATTTCTGTTTTTTAAAATAATATTTCGTTTTTATAAGCTAACGAAAGTCAAACAAATTTATTAGAATAATGAGTCATATCACAATTTATCCGTGTAGTCAAGGCTAGGGCTAGTTTAATTTGAATATATCTTTTTTAATTACTTGAAAAACTACTTTTATCAAAAAGTAAAATTAATAAAAAATTTTTAGATAAACTGGAAATTTTTTCAATATTAATTATTGTTATCAGTTAATTTTGTTTTTAAGCATATTTAGCAATTTAATTAAAAAATTAAATAATTTATCCAAGTTTGACCTTTTTAATAAATTTTTTTAAAATTGAATTTATATTTTCAATTCCACTAAAAATATTTAAGTTTTTATAGTGATTTTAATGGTAATAAAATAAAAAATTAATGTGAAAAAGTAGAATATTATAAGAAATTATTTATATTATTGCATAAAATTATAATACAATATTAAAAAGCACTTAAAAATGGATTTTTAAAATATATTTTTATTGCTAAAATTTACAACTATTCATCACATTGAGCAAAAGTGTCATTGAAATAGTTTTGGTTGGATTTGATAAAATATTTCAGTTTTAAACTTTTCCGTTTAACCAACTTTATTAACAATGCACAGGACTGAATTGACCCAATCGAACGCCAGGAAACTTGATGGTGGTCTGATTCATTGATCAAATCGAACGCCAGAAAAATTGACGATGATATGATTCATTTGAGCTGTGATATGGTGCATCAAATTTACGCTTTTAATGATTGGTCCACTAAAGACTTTTCATATCAACCGTGACTGGAGTACATTTTTCGTTAAATTTGTTTGAAAGAAATTATATAATATTTAAAATGGAAACGGTCCTATTCTAACATCTATTAAAAATTCAGTTTTTAATTATGTAATAAATTTATCAAGAAATAAAAATTTCCATTTATATTAATCCCATCATAAAATATAAAGAAGTAAAATTATATTTTGCAATTTTTATATTAGTATACTAAGTTTTAGAGCTACCTCTATAAATTCATTTTGTTTTTTTTGCTTATTTCTCATATTAATGTATAAATTATTTCTTTCTTTACTTCTTCTTCATCATTCTTTGTAATTCACGATAAATTATGAAATTTTAAAATCGCTGTTTTAAGAACTAAAATAAAATATATAAAAAAAAAAAGTTATATCATGACAGAATCAGTTAAGAAGTTACAGAATGACTAATGAGAATCATTGAATTAACGAAAGTGAAGGTAAAAATATTAAACAGGGATCTGTAAAACGTTAATAAAAAATGGTAGGAAGAAGAAAAAATATGTGCATTAAGGAATGCAGGAACAAATTTATTTACTCCTTGACATTGACAACTGACAAAAGAACTGCGAATTTAACCTTAAGGGCATCTGGTATTTTAGAAGAACAAGCTTGAATTTCTGATTATATTAGTACTCTTGATAAAGTTCATTAACGCGTTATTGAGGTAAAATAATATAATGCTGTATATAAGATATTCGACAGGTTTAAGAGAATGATAGTTGTATTTATATTGGCTACATTAAATAAGTGCGAATGGTTACCAAAAATTCTTATTAAATGTAGTCAGAAATTCAAAGTATTTAATTAATATTTTGCTTTTAATATAAGATATTGGCCAAATGACGATTTAAAGTTTGTGATATTTTTCAGTTATTTCATTTAATAAACTATCTTCCTCTAAAATTGTCTGAAGACATAAAAATTCATATTGAAATGCTACGATAAAAATTTGTGAACTTTACAGAAGTTTTATTTAAATTTTGGCATTGCTCTAAACCTGATTTTCTTAACTATGGAGAAATTAATACAAACTATCAATAAAATTAATATACCAAACATTTTGAAATATTTTTAATTTTCAACAATTCAAAAATCATCACCAAAAAAAAAGACTTGTTCGTATAATTTTTATATTAATTAGTAAAAAACTAGTTTTAATATCTCAAATTAGTTAATTCAAATAATAAAAAGAAATTTGTCAATTTAATAAATATTTAAACTGACAATTTTATATTAACTAAATAAATATATAAAATTTTAATTTTGTTTTAAAATAAGACTAAAAAATAGTAAAAATTTTAAATATTTTGTTAGGAGATTTTATTTTAGATTCATGAACCAGTTTTAATTTCAGTATTATATATATAAGGAAATTTTTTATATTTAATATCCTTTAAATCAAAAACTAGTTCAAATTATTTATTCTAGTTTTAGTTATGACCTTTGAATCAAAACATTTTCAAAAATTACTAGAAAAATATATCATTTTTCTAGTTTTACTAAAATTTCGATACAAATTTTAAAAATATATTATAAATTTCTTAATTATCACCTTAAAAATTAATTATGTTTTTGTTAAATGTGTTTTTTACTTAAAAACATAATAAATACGTATTTAATTTTTATATTATTTCATTTTTGAAAAGTGAAAACCTTGAGTTTTATATCACAAAACATTAAAAGATTAATTCGAACTAAATTCATTAAAATATTTGTTCGTATAATTTAAATTATTTTAATAACCAAAAAGTTTTAAATTTAACTTGTTAATATTTTATTGTTTAATAAAAATTCACCAATTTAAGTAAATAAATAAATTTTTGAATTAATAATTTATTAAATAGCATTTCCTTAATAACGAAATATAGCACTAAATGCTATTAATTATAAATATGTGACAGATATTGTTGTTATACTTCAGGGTTGATTTGAATGCTATATATTTGCCAGTAAAACTTTGTTTTCCTAGCCACAAGTATCAAATTGCAACAGTTTATTGCTGTAAAATGATATCTGTAGATAAGAAAAATCAGACTTCAACCTAATATAAAAGCAATTGAAATTTCAATCGATTAAGTTAATAAACAAAATTTATTGGACCAGAGCCATTCTGCGGTAAATCTAGAGGGAAATCCAATTCCATCTTATGCAAATGGATTGAACAAGAGCTCAACATATACTAGAACCTCAAAAATGCTGATAAAATAAAAGTGGAATATATGACGTTTAAATGAAAAAGAAATGACAGAACACATTCTCTACCACAACTTTTGGAAAAAGGTTTCCACGAATGGCCATTTCCTCGAAGAAATGGTCAATATGACCCCATAATAAATTAATAAGGTCGCACTGATCTCTTCCGTTTTCTATTGAGCGAAAAGAGATGAAATTTGGGCGAGTGTATAATTATAGCATTAGATCACACGTTTGATTACAGACCGATGTAAGTTGACTTAGTTTTAAATAAGTATAAGTAATAAATGAACCAGTATGAAATCATAAAGACTATACTAATGATTACTACCATTTGCTGACAACAATTGTCTCAGTATTTGAAAGCCAATTAGCATAATGCTATTAAAATTAACTAACTACAAAGAAACTCATAGTTCAGTTTATATAAAAGTAAAGTCCAAATTGTAATCGAATATTAGCAAACCAATTAGAAATTAAATGGTTAGGCTAGCATTTAATCTTTCGTACCAATGAAAGGAACAAAGAAGAAAACTAATATACAAATTATAAATTTATCATATTTCAAGAATCAAAAACCTTTCCATTTTAAACAGAAATTAAATATAACAATTTATTTAATTATATACATTTTCCTGTCAAACCAACTAAAGTGCTCAATAAACTCTTAGTTTCACTTTAAACCAACCAAAAAACCAATATTATAATATTTCCATATCGATAAATTGGAAATCAAAGAATAATAATAATTATTATCTTAAAGGTACTTAACCTCATTATATTTATTTTCGAAATTAACTTTCTTAATATATTAAAAACAAAATATATAATACCAGCCAGTAACCAATAAAACTTTTTTATTGAACTAAATTATTGATTTATTGTCAGTTTGTTTGTGCATATATAAAAGAAAGGCAAAAAAAAAAAATGTATGTATAATTGACAAATGTAGAAAACATATATAAAACAAACTATTTTCCAAAGCTTTTAATATTCACACTACAAAATCGACTTGGAAAAAGTGTGTCACTGAGCTGGTTCACCACTCTTGGGTTAAGTGATTTACAATAGAAATCGACAACAGCAAAAAAATTAACAACACTAATTTTTTTTTCTTTAGCTCTGATATGATTAATGTCCGAAACTATTGTAATTTAGCCTATGGCAGTTAAAACTTAAGCTTTCCATACAAATTTGTTTAGAGACAATCAAAATATTTAAATATTTTCAAATATAAAATTTAAAAATCGCTTAACAAAACGATTTGAAAATTTGTTTTTATATTACAAAGTTTATGGAAATAGTTTCGCTTTCAGTTTTTATATATTTTTTTTTTTTTTTGAAAAATGAAATGTTACTGAGCATAGTTGACCATAATAATCATTAGATACACGCATAACTATAACCACTACTACTTGATTGTTTGGTTTCGTTATTTTAATAAAATACCAGTTGAAATTTACAATCCGGTCTTCTAATTAACTTAACCATAAATATATATTAACTATTTTATTTATATATAATGTAAATATATGTATATATACAAATTCTAGATTTGTTCAAGGCAATTTTTTCGAAATCGTTGACAAAGACCAAAACTTTAATTATATATTATGATATTAAATATACATATAAAAAAAATTTAAAATGCAATCCGAATTTAAAATATTTTAGTTTTAAATATAGAAATAACCAGTATTGCCATATAAACAAAAATAATTTTATTAAAATTTTTAATCAAGTATTATAAAATTAAAATTATATATGAGGTCCAACTAATAGTAATTCAATTTTTATCATTTTGGATAATTTTTTATATAAATTGCAATTAATTATGGTAAATCTTAAAGGGAAATTACTAAAATAATATTTAAAAGGAAGAAATCTTATTTCGAAAATTGTAAAACATTAAAAAAAATTAATGAATGACATAAAATTTCATAAAATTGTTAATAATTTTAATTAAACCAATTAAAACTTACCATTTTTATTTTCTTAATTACACACTGTTTTCAATAATTTCTCTAAACCGCAAACTGCAAATATTTTCTTCTATCTCCAAAAAAAACAAAAAATCTTAAAACTTTCCCAAAAAAAAAAAATACTCGAAACTATTTCCTTTTTATAAAATTAATTTTTTTTTTAATAATTTTTATTTTCACAACAAAATTTTAATCACAAATTATAAAATAATTAATTTATTTCGCATCAATGAATTTTTAGTTCGACCGTTCTAGCCTAATTAACGTTTTTAATTCGGATTAAATTACTCGTTAAATTTTACCACATTAAATTTAAAAAAAAAATATTTACCAAAAATTCTTAATTTTTTATTATATTTTTATTTTTGGTTAAATGAAAAAATATTTAAAAAAATTTCCACTGATAATCCTTTTTATAATGAAATCTCCTTTTTTTCAGTATAAAATTTCACTGTAAGGTTTTTTTTTTAAAAAAAAAAAAAAATAGTTTTTATTTATTTTTTTATAATCATCTCAAAAAGTTAATGGAGAAGACGTTGTCACTCGATGGACTAAGTAACTGATACTGATTTGATTTGAGTCGATATTACAAAAGCATACAACAAAAAAAAAAAAATTATATACTGAAATATAAACGGTAACAAATACACATAAAACGCATAAATTTATGCTCCCTCTACAAGATATCTAAGATTTATGTTATAATATCAACTTTTTCGGTTGATTTAGAGACATATAAAAATATAAATTGCGGTAAGCATAAAGTAAAAGAAACGTTTAATTTTTTTTTTTATTTTATGTTGTTGTTATATTTCCCCCACTTTAACCCTCCATAAAACCAAAATCAAAAATAAATGTAATAATTGTATGCATAGCAACAAAAGGAGACATAGTTTATTGGGTAAAACTACAAATTGCAAGCAACATAAACGATAGATTTTTTTTTGAAAGATTAAATTACAAGTTAATTTTAACGATATTTGAAATAATTTTTTCAAGATTTGAATTAATTATGTTTTGTAGCAGTTTGTAGATTAAAAAAAATAAATAAATTTTCATTTTCTTGTTCAAAAACATGTTGCTAAACATTTAAAAGAGTGAGAGTAAAATTTAATAGATAAACATACGAAAGTGTTAAGGCAGTAACTCGAAATTATTTTATTTCTTTTTTGGTAATATTTTGTTTGTTAATGCGGTATGACAAATTTCTATGTATATTTTTATTATTTTATGGACAAAAATATTTTACTTATTTAATTAAATTAATATAATATTGTACATTGTAATTCTCTATAAGCAAAAGCAATGAAATATCTTCAAATATATTAAAATCTTAAGACATTTTCTTTGATAAAATTCAATTTATTTCTTTTCCTTTTGAAATTTCTAAATAAATAAAATTAATTTATTTATCATCTATTTTCTTTTATACTGTTTCGAAGTGTATGAAATTTATGCTTATAAAAAAAACCTTAAAAGAAATATTTTCAATTAATAATTTTAATTACTTTTTACTTTCCATATGTATTAATTTTCCAATTAAATAGGTACAAAATTATCATGCATTAACATAACTATATAAAATTTATATGCAATTCAAGGGGTTTGTTTATAAAACATTAATCGTTTATAATAAATATTTATAGTTTTCATAAACGAACAATATTTTTTAATACTTTAATTATAATATCCACTACAAAATATGTAGAGAGGACAATAAAAAAGTTTGGTTTATTATTGTATAAATATCGATTTTTTTCACCTGCAAAATTTAGAACTAAATGATATCGAATTCACCTTTAAAGATTTTTTCAATTTTACTAAAATTTATTTTAATTAAGGAAAATTTCGTTGCGCAACCCATTCTTAATAAAATTTAATATAAATGTTCTTAGATTTGAAAGGAGGGGTTGTAAAACAACTTATACCTACCTCATCGAATCGCGACATATAGAGTTATTGTACAATTTCCAAGCTTCTGTAGAAAGTAAGTATTGTAGTGATGGGTGTTTCCATAACCTGTAGATATTCGAAAATGCCATAGCACATATCTAAGCTTTAGATCTCATCTGAACAGAACCAGCGGTCAGTGTTATCTGACTTTCCAATTTTAGTCAGATGATAGTTCGTAAACTTCAATAGACAAACTATTAATATTTCATATTTACTCAAATTAATTACCAGATTGTTTTTAAAAAATATGCTAAATAATATGTTGGGAAAAGTTATTTTTTTGTGTTATACTCTTATATTATGTTTCCCCATAAATTATAATGCAAATATTTATTTTTATTGTGCTCGATAAATTGATTTTGGTTATACATAATTATATTTTATATGCCAATATATTTGTATGTTAAGTTTTTTACATTAATTATCTTATGCACAATAATTATATGTTTCTGTATCTTTTAGTTTGTTATATATTTATTTTCAATCAGAAATATATGGTTATATATAGTGAAAATTACACTAAACAGTCAATAAAGTTGTATTTAATTTAAATAAAAATTATGAAAATAAAATTTTCTAATGTATTGGAAATATAATATATTTATTATTGAAATTTTCTGGAAAAATATAAAGAATTATAATATAAAAGCTAATAAATATGTAAAATGACTAATACGAGCCTAAGGTAAGGAATTTCTTTCTATTCAACTGATAAAATTGTAAAATTGATTAATTATATTTTGTAGGTTAATCAACTTTAAAGGTGTAACAATATTTCTTTTTTAAATAAAAATTTAAATTGCAATTTAATCATAACAAAAAAAAATTAACACTGCACTATTTATGTCGATATTTCTTTGATTAGTTTATTTGATTAATGATTGACATTTTCAATTTATTGTGTTGCGATTTTATTTTTTAATAATTGAAGTTCATTTCTTTTAACAATTTTATGTTAACATTTTTTGTTTTTAATTTCATTTTTATGATTAATTGTAAAACACACCTTTACAATTAATCATATATTTTGTTGGATATGAAATGGAAAAAAGTTTATAAAAGTTTTAATATTCGTATATGGCGGACAATATAATATTTATTTAAAAAATATAATTATTATAAGTAGAAAAAGACCACAGAATATTTAAAAAAAACTTTTAAAGATAAAAATATAATATAAACTTGTTTAGTATATATGTAAAAAAATATTTATGAATTAATGTATTTTATTTTATCATGATTAAAAAATTAGAGTTACCAGAAGTTTTTTATTTTATCTTATCAATATACTCTTTCAATTTGTGAAAACTGATTACATCTTTAATTAATATTATCTACAATGATCTTTTTATATTAGTAGATATACTAAAACTGGTAAATACATTTTTCACAGTAGACAAAAGTTTCATATCTTCTTTGTATATCATTTGGTGTAGTGTAGGTTAAACTATCTCGTTTACAGAAGTATACCTATTCTAGATTTCACAGAGATTGCTTTTTTAGTTAACTTATCTTCAAATGAGTACCATAAATACAAAAAATTGCATTATGTAATTGCTTGTTACCATTAAAGTTTCTTCACTATGAAAGAAACCATATTTCGGTATCCATAGAAAACCTGCAAGTTCAAATTTGCAATAGAATATTAGTAAATCTTTATCATTAACTTCACATCTCAGTTATCATGCTTAAATATATTTTATTCGAAATTATTTGAATGTTTGTTTAAATAAAATATTAAACATTCAACTTAGTACAATTTTTAAATTCATTATTTTTTTTAAAGTAATACTGCTCTGGTAACTCTAATCTAAAAAATATATAAAAAAGTTGACAGGGTCGCCTAGTTAATATATAATTTAATTATTTGTGATTATTTTACATTATTACTACCACACCTTTCCATTTAATATACATATAAAAAACTATATTTTTTATATCAACAATTCAAATCAACCGCAACGTTATATTTATTTCTCTATAGTAGCTACACCCAATAACCAACAAGATATTAAAACGCTTAAGTATTTATTGCTATTTTTTTTTTCGTTGTTGAAATTTTTCGATTTTGTAATATGTTACAAAAAACAAAAACCAAAAAAAAAAAAAAAAAAAACAGCAGTAAAAAATAGTCTAGCTTAGCCAGACATTCTGTTATGCTTGAATAAAATATGTTCAAATTATGGACAAGTTGCAGTTGGTGCACAATTTAAATAATTTTATAGCCTAAAATATTCAATCGAACACCATAGTAGCATAGTCTCCTATATCTAAAAATGTCAATGAATGTCCATTCACTGGACGTTAACAGAGAGCAATATCTAAAAATGAAAAATATCCCTATAAAAATTTAATTGATGTGGTTATTTTATTTTGTTGGACTTCACTTTCGCAAATTGTAAAAATTACTTACCGGTTTTAGTTGTTTGGAAATTTTAAATAAAATTGAAATTTTAAGGGTTTGCGTACAAGTCTATTTATTGAAAATTGCAATTAATTAATATATATAATTTAATTATATATTTTATTTTATATATAAATTGTAATTGTTATACTATTCAGTATACTATTTTATTACAGGACTGAATAACAAATTACAGATTTTATTATATCAAGCAATGATGATGACATATACGAGTATACAACCTGACAGAGTATTCATTAAATTCACTATTTAATTCAAATTATGATAAAAATTAATTTAAAATTACATATTAATTTGATGTGATAAAAATAATGCAAGAATGTAAAATTAAAAATTTTGTTCACAATTTTAAAAATCAATTTTAGGAAAATGATTTTAAAATAAAGAAACAATTATCTCTAAAATCCAAATAGTTATAGATACTTAAACTAAAATGATATTTCAATTACAAAAAATGCTTTATTAGTTTTAATCCTGTCACTAAATTTCGATGTAATAATTTTATGAAAATGTTAAGCCAGTAACTCGAAAATAAAATTAGAGAATAACAAAAATTTCTGATTAGTTTCAATCATTTTGGAAATTTTAAGCTTTCTAAACATATTTTAAGTTATTAACTTTATTTATACAGATTTGAATTTCTCATAAAAAAAATTTCATTTCAATACTAAATTTATACGATCAGAATCATAAAATATTTACGAAATTATTTTAAGTAATTATTATTTTAAATAAAACAAATTTTTTTCATAAAAAAAAAACTTTGATTATATCTTTTTGAGTACATTAAATCATCAAAAAAAAAAATTGCATAATAATTCCAAACCAACCTGTACATATATTAATTTATGTAGTCCAATTCAGTTATATAAAAATAAGTACATATATAAAATTTAAATATGTTATGTCCTCATTTTTACTTTCAATTACATAGTGTTTTTCATCAAATAATTGGTCCACTTTAAATAAAGTTCATTCTGAAATAATGCGTTTAAGTTTTGGTTCATTTTAAATTTACTCATTTTTATCTGTATCTTTTTTTATATCTTGTCTTACTTGTTTTTTTTTTGTATTATTTTCATAACCCTTCAGCAACACATGCTAAACTTGATTAATATTTTCACCATTAAAACTGAATTGAAATGAATTGTGTTGAAATTCGAGATGAACCTTTCTTGATAATATCATGTCCATTATTAAAGAATAAATCTTGTTGTTGTTCTGCTATATATGATAAATAAATATGATATTAAAATTGAACAGGTTTTTGAATTGGTTTTTGGTGCACTGTCGTTGAATTCTCAAGGTAATCTAGAGCAAGTGAATAAAATATTATTTAAAAATTTATGAAATTAGAAAGAACTGAATTTGAGTTACTTTGGTCAATTCAAAAGTGTATTTTTATTTGAAAATGTTTTATTAAATTTTTATTAAAGTAAAAGTTTTTTGAATAAATTTTTAATTTTAAACCTTCAATTCAATATAATTTCGGCCTACAGCTCTTAAGTAATTGTAACAGCTATAAAATTTAAATATTTTTAATATAGTAAGAATTTCGGTAGCATATTAATGTTAATTTATGATAGTACTGTCCAAAATTTACCTATTTCTATCAATGCGATTAAAAATTGCCACTTTGGAACATGTTAATTTGGCTACATAACCTAATATTAGAATGTATATGAAACAGTGACGTCACTGTACTCTTATTGCAACAAAAATATTTGTTTATTCATATGCTACGTTCCATAATTATAAACATTGATAAGCTAATGATATAATTACAGTCTTTAAGAAATTTCTAGTGAATCTAATTTCTGCTAACTTTTGGTTACATATCTTGATTATCTAAATAAGTTAACCATGCTTTGGTATCAGTGTGGAACTTATCTTAAGTTAAATGTTAATATATATAAAAAAAGAAAGAAATTATTATTCCCAACTCTACTGCTTTTGAAACCAGTATTTTACTCCCTAACAACAACAAAATTCCGATTAAAAAAATATCCGAACCAGATTTACCTTTTTTTTCTGTTTCTTATTTCCATAAAAGTCGAGTTTACTTTTTTTTTTTTTGTATTTTTTTAGATTTTATTAACATTTTTTTTTTTCTCCAATTTTATGAATATAAAAAAAATGTTATGTCACCTGTGTACAGGTAACGTACAAGGTACAAGAAACATAAAAATAATCTGATGTGACGTCATCTTCGAGTGTAATTAATAATAAGATATTATTATTTAATGTTTCATGTTAAGAGTATTGTATGTAAATTATTTTATAACAAATTTTCAATTTTTCACCTCTTAAAAAACAGCTCCACTACTTTTAAGATACTTTTATGCTTAGTTTAACGGGAAGAAGAAAGCTATAAATATGATTAAATAATATTTATTCTCTACGGTTTTCAGTATTTACTTGAATTTAAACAAAAGCTAATTAAAAGATGTTCTGAATTAGCAAACTTGGTTAATTTTCGATTGTTTTGGAACAAGAAATCATAAAAAATTATATTCAAATTTATGTTAATTTTTATGTAGCTATTTGTAAATTTAGAGCACAAAATCTAAACAGTTTAAATACAGCAACAAAAAATTAATGTTATTGTTTTTGATTTCCTTATTTTTTGATCGAATAAGTTGAAGGTTAATATAAATTAAATAAAAATTATTAGTTTAAAAAATAATTTAATATATTTTTTTAATAAATTTATTATTTACTTTTAAAATTTTATTAGGCGTATAATTTTTTTATGTTTTTATAATAAGAATGGAATAGTTTCTAACAAAAATACATATAGGAAGCTCATATTTACAATTTGTTCAAATAACTTAGTCCAATTCTAAAAACTCTATCAATTAATTTTAAATATTATATTTCATTTTACCTCGCACTGATAATAATATATAAAAAATTTGAATTCAAACAATAAACTCAAAAATCATAATTAGGAATAATTTAATTTCCTTACTTAATTTCCTTACGAAATGAATAAAGATTTTCACATTTTCCATCAAAAAATATTGAACTTTACTTAAAATAAAAACAATATTAATATTATTGTTGTTAAATAAAATAATCTTACAGGGTGCGATATAAATTATTTCGCAAAAAAAAAATGTTTGTTTAATTTATTATGTAACTAAATCCACAACAAATTAAAAAAAATCCACATTCCAGGATGAATCATAAAATTAAAATGCATATTTTTCATAAATATAGGAATCTCGTGGTAACTTACAAATAAACTACAAGACCTGGACTATGCGGACAACATTGCACTCATCACACACTAGGTCAGTGACATGCAATATCTCATAGATAAATTGACCAATATTTCACATAAATATAAGAAAAACGAACAAACTCACAGAAACAGATAATAATCAGTGGTACGTCAATAGGAGAAGTAGCTAAATTCGACTACTAACTAAATAAAATCCAATTATTAACTAACGAAAGCACGAATGAGGACATAAAAGACAAACTAAATAAAGCAGGAATTGCATATTGCAGGCTATGATCAAAGGGGTTGCAAAAATTTTAATTCAGATTTTTTTTTGTTATATATTTGTGTATACTTCCTTCAAGATGGCTGGTAATGCGGATGAACACTAAGTAATTATATTATTTATAAATTTGAATTTTAAAATACAATTTTTAATAACAAATATAGAAAATTGCTGCTACCGGTCGTAATTTATGTATTGGCTGTTTTTTGAGGCTGTATAAGCTGCGGAGTGATTGAATTCTTGATCGCAACCTAACTATAATCTATATCCAAACGAAACTACTGTGGTACAAAGCTTTTGGTAAGAATTGATGAGATTATCATAAGATACAGAATTTTTAATATTTTATATAACTTGTTTCGTCTTGTATATTCAATAAAAAAAATATAATTTTAAATGAATTGGACATAATAATTTATAGAAATATGAAGTCACATAAATTAAAATGTTTAAAGTAGAATTTTTATGTTATGAGCATATAAATCCTTCTAAATATTGTAATGAAATATCTTGTCTAATAATATAATTTTAGGAATAAAATTCATGAAAACCGTATATAAAATTTATTTCTGGCAATTGTTTTGTCGAAAGAAAATACATTGTTTAATAAAATTTTCCCTAGACATAACTCATAATTCATTGAATTTTCCATTTGAATTAAAAAAAAAAAAAAAATTATTGCTCCATTCACCTATTTTGCAAATTCTCAAACCATTTTTATTATTTTTGTAATTGTACACTTTAACAAATGGAAATCTTACTAACTGTATAGGAAAATATAAAAACTGGTACAAATACAACAGGCACGTTTTTATTTCTAATAACAAAAAAATATGTAAAATAACATCACAGATTAATTTTCACTTGGCATAATAAATGAAAATGTTTTTTTTTGTATAAGAAAATGAATTATTTTTTTAATTTTATATAGAAATTATTATAGGAAAAGTTTATAATTTTTTGTCATTTTTAAGATTTAACAATAAAGATAACAAAAAAAACTTATAAACACACCACAAAAGTTACGTAAAAATGTAAAATTAAATTAAATTCAATTATGAATTTTCATTATTAAAAAATTATAATTTATTTTCAGATCTTTAATTTCCTTGGTTGAGATGAGATGGCATTTAACTTTTTGTTAGTTAAGTTAAAAATAAATTATTATTTATTATTTACATATTAAATTATTTTGGTTAATTCCAAGATTTGGTTATAATACATCAAAATAAGCTTAGCCTAGTCGTTGGTTCAGTATTGGTTTGTTGTATGTATACGCAAAATTGGCAATTTTAACCAATTTGGCGTATACAACATTTTAACCTTATTATAGGTTTAATATTTGCAACGATTAAATCAAGTAGAGTAGGTATACAATTGGTAGGTTGTTTGGTTGGTTCGTAGGGAAGGGGATGCGGATACCTCTCGCACTAGACCTACATATAAACACGGTGCACACCCCAAATTGTTGGCTCAATCTTGCACATTTACCCACGCTACCTTCCTAATGAATGTAATCAGATTAACTGGTTTTATTTCACTCGCTTCTAACTAGTTATCTTTAATCCTGCAATGGTTCCTCTTGTCTTATTCTTCGCAACCTCTGCAGATCGAGACCGTGGTCAATCCTAACCGTGTAGCATATTTCCACTTGTGAATTGATAGTATAATATTTGCTTTCATAGCGTCCGGAGTGCTGCAGAACCGTTTAGTGTTAACACTGAAAAATGTTGATGTATGAGTCCAGCCTTAAACTAATATTTATCTAGAACCGCATAAAAGATTTCTGTATCACATCCAGATTCCATTTTCGGCCTATCTGTGTAGACTAACTTACTGTTTGTGTAGGTAGTTTATTAATATCCATATTATGAGTTTATTAATGTAATATTAAACGATTAGCATCCTGTCCTGTGTATGTTGCTCTTGAATTGAAGATAATGTTAATGATATTATTAATTCTAATCGTAATGATTAACATTTATATGGATTATAAAATATTAAATACTACAAATTCAATTGGAATTAAGTGGAATAATGTACCAATGAAATTGTTTCTAGTTGGAAGATGAACTATTTCGGATAAAATTGTATATAATTTAATTAACATTTTTTTGATGATTTTTATCTAATATGGGAGTACATATAATTTTCAGCTATATAAAGCATTTGAATAAAATTTGGATTAGATTTTTTATCACCTTCCTTGGAATTCACATTTCTGGCCATCAAGCTTGAAACTGCCTAGGGAAATTCAGGGGAACTTTATTTTATACTCACTTTAATATCTTACAATGATTTTTATACAAATTAATTTAAAGATGAATTTATCATATAATAATATATTTTATTTATATCTCTTTTCATTTAATTTTATTTTAATTTTAATTTTTTATAGTTTTTCCCATTTTAAAAATTAAAACTATAAAATATTTTTACTAAACAAAAAATAAAAAATGGAAAAAATTATAAAACAACATTTAATTAATAATAAATTTTCATTTAAAAAAAAAACTTGTTTTTCTATTATTTTTATAATTATTATATAATTCAAGAAATTTTATTATTCAGTAATATTTTTCAGTTTCTTTTTTTCTTTTAATTACTAATGTAATTTTTATTTAATTTTAATTTTTTTTATATATTTTACTTAAGTCTTACAACTAAAAAATAAAAATATTTTTTTTTTTTGCATTTCTTTTTCTTAAATTTTTTATTTTTTTGTTTAATTAAAATGGAAAAAAATCACATTTATTCATATTTATATAATATATATATATAGTTTTTATATTTAATATATTTAAAAGTTAAAATACTTAAATTAATAAATTTAAAAAAAAAATGTTTTTTTTTTAATTATTAATAAGAGTTTTTATTTTGTTAGTATTATTTAATTATCGTTATTTTTTTTTATATTTATTGAATTTTTATTTTCAATTGCTCATAATTTTTTTATGAAATTTTCATTTTATGAATTTAAAAAAAAAAATTAATCATTTTAATATTTATACAATTAAAAAATGAATATTATTAATTAAAATATCAGAAAAAAATCTAGTTAAATTTAACTAACGTTTGAGTTGTATTATAACAGACATTTTTTCACTCAATTAAAATTGATGATCAGTTGCTTCTCACGAAGTGTTATAGGTTTAGTAGACACATAGGGTGCGGTCAAGATTTCAGCCGTTGCTCAGTTTTTGCAGTTAGTCGGTCATTAATTAAGATTTGCAGCAAAAGCAGCGCAATCTGTCGGATTAAAATTCAGAAAACAACCGCAGCAGTTGCAAATATTGCAGTCGACGACGACAGGTTGCAAAAATTTTAATTGTATTTTTTTTTTTAATTTAATTGTTCGTGTGTGTATTCTCAAAATGGTTGATAAATATTCTGAAGAGTAAATAATTCAATTGTTTATAAATTTAAATAATTTAAAATATAGTTTTTAGTGTCAAATATTGACAATTTGCAGCCGGTCGTATAAATATGCATTCAAAATTTTTGCATATAAATAAGCAGTCAAAATTTTGCTTTCCAATATTTCGAGGCTGCATAAGCTGCGCAGCGGCTGAATTCTTCATCGCAGCGATAATCTTAATCGGAATTAAGGATAGCTTTGCCTTTGATGTTTAAATGATCGTGTCTCTTGAGAAAAGCAACTGACAATCAGCCATAATTAAAATTTTCTCTAAATATTGATTGAATAATGTTCGATTTTAATATGGAAACTGACACTTGGTCGACCTTAAACTCAATCATCCGTTTAATAGGATGGAATTAGGCGAACGGTTTAGATATCAAGTTTTCGTATTTATATTCGATTATTTATATCAATAATTTGCTAATAGCTCCATTTAACTAATTTATAATTTTTTTTTTTTTTTTTCAGAGAAATCAGATAGCCAAATTTATAATTCTTGTTAATCTGGATCTGTTTCTATATCTTCAGCCTTATTTCATACAAAAGTAAGATAATTTAGAAAATAATAATTTAAAAATAAATTTGAAATTTAATGGACAAATGTATTTCTTAGTTTATAATTTGAGTTAAAAATGTAATGACAATGTTTTTTATTTTATAAGATTTATTATTTCAAAGACAAAATTATGGAAAATAAATCTGAGCAATATATCTTTTTTTGAAAAAATGATTGATTTTTGAGCGATTTTATTTCACAAGTTTTCAAAATTTTGAACACATTTTTGTTTAGTTTACTGAATATTATATCTAATCTGTTTTTTAAACTAAAAAATATTCACTGATTACAATTTTCAAGAACAATTCACTTTCCGAAACCTTGGCAAGAATTTAGTTTTTCAATTGAGTTTTACCTTTTAAATTCAAAATATAAATTTATTTTTTATTTAATGTATATTCTCAATCAATTTAATCATTTATTTTTTGTTCTAGAATTGCAGTTTTAACTAATCAAATACAGTAAATTGCGTATTATTTTTAACGTGTTTATTTCTATTTTGCTATTTGAATAATTCTAGGAATTCAAAAAAGTTCAATTATTCCATTTAACTATGTAATTTTGCTTACAATTATTTATTTAAAAAAAAAAAAAAGTCAGACAAATTATTTATAAATGCATTTTTTATTATACAACAACACTAGTTTTAAATTCGCCTGTTTAATAATAATTGTTGTTACTATTTAAAAGTACAATAAAATCTCAAAACTTAAACTCGGTTTACTCATTCAATAATTAATCTAAACAAATTTTCAAATACAGATAATCAGCAATTGAATTAAAATTAAGTATTCCTCCAAAATCAAAGCGTTTTATATGCCAACGGTTGCGATTCAAACAAATTTCTTAGAAAGTTTTTAATTAATTGAATTTTTCGTTTACTGGTGCTGCTATTATTTCATCATCTTTAGTGGCAGTTGAATCGTTGTTGCTGGTCGAGCAGCAATTGGCAATGTTTTCCTTAATAAATTATGCTACAATATTAACAATTTATTAAATTTTAGGTTATATATTTAGAAATTAGCACTGTGGAAAAATCATATAGAAAAATCCTCGAAATCGCAACCAGTGCAGAAAAAAAACATAAGATTCGGAGAATTCTTTTGCAATTATTAATATTTTTCTGTTCTTTACGATAATAGTATTTGATTTTTCAATATTTTATTAAATATATATAATTTTAAATTGTGTTTTTATAAATTTTTTGTATATGGCAGTAAAATTGTGTTTATTTGTTAATTAAATTGTTTGTTTCAAAAAATCATTTAATTCATTTGTTTTTTTGTTTTAGATACAATTGGTTTTTTTTTATCACTAATTTCGTATGCTATTCCAAATCCTTTTTTTTGTTTTTAATTTAAGACTCAATCTCTAAGATAAAAAACTTATGTAATTTGTGTTTAAATTGAATAATATTTTTATATATTATAATATTTTGTTTGTTTATGTGTGTTGCCCTTAATTTATATTAAAAAAGGATAAAATTCAAAAATTACATACTTTTTTTAAACTTTACTTCATTTTAATTACATTTATAAGATATTAGATTTTTTATGTTTTTGTTTAGATTATGTGAAAAAGGTCAATAAACATTTTTTTTTTTAATTTTTTCTTTAATATTTTTTGTGGTTGTCAGAAATTTCGAAATTGAGTTCAATTTCTGACCGCACAAAATTCATTTATATATTTATTTATTAATGAAATATATAGAAATAACTAGAAATTACTTATTCGTTTTTTTTTTTTTTAATATATTTATAATAAATTTTAATTATTATTACTAAATTTTCAAATTATTAAATTTTATCAGTTTTGATTTCATTTCTTTATTACAAATCTTTTAGTTTCATTTATTCACAACTATGATAGCGCTTACAAATAAATAAATTCTGTCTTTAATTGTTTTTCTAAATTAAACTTACAAATTAATTGAATTAATTTATTTTTGTTTTCTGTAAATTTCCCGAATTTTCTTTTTGCTTTTAATATTATACTATATAAAATAAAAAATTTGGCGAATATTAGCAAAATTGGGTGGTTCTGCTTATGGTAAGTATGTTAATTAATAATTTTTTTTAAAATGAATATAAATGAATATTACAAATCGTAAAATTCAATATGTAAAAATTCGATAACCAGCCAAAATCAACTACACATAATTCCACATTGACAATTTATCTTCTGCTCGATTTTCAATTTTTCCGAAACAAGCAATTATTAATACAAATTAGTTAATGAATTGTAGTAGATGAATTGTATTCAGTGGACTTATTTCTAGCTGAATTGTACTAATGGAATAGAAAAATAATCAGAAAAAAATTATCAATTTTTCGCCATTTTGAATAACTATTCATATCGTGAATATTTTTGTTTTCAGGAAATCTATATCCAAAAATTTATTAAAAATAAATAATACAAAAAAAATACATATTTTTCAAAACACTGTTTAAAAAAATAATAATATTTAAATATATAATCCTTTTTTTTCCACTAATTCAATGATATTTTTCTGTAGAATTTATTTTACTTTTTATAAATATTTTAAAATTAAAAGTAATATTTTAACCGTGTCTAAATTCTCAATTACACAAACTAAAAAAATATATTTAAAATTAAACTTCACAAATAATTGTAAAAAAAAAAATAATGAAACAAAATTAATTAAATGTCTGCCTACAAATAGAAAATAATTATTTAAAAAAATTGTGTAATTGATGATAAATTCAAATTTTTTATTAATTTAATTCTGCCAAATCTTATAAATTGCCATTGTAATTTTTGTGGAATATATGAGGAGCAGAGTTTTATTATATAAATTTTCTTCTGTTTGTGAAAATAATCCAATTCAGTTTGTTGGAAATTTTGTATTTGATAATTATTATAATTTCATGTTTTATTCTTGTTCAGACGCTCCTGGATAGTAATATGGCGGTGGGCGTTCATATTCTGATGATGGTGGTGCCAATGGAGGATTTGTATATCTTGGTGGTCCACCATCCCAATGTCTATAAATACAAAATAGAATATAAAATTACAAAAATTGAAACCATTTATATTATTATAAATATTAATTTAATTAAGAAATTCACTTTTTTGTGTAGGTAGTTTTTTTTTTAAAAAAACTAAAAAATTAAAATTAAATTATTTAAAAATAAACATTGAAAATTTAAAATTATGAAAATGTTATTGTTGTTGTTATATAGTGGAAAATTGTTGTTGAATGTATTTTCTTCTTTATGTTGAATATAGATAAGTGTTCAAAGAATTATTATTAATACTATAAATATTAGAATGCATTTGGCTTATTTCTGGCCTGATTGTGTAAATCCGACTTTCCCGATTCCTCATTTTCAATATTAATCCTACACAAATCTTTGTACTCAAGTATTGCGAATATTTTCCATAAATCGCTTGATAAATGAGTGTCCCCTGTTTACTATTTTATAATATCCAGTCAGGACAGAGATGTTCCACATTTTAGCAGGTTAAGTGAAATTCGACAATTAAATAGTAACATGTAGCCAGAAATCAAATCAAATAAGCTCCATCTATTGCATTTATCTATATTTATACAATTTTGTAAATATCAATTTTTTAACAACAATTTTCCAAATTGATAAAAATTATATTACAAAAATGTAAAAAAATAATTATTAAAACTTATAGTAAAAAATAATAAATAAATATTTAATGTTGTGTTAAATTTAAATATTTATTTTATTGTCTTATTTGAAGAAATTTATGTGTAACCATCAAATAGAAAGCATGTGAAGATAAATATAATTATGTAAATAAATAATGACGGGAAAATTGAAATTTTTATACAATCGATGAAATATGATTTTTAGTTTTTTATATAAAATACCTAGTTCAAAGTGATCAACAAAACTCTAAAAAAATCATGCTAGAATAAAAAACAATTTATAAAATTCATATTAAGATATGACCGAAATTAATGAGAGCAATCTAGAATTTTGAAATAGATTTTTATTCAACAAAAATCGTTGAATTTGATTAAATCAATATTGAATATTTTCTAAACAATCAAATTTAATTCATTATCATTACCAATAATTTATGAACTACTTTTAAGTAATGATTTTATATTATAACAAAATTATTAATAAATAAATTATGAATTACCAAATGCTCTTGATTCAATGAAAATGTAAAAACTAAAAAAATTGATAGTTTTTGATTACATTTCAATATTATGATCAACCTGACCCTTGGACCTAACAAGCAAATAAATTAATTCAACAGTTTCGTACTTTCTAATTGTATCACTGCGTATGTTATTCATCTGAACTATCGAGGACCAGACCGATATATACACTAAAATGTTGGTAATTGTTTGTAGTTTTAACACTGAAAAGTTCCTAACTATGAACCTCCTACTCGCTCTTAATTACATTCATATGTACAAATACAATGCAAAAAATAACTATACAAAAATCTTGAAATGCTATCCTGCAGTTACCAAATAATATCGCTAGGACCTTTATATATCGCTAGCGCTAGGACTTTTTTTGTGCTGAAACTAAAAATCACTAAAAATTTGATGTTCCCGGTACTTAAAATTAACATATCCTGGCAAGATAAGTTCAATAATCTACAGTGGTATATTATACAGAATTGTCACCTGATTAAAATGATATTTCACAAACAATTTTTCAGCTTCCAACTTACAATTTTACACATAAAATAATGAGAACGTATTCAATATAAATGTAATATTTAAATGATTTTTGATATTATTTCCAGTGTTGTTAAACCTCTAAATGAAAATCTAATTCAAATTTTGAAAAATCTAATCAAAATTAAAACAAATTGTATCACAAATAGAAATATATTTACAAAAATTTAGTGAAATTTTTTACTGTAGTAATCACAAACAAACACACAAACAATCAATAAATTAATGACAAATTTTAAAGAAAAAACGTATTTTTTGTGGTGAATTTACTTTGTTAAAAAATGTTGAAAAACAAAAATTATTATCAACAGAAGATTACATAAAATAAAACATCTTTAAAATATAAAAGGAAATGTTTAAAAGCATAAAAAACAGATTTTATTTGTACAAATGGGATTAGAAAAATTATTAATTTTTAACATTTTTTAATAAAACATATTAAAAAAAAAAACCTGAGAAAATGATTTTTAAAAATAATGAAACGAAAATGTCAAAAATAATAAAAAAAATCAAGTACCTAAAAGAAACCATCTCCTCTGAGTGCTTTTGGCCTTGTATCAGCCCCCAAATCTCTAATATAATTATTATTATTATTTATATATATGAAAATAAATAAATGGAAAAACAAAAATATTTTCTTAAAAAAATTATATTAATTTTTTTTTTTTTTAAATATATTATTTTATTTTCAAAAATTTAGTATTTTTTTAGTATTATTTTTCACAGAGTTTGCCGTTTTCTACTACAAATTAAAATTTGGTACCACAACAAAATTTAATTTTGTAAAATTATTTTATTTATTTTTTAATTTGTACTATAAAAAAAATCTATTTTTACAATTAACTATAAAGAAAAAACACAATCAGAAAAAAAATTAATTCTAGAAATTTGAAAGAATTTTCATAAAAATTAAAAATCATTAAATTTTTAGTAAGGGCAACAGGGGCAAAAGACATAACAAAATCAGCAGAATCTTAAGAAATTATATTTTAATAATTTTCTAAACTACTTTTAAAATAACCACAGTAATTATAAAAAAAAAAAAAAATCTTAAAATTAATTAATTAAAAAATATAAAGGCAAAATAAATTTTACTGAATGAATAAAAAAATTATTTGTAAATTAATAAAAAATTTAAATTAAAAACAAACAAAAAATAAAAATGTTTGATGATTTGATGAGTTAAAATAAAAAATATTGTTTTTTTTTAATCGATAAATTTTTTTTTAAAAAATAAAACTTACTTTGGTGCCATATCATTATAACGTGTATCACGTACACCAGTATCACCACCAGCGCCAGTTCCAACATGTGATGAACCACCAGATTCTTCATAATAATCACCACGTCTATCACGTGATCCACGTCTTCGTTCTTTATGCTTTCTTCGTTTATTTTTAGGTCCACTGATATTATTTATATATTGAAATTTAGGATTTGTTTGTTTGATTTTATGGTTTTTTGATAGTAGTAGATATTTTTGAAAATAAATCAGAAGAAAAGTAAATAAAAATAAATAAATAAAATTAAAATAATTAGGAATATTTTTTTTTTTTTTCATTTAGTGTATTTTGTGTATTTGATGGATAATTAAATAGTGCTAGGGAATTGTGCTTAAAAAAATTTTTATGCAAAATAAAATTTAAAAAAGAAAATTCTTTAACGACATTTTTTATGGTTATAATTAATTATTAAATTCAAAATGGCAGACCATTATTAAAAATGATAAAATGAAATTAATAATGGAAAATTACAATCAGATATAATTAAAACAAGGAAATACAATTAAGTATAATAATTAAATTCATATTTACAATAGTTCTTTAATTTGGAAGCAATTTTGTAAATTACTTTAGATCAGTATATTTTGAACACTTCCAATATGGAAACCCCATAAATCAAAATGTAATTTAAACCATAAAAAATAGAATATTAACTAAATTAATTATAGAAATTAATAATGAAATTTAAATTTTTATTTAAATTAAATTATCCATGAATTTTGTGAAATAATATTTGTTTGTTTTATTTATTAATATAAATATATAATAAAATAAAATAAATAATTAATATTTTCTTAAACATAAAAGGGAAAAAAAAAATTGTTTGTTCCAAAACCAAAATAAAAAAAATTAGCCAAAAAAACTAATGAAGGAGAAAGCCTTGAAAGAAAATTGATGAGGGCGGAAAAACTTACTTTGCTAGTGGAATGTTGTCACGTTCACTGTACGCATCATATAAATACTCTCTGAAAATTTTTGAAATAATGCCATATGAAATAAAATAATAAAAATAACTTTGAAAGCAAAAACAATAGAAATAAAATAAATTTTAACATAATTTTGAAATTTTCTTTTTAAGTAACAAAAAAGTAATTTTTTCGATGCAAACAAAATTAAAAACAAATAGAATTTTGAAACTAATACAAAATTTAAATAAAAACTAAATTGCACATATAATTTTTTTTGTATTTCAGTATATATTTGCAATTTAATTTTAATTTTTCATTAATAATTTAATAATTTTCCAATTATAGTAAAAAAAATAAACATACAAGTAACAATTAAAGCTATGATTTCGTAACAAAAATAAATATAATAATAATATTTAATTTGAATTGTTCTTCTTCTATTTGTAATGAAAGAGCTTTTCGTTAATGTTAATTACCATAACCACGGACAAAACAACAAACATTTATGAAAAATGTTGTAAATTAAATATTGTAATTGCTGTATTTGAAAATGATTCATTGATTAAATATGTCCAAAAACCATTATTATTAAATACTTTACCATTTATTCCCCCAGATTGGCCTTTCAGTAATAAAAATTATTTTAGGATGTAGCTGACAATAGTTATACTTATGTCATTTCAGCATGGCTAGTAAAGCAACATTTTCAACAGGCTCCAAATGGATCTACAAACAAATTTATGTCTTAACTGAATTGGCCGTAAGTAAAACCTTTGCCAGCTCTATCAGATAAAATTTATAAAAAATAAATCAATATTTAATGAAAATTTTAAATCTCGACTGAATTTTAATATATAAATTTCGTAATTATAATTTAATTTATATTTTACCATAATGAATTCCATATTTCAAAATACCAATTTCAGTTTCACAATTTCCTTATTGTTAATTAATTAATTTATTAGTATATGTATTTTAAAATTAATTTATATTATAATAAAAGTTAGTTTGGAATTGTTAAATAAGCAATTATTTTAATTAAATTTTCCTTCAAAGCAAGAAAATATTATTGATAGGATTTATTTACATTCGGATTATTATAATAAAGTGAACAAAAATTATGATTTATAAATTTTTTTTTTATATTTCCAATATCTTCTCTTAAAGTAAAATTAACAAAAAGCTCAAGCATTACTTTCAGTTCTGTAAATAGAAACAAGTTTATTTAAAAGTAACAATAAAATTATTTTAATAATTATAATTCAAAATTTTATAAACTGTTTTTTTTTTTTTTCTTTTGCTGAACGAGAGCATCGAATCAATTTTAAAAAATAAATAAATACAGCAAACTTTATTCAATTTATATGGCCTAGCTAGAAAAACTTAATATAAATAAACTTACGATTCAACTAATGGTCCTGGATAAGGATCAGATTTTTGATATAATGTTGATAATTTAGCACTTATTATTAGTGTTGGTAAAAATAGTAAAATACACCATCCAACACCAGCCCAAAATCCATTCTATAATTACGTAAAAAACAAAAAAAAAAAACGAAATTAATAAATTTTTAATTGAAATTAATAAAATTTAAATTTTATAAATTAAATTCTTTCAATTTTTTTTTTTTTCTTACAAGTGGATCTACAATTTTATTACAGCCAGCAACAAGACTAGAATCATAAACATTAGCTAATGGTCCACATTTACCAATATCTTTTTCAACAGCTATTACAACAAAATCTAAAAATTTATTCATTTCTAATGTAAAATGTTCAGCTAAACTTTGTGCAGCAACACGTACAACATCTGATCCATTTATTTTCATATTATCTTGGGCATTTGTAATTTCTTGAACCATATTGGCAACAGATTCTTGAAATGCTAAACCATCAATACGTAAACTTTTATCTAATGATGTTGCTAATTCAATTAATTCTCTGGAATGATCTGTCATTGGTTGTACTAAATTATCTTGATATGTTTCTAAATGTAATGCCTGGGTACGAAAACTAACTGCTATTTCAGATATTTCAGAACTTGGAACATTATCAGCTGTTGTACGTAATTCTTTAGCAATATCACGTAATGAGAATTTTGTAATTTTCTCATTTAAATTATCTACAAATTTATCAGGATTAAAATCTTTTAATGCTGAATGAGCAATTTGTAAAATTTTCTCTTTATCTGAATCAGTTAACATTACGATATCTGTATTAACATCAATATTTTTAACTAAATCTGATAATGTTTTATTTATATTAAATTTAGTTGGAAAATCTTTAATATCAGATATATCAAAATGATTATGTAATCGTAATACTTCATACATTGTATTATTTTTTTTACAATCAGTAATTACATGTGATATTCTAAATGCTGCTATTGATCCTGTATTTTTAAAAACATGTTTATATTTATAATTTTTTTTATTTTCACCAAATATATTATTGAGATCAATATAATTATCTAAATATTGGAAAATTTGATCGTTGTCTGGATTTCTGAAATATAAAATATTAATCATTAATTTATTTTAACTCTTTTTTGTAAGTTAACTTTAATAAACATACTGTAATGGTACACAAACACCACGGTAAAGTATTAAACCAACCAAGAAATGAATTAATGCAGCAACAGCCAAAATTGATATTGATAAAAATATTACTGCAATTGCCCTGTCAAAATTACAAATTATTTTTTGTTTAAGTATATTTTTCAAAAATAATATAATAAATTACAGCATTAAAAATCTTGATCCAGATCCTTTATTACAACAATCATCACCATATCCATCTGGTCGTTTACCACAAATTCCACAAAACAGAGCAAATGTTATGGCACAAAGAACCTTAGAATATAAATTATTGAATTGCAAATTTTTATTATATTTTATTTGATTTCTTATTTACCAATAAAAGAACTGAACTAATAGCAACACCAATATAAAATCTATAAATTCCATATTCATCTAAATATTTATTTAATAAATTTAATGCTTGGTCGGTACTATTATCACTAGTATATAGTAAATTATTAAAGGTATTAGTCATTTCCTTAGACTGATTTTTAATTGCTTCACCTGAAATGAAATAATAATAAAATTAGTAATTATATAAAAAAAAATAGTAATTACTCGTATATTAATTGAATTTATAATGACCTAGTTATAAAATACATATTAGAAACCTACACCAAAATAAGAACCTAGTGTTTTCCATACACAAATTCTAATTTTAAACTATTTATAATTTAATTTAAACAAAGTAACCAAACTTACCAGCTTTTTCCACCGATTCTAAAATTTTTGGTGTACTCTTTTCAATTGTATCATTTAATTTAGTTTCCATATTATTTAATGCATTATTTCCATTTTGTACGACATTGGCAACCCCAGTTTCTAATAATTCCGTAACACTTTGAATAATTCCACTTACATCAGGTAGCTAAATTTATTTAAAATATTTAAAATTAACAATTAAAACAATTTTTATATAAATTTTTTAAAAAAAAAATAAAATTCTTTAAATAAAAACAAAAATATTTTATTTTTTTAGCAATTTAAAATGTAAAAGAAAGCCATGCACAAATTCTACTAAATGCACAGGAAAAAATGCAATGAAAATGAAAAGTGATGAGATTATCTTGATTATAATTTTTTTTTTTACTTTTGGTTGTTTTTAGTATTTTTTTAAAGTGTTTAAAAATTAAATTTAAAAATAAAAATTAAAACTAAATTAAAAATATTTGAATATGCCAACAATAATAAATTAATATCCAGAAATATTTTTTAGAAATAAAGCTAAACTCTTTACGACCTATATGTATTAATGTTATTAGACGTATTCTCTCTTTCAAATTTTCCATATAATTTTAGTTTTACTTAGCTATTGTTGAATTTTCCTCATTAAAGCTGAATTTGTACTTTCAAATTCCTTGCGAACGGAAATACCGAAGGTAATCCAAGTAATGAGCAAAAATTAAAAAATGTGAGGTCAGAATTAACTAATGAGTTAAAAGAAAAAGGATCCTCAGGATCTCCGGAGATGTAACCTTTAAAATTGTAAGAAAATTTAATTTTAACGACTAAAAATGTTAAATTTCGATTATAAATGCATGTATCAGGAATAATTTTTAGTATATACTTCGTAAGTGAAAATTCAAAATAAAAAATTACTTGCAAATAAATATTTTACTAGATGTAAAAAATAAGATAGCTTTGAAAAATTCCATTTCAATGTAGATTTCGTTCAAGATTTGTAATTTACATAGCAATTACCTTTTATTTATGAAGCAATATAAAAAAAACTATGCTTTAAGTGGCAATACCTTGAATTGGAGAGGCTAACAGTTAGGTATTCATGCACAGACCAGAATTAAGCCACATATCGCGATGATTAGATTAGCCAATAACTCATTCGACTAAATTTAGAATTTGTTGCTAACCAATCCTTCAGTTCATTCATGTAGTAACTACCAAAGCATTTACGTCACAGGTGCATCAAACAGGGACAATTACACAAAAATCATGTTCCCTTAGCATTGACTGTCCTTTTTAAGAGCACAGTCGCCAAATTTACTGATTTCTTCCTATTTTCCAAGAATTTCTTGGTGACTACTTTACTCGGGACTCCGCATTATAGTTAATAAAAATAGTTTTGCTTTATTTCTACAATTTTCAAATATTAATTTCGATTGGCATATTTTTTAATTATTCTAAAAATATTAATTTATCTTAAGCAGAACAGAATTTAATTTTTATACAATTTTTTTTTTATTTGGTTATTAATTTTATTTGCATTTAATTTAAATTATTTTTTACAGCGAATTATTTTAAGGATGTGTAAAAAATTGTAATTAAATAAAACAGAAAAAAATTATAAAAAGTAAATATAAATTTTTTAGTAGAATTTCGTTTTTATTATAATATTTTGTTATATCACTCAAAACGTACCCTTGGAAAATATCGGTCTAACATCTTTTTTTTTTTTTGGCGTGTAATAAAATAGAATTTTATAATAAAAAATATGAAGAGAAAAAAATTTGAAATTATAAATTTATAGATTGATTTTTTAAGAATATGTAAATAAAAAAAGTAAATTAATAGAAAATTTTGAAAAAAATGTTAAATAGAAAGTAAAAAAAAATGGAATTTTTAAATTTGTTTTTGTTTTATTTTATATATTTAGATAGTAGAAAATTTATTTTATATTTTTATGAATGGAATTATGAATGAAATTTTTCTAAATGATTTTCTTTTTTATTTAACAAAAATACATTTTTTTTTTTTTTGGCAACGAAATAAAGTTTTTAAAGAAAATTTAAAATTGCTAAGAAATATATAACTTACTTGATTATAATCAATATCATTTGAATCTAATTTGCCAATTTCATATTTAACTAAAACATCTTTACATTCTTTTGTTTGGCATTTTGATAACATTTGAAGCAGTTCACGTTTAACACCACGAAGTCCTTTATTAAAATAAATTGAATATTTAAAAACATTACTTTTTATAATTAATTTGAAATTTCGAAATAGATAAATACCGTCACTTAATTGTGATGCATTAACTCTCAGTTCATTTGTAATATGTTTCATACGTTTAAGATCTTTTTCAATTTGTGGTAAATGTTCGACAAATTCATTTAAATGTCGAAATGAAACTGCTTTAGATTTTTCTTTAAGATCATCAAATATAATAGCACCAGTATCTAGAAAAGAAGAAGAATATAAGAAATTTCAGATTGATTAAATTAGATGAGGATTTGCAAACTACGAAAATTTAAGACAACGAAATTTTGTCGATTTTTCAATTATAGAAAAGCATGTTTTTAATAACCATTATAAAATAATGAAATGTTTCAGAATTACCGAAGGTGTTTCACATTTATACTGTAAAGATTCTCCTTTTATTTAGAAAGTTAATACGTTATAAGCATATCGGAATTGTTGGATACTTGTAAATTCGAATTAATAAATATTAAATATAATTCAACGAAAATTGCTATTAATTAATTAGCAACAAGTTAGATCGCCGATGCTTTTCAACATTATATTATAAATATTATTATTACTGTACTAACCACTTAATATTTGACGTAATTGTACTGCCAAATGATCGAAATTATTCACTAATAAATGATATATTTCCTCAGATGTTGTTTGTAGGAATGTATGTGCATCTGAACGTCCATGTTTAATTGTTTGTGTAATATCATCGATACCTTCTTGCATATAACTATTGGTAGCAAAAGTAACTACAACTCCAAATCTATAATAAAAATTAATTTTTAAATTACAAATTTCATATTTATATTAGTATATTTAAAAAAAAAAAATATTACAATAAACCAGTGGCAGCAGTTATTAATAATAAACCCAAAAATACACGCCGGCATGTATCATGTTTTTTATCAAATGGTTGAGATCGTCCACCACAAGCTCCAGCACAACGGCAGCAACAGAAACATAAACTATAAATCAAAAAAGTTATTTATTAATTTCCATATTTTAAAACTTTAATATATTTACTAACCCAATAATTGGCATCAATACAACTAGTAATGCGCAAATTGCAACTACCAATAAAATTGGCCAATAATGTTTAGCCAATTCACCCCATTCATTGTTCTCGACTTTTGGTCCATATCGAACTTCCCCTTCGGTAACAATAATATAATCTAAAGAAAATAAATAAAAAATATTTATAATATAAATAAAATTTAATATACTTTTTAATGTAATTTATTACATGGACTTAGGGTTAGAATGAATAATTTTGGGCAGACAAAAAAACTAATCTGGATTTTAGGGAAGAATTTCATGAAAAAGTTTTGTAATAAAATTGAAATATATTTGGCGACATGATTTTTAATATCTTGTAAAAGACTAAATTGAATTTCATAAACGCAAATTTTTGTTATATTAATTTAACACTGCTACCATCTATTGGCCAACCAAAGTAATAAATTAAAAAAATCGTTGAGAAATGGAAAATTTATATTAATTTAACAAATTCTAGAATTAAATTTTAAAATATTTTACCACTGGTAAAGTAAATTAATCTCAAAAATTCAAATTTAAATATCAATTTCGAAATACAGAAGAATTTTTAAATAAAAGAATAAATTTTAGACAGATTTTTATTACAAAACTTTTGCATCATAAAAATTATTGATTAATACGTTGATAATTTATGTAAAATCAATGTAAACTTTGCAGTTTATATTTTTAAATTGAATTTAATTTACATAATAATGTAAATCCATAGAATTTAACAAAAATTTATTTATAAAAAATAATGTATAATAATTTACCCTCTGGTATTGCTTGTTTTCCAATAAACCATTGTAATACTTCATGTGTTGAATTATATAATGGACCCATTCCACGAGGATAATAACGTGTCGTACTTAAATATGTTACATTTTTATGCCATGTTGTAAAATTGATTTTTGAACTTTCTAAAAGTGTTCGGATATCAGTCACATTTGGTTTTGCTTTTATTGTGGTGGGTAAACTTAAAACTAGAACAATTACTGTCAATAGCAAACTAAATATTGATAATTTTCTTGTTGTGGATGATTTTTGTTGTGGAAGTCGTCGTCGAGATGTTTTAGTTCGCCATTTAGTTGGCTGTGGGGATTGTGATCCCATTTTTTTAATAAATAATTTTTCTTTTTCTAGTTTTCTTTCAATCTGGGTTTCTCTGTTATTTGACAGCTGATACTTTATTTAATGAAAAAAATTATGTCCTCCAAAATCTAGGCTTCGACCTGAAAATTATAAAAAAAATATATAATAATTGATTATTAATAAAGAAACATTAAAAATATTTTATTGAAATATTTATTTAAAATTTAAATAATTTAAAAAAAAAACATTAAAAATGATAAAAACCAATTTTTATATTTAATTGTCAATGACCACAAAGATTTTTACTAAAAACAAATTTGTAGAATTTTGTATATATGAGAAAAACAGCATCAAGCACCACCAGCAAAACCGGAAATTTCAAATTTAGGTCAGAAAATTTTCCAGTTTTTATTTGAAATAATAAAAAAAAGTCTTTAATTTTATAGATTTTATTTTATTTCGTTCTTGTTGTCAGAAGCTCTCAACCATAAACAGCACAAAAATGTTGTTTTTGGTGGATGAAAAACGAGTGAAATTGTTTTTCAATTTATATTGGAATATTGATAAGCCAAAGATAATTTTCTGAAAAATCGATTACAACAAAATATATGCAATAAGCAAATTCATATATGATAAAAGTATGATAAAACCAAATATTGGATTCAATAATCTAGGCTATTTTATTATCGATATTTCGTTAAAATGTGAAAGGCGAAAAGAAAATCTTGTAATTTAATTGTTTGTGTCAATATTAATGATTTGGTAAATCCGATAAATTGATCAAAATGTTCTATAAATAATAATCAACATTAACCTTTTCTATATTAAATGCTTTTTTTTTAATTGGTATACTTATAATATCTAACAAAATTTTTGATTAATTTGATGAAATGTTAAAAGTAGGTTACAATAACTAATTCAAACCACAATTATTACAAAGATTGTTAAATTCGATTTTTACGATATAAATATAGAAACATTTAAAAGCAATTTTCATTATAATCTTTTGTATATAGGAACTTATAACTCAAATTGAAACAAGAATTTTATTATTTATTACTTAATTTGTAAGCAAGGAAAGCAGGTGAACATAAAGAATAATAATATTAAAATAAATAAAACGATTAGTTACCAATAAAGTGCATACGTGTATTTAGAATATTGGTAACAATTTACCAATATTGAAAATCAAAAAATTGTACAATACAATAATAATTGCATATCAAAAATCTACTAATCAAAAACCCAGTGTGATCCACCTATAATGGCCTATTAAACAAAATTAGAAAATGAAAATAATTTTACAAATCTCATATGCAAAAGCATCTCGTCGCCTTATTGAGGATGATTACAATTTGTTGGCAATTCGAAAGAGCTCAACCATTGGCATATGATATTTAATCGAACCCATCTCAATTTTTTGAGCAATATTAATTTCTAATTAAAATTCCGAATCTTCTATCCCTTACTTTTGGGCACCAGGAAATTTAAAAATGTATATTAAATATTCAGGAAATTTTACCATTAAGTAATATTTAGTAAAAGGTTTAACGGTTCGCTATTATATTAACCCCAATAAATTTATTACTTTTTCAATCTGAACTCAATTTTACAACACTTTTTTACATAACAAATTAATCAAATCTTAGGAATTCCATTGTTTATATTAATAAAATCGATACTATTTTTTACTAGTTTTTTATATTGCATTTTTATAATTGAAATAATTTTTTTTTCTCTATATTTTTCTACCTGTTTTTCACCATGGTTTTCCATAGATTTTAAATCTTAATAAATCCAATTGGAAAATTTTCAAATTCCTACAAAACAATCAACCACAAAAATTGTTTTAAAATTTTATTATCTAAAAATATAATTTTAATTTTAGTTGGTTCTATAAAAACAAAAAAACTGATTACAATTTATTATTCATCAAAACTAATTTTAAAACGAATTTATCAAATGATAAGAATTATAAAATTGTTTCATTAGAATTTGATAATAATTTGCAATAAAGACCGAATCGGAAAAGATTAATTAAATTGAAATATGATAATAAATTTCATAATTGGATCAATGAAATTTAAGTTTTTATTTTTATTATTAAAATACTAAAAGTTATCTACAATTAATATTTAATTACTATGAGTCATACATTGATTGTGAATTTCACTGATTAATTAATTAGCTAATGGACATTTTCAATCTTTTATACGATAACAAAATCTTTTATACGATTTCAATCTTTATATATGATAAAATTGAAAAATTCTTTAATCTAAATTCGCGCTGATTTGAGATAACATTTACAAAACAAACGTAATGATCGTACAAAGAGATTTAACTGCCTATTCAGCTTCGACCTAGAACCTATTAATATGATTGGTAGAATATTTCTGATCCTTTGAGACAATTCTAATGATTGGTTTAAAGCATCGAATCAGGATGACACCGTATTTGATATGAATGAATTGTATTACAATTTATATTAATGTAAGTAACACTAAATTAATTTTTAAAAAATACGTTAAAATATTACGAGTAACGTTATTTCTTTAATACTTTTTGTAATACACTATATTTTCATAATTTATTTCGTTGCAAAAGAAATGAAAATTTAAATATAAATTTTAAAGTATGAAAATTCATATAAATTTTAACTGAAATGAAAATACAAAATGGTTTCACATACCCGCACATAAAAAACGGATATAAAATATAAAATTTCTGTTTATTTTCCAGGACTAACAAAGAAAAATTGAAAAACTTTTATAAATTATGTACATCTAATAATGTCTAGCCATTGTCGTCTGTGTCGTCTATTCGGTATTAAAATTGTAACTGCGAAAGTTTCAATGATGTTTTTTTACATACAACACAAAATTCCAAATAAAGGAAAATCCATGATAAAAATCAAATTATAAAAGGAAAAATGGCGATAAGAATGCACTTAACTGATAAAATATAATTTGATAAGAAAATAGATAAAAAAAATTATCTTAACTCATACAAAAATAATAAAAACAACATTGCGAATATAGAAAAATGTTGTTGAATGTGTTAGAAAATGAATTTTATATGTTAGTTAAGATATGCAGAATTTAGCTACAAACAAAGAAATATTTCGGATGAAGTTTTGTGAAAGAAATTTTTTTTTTGGTATGCAGACAGTAAGAAGGATTCAAATTATATAGAATGCTGAAATTTAATTGAAATGGATTATTCGTAATAAGCAGAACAGATATACAACCACAGAGGAGGTTACACTGCAAACCTAAAAATTGTTCAAAAATCCTGATCTAAATGGGATTAACCATATTTTTTTTCATTTTGGGAATGAAAAACGAAAATTTGCTTGCGATAAAAGTCGAGTCTATTGCACCTAATACAAAAATATTTTTCAATTATTTTGGTAAGGTAGCCAACATATTTTATTATTAATGCTATCAATGTAAATGCCTGGTAAGATAACTATTTAATTTAGGTAGAGCATACGTTAAATTACATCTGTGCATAAAAAATTTAATGGCAACGAAATATATTACTCTTATTTTAATTGCACGGCTTTAAGGTTTTAGAATTGTTTTCAGTCCGTAGTCCGTACGTAAATCGTTAGTTAACCCATCATCATCTAACAACAACGTACCACTAACAATAAACAATTAATTTATATTAACATTTCTATATGGTTCTTTAAATTATTTTAACCTCTCCTTCCGCATTTATGGATTTATAGTCAATGTTTGTCTTCTAGAGAGCTTCACATAGTCAAGAAGTTTATTTGGAATTGTATAGCACTAATGTTTCTCTTAACGTGTATGACTCACTTTTATCTCTATCTTATCAAAAACAAATAGTTTAATCGGTCTAATAAACGAAACTCATAAATTTCTTATATCGTTTCCCTTTGACGTCTAATCTCAGACTTAATACTATCTAATGATTTTACAATGTCAATGTCTTAATATCATAATATGATAACAAAAAATTATACAATTTGAAAAATATTATTGTAATTATATCAAAAAACAAATAAAAATTAAAGAAAATGCACTGAGCATAAAAATTTATCTATAAGATTTGAATTACACTAACATATCTTTTGTTCTGTATACATATTTTTGTGGTTCTTTTATGCGTATAGTCGGTAATGCATTGTCTTATGTGTATTTTATAAATATTATCTAAATTGAATGTTCAAAATGATTCGTGGATTTACTGAATTTTGCCTTTTGTTGTCTGACTTATGATAACCATCGTTTTACTTAGAATATTTTACGAATTTTATAGTTTTATGCTACCCATACACCATTCAATTTGGTTATATGAAAGGTTGTACAACTGGTTGACAAACCCCAAGCAAACCAATTAACTGGCAAAAAATGATAAGTTTCTAAGTGTTTTGATAAAAGTTTGGTAGAAAATGTATTTTAATTTATAATTTAAATGATTTTATAGAATAATGAAACGTAATTTTGGTTGTACAACTTCCACATAGTGTATGGGCAGAATTATGATCTTTTTTTGTGAATTCAAATTTAAATTTAAATAAATTTCAGTAAAAACCCATCATTGACAATGGCGGATGGACTTATCTTTTAGTTTTAATAAGTTTTTTTTTTACTTCTAATTCTTATCTCGGTGAATGAGTTTTTATAAATTCTTATCACAATAATTTAAATATATTGTTACGAAATTTATATTTTATGTTAAGTAATACAAAGTTGAATTATTTATTTCAATGATAATTTTAAAATATTGTACCTTGAAGTATAAAATAAAGAAATTCTAAATCTTTCGAAGAGATTTGAAGATATTCTGCCACTTAACCTAGACATTTATTCTTTACACTCGCGTTGTCTAATGGAGTTCGGTGCTGACTATTTCATAATATGTTTCTTCTAAAATTAGCGAATAATTACATTATTAAAGTAAATTTAAATATTGCATAAATAAATTGTTGTTATAAATAACTCATAAGGTAAAAGTACATAATTTGGACAGTTGTCCATAATTTGGACCGTTTCCTACTTTTCTTTCAAATTTAAGTAAAAAATTACGAAAATGCATATTTAAATTTTTAAAAAGAAGCATCGAGTTTTCTTTGTCTAATTCTCATTAGTTTTTTCTTTTGATTTTTTTATAAACTAAGAGAAAAGAAATAAGGTAAATGTCCGGAAAGCGGAACAAAGTACCGAAACCGAAACAGTATTTTTATATGTTTAATAATAAGTAATATATCCAATATATCTCAAATCTAAAAAATGAAATAGTTTTATCTATCCCTTAGAACTTATTTTGTCATTACATCCTAAGTAATTTTTTTTTAAGAATTATAAAAACTATGTAAATGTCCCCTCGGTCCGGGTCAGTTCATAGGGAAGTGTAAAACAGTGAAGATCATAAAAATTTTGCTTAAGGTAAGTGACATTTGTAATTAAGCTTTTTTAAGGCACAAATTTTGTGATTTAGTGAAAAAATAAAAATAATTAAATTAAAATAGAATAATGAAGTGATTTACACTAAAAATAATTTAATTTTTTTTATTTATTTATTAAATAATCGTGTTCCGCTTTTGGGACACTGAATTGCGCCTAAATGTCGTAATTCGGAACGATTGTTCCAGTTTAGGGACAGTAATAACATTTAAAAAAATTAAAGTTTTGTTATAATAATTTATAAAAGAAAAAAAATATTTACTTACAATTTCTTCAAAACATTATTTAAAATTATGTGAGCAAATTTGGAACATGTATTTTTTCTTAAAATTAGTTAAAATTTACCATAATAGATATGATATTTTTTTTAGTTTTTCATACAGATAAGCGCTTTTTCGAATGAAAATAAATCAAAAACAATAATTAAAAGTGTAGTTCCAATTTTGCTCACATTAAAGATTAATAAATATATTATAAAAATTTGTTGTTTCTGATTCGAAAATGTTAGTAAAAACTACTAAATTTTAAAAGTTATTAATTCCTCTCTAATATCCTAAAGTGGAACACGGTGTTCCACTTTGCGAACAATACGTATATGATATTGTCCGTATTGCGGAACATGCAAATTACATACTAAATTTTAAATATTTTTAAGAAATCAACATGCCTCCAAAAGATTATTCTAAAAACGATTTGAATAGGTGAATAACAAAAAAAATTATCCAAAAAAGCCTCTAGGAGCACCTTCGGTATAAACGTGTGAACAAGAAGAACACCTGTGTACCTGGATTAAACATCTTGGAAAAATTGGGTTTGCAATAAATAAAAATATGTTACTGGATTCAGTGAAATTATTGGTCACTGAAATGAACAACCCAAATAATTTTCATGATGGTCGACCAGGTAAGTTATCAAACCATTCTAATTAATTCAAAAAATATTTCTTTATGAATTTCAGGTCGACATTGGTATGAAGGATTTCGTAAGCGGAATCCATCTATAAGCCAGCGGGTGACCCAATACCTGTCAAAAAGCCGCGCCAATGTGACCGAGGCGTCACTCAGAGTTTGGTTCACCCAAATATCTAAATATTTAAAAGGGGAAGATTTTGTTGAAATTTTGAACCATCCAAATCGCGTTTTTAACTGTGACGAAACTGCGTTCTTTCTTGCTCCAAAGGAAGGAACAGTTTTAGCAGAGAAAGGTCACAAAAGTCTACATTTATTAACAGCGAATGATGAAAAAGAATGCATTACAACACTATTCATGGCTGGCGCAGATAGTTCAATTGCACATCCAATGATAGTTATGGCAATATATATTATATATATATATAATGAATTTGATTTTGTTCCTTATTTTTGTATTATTTATTTTATTATTAAATAAATTTATTAATAATATTTTTTTGTTATATTATAATTCTTTCTTTAATTATTTTTAATAAAAATATAAAAACACTAAAATTTTATATTTATGTATTTATGTTCCGCATTAGGAGCAGTTTTGTTCCGTTTTAGAGACAGGCAAAAAAAAAGTGTTCCGGAATATGTACATTAGTATTTTGAGATAATTAATATTATTATAGGCCAATAATAAGTAATTAACTAATAATTTTGACTTATTTTGGCTCAGAATTATCCATTCTTCACAGTTCATCAACATTTGAAATGTTATTGGAACTAACTTCTTTTTTACAATGTTCTAAAGTCTTAAGAAAAAATTAGCGTTCCGCTTTCCGGACATTTACCTTAGTTTCTGTCGCTATTCGAAACGTTTTAGTTAAAGTTTTTGTTTTTCAAAAAATTGTTAGAAAATTCTTTAGACAAGTACATTTTGTAAATAGGGATTATAATATTGATTATTCATAAACTGTGTTGATTTGGAGTTGAACTCGGTTTTAAATTAAAAATAAAGTGAATTTTATTCAATAATTTAGCAATTAAATATTAATTAAATGTTAAAATAAGCGAGCCAAATTCGGGACAGTGAAAAATATTATGTGCACTAAATTTGGACGGCTATGTCCAAATTGCCATTTTGAATATCATATCATAAATTTGATTTTTTAATTAAAAATATTGAATAATTATATGTTTTGTTTCTCCATTATGTTAATATAGAACAAATTAATAATTTGAGCTAATTTAGACACTATATTTTTATTACATTAACTTTAATAAATGAGGTTTAAAATATATGTAAAACCCGATCTTATAGAAATATTATATTTGAAACTTTATTTTAAAATAAGTGAATTTTAATAAAAACATTATGTCCAAATTTGCTCATAAGAATAATTAATATTTAATTAATAAATTGACTATAATTATCAGTGCTAAAAGTTTAAATTTAATTTAATAAAAATTAATCAATATTTAGTTCCTAAATAACCATAATTTGGATCTAAACGGTCCAAATTAGGAAATCTTAGAAATTGAAATTGCACTGAATTTGGATCGTTGGAAAATGGTACAAAAATAGATGTTGTAATGGAAATTCGTGAACCAACTTTAATTAATTCAAGGGATATTTACAATGTTGAAGAAGTAAATAAATTAAGAAACATGAATTTATAAATATTACTTTACTTTTTTACTAACTATTAATATTACTTTACTTTTACATTGCATTTGTTTTTGTTTTTGTTTATGTTTATTATTATTATTTTATTAATTGAATTTGAATAAACAAATCTTTATTTCCTAACATTAAACGTTATTCTTTTACATTAAAACAACAAATTTCTTTCGATCCAAATTTGGGTCATGGAATTGTCCACATTAGGAACACGAAAATTTTTGGTATGTCCAAATTATGAGCTTTTATATATTCACGATTTAAGGTATTAAATTTAAATAAATAACATTAAAATAAAATAAAAACTTATTAATATTGATCGAAAATAATCCCAACTACATATTACAATTAATAAAAATCCTTTTTTTAATTTACAAAATATATTACAAGTATAAAAAGTCTTAAGTTTTTAATAGCGGTCCAAATATGGTACTTTTACCTTACTTTTCAATGAATTATTAATAAGTTATTATGAACCTCTTGTATGAAAACTTGTAAATTTTTCGTAACACGATAGTTTTTAACGCCATCAGAAATATTAAAAGTAAAAATATCTGCAAAAAATATATAGCTAGAAACCAAGAATTATGATTAATTCAAATTAACCTGCAACCCTAGGAAAAACTACAAAATTCTTAGATTTTTTAGATTTTTATCTTTTCATATTTTTTGCAGTAATAAATTTATTAACATGAATATAGAAAGAGAAATCATTTTAAACATTAAAAATTATGCTAAAAAACATGAAAAGAATTATGTTTATAAACCTGGTCGCCGTGACCAACAAAATATGTAATTACCGTGTACAAGTTCTTCAGTAAAATATGAATCATAAAATTGTAAGACTTAATCTAGCCATTTTTTACATAACATTTCTTAGAACTTCATTATTTCTTTTCACATGATATTAAATTAAATATAACCAAATAAAATTAATTAACAAAAAATTAAAGAATTGAAAAATTTATTCTGAAAATGTCTTGTTTCGCGTAATGATCGATGATCCTATAATTTACTAATGAATTAATTCCGTGAGAATTTTTTTAGAGTTATAGAGTTTCGAACCATTTACCAATTTGAATGATTGTCCAGTTTAATGTGTAAATTAAAATTCTATTTCTAAGAAATATAAAATTTTAAAAAGTTTCAATTAATTTTGGTACTACACTCCGGAAATTCTTACATATTGTTAAATGAATCATATTTTAATGTTTAAATTAGTTTTCTTGGATACGTATCAAAAGCAAAATAAAATTTAAATTTCATATAAAATTAATATGAATTGTATAGAAAATGAAAGTATCAGAAAAATGATGACCATTTTTAATTTTTATTACAATCATTGCTGTCGAATACAAATATGTCAAGTTAAATACAACTATGGTTAATTAGCTACCATAGTTACAGTACCAAATTATCGTACGATTCAATTGAGGGTAAGATAATATGCAGTACAGAATAATTAACCGAAATTGCATAATTATTTTTCAAATTATACTTATTTGTAACACTTGTGTCGTCTGCATGATACAATTCTAACTTAAAAGTGAAAATTTATTTGTTTCTATGTTAATAATTGACCCTTTTTTAATTGGTAAAGACAAATTACATCAACTTATACAAACCAATTAACTTGTCCAATGACAAAGAACAATAAATAGTACAACGAACTTATCAATATAATTTTCATATTTTTTTCAAATTAAATTTTTCTATTTTTCCTATTTTCGCATTGTGATTTCGATAGTCACAGTCACAGAATTATACTCAATTCAATTCTAAACTAATAGAAAAGCTGCTTTTAATGCTTCGTATTTTTTTTTTTTGCTATAAAACGCAGACGGTCGACATAAAACATAAATATTATAACTTCTTTAATTAGATTTTATTATACAAGTTTGAAGTATAGTTTTTACCTAAGCTTCTAAAAACAATTATGTATAGCCAAACTAGCATAATTTAAATTTATGTACACATTTTATAAGCCACATGAGAATTAAATGTTTTTAACTATATAACAAAACTATAATAATTTTTCATTAACTTTTTTTACAGAACCACAAGAGCTTGAAAATATATTTTTTTACATAATATTTTTGTTTGTTTTGTTTAAATATTATTTTTTGTGCAATACGATCCTTAAATAATCTGAAGAGATTTCTGTATTCTATCGTACAATTTTATTTTTTTGGCTCTAAATATGTACACAAAACTTCTGAATCATTTAAAAGCCACCCATGCTCACCACAAACAACCCAAAAATTTAATCATTGCAGTTCTAATAATAATTTATCTGGTACATTAGGGAAACTTTTATTTCACATCATTTAACTAGAAAATTGGTTTAGATGTGGAAAAAGTATATTTATTCAAACTAATTAAAAAATTTTAAACTTTATAATTTTGAATTAAGTAGATACTATAGAAGGCAAACATATTTAAGTGCCATAATAATTGTATGAACATAGAAATTTAATAGGAGTATGACCAACAGTGTATAGCAAGATTTCCACAAAAAAAAGGATTAAATTTAAAGTAAAAGCTACCAGAAAAATACTTGTAAGAAGAAGTAAATGATGCATGTTCCATTTAACAAGTAAGGCGAAAGTGAGAGTAGTGGGATTTCACTAATTGAAATTAAATATCTCCCAGTTATGCTACACCCTACACCTCTTATGTCTCCTTACACTGCCAGACGATAAAATCAACAATTTAATTGGATTTAGATAAGATTATAAAGGTGTCGTTAAGGCGGAAGTAAGTATGAACCTCCACCTCCCTACACAGCGGCCTAAAGAGATCTATTGTAACTACCCTACTAATATTTGGCCAGTTAATATCCAGGCTTCTGTAGATATTTTTCAATTTGCTGGATAATTTTATTAGTTTTGCTGTTGAAGGATTGAATAAATAAAGCTAATTTTTTATAGCAATTTTAATTGAAATTACCGAATCAAATTATTTCTTAATACTTATGTATAGTTAAATTCTATAGAATTGCTAAATGTTAAACTGGAAGGAAGGGAACCAATTATTTTGATGTGAAGTAGCAATTAATAATTAATAATATATTTTATAGACAACTAATTTTATAGTTACATATATGCAGTAATGTAATGTCTATTTTCTCCAAATAATTCTGAAAAGTACAAATTTGTTAAGCTGAAATGCAAAGGTGACATGAGGAATCAGTGGCCCTGACTTTCTTTGAAGATGAATTTGTCGTTACGGTAACTGTTACTGGAGAACGATCGTAACATGATTAATAAGTTATTGACACGAGAATTGGATGCTTTGCGCTTTTCGTCAACATCTGGTGACTTAACACCAAAAAGACGGTGCAACTTTACATACAGCTAATTTTACAATGTAATTGAGATAATTTGTTACCACAACATATGATCTCAAGATATGGTAATGTCGATTTAACAGTTCCGGGACGGGACTCTTTTTGGGGATATCTAAAGACTAAGGTTTATGCCAATATAATAGAAATATATTTGGCAAACTGAAACAAAACATTTGTGTCGTAATTAATGAAATATCGTTGTGAAAATACGATAAAAAATGTTATTAAAAGAGCACGCATTTGTGAGACATTTAGCTGACATTTATTTTCTATACGTAATTCCCAACATTTATCAATATTAACTCACTTTGTTTTAATTTTAATTATCCATAAATTTATATAATAATTCGAAATATTTAAAAATAACATTCTAAATATCTGCTGAATTGCAGAATGTTAAAATTCCTTGAATAAATTATAATAAATTAAATTATTTAAAATATGTGATGAATTGGGTCAAAATAAATGCTGAAAACATAATTTTATAACCTAAATAAAGTTAATTTATCTTAAATATGCGCTGAATAGGTCGAAATAAATGCTAAAAACAAAATTAAAGAAACCTAAAATAAGTTATTTGTCATTCTGCATTCAATATAACAAATTGCAGCATCTAAACATTATTTAATAATTTGTTATAATAATGTATTTTAATTTTAATAATTTTTTTCACATCCTTTTCAAATAAAATGAGTTCATATAACAAAAAAAAAATATCCTTTTTATATGAATCTGAAATCTGATGATATTTTTTCCCTATTCATCTCTAAGTATTTTATTATTATTATTATTATTTGAAAAAAAACTGCATCGACTTTATTAAAACTATTTTCATTATTATTTTGTTCTTTCATTGTGATGAAAAATACAATTTGCTTTTACACTAAATTTAGGTCAAGAACGAATAATAATTTTTGCCTCTATACTAATAAACATTTTACTACTATATATACAATTGCAGAATTGCAGTACTAAATCGTACACTAAAAAAATCTCAGAATTTTTTAAATAAAAACGACATTGTATAACATAAAAACTTAAAAGTTACCTACATAAATTATTTAAAGTAAAAAAAAAAAACATTTAACTTATTCAGCAAATGGAGGAAAAAAAAAACAAAGTTTCCGTCAAACTAGAACGCCGGAAAATTATTTCTAAAGAAAATTGCATATAGAAAAATTAAAAATTTAAAGTCACCTCTCTTACAAAAAGAAAATGTGTTACAATAGCCAAACAATTTTTAAATGAAAAATGGGAAACCTTGTAAAAAAAATTTTTTTTTATATCTTTCGTTATTTGTCCAAGAAAAACTTTTAAATTTGAATTATAAATAATCTAAAAATATATAAAAGAAAAATTTTCATCATTGTCAATGATATTTAAATAAGAAAAGTTTAAATTGTTAAATAAAGAAGTTTGGAAATCCTTATTAGCATTAAAATTGCAGGACTTCTTAAACTAAATAATGAAAACTACTTAAAAATGCTTCACAGAACATGAATTTTTAATGAAAATTTATAATTTAATATATTTAATATTGTGGGAAAATTGTTCAAATAAAGCAAATGTTTAAAAGTTTTATTTAATTTTCAAAAATGTTCTTTAGCAAAGACTTAAATATTTAATAAAAGAAAAGTTTTCTTATTAATTGTACCAGCCGGACACAAACATTTATAAAATTAAATTAATTACTGTTTTGTTAAAATTATTAAACTAAATGTGTCATGACTGATACGAAGGGTTTTTCAACATGATAGAGCATTTTATGACAAAACGAAATGGGAAAACTTGATTTTCGTTAATATTAACTGATAAACAACTCTGACCACTATTTAAAATTATTTAACAATGACTTTTATAACTATAAAATTATTAATTCAAATTTCAAGTGCAAATCATTGTTTCCATAGATCACTTTTAATCGTATATATTTCATCGCAGGAACATTAATCAAAAATATTTCATCCCACCACCGACTCTAGGATAGTTAGTTAGTATAATAACATAGAAATGATGGAGGAAATTCGCTTATCTAAGCTTTCATGTCATCTCAAGCAACAACAATACCACACTGATAATATCAACTGAAAAATTTTGAGTGCCAACCGCTGGTACATACATTGGGTTGAGCAAACAATGCCGGACAGAACATCTTAAGATCCAGTTATTAAATTCTTGTTATATCAGTCCTAACTTTTGGAACAGAGTCTTTGGAAGATCTTGGGTTCCTTGCTTCGCAAGATATTTGGTGGTATTTGAATCTTTGGTATATGATGACAAAGATACAAAGATGAACTAGCTCTACGATGAAATGTTAACGACATTCTGCACTGAAATCTTAATTTAAGAAATTTATAGTTATATAAGATCCAAAGATGATTAAGACATGTTCCCGTTGGTAGCATGGATGAAACTGCTTCAGCAAAAATTATCTTTGAGTCTATTGCTGATCCTGATGGTAATCACAAGAGAGACACTGTGTTGAAATCCAATACATAAGAAAACAAATACAGGTAGCTACGGATCTTATAGTCCTATTTGAAAACGATTATAACACTCGGTTAAGAACAGCTCTCGAATGTACGGCCATTTAAATAAGTAAGAAATTCGCAATTCAAACCAATATATAAATAAAAAATACAAAAACAAATTCTGTTTTGACTCATCAATTTATAACTTAATTAGTTCAAGTTTATTACGATCTAAATTTATAAGTCAGCTAATATCTTTAAATAAGAACCATTAATTTTTTATCAAATTTTTTCATTCATAAAAATATGCAAACAAAAAATTATCTTATCATTATAATTATTATTATATAAACTTCCTTTATGTAATTTGATATTACAATTTTTATCTCTACTGACAGACTGTCAGTACACAAATATTTATACATTATTGATAATATCGTTATATATATAAAAATAATTATAAAAATTGAATTTTGATATTAAATTACGTCAAATTTATATTTTCTTATGCTGTCAAAATTTTATCTTAAAACCATTTACAGAAGATAATTTTATCACTGTCTTATATTCTTAATGGCGAACTACTTACTATTACGCTACTACTGACCATTCTAAACAATTTTATGAGTAATTTTGCTAAGAAAACATTAATTTTATTAAAAACTATCATGCTATCTTAATTCCGCTGTCCTTAGTGAATTAACGATATCTTAATGTCTATAAATTTGTTAATGTTTCAAAGAACGTTGCTAAATTTTATTGAGAATTTAATATATAGGTAAACAATTAAAATCATGTGTAAATGATAGCATGATGTGATGGGTTCGCACCTAAAAATCATTAAATTATTTATTGTCATGCAATCTTTGTTTATTATATATTATTCCCAATTGAATCGATGAAATTTATGTAGGATTATTTGTAAATAATATTTATATATAAAATTTAAGAAGTAATTGCCTGTCTAGAGGAAATCCGGCGGCATACTTCTTAAATTACTTATGAATTTATAATAAATTTCAATAATACGACTTTAATTAAAACTTTTGAAAGTGAAAATTTAAAATTATTTGTATAGGCGTTTGGAACTAGAGTAAGTATATCTAATAAATTGTGGAGTTATATATAGGGTGACCCAAAGCATATGTTTAAAAATTATATTATTCGGGATTTTGTTATAACCAGTTTTGTACGTCCTGTAACAGACAACATGTGGTTCCAGCAAAATGGGGCAAGATTGTATTACTTCGTTCTAAGAGAAATTTTAATAGAACGAAGTATTTTAAGAAATTCAGAATTTAATGGACAAGAACGTAACACCCAATTTGACCGCATCTGATTTTTTTTTTTTTCAAAAAAATAAAACCGATACAACCAAACCTCGGACTGTAGCAACGAATAGTGGTTATCAAAAACCGATGTAACCAAACCTTGAATCAAACACCTTAAGTTCAATTTCGCAACTGAAATCATGGCGATAGAGCCATTAAGTTGCTCGCTATTATGCAAAACGCTCTTTCGATAACCCAATTAGAAGAAAATGGTGGCGTATAGCAGCTCATCCTTGTATCATAGAAAATGGTGGCGTATAGCAGCTCATCCTTGTATCATACATTATTTTTCATAATCAAAATTTAAATCGTACAAAGTTCAATCAAATTATATTATAAATAAACAAAAAAATTATTCAATTATTCATGCGTGACTTTTGGTTATATGATGTAGACACAAAAAATGCGTGAACCTTAAATTGTTTTCTGCATTTATGTCTAAAAATACTGCTAAGTAAGTACGCAATAACGAAATATTAAATTAGATTGGTAATTTCAAATTAATAAGAGTATTTCGACAACAGCTGAAGCTGAACACTTTATTAATTCAAGTTCAGTTGGAAGTTCAAGCCCAAGATTTTCCATGCAACTATAGTAAATTTAATTCACCAATAATTTAAATTAATATATTCTATAATTTGTTCAGCATAGCTAGATCAAAGTATGTTAAACATAGCTTAAATACACATTCAGCAAACGGAAGATTACAACTATTTCGCAATTCTTGAATTTTTCCACAATAAATCAGTTGAAAAATCAATATTCCAAGTTTGAAAAGCAATGCTAATTATTTTATTAAATTTTAGATTTATTTAAGTTTTTTATTAATTAATTATACACTTCAAAATATCTTGAGTTTCTATAAGATTTTACGAATAAAAATTATACTGCACTCTGTCTGCAATACTATTTTTACTGATAAACGAAAAATATTAATCCAATCATAAAATTTTGCATTCTTGCATGATTTTTTTAAAGAATCTTTTGCATAATTTTATAAAATTTACATAAAAAAACTATATACTTCAATGCTTCACATTTTATACAATTTCAATTTTACTATTTTTCTTCAATGTTTATGATTTTTATATTAAAAAATCATTTATCTTTCAATCTCATAAAAATTGTCTTGAAAAAGTTATTAAAATTTTATGTTATGATACAGAATATCACAAATTATTATTATTATTATTATTTTTCATAAAATATTAAATTCTTGATGACACTTGAACTTTCCTATTACATTCGTATAAATAACAAAATATATAAAAAGGAAATTAAATAAAGAATATTAAATTTTATAAAAAAAATAAAATTCAATTAAATTAAATGTTGGTATTCTCTAAAACAGAAACTGGCAAAATAAATAAAACTTTAAAACTCTGACATTATACAATGTAAAATAGAATTACGTGATACATTTTTTGATAAATGGAAGCATGTGCCAACTTTAGAAATACTTTTTAGAAAAAGATTGCCGATAAAACTTATTGAATTGAAACAACTGTGAAGTTTTTGAAAGTATAATACAAACGAAAACACTGTTAAAAGAAGGTGAAAAACAATCGAATAATGGTCAAATTATATGGACGTGGCTATCCAACCATGTCCAATTAAATATAAAATGTAGGTATAACCAGGATGAAGTATATGGCAAATTTAAGTTCTATTTATGATCCAGGACATTTCGAATATTTGTGAAAACTGAAAAATGTTTTTATATTCGAATATTTGAACCTTTTTTTATAGATCTCTGATATCATTCGTGATATGGTGGGCATTATTTGTTTCATTATATAGTTCATTTGCCGAATAAACAATTGTATATATTCATTGATCAGTTCAAAGTCAATCCATTTATTTAATATTTCAATATTTTAAATGAAACGGCCTGACAAAATGTATTTCGAAGTTTTAGGCAATGATTCCAGAGGATATTGAAAATATGTTTGTGTCCTCCTTTTAAATACATTTTTGAGTTTTTTAAACAATCTTAATTTCCTTTATGGAACTATAAAGGTGGTCCCCGAACCAATGCGAATTATTCGCAGCATTAGCAAATTATTCGTAATGGCAGCGAAATTTTGTATTGACAGCTTATCATAAAGAAAATTTTACATTTCTCGTTTGTATGACAGTTTCAATTAACCGACATATAATTAAAGGGTGCGATCAAATCGCTCCACAAACACTGAGAATAATTCTCGTTGATTTAAAGTTAACTTTATAGATTTAGACACAACATAATCGGTCAATTATTCGTCAAGTCCTAATATTAATTTAAAATTTCACAATTTTTATAATCATTTTTGACAGTGTAATATTTTTATTTTATTATAAATAAAATTTATTATACGAAAAATAGAACTGTCATTGCCCTTAATTGTTTCGCCAAATGGGTTTTTTATTTCGTAAGTCTTTTTTATCTTCCAGTGCAATTCTATTTTATATATAAATAAATTTCAATAAAAACTTAATTGAAATTTCAGTGATCTGGTAGATTTCACAAAAGTGAAATGGTGACCAACAACAAACGATTAAAGGCTTTTTGATATTATATTTATGTTTTTTTAAATTTATTACACAATTTATTAATAATATTATTTAATTAACTTTTGCATAAAATAAATCGAATTATTTGTTAAATTTCTTATTTAAATTTAAAAGAAAACTAATAAAAATTGAAATTTGATATTGCAAATTCTAATATACAGAAAACACAAGTCCATTTTTATATACTTGACTAAGATATGTGGAAGTAATACCAAAAAGATTAAAAATGTATAGACTCGCTAATAGCATTATTAAATTTACATGAATAAAAGATTTAAAAAAAAAAATCCATTAAATTGTTAATTGTGTTTCCTATATGGTCATTAATGTTAATATCCCGACCATTTTGGATACATATAATAAGAGTTATATCATGTTTAATCAGTCATTTCATCTTTAATAGGTCGAAGTACAGTAGTGTACAAATAAATTTAGTCATAAATGATGCCAGGTATCACAATATCAATACTTATGAACGAGATATTGTAAGTAAACTTAGTATTGTCCTAGGTGACAGTTAAATTTAGTAAGTGATAAATTATTAACAATATAATAATGCACAGCTTGTCGAATTAACAAAAAAATAACATAAAATTTGGAAAGATCAAAATCAATTAATTTGATAGTTGTCCAAAGAAATTTAATAATTTATTGAATTGATAGATTTAAGTATATTTTTGTAAGTCTAGAAAACTTACGGATATTTTAACATAAATTATTTCGATATATATTCAAATTATCTGTCAAAGTTAAACGAAGCCGCAGGTCAATCAAACTTAAGCTTAGTATAGATAAAGTGAAATATTGAATTTGTGAAATTAAAAGTGAAAAATTATGCTTGATTTAATTTTACTATATTGGAATCGAGTTCATCGTGAAAAAGTTTTGGAATTCGTAGTTTCTGTTTATCTTAAAGTTTTATGTATGAAAATTTCATTTAACAGCGAATTTGATATTAAACTTTACTTTGCCTTCAGTTTCCAAAAAAACTGATTTGATCTGTCAAAAAAATTCTTGGTTTTAAGTTCTATAGCTTCCAGATTATTAAGATTACGTTTAAGTTAACTGTCAAAATATGAGTGTGATTAACTTTGTCTACTGAATTAATTATAGTTAAATTAATTTTGTACTACCATTTTATACAGTATTTGATTTTTTTTTGCCACTACTGTCATTCGATATTAATGAAATTTTATTTGATTCTTGTCATTTTAAAAAGGGCTAAAAATTAGGGTAATTTACCTGTTTCATATTATTATATGTATTTTTAGAGCTTACTTAAAAAAATATTATATAAAAACAAGGAAATTTTTCATTATTATTTTCATCCGACATTATAATAAATAGAATATTCCAAGTAAAATGGAAATATGTTTACATTTCTGTATCTATAGCTAGTTAAGAATTTCGAAGAAAAAATGCTTGACATATAAAAAATTATCCAAATTTGTATTTTTTTGTAGAATTGTGAAGAATATTAAACAAAATGTTGCCACACATTTTCAAGATTCTGTTGAAAAAAGAAAATCTTCCAAACAAATAATAACAACAACCACAAAACATAAGTCGTTAATTTTGTTGGTTTTGTTTTTATACATATTTTTTATGTTTTATGGAACAATTGAGTGAAGATTATCTTGGGCTAAGAAAACATATAAAAGCCGCTAACTAAATACCAACATAAATAAATATATTTAGGTTTTGCGGAAGAAATAACAAACTAGGTAAACATTTGAGTACAATTTATTTTATGTCTTATATATTAGAGTGGACGTTTTGTAAAAGATTCGTTAATTTAAGAATGAAGAATATATAAATTATTAACCCCAGATGGAAACATTTTGTGATAATTTCGTAGAAAATTTAAATAAAATTAATTAAATATAAAATGTAGTAGAATTATTAAGTGTTTCCATGTTTTTAACAACATTTTTCATAAAAATGAAAAATGTTGTAAAAAAGTGTCAAGAAGAATGAACTAAGTGTCTAATTTAAATTCTTATATTTATTACATTCATTTACGACTCTTGGACTTGCAAGTGTCAGACAACAAGGATTTTATTTAATATAAATTTATAATTTAATATCAAAATTAAATATTGCGTAATTCTTCAATTTTACCCTTGAAATAAATCATGGACATAATTTAGTCAGGTGTAACGTTAGCTAAAACTAAACTATTTTTAAAAATCAAATTTAGTGTAATTACCCAAGCATACGAACTAATTTTTCACACCGCATTGACTCTAAATAAATTGGTAAATAAAAATTAATTTTCGTATTTGACAAAATTAAATTGGATAAATTTCATTTAGTCAACCTTTAATTATCAGTACTTATTTTGATTAGGTTAGAAGGACTCGTATAGACTACCGAGGGTCATTATTGGTAACACTAACTGTAAAACTATAAATTTCTAAGTATTTGTCAAGGTGTTTAAAAATAGCACGAATGATTACGTGCAATCCGCAAACTTTAAAATCATCCTGATTGTAATTCCTAAAAACTCTTCGAGATAGAAAAACCTTTGCCACAAGAAGTGCGTTCTTCTTCTAGAATGCTGGGCCAGTAGCACAGAAGATGCTTAAGGGTTTCTTCAGTTTCTGCATAGAATATTTGCAGAAACCTACAAAACTAGTCAATTTATCATGGTATGTTTCAATCGGTTTTTATATGATTATTTAATCATTTGGTCTTAATTTTAATATTATTGATGAATTGAGAAACAATCAAATGAAAACCGATTAGAAGTTCAATAATTTCGATAGTCTAATGGCTGATTACACAGAAGTGGGAGCTTCAACTCAAGTTTACTTGGGTTCTCAACCAAAATTTGCCCTAAATTTGACTAAACTAAAACCGTGAATTATTGTGAATGATAATTGAAAGTAATGTTATTATGAATATTGGAATTTGTGAATTAGTGTACGTTTATATTTTATAATTTGTGTAAGGCTTATCTTTAAACTTTTACTGAGAAACGAGAAATTAAGTTAAACCGAAGTTCAAGCTTTGGCAAAGGCTTAAGCTTTCAATATATAAAATTAAATCTAAATAATAAGTAAGCAAAAATTTTGAAATTAGTATATTAAATTCGTTTTGAAATATTATTTTATAATTAAAATTTCGTATAATCACAAATGACGTCAACCATTGCCATTTTTACAATTTCTATGTAGTGCTATAAAATATTCATATTTTTACCTCAATTAACAGTAAATGATCTTATATAAATATTTTTAAATATTATATCATAATTAACAGTTTTTTTTTATGAAAATAAAAAAAAAATTTTTGTTTGTTAATCATTTTATTTGCATTTTTAACTACTGAAGTGGCGGCTTTAAGTATATGTAGAATTTTTAGTTAACAAAAATTTTTTGTTTTTATTTATTTATTTAAGTATTTATTTACCCACCCAGTAAACAAAAGGAAGGAAGTATATATATATAAATGAATAAATATATAATATTGGTGTACATAATACGGAAATAAAAAATATTGTAAAAAATTTCAGTGTTTCTGTGAGGGGTTCGTTCTAAAAGTGAACTGCTATTCATAGCTAGAACTTTGTATAAATATAATGATTATAATATTTACTTAATTTGTTTACTGGGTATTTATATATGTATATATACAAAATAAAGGTTATAATTATATTAACAATAAGAAAATAATAAAATAGATACAAAAGCTTCAAGATTGTTCATATGGCATAATTAATGTAATTGGGTAGAAGTTCTTGTTATTTATGCAATAACTTAAAAATTTATGTTAAATAATAAATCATTGTAATTGGAAATGTAAGGCATTTTCTCTGTTATACAATACAAATACAAAATGTGAACACACAAATATAACATAAATATTTTAATTCATTTCAACTTACAACAAAAGACAAAATTTGTCCGGAAAAACATTAATTTTACAGTAGAGTTTCGATAAAATTCGGAACTGAAATTAATGTATACATTTCCGTACCTAGTACATACGTACATATATAATCGTATACGGTAATTAAACTAAGTAGTGCTGACGTAAAGGGTTTGAAACCTGACGCGGAACAGTTGACATAAACAATTTGAATATAAAAGTTTACGTATGTAGTTCTCATAAATAAACGAAAATGTAAGTGAGATTCATTAAAGTAACAAAGAATACGGTGGCCTAGATAGCAGAATGCAGAAAAAGATAATAGGAATGAGGAACATACAAAGACCGAGAACCAGATAGACAATGTTATTAACTTGTTTGATTAATTCGTAACCGGAAGCTCTTTGTAGGCCCTTTGCACATTCCAGTCAATTCCTATATTTTGTCCTTATTCCATACATAAACCTTCTTAATGAATGTAGTCAGATCGGTTAGAATCATCTCACGTACCTCCACATCAGAATATTTAGAAAGTATAGTTTCTTAGTTTTCTATATGAAAGTTTTCGAAAGATTCCAGCTTCCTCTTAGTAATATTGTCAAAATGAACGATTTCTTATCTACGGTAACATTTCTGTCAAATTTTATTTGTTTTAATTTTTTTATGGTTCTACTGTATTTTAACGATCAACTGTATTTTATTTATATTTTTATATCATGCTGTATTATCTCTGTATACGAAGACTGATATGGTCACCTTTGACACTATATTTTAATAACAAGATGGAAACCATATTCATCATATACATTATCTATACAATTTTATTGGAGTGATGATGATTAATCATGAATATATTTTGTATTTTATAATGAAATGTATTTCGTTATGTATTCGTTTAAGCTACACACAGCATAAAGTATTTTTTTTTTATGAAATGAATTATTTTAAATAGATTTTTATTAAAAATAATAAATTTTAAACGCATTCAATTGTGCGCTAGTATTTTGATTGCACAACAAAGAATTACAAAATTAAATTGAAAATGAAAAATGGAATTTTTTTATGTATTAATTTGTCAATTAAAGAATATAAAATGTATGGAAATTACAATAGAAAATCATGACCATTACCCAAAACAGAAAATATGTCAAAAATGTTTAATAATTTAGCATAAAAGCATAAATTTGTAAATTATATATAAAAATTGAAAAGATATTAAAAGTTATGATAAAATTTGGAACAGGTTTTTCGTAATTTCTATTTAATTACAAAATTTAAAATGTAAAAAAATGTTTTTATTGACTTTTTCGTTTAAATACTTAAATTAAAGATACTAAAAAATTAAATTTAATGAATTTACTATTACAATTTTACGAATTGCCAACACTAAACGAATAAGTATCATTTATATAATTTCGATATTATTATACGTATCTGATAGATAAATGTATTATAATAATATATACTTTAACAAATCATTATTACTGATTGCTCACAATCATTATTTGATGTTGATTACATATATAAATATCGAATATATATGATTTTTAACATACATAAATATTTCTTTTGAACAATAACAAAAATATCATGTTTTTTTATGCTTATTTAACCAATTGTAAATATAATCAAATTTTTTTTTTATGTATTTAATTGGTTATCATTGAAGCATAAATATAAAATGTTTTTTGATAAATTTACAACACAAATTTACATTGTTTTTTCATTTAACATTAATGTTAATGAATAAAATATTATAAACTTGTATGTTTAGAGGGTAAAATAAATTGTTTAATCAAAAATTTATTAAAAAAATAATGTGGGAATCTGATAATTTCACAATAGAAATTTGTAATTTCACATATTAAAATTTAGGTTTTCTGGTAGAATTTTTGAATTATGTTTAATATATAAAATTAAAGAATATTTAAAAATATTTTTTAGACAATTATCGTGTACTTTTTATCGAAAACAAATGTATGCAAAAATTTTACAAGCTCTGTAGACAATTCTAGACGAAATTCAAGAAGATCTTCACGCTATCAAATATGATTCTCCAGAAAAGTTTGACAGACCGAAACCAAAGTAATTTTCATAAAAGTTTTCATATTTCCATTAAAAATTATAAAGCTATAAAAAAAATTCGTCAAAAAAAAACATAATTTTCAAGTCAATGTTCTAAAGAATTTTCTAAATTTTAACTAAAAATTATCAAAACAACAAAATTTCAATTGAATAGTTTAAAGTTGAAAGACCTTCAGGTGTGAGTGATTCAGAAATTTGTAAGAAATTTTAAAAGAGTTTGTTATTTTGAACTGTTGATATTAGTTTAAAATTATAAACTATGACAAACTTAGTTCAATTAAATATGAATATAAAACAATTTATGCAAATGGAAACAAACAAAAAATGTATAAAGACATTTCTATTAAGAAAAATATCTTTAATAAAAATATGCTAAACAAAAACCATCCAAATCACCTTGCAATGCTTTATTGATCAAGCGAACAAGTTGCGGTTCTCTTTGATAATATAATTTACAGGATACGCTATAACAACTAAAAAGTGAAGTCGTTTTCTGTGGGGGGAAGACTGAAATTTGATGAAAGCTCTTGACAACTGTCAATTATAATTTTATAGGGATGGCGTCAGTGAAGTTTAGAAAAGCTTTTTACAAATTTGGAAAAAGCTTCTTCTATACTGAAATAATTGTATCTGAAATAAATATGTTTTTTATTAATTATAATTAAAATAAGATATTTATATTAGGTATATGAAATTCGTTTATTATGGATTTTTTTATAATATTAAAAGAAATTGAATGAAATTTCATAAAATTCTTACATTTCCATTAAATAAAATAAGTTTTTAAAATTTCTGTGATACGCAATAATCCTCTTCTATTAAATTTACAGCTAAAAGCCATTTCATTTTTATTTCCAATCTAAAATATATAATTTACTACGCTTCATATCAATTTTATCCTCACTACAACCCTGTCTGAAAAATATTTGCAAATGAAAGCTCTTTAAAACAGCTGATTTCGAGCAAGATTTTGACAACTTTGACAATTCGTGCGAGATTTTGCTCACTCGTTAGTGATTTTGACAACTAAATAGCTTTTAAAAACGACTTCACAGCTTGTAGGTGCAAATTAGTTCTATAGCGTATCCTGTAAATTATATTATCAAAGGCGGTTCTTCGTGCCAACTTTAAATAAAACCAGTCATCAAAAATAATATAAATAATAAAAAAAAAAAATTTTAAAACAAATAAACGTCACAAAAACATAAAAATTGAAATTATTTTTACAGTAAATTTGAATTTATGTAAAATTTACAAAGATAGTTTTTATTATGTGAAAAAACCAGGTAAAGATTGTAGTGCACAACATAAAATATAATGAAATTCTCTGTCATGGTCAAAGTCTTTTTTGTTGACAGCAAATTATAATATAATTATTTATTTATTTTCTAAGTGGTAAATCACTTGCTTAATAATTTAATATTTTTAATATGAGGTACGTACAAACAACGTTAAACACACATAATTATTTACAAACCACCTGCAAATTTTATGAACTAATTTGAGACAATTTTAATGTTGAATTTGTTATTTGTCATACTATTTTTAAAAAAAGCCACCTGCGAAATTTAACTTATAAACACTTTCATATTTCGTATTTGTATATTAATAGATTCGAGTTGATTGTTTAATAAGTTCAAGCATGTTTTGAATATTAAAAATATAATTGCAAATTTATTACATATATATAAACATTTTTATGCTAACTTAAAAATGCTTTGACAAATATTTTTACTGGTGCCTAAATGTTAAGTTTTATTGTTGTCTGTTGAGTCATAGAATTTGTGGGCGACATTAGAAAGTTAAAATTTTGAAATAAAAATTTGTATATAAAAAGTTGAATAAAATTTGAATTTCCGTATAAAACTCGATTTTTTTTATTTCTGACTCAATGTTTAGTATCAGATTACAGAATAAAATTTGTAATTGACGTTACATCAGATTTGTCTCTTACAATATTTCTCAGTTAGTAATGAAAAATATATATTTATCAGAATATATCAGAGAGAGGTACAGCAAAAGGTATCCTCTAACTTTCTAAAAGAACCTTGGGCAGAATCGTTACTGTCATTTTATAATTATTAAAAATCAAACACGAAATATATAAAATTTACTTAAAAGTAACACTCGTAACTAATACACAAATTCAAAAAAGATCGACAAAATGTTATTCAAAATTTAAATAGTTCAACTTAAGGTCAATTTCAATTCTTCTTAACTGAAGTTTAAAATCATTGAAAATGCAAATATTAACTGACATTACTAGTAGAAATAAAACTGTGGTTATTTATTTGAATCTACCAAAAGGTATTTTTTAAATGATCACTAAAAAACTATCTCTGGAGTCCTGAAATAGAAATAAATACCCTACAGACACAGATTCCGTATTGCTATTAGTAATTTTGTTTTGACCTTAACCCCTTTCACTTAAGCGTGTGCTCAATACACTAGTTTTATTTACATTATATTAAAAAGTATGTTATATGATTTAACATGAACATAAGAAAAACGGGAGCTGAAAAATATATAACAGCGCAAAAACCAATCCAAACAACTGGTTTTTTAGTCCTACAAAACGAAGACCAAAACTAAAACCAAAAAAATAGTTTTGTTTTTTAACTATACCAAACCAAACCAAACCAAAAAAAATATCAAATGATTTCAATTCATGCATCAAATAGTTAAAAATAATTATGAACACCGAACAACAGAGACGATGCTGAGACGATCTTGAAACAACCGAACACTTTTTGTGCATTTGTCCCCGTTTCAGGCACCTGCAATTGAAATGTTTTTGTTATTACTACATGAAGCATTGGTTAGCAACCAATTCTATGGACGAAAGAGTTGTTGGCTCAGCTAGTCAACGCGTCTTTGTGTAAAATTAAGTATATGCGATGGATTGGGTACAATAAACCAAATCCTGGCCAACATGCATGAGCCCCTGACGGTTTCCATCTTCAATCCAATCCAAAGTAAGTTTTTGTGATTTAAAAATATTTCCGGAAGAACTTACCGATTTACAAGACCGTTTTAAAGAATGCGCTATATGCGTAGCCCAATATGGACACAGTTGGTGAGAAGGGGGTTAATTTTTGTAATTGTCATTTCTTCAGAAACTATATAATAAAAATTAATTTAAATCTACCTTTAACAAAACAGTTTTTATATTAAAAATTCAGAGAACTAATTCAGTAATATTATTTTTCATTCAACATATAAAATTAAATATGTGAAAAAACCGCAGAATTCTATATTTTTTTTACTATTATTATTATTACTTTTTACAGTTCAATAAAAACTAAAGGAAACTCTTGGAAAAACTATTTTTTTAAAACAATTTATTTTTATATTTTAATCACTATACAGAAAAGTTATGATGGAAATTCAGTTTCCCAGTCAAGTGTATATCAAGGTAGAAAGGTTTAATAGTAGGTAAGTATTATCAAAAAATATATAAACCCAAGAAGTATTATCTGAATTATTTTTATTTATTTCAACTATGGTGCGTTCGGGCAACGTGAAAAGGGAAGAAACGCTTTCTCAAACAAAGAGAAAAAATATCACACGCAGAGAGAATTTTTTTTATTTCCTTTTGTTCTGTTTCGCAAAATTTACTTGACTTTTGATTTTGACTATGAATATGAATATAAATATGAGTATGAAAATATATTTTGAGAGCGGGTAGTAATCTGATGAGTGTAATATTATGACGGGTTGTAATATTACAACCCGCCATACAAAATATTTTGATCGTTAAATTTGTATGTGATGAGAAATCTTCTTGTATTATATTATCTTTGGTATTATGTAACAACAAAAATAATTGTAAAATTTTTAATAGACTGAACTCTCTGAAATTTTTATTATGTTGCCTGAATCTGAATAAAATAAATAAAAAATTCTTTTTTTAGTAGATGATAAAAATAGTTTGAATGGAAATAAATTCTGAGTAAAGGTTTTAGGAGGTCATGTAAAATATTACTGCAGTATAAATTATATTCATGTATGTATAATGTTTTCTAGGATATCATCCTAAAGCTAAATTTTATGTAGAATACTTAAGTATATAGTTTTTACTACTTACATTCAAATATAATTATATATTAGTTTTCGAACTTTATCCCATTAATTTTATTATGTAATTTACCTGGAAATGAAATAAAAATTTAGAGTTAATAAAATTTTAGATAATTAAGATAATAAATTTTTAGCGAAAATAGAATATAAAAATAAACTTTAAAATAATGTTGCCATTTTTATATCGGAAGGATGTAAAAGTTTGTGAGATTTTTCAGGAATTTAATATTAAATATAGTTTGATTAGGTTTTGAATAATTTTGAATTGAAAAAAAACCGTCTTTAGAAAATTATTTATTATCGAGAATTCAAAATTTTACAATATAAATTTTAAATACCAATATTCAATTTTCCAATCAGCACTGAAGCCTTAGCCAGAGTTTAAATTTCAGTTTAAATAATATTCCGGTTTCACAATATATACTAGCTTTTATGAGATTTAACTTAAAGCGGCAGAAGTGGTAAAGCATAGCACTATCATCCGCAGTAGATTAATTTGCATGCATAATTCCATTTAGATAAAACTTTAAGTCAAATTTTCATTTAGAAACCAAATTATCTTCACTTTTAACCTCAAACAATATTCTCAGTTTAGTTAAGGTTTTATTTTAAGCTCACATTGTGAAACTTGGCATTCAAGGAAGTCATCAATTCAATAGTAGCGTATTTTGCATAAAATTTCGAAAAATAGCTGATTTTGTGCGGTAATATAGCAGCGAATTAAGTTCTTTATATTTCTAAAAAAAGCAATTAATTTTTTTAATAGCATTTGTTAGTTCATTTTAAAATCTCATCAAATTTAAACTGGTATTTAAACTGGACTGGATTACTAATACGGAATACTAAAATATTGTTAAATCGAATTAGAATAAATGGTCACATCTGATGAAACGCTAAGAGAATTCCATAATGTACCGCACCAATGAATGTTAAAGGGGTTAAACAACTCATCAATAGCGAACAAAAAGACAACAGCTACAGCATGAAGAAATCAACAATAACACCTTAATTCATATGTTAATGTCCTCCACCTCTATAAACATAAATTTCAATGACAGTTTTCATTGTTTATAGAAATAATTCTCATTTTCATGTAAAAAATATTAATTACAAGAAAACAGAAATTGGAAATGGAAAAATACAGATTACATTTGTGATGGATTTGCGTGCAACGTGCAAGTTTCATGAGAATATTTTCTTATAGAATGAAGAGCTACTGTTAAACAAAAACAAAACATGTTAACTAGATATCTTCTTCACATAATTATCAGGTGAATTAGTAGATTTCATTATTGTTTGTACAAGAATTGGCGTGTTAACTTAATTTCCGATTTTTGGAAAAAATATTATGAAATAAGATAAAAATTCTGAAAGCTGTTAAAAGTTAATCAACTTGAGATGGAATCGAGGATGTAATTTAGTTTTTCTGATTCTGATTATAAAATAAATACATTTTAGGCAACTGTTTAATTGAAATATTGATATAGAAAGTTAGAAGCATATAATAAGATATGAGCCACTACTGTCTCCTGTCAAATAACTATGACACATTGACGACCAAAAGATTTTTCGTATAACTAAACAATATTGTCAATTGGATAATCTAGCTCAGAGTTACACTGTGTTTATTCTCAAGACTACTAAATTATTGTAGCAGTATTAGAAAATATCAACTCATAAACTTTGACTATCAATATGAACTCATAATTCTTTCAAAGAAACATAAATTTGATAATTATTTGTAGGATAATAATTTTTACATTTAATGCTACTAAAAGTAACTATTTAATTTTACTTAGTGCAAAATATTGACATTTGCAAAATATCAGAAACTTTATCAGGTGTCTATCATAAAATTTTTTCAAAAACATCAATCATAATCTTCGTTACCATCTTCTCCCTAACCTGATATTAAAAAAATTACATATTTTCTTGTTTATACATCTACTTTTCATATAATTGCATCCGTTTACAATGATACTATAAAAATATTTCCATCAGAAGCCATTTTAATGGCTTCCACCACACATCATTCAAGATAACAACAACTCATTTTTTTTATGAATCGTAAAGTTGCAGTGATGATAGATTTATATTAGAATATTTTTTTTATTATCATCAGTGTTTCGACATGAATATAAAATTATTTTTGTGATGAGAATTCCGTCTTTATAACCTGAATTTTTACATCCGACCGAATCCAACATTTGTTTCTATACATTGTTGTTCAGATGTTTTATAAATTTATCGTTTCTATAACATTAAAACATTCACAATGCCGTCAATATTTTTGAACTTGCCACTGAAATTTTATTTTATTGTTGTTTATATATTAAAATTTAGCAGTTAAATTTTGGTGGTTTTATAATCAAATCTAATTGGTTTCATTTAGAAGATTTGTTTATTTTTCCCTAAAACACAATTAAGTTAGTCAAAGTCAAGGAAAATTAACAAAAATATTTTCGTTTCGTTAACTAAATATATAATTTTCCAAATGAGTAAATTTTTGTATATAAGGAAGTTTAAATCTAATTAACTTTGAGGTAAAATTGGTTTTAAAAAATATAATTTTAGATAAATATAAAATCTACCTAAAATTTTAATTAAAGGATATGTAGATTTACTGTCAATGAAATTAGATATTGAAAATGTTTTGATTTGTATAATTTTTTTAATTATATATATCGAAAATCAAGCTAATTTTTACCGAAAAAGGTTATTCAGAAAATTGAAAAAAAAAACATAGTTTGTCTTTGACCACTGAAATATAGATTTTAATTCCACATCCTGTAATTAATTTCTAATTTATATTTTACGAAATTTAACAAAATTAATGACAAGTATATATAATTTTAATTAACAAAAAAAAAACCCTAATTAATCATTAATTATATGCCAATTATTTAAATCATTATTAAAATGTCATCAGCAGCACACGTTCAAACTGAAAAATTAATTGGTTATTTGACCTGGAATAAAAAATAAATTTTCATTTAACATCAATTAAGAATATTAATTTTCTTATTACTTAACTTTGTCTTTAATATCGTAAGTCGAAATGAATAATTTATGAAAATTTATATCCAATATTTAATTCTTTAAGTACAATTAAAGTATAAGTTTATCAAGAATATTTTTAAATATGAAATAATATGAATAATCTATTTACTAGTCGGTTTCTCTAAGCCTCGTAATTACAGATTTCGATATATATACCTGCCAAAATTATTAATAAATTATTATACAAAATCAAAAATATTTATTTAATTAAATTATCAAACTATCCAAACACTTAAACTGGAATCACAGTGCCACCTTCACCGTCGTGTTGATAGCTATGTAAAATACACAGCTTTATACCTAAGCAATTACAAAATTACAATCAAAAACGTATTAGAGAAGTTGCTATAAAAATGTATAGTAGTAGGAATACTTTAAATTAAGAAGTAGCTTTCAGAAGCATCAATTTCACAAAAAGAAGTAAGAAAACAGCTACTTTGAAAAGTTCTTTTAAAACGCGTACAAAGTAATTTAAAATTTAAGGTGACCGTCGACGCTCGTTGACCGTGGCACTATAGCAGAAATATATAATTTTCCAAATGAATATTTCCATTTTCTACTTATAAATATATAAATTGTTCCATTAAAACAGAAATGTGTAAAAAGAAATTATCTAATTATTTCTATTTACATAAAATGAAAATTTCAATACTCTCTTATTTCTACCATCGAAAAGGAAAATATGAAAATTTTATTGAATAAAATTCCATAATAACTTTTGTCGTTAAAGGTTTGGTTCAAAACCTCAATCGAAACCTCAATATATATTTTAATTAAATGCAATTTGTCACATTAAAGAGATAGAAATTTTCACTTACGTAATTGAAATATTAAAATGTCATTTTAACAAAATCATAAAATTTTTAATTATAATATAATTTCAAAGGAAAATTCTTATAGAATTATTATTATAGTTAAAATGAAAATTTTTAATTGAAAACTTTTTGCACGTAATGTTTGACGGTAGCTGCTGTGTGGCAATGTGGCAACACATTGGGTGTAAAATAATAATTAAAAAAATTTATGCGACTTGTTGATTAATTAAAAAAGAAAAAAGGTGTCATTTAGTCTCTTGGTTATATACCACCTGATAATACCATAATACCACACCTTTGTCTTTATTGGAAATTTCATTTTTATGACATATAAATTTATAAACATTGTTTTTTCATTCTTTATATATAAATATGGCAACAGCACAAAATAAAAGTCAGGTTCTTCATATATAAATATAGAAAAACATAATAATAAAAATGACAGATTAAATTGACAGGACAGTTTCTAATCCGGACAATTCTTTCAAATAATTTTAGTAAGAATATTTTTACTCTCAAAACTATAGAAGACCATACAAAAGCTGCCCCAATGAATACACGGTAAAGAGATCGGTCCAAGACTAAGCTGGATTTATGGTGTAGAACAGGATATTAGAGTCTATGGAGTGTATATAACTGGACTATAGCAGCACAAGATAGAAACCTTAGGAGGCAAATTGTAAAATAGGTCAAGCCCCATCCAGACTGTAGCACTTTCTGATGATGACGATGCAAAAGCTTATAAAGTGCCACTCATTGCGGGCTCAATCTTAAAGTATCAACGATTTGAATTTAAATGTAGTCTTTTAGTTTACCGGCTTCAAGTTTCTAACTCTTTTATAGATAAGTACTGAGAATTAACATTAATAATTAGACACGACAAATTGAAATATTAAAGCATATTTTCACTAGTAACGAAAGTGTTTAACAAAACTGTAATAAAAGAAAAATGCGTGTTGCTTTATACTGAGATTTATCAAATTAACTTTTTTTGTTATAAAGCAAGTTAATTTTAAGGGTAGGCGGACTAATATTTATTAAGGGGTTGGTTTAACTAAAAGTTGAACGAACTAAAAATCTCCCTAATTATTTACATGCCATTGCGAAGTAGTAAAACCAAACAGTAGACAAAAAGTGTACACTAGTGAAGTGGAAAATATAAAAATAAAACAAAAAAAGAAATTCGTGTTTGATCAATGAATTTGGTTCTTTGTTTCGTTCGGTATAAAGTGATGATTAAAATAATATGAATAATTCACTGAAAAACAAGGAGTGTTGTCGGTATTTGAAGTGAATTTTTTATAGTATCAGGGGTGGAACACAAAAACACAAACTTTAATAATAATTTCTCTTATTATTTCTAAAAGAATATGAATTGTAATACAATTTGTAAAGTGATCAACCCCATAACACTAGAAAAACTGTACTGTCATGTTTCTGAATTTTAATATGGTATTTATATAAAAAAATATATAAATAAAATTATTAAATTTCTTTTATTGACAAACACAAATTTCTATGTAAATAAATAACCGACTTTTGTCAGGAAATTACATGAATCTTTTATTTACATAAAATAATTTTTTAGATATATAAATATTTTTGTAAATAAAAAATAATTCTAAAAATATAATGTTTCATGTTTCAAAAAAAAAAAGAAGAAAAAACGAAGCTTCCGTGACATTGCACAATATTGGTTGTTCCTAAATGAAAATTTAGAACAAATTTATATATTCATATCTAAGGTAAAAATGTAATTATAGGTAACATAACTAACGAAAATCTTCTTTTAAATTATATTTTGCACGATAAATTATTAACACCAATTTGAAAATGCAAGTCGTATAATTAGGTTAAAAGAATTTTGACCTATATTTTATATAATTGACCTAAAATAAGTTTTACTTTTTGGTGTTTTGTAGAATTGTTATGATAATGTTGAAATTAATATTGTTCTTTGTGACGACCTTTAAACGTATAGCAGCATGACCAATTTTACTTGACTGCTATACAAAATTCATAGATTATTTTGATTTTATTAATGTTTATTACTACTTATTACTTCAAAAATATATAAAAATATTTAAGTTTACTGACATTCTACTGTCACTAAATAATTTCAACAGCATTTCCCCAGTCTTTAAATCCCAATTAAATACAAAACACTGCAAGACAACCAAAAAGAAACATTAAGCAATTAATTTACAATTGTCTGGCATTTACTTAATGGCATGAAATGGATCTAAAATAATCTCATCCATACTAGGGTTCGCGAGAATTTGTAGTAGCAAAACTGTGATAAAGCGCTACTTGGAGTTGTGGACCGTCTGCAATGAGGTTAGCAGCTCGAACTAACCAACAATACATTTAAAATTGAGACAACTTTTGGCAGCATAAATTATCTAATTTACCGCAGTATAGAACGCTACCAACTACGCTGATGATGCATCTCAATATCTACTACATCAGTAGATGCAACTCTACACCTTTTCCAAGTGTAATTCAGAAAGTATGAATTGTATAATTCAGATTAGTCAATTTTAATTCAGAAAGTATCAATCGTAATTCAGATTAATCAGTTTTATAATTCAGAAAGCGTCTGAATTACAATTGACGCTTTCTGAATTGAAATTGAATAATCTGAATTATAATTGATGCTTTCTGAATTACAGTTGAAAAAGGTGTAGTGTTTATAGTGAAATCATATGCTAATGCCAGCTATTTGAGTTCTAATTAACGTAAATTTATTGAGGTGAACATTTTATCTAATATTTTATATAAAGCCAAAACTAAATTTTTTATACGCCTGATTCTTTTGGAATCCATCAATTTTCCTCAAAAACTTCTTAATAATATATAATATAATTCCTTTACAGGTCAAAGACTTTCCATAACACCAAAATTTATAATTTTAATATAAGAAAAGAAAAATCATATTTTCAACTTATTAAATAATATTAATCTTAATATACAAAACTTAATAGCTAATAATAAATCAAAACTTTTCACTGCAACTTTTCCCTATACATCTTAGTTATTAGATTTGAAAAGATTCAGTGAGATTTTTTATATTGTTTGCAGGTTGATATTTTTCGTATAGCCTAATTAAAATTATTAATATTTATATTATATTTCATTGTTAGTTCTGGGAAATGTATATAGAATTTAATTAAGATTTACGTTTGATCCGCTAATTATATAAAGACTTTCATTTTAATGACAGAGTAGAAATTTACTTAATAACTTATAAGTAATAATTATTAATCTAAATTAAGTATGTGTGAAAAATTTATGCTATAAATTTAGTTAATTAAAAATTATTTACATATTTCATTTTATACATGATTTAATTTGAAGCATTAATTTAAAATTATGAATAATCCTGAATTTTCATTCAAATTCACAATGAAAATTTTATTCATAATTATAAATTATATTTTATTACTATGAAAATTACATTGCAATTTATAACAGCATTTTAATTCCAAAGCATTTTATCTGAGAAAAAATTATACTAGACATTAAATAAGAAAAATTGAAAATTTGCCAAATCTATTTAACATTTGAACTTTTGAATTTAAAACATTTTCCACTAGACTAGCTTAGACACAATCATGAAGCCAAATTCATGAAATATTAACCTTTAAATATATAATTTTACTATACATGGTCGAACTGGGGGTTCCGATCATTTTCTATATTAATTTTATACAGAATTCCAAAAATTCGTTATTTTTTTCGATAGTTTAAAAATATATTTCAATTCATGTATTTTTTTTCTATTTTTTCATTTCCGATTTGAAAGTCATTCAATTCAATATACCAAATAAAAAAACTTAATTATTTTCGTAAAAATATGTTTCGTCCTGGTCATGTTTTTTACCATTCCAATAAAGAAAGTTATTGACGTACGACGGAGAGTATACAACAAAACAACATTCTGTTTAGAAGGAAGTCTATTTCCTTTCAACTCAAATGAAATATTAAAAAGAAAATTAATATTGACAGTAAAATACAAACCCCAAAATAATAAAGTAAGCAAATTTAGAAAAAATTGTAGAAAAATTTATCATTTTGGAAAAACAATTAAATTACTTATATTAAAAAGTATTTTCTAATTTTTGCAATTCGGAAATATTACATTGGCTGACGTTCATATTAAATAATAATATAATTAGAAGGTTTGAAAGGCTTCTTCTGTAAACAAATCAATTATTAATTAATTGATTTGTATATTTTAAAAATGATTTTGCAACAAAACTAAAAATATTTAGTTTGTATATAATATACAAGAAAAAATGTTGTAAATGATAAAACGATATATAAAATGGCAACATTGGACCTTCAAAAATTCTCTTTCAAAATTTCATAAACCAGTAATATAAATAAAAATATTACATTTCTAATTTAGATTTGTCTATTCACAAAGAAGACCTTCGCCTTTGACTCATAAATATTTTTCTTATGCTATAAAAACTGAATTAAATATTTTTCTGTACTTAATCATTACGTTTTTTAATACAAAACTAAATAAAAACGTTTCTTTTTTCATTTATTCAATTTTTTTATATTATGTAATTCTTTTGATTATTTATGTTCATTAAAATATTCTTTTTATATCTGTAATTCCAAATTAAAATAAACTTTCATAAATTATTTGTACGACCATTGACTACATCACCCTATGACTTGTACGTAGATAGATTCATAAAATTTTTAAAACAAAAAAATATCTCAGTTCATTATTGTATTTCCCGCCTGGGTGCATCCAAATGAAAATTTATTTTCAAAGCTTTTTTATCGTAACTATATAAGCAAAAATTATTTTTATATAGATAGTTCAAATCGTAGTGCGAACTATGAAACTTATAGAAAAGAAAATGCTGAACAACTAAGTATTAGTAAGATATGTAAAATAAATGAATTTATAATTTAAGTTGTTTGTCTAAAACGGGAATGGAAAAAAAGAGGCCCGATCACAAATATTTATCTGGCCCTTAACATTATATACATAATGTTATAATTAAAATTAATATTAATTTGGCCTTTCAGAATGAATTAAAAAAAAAGGAAAGAACCAGATGAAAATTCTCAACTTTCTTTCTATATTATTTTTTCTCGAAAACATTACGCCAGCTCGCCTTACCTTTGAACTATTTAAATATAGATGATTTTTGCTGTAAGTAAAACTTCCATGCATGCCAAAATATTTCTTATAGCTGGATAATAATAATTTATATATTACGATGTATAATTTTCACTAATTTATTTGAGATTCGTGTTGCGTTACCCATTAAGGAATTCCTAGAATGTATACATAAACTTATACTTTTGAATTTAAATATATTTCTTCTATATATTTTTGAAGAAGTATATAAATATTATACAATTTCTTGAAATAGTGAAACAGAATCAACTAAACAACTTATTCTAGTGGGTTTGTTGACTGATATTTAAATTTACTATATCTTTATTATAGAAAAGGGTAGAAATAAGTAATGTACAAACCAGAATGAAAAGGAGATTTAACAATGTTAACCCAGAAACATCAAACTATAATTTTGGATATCTGTCAAATAAAAGATTTTGTATTAAATCTAGAGGCAAATCTTGGCATATATTTAGAAATTAAGCGTTTTTTTAAAATCATATTCGACAAATCTTGTGATAAAATGTACGGCCACCTAAGAGTACTGAATTAGAAAATAATACCTGATAAAATTTCAAATTTTTTATCATTTCTTCGATATTATTTCTCATCTTCTATTTTATGATTGATACACATGTTGATAAATTTGGCAACAATCATTGAAAATTTAAAACTAATTAAGGAAAACTAATGAGACGTTGTTGCCAAATTTCATCAAAGATATTAAAACTTCCTATAATTTGGATTTTTAATTTTGGGCTACAGTAAATATTGCAGAAGACTGAAAATTTTTGTTTTATGTTTGTTGTAAGGACTTTACTTAATTTATGTATTATGAAAATTTCAATATTTTTTGTAGGAAAATTATCAAACTTTAAGAACTTATTTTCGTTTATTTAACATTTAACCGAACATTATATTTTCACAAGTTTTAGAATGGCACCTGGACTACATTTTTTCGAAAATATAATTTTCAATTATATTTTTTTGTTAATAAATTATCATGCTTGGCGTGATGGTAACATTTGTATTTTTTCATCCACTTTTCTTACTTATAATCTTTAAATTTCTTGGTGGTAAAGTTTATATACTTTACATAATATTTTTATGTTTTTACGAGACAGTTAAGAACAATATTTTGAATGTTTTAAGGTAAATATAAACACACATGTTTTATTATGTCAGTCTCATTTTAGAACTTTTAAGAAAATCTTGAAAATTATGAATATTTTATCAAATACAATATAAAATTGAGATAGAAAAATATAATTTCTGAATTTTCGTTTTTTGAAATAAATTTTAAGTGGATTTTATAAATTTTTTTAAGGGCCTTCAAAATAAAAAAAAAAATGAATCTTTTCTGTTGATTTATAGATTTAAAAAGTGATGATTATATTCTACATATCTCAATAATATTTATTTGAGAACTTGAAAATTGGATAATATAAAATTGTCAAATCAAAAGTAACGTATAAATTTCTAAAAGCTTTTCAAATATTTGGAAGTTATCAAATTGATCTAATTTAGTATATTAATCTCCATTTTTGATGTTTGAATAGATTGGATTTCAGTTTAGAATAAACTGATTTATAAATACGTAAATAAGAAATTGAAATTTTTCCATTTCTTAAATTCATCAATGTAATTCAATACAAAAATTTAATGATTATCATTTAATTTTTGATTGTTTTATAAATTGAATTTAATATATTAACAAAAGTTGACTTATTCATACCGTAGTAAAGTCTGATTTTGAAGAAAAACTTTCCAGTATATAAATTAAAGTAAAAGTTAATTTATTATCTAGTAAAAGTTAAGAGTCTAAAATTATATAATTTATTCTGAACTTTTTATTTGTCAGTAAATTGCCAATAATCAAAAGCATTTTAAACAAACTTCAAAATGTAAATTCAATATTTTATATATAGATAAATCCTGATAAGTTTATTGTACAATCAAAACTTATTGGTAATCAAATTACAATTCAAAAATTTATTTAGTATATTATACTTAACTATAAAATTAAATTAAATTTGAAGCACAATTTGAGTCTATTTTTGGAGTTTATAGAAGAACATCCAAAATCAAGGATTGGAAAATTCGCAAAATAATGGCAGGAGGGAGCTAAAATATTTAACATGATACCGAGATACTACTATTCTAAAAAATTAAAAATAATTGATTACTCTGATTCCTCTTCCTTGAAGGTGGAATCATATATGGTACTAAGCAATTTATTAAAGAATCAGCAATTCTTTTATTTATTCTAAACAATTTAACGAATCTTTTGTAATAAAATTTTAAAACAATCTGACGGTTTTCGAGCATAAGAGCTACATTAATTTTATCAGCCTGTTCAATTAGCAAAATTGGTAAAAATAATTCCAAATTCCAATTCTTAATTTCTGTAAAATTCAAACACGCTGTTTTTGTTAGTGTTTACAATTGTCAAACAATGAAAACTGATATTTAATATTTCAACTTAGTTCCAAAAATTGCAAATTTTAGGTGTGATTGAAAGAAATTTCCACCGGATTTCAAAAATACAAATTTCATGAACATATTCGATTTTTTCAGATGAACTTTCTTTCCACTGACGGAAGTTTCCGAACGAAATTATTCAATAAAACTTTATTTTAATGGAACATTTTTTTTTTTCCAATTTGAAAACTTTCTTAGAAGTCATCCTGCGCATTTTCTAAATAAGTGTAGTGAAACGGATTCTAAAAATTCAAAATCTTTAAATTAATTTAATAAAAAAAAATTAGTGAACTTTTAATTTTTTGATAATTTTTGAATATTTTCAAACAAATAAATTTATGTCAAATCAAGAAATTATCATTTTTAAGTGAATTTTTCTACGAACCACAGAAATTTCCATATATAATTGAGGATTAAAGTTTTATGAATGACAGCCTCGGGACCATAGACTTTTAAAGTATTTTCATTTTATTACAATTTCCTTACTTTTCCATTAGGATCTCGTCGAGTATAAGTACTTAACACTTTTTTATCACTAAAAAAAAGTGTCTTCTATTGATTTTAAATAAGGTCAAAATAATATTCAAGGAGTTTTGATAATGTTAACGTCATCTCATCATACTTCAAATATCCCGGAATATAATATTAAAATTTATGGAAATTTCATTCATTATTCCTTTTTTTTGCACATAATTTAATGTTTAATTTATTATACGTCCTTTTTTGTTATACTACCCCCCAAAACCACAACATAAAAGATAAGAAAAAGTCAATGACACATAAAATTTTATGCTTTATGCTTATGAATATCATAATTTGTCAGCCCAACATAATCTGCTCCAGATGTCAGTTAAAAAAATAAAAATAAAATTATTATAAATATCTTTGTCGACCAGCAAAAATTTCATTTGAATCGATCCGTTGGCCATTTATGTTGTGGTTTTAGAGTAAATATTTTTATGTTGTACGTTGCTGGGTTGGTATCAAAATACATTTTATATTATTGTTGTTGTTTTATTTTGATGGGATATCATTAAAGTTTTTTGTTGGCCCCAAACCCAATGGGATTAATACAGAAAACGTAAATTGATAGCAACAAATGTTTGATGATAAAAAAATGAAACACATTTTTAATAAAAATTTGAAACTCTTTGACCACTAATGTAGTAGGAACTTTCTGTATACATTTCGTATTTAAGTTTAATATGGAGTGTCATAATTTTTGATGTTTTTTGGGGAATTGTGTAAAACTTTTTATGATGAAATTGAATTTTTGATGAAAATAACATTAATTTTATATTTTATACTTATGAGTTTTTCTTTTCTTTTTTTTAAGAGTCATTTATAATCTTGAAATTGTTTTGGTTCAGAATATTGAATGATTTCCGGTTCTGCATTTAAAATTTTCTGCTTAAGTATTTTTTTAAATTTTAACACTTTTATGTAAATGTTTATACCAATTAATTTTTATTCGTTTCCATATATTGAAATCGAAACAATTTGAATTATTTTGTTACTCAATTAATTAAGCTTTCCAATGCAGCTTGAATCTTTTCTAGATTTCGATTCATCAAATTCAAAGATGTAAATTTTAAATGGTTGTAATTTTTACTTTACAAAATTGGTTTTAATAAATAAGATGATAAAATGGATAAATATTGTATCATGCCGGAGGACTCTTTAAGTAGAAATTTACAAATTTCGTGTAATATGTCAGTACCTTAGTAATATGGCCAACGATACTTAAGTATACGAAAGTTATTATTGAAATAAATTCGTTGATTTAAATTATATAGAGAGAACGTCAATCAGTAGAGTTCAAATAATTTTTCGAAATAATCTTGTAACTCTTAAAATAAGTAAAACGTTTTTTATTAAATTACACTAAGTACTTGATGTTACACTACATATTTGATCTCAAACAGAATTGTAAATCTTTAATGGAACATTTTCTAAATAAGAAATTGGTTTTACAAACAAAAATGAATAAAATATTTTTTCCTTTTCAATTCTAGCTCAACGATACTCTTAGAATTCCTAATTTAAATATTACTTTTATTTGCATTTGAATTTGTAATGCATTTGCAACACAAATACACTGAAAATGGTTAATTTTTTGTTTCGGTAGAGTACAAAAAAACATGAGTATTTTTTATATCCTTTGAAGTACTTTTCTGTTTCCATCGTCTTCCATTTTGCATATTTGCATTTATCTTTTTAATAAAAAAATACTGCGTATCTACAAATTTTCAACAGCATTAAAGCTGTATTATCCCATGGCAAAAAAAGTATCATATAAAGATAAATTTGACGCCCACTGACGCGGATTCAGTGAATTGCGCAAGACTCACACTTTTAACAGAGTTTGTGTTTTTTTTTGCAAAACCATGTAAATATATATAATATAAATATTAAAAGGCAAATAGCTAAAGTAATTAGAGAAGATTTGCTTTATTATATTTTAAATATACATAGCTACATATACATACAAATGTATGCATTTTTTTGGTTGCATTTATGTTTCCAATGAATAAAGTTATTTTTATTACGTGATTAATCATCGTTAAGCTCTAAAAAATCAATAATCATATTTTTAGAAAAAATAATAAAAAATAAAATATGAGTGTAATGCCTCCCAGTAAGCAAAAAACGGCGGTAGCGTAGTTGTTAATATGATCATTTGATACCAGACTGTGACATTAATGTCGCTCTAGGTTTAGCATTAGATTAATGGTAGACTACTGACAGTTCTAATCACAAACTATTTGGGTTATTGTCATTTGTTTTAGTGCAGCCGCATTGTTGCCAAAGGGCCGACAATATAATTTTGAGTTATCGGAGTAGGCTATACATCATCGCCTATGTTACTCTACAAACTAATTTGATTATGCTTTAAATCAGTGGCAGTATTATATACATAATAAAATTTGCAAGTAGTGAAGTAGGGAAAAATGCTTTCGGTTGACACAATTTACTGACAACAAAATGTCCGACTATTAAAAGAAAAGCCAATAGCTCGTTGCATTTAAAATGTATTCACTATTAAAGAAACTTTCGAAATCCATATTGTTTAAACTGGTACGAAACCATCATTAAAAGGGCATTGATGCCATGTTATCGAATGTGGAATGAAAAAGGAAAACAAAAGAACTTGTTAGAAACCACCGCTCGCACCAACTAAACTTAAAATATCGATACTTTCACTCCGATTTGTTCGCTGTTATTAAGTGGAACTATTTTACACTGGAACTATTATTAAGTTGTGATTTATTTCAGGTCGCCCACAAAAATTTAATTTTTGATTAGAAAACATTAAAAGATAAAATTGCAAAAACTTTAGAAATGAATCTTAACTTCGAATTAGAGAAAAAACTTAAATTCCTGCTGTGCTTTTATAAGTAATTGTATTACTTATATTTGTAAAAATCATAAATGGTTCATACTTTATGTTTCATTTTAATTATTTGACCGCAAAAAAAAAATTTATGATGATTCACAAAATATTTTATTGGTTAACGTATTTTCCATATTTTTTGCTTGAATTTGAATTATGAAATGATAAGAAAACATTTAATATTACAACATTAAATATTTTCAGATTATTTTATTTATACTAAAAATGTCTTGTTTATGTCTGAAAATTAAAATCAAATTTAATTAACCAAAATTTAATAAAAGTTCATTAATTTTAGGAATTATATTCATAAATTTAATTAAAATGCCTTAAGGTTTCACATTTAAGGTTTAATAAACGAAAGCTTATTCGACGGATATAGAAACTTTAAATCAATGTCAATACCGAAAACTAAATTGCTTTCTAACTAAAATTTGATCCTCGAATTCATAAATCTTTAAATCGATAAACGCAAGGAAACATCGGGGGCGTTTAATATTAAAAGTTAATTATATAAATAATCTTCCAAGTATGAAAAATAGAAATGCTCATTTATAATTAATTAACAATATTTCATAAGCAATTAGATTTAATAAGCTTACAGCTGATAAAGGTCAAGTACGCACAGTATCTTTTAGATATATATTTATAAACATACAATTTTATTAATATTCGATGTTGATCATAACAAATTTAATAACATGAAGAGCATAAACTAAACTAACTTTGTTGATAATTGACTAGTCTGCATGTCAAGGTCGAAAAACTTGCTAACAAATAATTTTAAGTTACAACAATTTTTATTTTTATATAATTTATTATTGATTTGAATTAAGTTATTTGCTGATACTGCCATTTTTTTACATATAATTACGTACTTTTTAAACAATTTTTGTAGCATGAAGGTAAATATTGATTTAATAATATTCATTAAAATTTAATTATGCTAAACATGCAAAATTCTTTTGTTAAGTTTCACATAGTTTTATACTACAAAATTTGCAATAAATTTGAAATATTGAAATTTTTTAAGTATAAAATTGTATGATAAAATTCTGACTCGTCAGGAAATATAAAAATATTATAAATCAAAATTTCTGTTAATAATGTTAAAGGAAGATATAAATTCCATTACAACTTTTATTTATGAAATCGCAAATATCAGTGGTAATGTTTACCAAATTATTCATATTTTATAGATAACTAAACTATATTTTATTATTTTGAAGCATTTTGAAATTAAAAAGTTCTGTTTTTCTACAGAATTGTTTAGAACTGGATAATTGATATCAAAATTTAAATCATTTAAAGCTGGACAAAAATATTGTTGATTATAACAAGCAAAACTGATTAATTAAAATATTTAGTTAAATTATATACAAGAGTCTAGTCATATAAATGGTATTGATAAACCTGACAAAAGTTAACAGGTTTACTAGGTTTATAAAACTCATGCATTTAAGTATAATTAAGCAAAAGTGAATTTTTCATTTTAATCTTGTTTAAAGTTTAAATATAAACTGGAAATTTTGATAATTATTTTAAACCCAGCTGGCTTCTCTGTATAGTATTACAAAATACCTTAACGTTTCATTTTTTCATCCTAATATTATCGCTTGTTCTTAGCATCTTTAGAATAGTTAGAAACTTGAAAGCAGCCTCATTTGAAATTTAAAAGTAATTTAATTGATTGCTGCAAATTTTGCTCCCCGAATTCTTGCTAATACTTTATAAGCTTTTCATTTTCAGAATATTTACTCTAATTATTTATACTAATAAAAGTATTTGAAAGGAGTAGAAAAGTGTCCGAATTGACGTACGTAAATTAACAGAACATTTTCTTAAAAAACCTTAAATTTAAAATTATGAAAACATTTTATATGTTAAAACTAATTTGTTGAGAATAAGTTGTGGAATGCAACATTTTGTTGCATGCGTTTTTTTTTAAACCCGGGTGTTCTGTTAATTGTATTGTAACTTCTAACCTTTTTAAAAAACGCTCGCAACAAAACATTTGTTTTCACAACAAATTATAGAATAGGTTTCAACTCGATATATATTCCAAAAATGTTTTGCTAACTTTACGTACGATCCGAATTGACCAGTAAATCTAAATTGACAATATAAATATTAATATATACAAAATTTTCCATTTTTTATCTGTTCCTGTCTACCAAATATAAAAATGCTGAATTTTAAAGTTCAACTAGAAAAAGTTGTAAACAAATTTATTTAAATAATTTTCACAATTATTATTGTACAGTTGGTTCAAATAAATAATATTTATTTAACAAATTAGCATATCTTATTAATCATAATTGACTTAGAATAAGTTCGACAAAATGTGGAATAAGAAAATTTTTTAAAAACTTTCACAAAATTATTTTATACATATTTTTATACTATGAAGAACGTCACTTCAAGTGTTTTCAAATTAGTTTATTCATAGTTTTTTCACACCCAAATCTTATACAAATTGGCATAAAAAAAACTCATGATTTAGCAGACACCGTAGCCGCACAATTCAAGTCAATTGTGGTGAGCAAAGTTCGTTTCAACATCTCAGTACCAAAAATATATTTATAAAAACAAGAAATATAGAAATTATAAATTGCTTTCTAAGTAAATTTTAATGGATCTCCTAGTTAGTAGGGGTTCAAACTATATTCAAAGAGATACAAATTTAATATTATAATTTCTTCGTTTGCTGTTCAAAATTGATTTCTGGATTGAAAAATTAAGTTAATAAATAATTTATTTAAATTATTCGAATAGTTTTTTGATAGTTTTATGATAAATTGGGTAAGTAGTTTTTGTTGAATGAGGTTAACATTTTTGTTTAAGAAGTTTTTTGATGTTTACTTAGTTAGATTAATAAAAAAGTCATTAAATATAAATGGAACAGAAAATCTTTTTGTAATTGGATTGTTTATTTGGGTTTTAATTGTTGGTTATGGTATGAATAAATTAAAATATATTTAAGTTTTGATTATTTCTTGGGAAATTTATAAAAAATGAATTAATGAATTTCTATATTTGTCATATAAGTTTGTCACGAGGTGTCAATTCTACCTGGTTTTCACTCCACATTTGGTGTACAGTTATTTAACATAGGTATATATAACGTAATTTCCCATTAAGTTTTATGCTTCAACTTTTTATTACATTTCAGAGCCGGGTGTGTCCCGGACACCGAGCTTATCTCCTGGGTTAAACCAGCATTGAAAAATTAAACGATTCGATGTGCTTCATAAACTTTAAATAAATAAGTGATAAATGAGAAGTTAAATAAGTGATAAGTGAGAAGTTATTTAAGTGATAAGTGAGAAGTTTTTATCGGCATTGCAAATCCACTGACTTTAAATAGTAAAATATTTAAAGTAAAGTGATTAAATATAAAATTACATTTAAAAAATTACAAAATTGGAGCATAAATTTTAAATTTACACGCTTCTGACAAGCTATATATAAGTAAAAACTATTTTATTGAACTGAAAGTATAGAGTATAGACGGTAAGGTAAAGTTTTTTTAGACAGTAAAGTTTCTATAAAACTAAATTTTGAAAAAATTTCTTTTCAAGAAAAATTGCAGTGAATTTGTTTTTGAATATGGATTATATTTTTTGTACAACATCATCCATAATGGAATATATTGTTGGCTGACAACATAGTTTACCATTATAACACCAATATAAAAAACTTTTCAACGAAATGTCATTAAAATGTCAAAAGTTCTTTATTCTTTCAAAGAAAACCAAAATTAAACAGAATTCCATTTGAATTCACGACAAGTAGATTCAAATGTTATATAAAATTATTAATGTTTTTAATTCCTTCATTATGTTCAACCGCACCTGAAAAGGATATATTAGTTTCATGTTCTTCACTAGCTCTTTAAAACTTTGATCTTTGATCTATTAGCAGTCGTCTTATTATATATCCATTTTATTGGGTAAATTAGGAAGTAGTTGCTTATATCGTGGTTGCTTTAAACTTTAAACGAATATAACAGCCATGGTAGTCAAAACTTAATAATCGGTGGACTTATACGATATATAAATTGATTTGTGAAGAATTTATTAATACCAAAATTGAATTTATGAAATAAATCTTAATGGACCACCACAAAATTACCAAAAATATATCGTCCAAAAGAAAAATTACATAATTCACTTAATAATTAATGAAAAATTTCATAATCAATCAAAGAAACAATAAAAAATATATAATTAGATTCACAATTTTTATCATGACTCTTTAAATTTATTGAAGTACTTATTTATATTTTATCATTTCATTACGTGGTGTAACTTGCTACTTAAAATCAAGTTTTATTTTCACAATATTTACTTATAAATATTTTTTTTCAATTTATTAATATTTTTAATTAACCGTAAAATCCGTCAAATAAACAAACTTCAAGTGCGACGGGCGGTTTATAAAAATGATTCATAATTTTTGTTTGATTATATTTTATGTTTTCACGAATATTGAATTTTGTTAGTGGCTTGGAATTGGAACTGACGCGTTGTTGATGATGTCGATAATAATTTTAAATGGAGGACAAAACAAAATACGTTTTTTTTTTTTTTTTTGCAATATTTTACACGGAATAGTCTATTAATCATCAGTCATCATAATGCTGCCCATACATTATACAACATGTTTGTCAACGTGTTATTAATTTCATCAAGTTGTATCGTTTGTGGGCAATTTTATAACACGTTGTCAGGTCTAACAAATCCGTTGTACTTTATATAATATTAATATATTTGAATTTATGTGAGCGGAGGGGGAAACTTGGCTGATGGTTGTGAATAGAATAGTGTACGAGGAAGTTGTAAAACAAAAATGATGTTTCTTACGTTTTATGACGTTCACAAACATGTTAAACAATGTATGGGCAGCATAATAATTAGTTAACGAGAAATAAAAGTTTTACGGAATTTTTCACAAAATATAAAACCATCAATTTATTGAGTTTTTTTTATTGGTGTTGCATGGGAACGTCAAGCCGCAAATTCGGTTTTTGTGTGATGTATGCAGTTTTCATTGTTTCTTTTTTATATAAATATTTAGGAAAATATCTCGGAAAATATGTATCGATTTCAATCAAAACAAATATTTATCACATTTAAAATTATCGTCTACTTAAAGAATTGATGTTTGAATACGAATTCTCGGGATGGAATAAAATTTAAGAAATATGCTGGTAAAAGTGAAATTCAATACTTGATAAAATAATGACGAAATATCAATAATTTGTATATACTATAAGTATACCGACTAATTATGAGCGATTATTAACCGATGTTTTGAACGATATTGTCCCATAAAAGTAAATATTTAAATTTTGTATATAAACGAACTACAAAAACGGCTGAATCATTTTAAACTATGTTTAAGAATATTTTTAGTTTAAAATATTATTGAAATAGTATTTTAAATCCTACCAAATCATTGGCCTTTGGCTATTAACCTATAGATAAATCCGGTTATTTTGCACAAGCCACAGATACGATCGGGGGCTACGATACCACCCGGAGTTTAAAGTCATTCTCTTAGAATCTGACCATCCAGGATACAACAGTAGAATGACAAACTTAAATAATGACTAGCCTTGAAATATTAAATGACACGGAGTTGAAGGAACATTTACTTTCGATATTGCTCGAAATGTTATAGAAATGATTGAGCACACATTTAAACAATATTATAAATACAAAACATAATCAGCCTCGTGCAAGCATATGCAGTTGGGGCCACCCATTGATGTCATTTAAATACATGTAAAATATAATCCAATGTGTAAATATATTAGTGAAGTATTACTCAGAGTTTAATAGCATTTATATACATATGTACATATTAAGTATGATAGTAAGTAGTAACAGCAAGCGACTTGGGACATATGAGAATGAGATATTGATAAAAATTTGCGCTTTGTAAATTAATGAAATTATAAAAAAGTGTCACTGGAAATATTAAATATTTATTTTAAATGCTATTTTTAAGTCAATGACAACGAATTGTATGCCAAATAAATTGTTCAGCCAAATAAATATTAGTACCTAATAACTTAGCGATCTGTGAAATAATGTTAAATTCCAAAAAATTATTCGATTACTATAAAAATAGTTGATCTAATGTTAGAAATGGGAATCACGAAATGATTAAATAAACTTCTATAAATAACAAAATTGTTGACTAATAATAAGCAACGGATTAATCAACTATAAATAAATTACAATTGATCATTAGCTCCTCCAAGTAATACTTATATTATACAGAAGTAATTTAAATATTTAAAATTATTGTAGCGATTTTTATCAGTAACTTCGGTTATAAATAGATCACAACAGTAGATTTTTAAAATACTACTAAATTTGATACGGAATAACTAATTAATCCTAAGCTATTGCTTTAATATTGAGCGAGCCGTAATTTAACTGCATTTTGAAAGTTCAGCTTTATCGATTACGTGACTTTGATGTTTACTACGAGAATAATGTGTAGGTAATTAACTTTGTATACGACAAAAACAAGTTCAACAGTTAAAAATTAAATTAAAAAGTAAAATACTTAATTAATGTATAGAAACTGGATTGAATCATTAAGTAATAATGGACTGATTTTTTCTGTAATTATATATTTGTTAGTAGACCATTGAGAATAATAAGGTCATCAGTTTTATTATCGAGTTCTAAAAGTTTTGAATTATAAATTATAAATATTTTCTACACTTTTCTCTTCGATAATTTAAAATTTTTGAATTATGTTTTCATTTATTTATATAAAATATTTTAGAATTTTTAAATTTTTTTTAGATCATCATTAAAATACATCTAAAAACTATTAAAATCAAGATTAATATATTAAAATTAAGCAACCGCAAAAAGGATATACATAAATTATGTATGTAAAAATTCTGTAAATATATAAAATTACCATTTTAATTAGAATTTTTTACTTTTTTGAATATTTAATTAAAATGTTTCAAAGAAAACTTAATATAAATTAATGTAAAAATAAATTTTAATATAGAATTTAGTTTTATATATAAGATAATTATGTGAAACCTACAGAAAATCCTTAAAAATTGATATACAAAATTTTGTGTATACTTATTATGATAGAAATTTTGTATCTATAACAACAAATAAAATAGCAAAAAAAAAAAATATATTTTAACAAATTCACCCCCTCATTAAAAACGGATTTGTTACTAAATTTCAAGGTTATTTGATGTTTTTTGAACAATGAATACATCTACATACATGATTCAACTCTTGAAAATATATAAAATTAAGAATCTAAGGTAGTACTTAAAAATAAAACAGTAAAAAATAAAGTATTCAAAAATCAGGAACCCTTCAAAAATGTTATTCCCTTTATAAGAAATTTTTAATGTACATACATGGATCATTAGAAACTCCTTATTCATAAAAAACGTGAATATTACGTTATCATAATCCCCAAAATAAAAATTAATTTAATAAAAAAAAAGGGTTTAAATTTGTATTATATGCAACACTACAAACACTGTTGTAATCCTTGAATGAAGAAAAAAGGACTATACTTATTTGTTGTCAAAAACAAAGAAACAAAGGAAAATATTTAAATTTTGTATACCCCAAAACGATCTAAAAAAAAGAGATTCCCCAAAAATATCAACAATTTTCTTGTTTATGACACAGAAAATAATCAATTTTTATAGGTTGTACACATTATAAATGTAAAACTGGTTAAACAGGATTTGTTTTCAAGAATAAATAATAATATAATTTGAAAATTATTATTTTAATGATGGATTTTGTGTAAAGAAAGTTGCATTTAAAGTTTTTTTTTTATCTGGATATGCGCTGTTGTTAAATGCAATTTCTTGCATTTTTTGAATGGCAGTGAAATTCTCAACAAATTAAATTTTTCTGTTTTTTGTGTACATTTTTAGAAATTCCGATTTTTTTCTGAACACTTGGAGTGACTTGACTTGAGAGTGCTGTTTTCAAGCAATTAATTAATGAAAATTGTAAAATGTCTTGTTAGACACTCTATAATTACACACCCTTTCAATATGTCATTGAACCCGAAAAGATTTATAAATTCATTCTGAATAAAACTGTAATAGAAATACTTTTCTAAATAAATAATTTATTAAAATAACAATAATTTAAAAATGTTTACCTGATTTTTATTGACAGGAAAAATATAGTTTTTTTTTGTTATAATCCAATTTTGATGAAATTCTTAAATTTTTATACATAAAATTATTTTTTTCTTATATGTACACACATTCATACACAAAATTATTAAATTTTCAATAAACATAAATTTTTTTTTATGTAAAATTTAGCACATTTAAAATTAATTATTTTATAAATTTTATGTATTTTAATTGACTTTTTACCATAGGAAAAAAATAAATAAATTTAAAAACAATTTAATAAAAATATTTTTATTGAGCACACACAATGAAGAAAATCTGCTGAAAAACTCTTGCGTTTTTTTTTTTTGATGCTGTTGTGTACCAGAGACAATATCAGAATTTTTGTGAAAAATCAATTTTTCTCATCACCAAAGAATTATTTTATTTTTAATATTTATTTGTTATTAAATAAATATTATTTTAAATAATTAAATTTTATCCGGATTTTTATATTAGTTTGATTTCAAGATATTTTTCAATGGCGCATTTTTAATTAAATAACAAAAATTAATTTTTTAATCTTTTTTTTTTGTGTATTTTTTTTTCTTTTTGCTTTAATAAATTGTTCTTTCTTTGGAACTGAAATAAAAATATTTCCTTTCCATTCACTCACTCTGCCCTTTCGTTGACGACTGAAAAAAAAAACTTATTTAATTTTTTTTATCGTGTGTAAAATAAAATGAGAATTGACAGTTAAAGCATTGCCAACATTATTTAATTTTTATTGAGTGTACAGTGTATGATGGTAAAGTAGTTTAAAGATAATGTAGGTCGTTGTTAAAAAAGTAATCGGCAATTGAATGAAGTTGGTGGATATTTGTAATAGATGGCACTATTTAAAATTTAAATATTTTTAAGAAAATTTTATTTATGCATAAAATTTAAATATTTTTAAGAAATTTTTATTTATGCATAACACAAATTGTGGATAAATTAACTAAGAACGCTTAGATGAAGATCTCTAATCTTAATCTAGAAAAATTCCACACAAAATACTACAATTTAGCCCAGTCGCCAGTGGAATTGTATTTAGTGGAATTTTTAGAATCAATTATTTAACTATGATTTTTTTTTTAATTTAAAATAATACCCTTCGTAAGTTTTACGGGGTTGAATTAACTGGAAAAGATTCAAAATGAAAATCTTGGCCCTTTAGTGAATTGGTTTTACTTAATTGGTTGGTGCCAGCATTTACTTCTTAGTTGTACCAAAATAAAGTTCTCCGCAGTTTCAAATTGTAATGAAGTTACAAATTATATCATATAACTTTACTATTTCCTTTTAAATTTTTTAATAAAGTTAGGTACTATATGACCAGTTACGTTGTATTTTACTCTCTCAAGCAGATTGCACAATTGCACTGGAACTACATCGAATTTAACATCCAAGCTTTAACACAATCATTTTGACCAATGCTTAGACTTATGTTCATCATGTGGTATTACTTTATTCAGAAGAACCATTAAACGGACTGAATCCAGTTCGTATCCTTTACTAATCTGAGAATTTCCATTATAGAAAACATAGAATTATAGAAAACACTAGAGTTTTAATGCACAATCATGAAATTTCCTACTTTAAATCAAAATTATTGATTTTTTTTCAATTGAAAGTAAAACGTAAACGAAAGATAATTATTTTACAAAATTAGTTAGTTTACTCAACTAAATATTGTAGTGTGAAGTGTGAGTTGGTATGGTACTCGAAAGATAAAAAATTTGACTGTTTAACATCTGAAATTATCTAAAACGATTCAATAATTAATTAATTAGAAATAAAACATATTTTTTTTTCATATCTTCATTAATTTAAACTCGTGATTTATTTATTCCATTTTTGTTTCTCAATTTAATGATTAATGATTTTTTTTTTATAACAAAATATTCCTCATTACAGTTTTTCTTTATAATTAATTCATTTTCTATATTTTTCTTTTAGATAGTTTTTTTATTTTTATAATTGTTGTTTAGTGTTTTACTTATCTTTTTTTCAAATTGTTATCACACCCTACTAATATTCTAAATAGGTACAATCTTATATCGCTAAAAATTAAGTCATTTTTATATAATTTTTATTTTATAGTTAAATATTTCATCTTTTTTTTTTAATTTGTTTAATTTATTTTATTTGTTTTATATAAAATTAAAGTTTTGTTTTAAAAAATATTATAAGTTGGTATGAATTTAAATTAGTATTGTTTTTTTTAATTATGGGTTTTAATTTCAGGCAAATCGTTTTTTATCCAAATTTCCTATTTTATAAAATGGGAAATATAATTTTTTAATAATTTTTCAAACATTTTTTTAAATGGCAGCCAAAAAGCGAATTAAAACTTTGTATATAAATTATAATTTTATTTTATTTTAGCATTTTTTTTTTTAATTATGATTTCTTGTTTCTGTTTATTTTTTTATTGTTACAAATTTTTAAATTAAACATGATAAAAATATATTTAAATTAAAAATAAAATTTGTTATTCTAGAAAATTAAATTTTAATTTTTATATTTTATAATTGTATTTAAATAAATTCTTTCAAAATTAAATTATAAATATTTTCATATTTACTTACATTCACAAATTTTAATTAAACATTTATATTTTTTTTTTTTTTAATTATAAGAAAATACTTTTATTAACGAGGCAAACTTAACATCTAAGAAAAAAAAAAATTGTTTTTTTTTTTTGATATTTTCATTACATAGTTTCTTTAATTTTCCCCTAGACTTACATAGCTAGTAAAGCATTGAAATTATATATAATTATAAATTAATTTACCATATTAGGAAAAAGTAGATTAAAATTAAATAAATTTATTTAAAACAAAATTACACAGACGACAAATTAAAATAGTAAAATTAAATTAAAAAAAAAAAAAATATTGTGACTAGTTAGTCTTGATTTATAAAAAAATTTTAATCAGTTTTATATTGAATTTTTGGTTAAACCGTTTTTATATTTTATTAGAAAACGGAAGTTAAACTTAAATAAAATAAAATATTATAATTAAATTAGTTTTGATGTTTGGGTCTTTGGAGGAGAAACAGAAAGTTTGATGTTATTTAAATAAATTATTGTGAATTATACCATTTGAGATTGGTAACAATATCAAAAATTATGAAATTGAAATAAAAATTTGGTTGTGATGTATAATTATTTTCGAAAATTTAAGTGATAATAAAAAATTGTACATGAATTCTAATATATTATAAAAAAAAAATCAAATGAAGTGATAACAATGATATTTAAAATTCAGTTTTAAGTTCGTTTATATTTGGTTTGTAATTATTTAAAACCATTTTACATAATTCAAATAATTTTATATTATAACAAAAAATTAAAAAAATAATTTCATATGAAATTTAAATTCAAATATGTTTACTTAAATTGTAAAACATTTCAGAGACGATGCACAAAATTTATTTAAAATATTTTTTTGTTTAAAAGTGACCACACGAATATAATTTAATTTAAAATCCGATTTTTTTAATTTAAGAAATATTTTGTGTTGTGTTTAAAGTTGAGATAGTTTTAATAATTTTGTGCATAAGATTTTAAACACGAAAATTTATTAATAATCATTGATTTTTGAACAGCAAATTATTATTTTTTGTATATTTAAATATCTCAATTTCTACTTTGAATACAACACATTAAAAATTTAATTTTTCTAATTTCAGGATTAAATTTAAATCTATTTTTAAATATTTATGTGCGATCACTCCAATCTATAGAAAAATATGCAAATATTAAAATTTTTTAAACTTTCTTTCACACATTTCACACTTTATATATAATTTTTTATATATAATTTTTATTTTGGGTATTTTAAATTTTAATTACATTTTTAATAAGTTATTTTTTTATTGTTATTTATAAATATATTTATATTTTTTATTTAATAAAAAGTTTTCTGTACTACACACATACAAAATAAATCAAAATTTATTTTTTACAAATCATTTTTAAATAATATTAAAAACTTACAAAGAATATTGAAATGTGGTGGTGGAATAAATTCGATATAAATATTCTGGGATTTAAAAAAATGTTAGGTAAAATGTTAACATTTTAACGATTTCTTTATATTTAAGATAAATCGTTTTCAATTATATTAAAAATATAATAAATTTTAAGTAATAAAAAAAAAATTAGACTCAAATTTAAAGATACGGGAAGCAACGAACAGTTTAACTTATTTCAGTAATCGAATAACTTCCTAATAAATGAGACCGTTTGTACCTAATTGAAAAGTAAGATTTGACAACATTGCATTTCTTTTTGCATGACTTTGTATGGTCACTAATAATTAGCAAGACCTTTCATTACTTCTTCAATAAGGTTCATAAAATCTATATGAAAAATGAATCGATGTTAATCGTTCGTTGTCCATCATATCTTAAGTCTATTATAGTTAATTGAAATAAAATAATTGAAAAATTTCTGGCAAGAGACAACAATCATTTTATTGAAAACATAAAAAAAAAACAAAATACTATTTAGATCCATCACAAGATGGTCTATAATTAATTTAAAAGAAATTTTTTCTCAAATATCTTTTCTTTTCTTTTTCTATATAACACAGCTCAAAATTGGCCTTTTCTTAATTATTTTAAATAAATTCAATAGATTCTTAAAAATAAATATGTAGTTAAAATTGAAAAAATAATAAAAAAATTATTTATGAAATTTCCATTTCAAGGAAATATTAAATTTAGTGGTCCATATTATGTTAACATAAAAAAAAAATTTAACAAATTATTTAAAATTCAATTTGATTTTTATAGTTTTTGAATTTTTAAAATGAGCAAAATTTTTATTTTCTAAATTTTTGGAAACAATTTAATATAAATATTTTTTTTGTTTGTTTTTATAACAAATTTGCAAATAAAAATAAAGGTTTTTCTTAACAATAAATTAAATTATTATTATTATTATTTTTTATATATATTCTTCTTTTTATCATTCTCATATTTTTATAACTACATACTATATTTTCAAAATTTATTATTTTTAATATTAATTATTTTAATTAGTTGTTTTTATTCTAATATTATAATTATTTGTAAACAAGCAATATGTTGTAAACAAATAATGAACAAAATTTTCATATTTTAAATATTTAATATTATTAATTTTTTTTTTTTTTATACTTAAAAAAAAGAAACAAACTTTTTCATTAAATTAAAATCATTAATTATTAATTTTTTCTTGTATAATTTAGATTTTTTTTTTATATACTATATATATTTTTTTTTTTTTTGCAATTTTCTTTTCATTTTCTTTTTAAATTAATTTATTTTAAAAATTTACACTATAGAAAAATAAACATTATTATTATCATTATTATTAACAAGTTGCGACTACAGTTGCGCTGATGAATCAGATCGCATTAGGGGTGATAAAGGGCTTGCTACTTTACGTCCACGTTCAATTTCATAATGAACATCTAATGAGCTTCCTAAAAAAATAAAATAAAAAATTGTTTAAATTGTAATCGAAAAATTAATATATATATATATATTTAATAAAATTATTTACTTTTCTTATCAACAGATGATTTACGAATCGATAATTCTGATGGATTTTCTGGTATAAATACAGCTACCAGAATAGCTAATATAACCATAAATGCACCAAATACAAATGGTGGTCCTGGTGCAAATTGTGCATATTGATCAGAATGTAATGTTTCATTATGTATTGTTTTATCAAGTGGTGAATGTATTTTATTTATACTATGTTCAGCATTTAAATCAACATGGAATAAATAAAATATAACACCAAACATTGCAGGACCTAAACCATTACATAGTCCACGCATACCAGTTACCATACCTTGTACAACACCTGTTTTAAAATGAAATAAAATTAAAATAAATTATTGATTTAATGATGAAATTACTAAGAGTAACTACTATAATTTAAAAATAATTTCAATTTACGATAATTCGTCAGTATTGCTTAAATAACTGCCTTACTTGGCAGCTTGGCACAAGCATATTATTTAAATATTTTTTAAAATAATATAGAAAAATGATCAAAAATGGAAAATGTCACTACCATTGTTGTTTTCAGTCAAGTATATAGTCAATAAATGGCTTTGTTTCATCAACATTCCGGGTAAATAAAATTGTAAACATTATAGAAAAATAAATTGATTTGCATCGATATACATTGACGTAATGCCAAGAAGAAAATGTCAATAAATTTCCACTACTGACAGAAGTTTGAAAAGCAAAGCTATGAAATTTGCTACTATCTGTTGGTTGTTTTCAAACATAAATTACTGGTACTTTTCCACAATTATGTATAAAACTTAAATAAGAATTTTCAAGATTACACTACTTCGAAAACTACAATTTGTAGACTACTAAGCACCCGATCACGAGTTTAATAACGTGATTAAAAAATATATTAATTTTGTAAATAGAAGCAAATATTTTATTTTATTGGTATTCAAAGCGCTGGGATAACGATTCTAGGCCTGGCCTATCCCACTAGATATAATTAAACATTGTTACAATTCAACTCGCAATATTTAATCTTTATTAATTAATGTTTCTTATTAGTTGGAATTTTTAATAAAGCTGATAAATTTCTGGAAAAACCAGATACATCTAATCTTAGGTGGGTTTCACTTAAATTGTTATTCAATGGAATTGTAATGAGTGGAATTGTCCTAGTGAAATCGACTGGTGTCCACTTTAAATTACAGTTTATTTCTTCAGGATCTAATTATAAGCCCTTTAAAAACATAAATATTAATAATAATTACCTTGACGATCAGCTAACGAATGTATTGATACAAAAGCACTTATTGCCGGATAAGTAATTGAACCTAATGCTGCTAATATACCAGCTGCCCACATCATCCTACAAAAAAATAATAATATAATTATTATTAAATAAATCGTAAATACAAAATTTTAAAATATTTCTTACCATCTTTGACTACCAAATCCATACCACAATAATTGCATCATTTCAAATATTAAACCTATTATTATTGTACGTTTTGCACCAAGTGATCTAAAAGAATTCCATAAATTTTTGTTATATGAAAAATATATATATATTTATATAAATTTATACTAACTTCATTAAAAATCCTAATGTTATTTGTATTAAAATACTCAATATACCAACAATAGCAATAAATATTGATACTTCAATTGAATTAAAACCCATTTTTAATTTTAAATAAACAAATATACATGAATATTGTCCAGCCTCTGGTAAATATGATAAAAATACTGTAACGCATTGCATTAATATTGTATGATCACTACCAACTTTGCGTAGTGCCTATATGAAAAAAATAATTAAATTGAATAATTTTATTCATCCTTAGAGCTTAGACCTTAGTTAGAGTATATAAATTATAAGAGATCACAGGATTAAAACAATATGGAAATGATAGATGGCGACACAAGTAACTAAATAAATTTTTTGAAATTATAGTCTTGTATGACACCCGGACGAATTTGGCGCGGAAAGTTATTATTTTTTAATGAACAATAATTGAAACTGTTGCTTCATATAGTTGCATCCTTCAATTTATTGCTTCCATCGGCTTCCCATCTGAATTCTTACTAATATAGGGTCAAATATAACCAACGAAATCATGAAACGTTTTCATTCTATTCAAATTATAAATGCTATAGCAGCGCTCAGTGTTGTCAAGATTTAAACAAAAATAATTATATCGTGAGATCTCTATATTCATAATTTTTATACTCAAGGCTAATATTATGTAAATTCAATTTTACCGCAAATGGATCTGCTTGTTCCCAACTAATTGGTGCACCCCATGAACTTGGTCTAACTTTTTCTGGTAAACTTTCTGGTACAGCTACCAATATAAAGAATACATCTAATACAGCTATTGCTGTTGCTAATGCAACAACTAATGTATCACTATACATTTCCATTAATGTGGCACCCAGTGCCGGTGATATAACCTATTACACAGATAAGAAATTAATTAAAAACATTCAATTTGATAAATTAATAAAATATATTTACCAAACTAGCTGCAAATGTTGCTGATACCAAACCATATGCACGAGATCTATCTTCAATTGTTGTTACATCTGCAACATATGCAAATACAACTGAAAATGTTACAGCAAATACACCACTAATTGAGATCATTGCAAAAAACCAAAATGTATTTATCGTCATTAATGGTATTGGGGCACATGTAAAAAATACTGTTATTAATAAAAAGAATTTTCTACCCCATATATCCGAGAGTGCACCAATTAATGGTGCACTTAAAAATGATAATATACCCTTGATACCCATTACAAGACCATTCATTAAAAATGTATGATCGGGAAATGTTTGATTTAATACCTAAAACAAAATAAATAAAATTAAATATGTATATAGAAATTATTTTTTTGATTGAAATTTTTTATAGAAATTATTATTGATACACTTACGGATATCACTGGCATTGTTAATAGACCCCATGCAAAAAATTCTAAAAATATCACAACCAAGGCATGGTATACTGATGGTTCACCAATACCAGAACTCTGGAATTAAAGAAAGAAATATAATGTTAAAAATTAAATAAAGTTATTGTAGAATGGTAAAATTAAAAATACTTGTAAATATATTAATAAAGCTCAAATTTTGACTAGTACAATAAGTCAATTTTTGTACAGGTCACTTCAAAAATTTGAATTGAACCACTTATAATTTAATGAAACACAAATTTCTTACATGAAATTCGAAATGTTAATTAATTAGCTCTAGGATTATTTGAAATGAAGCAATAATCATATCTTCACTTCGAATTTTGAAATTACTAAAGCTTAGTATGCAGTACAAGCAATGAAATAAAATTTTAAAACGATCTCCAAAACTCTCCAAATTCGTTTATTCGTTTAAATAATTTGTAAAGAAATTAGACAAGTTAATTTGATATTTTAGATGTTTTTTATGTAGCTATACTTTCAATTTACATTGTAATAATATGCTGCTTTCAAATTAAAGTACCTAGCATTTTAAACTCTTCAAATTTTTATCTAAACATTTTAAGCTTAATAAAAATAATAGGAGACTTTTTGCACACCATCTGTTGATTGGAAAACCAACTGGCGTACTATTTGAGCGAAATTTTTCATTTTTCATTTCACGACATTTTTCATATGAGCTCCATACTAAGCTTAAGTTCAAAATTAGGTTAAAAATTGTAGTATTAGCTCGTTTCTATTAGCTTAAATTTAGATTTTGTACCTGTGATGAAAAATTAAATCTTCCCATAAATAAATTCTTCATTCTATGAAAAGTTATTACAAATTTGATGGTGGCATTTTGTCATTTTGTGTATTTTCCCCCATCATAAAATTACTTAAATTGTTGCAATTTGCCTTACCAACTAAATAATATAAATTCAATCAAATTTAATATGTGAACCCTGACCCCAAAAAAATAAATAAACTTCACAATAATCATTTTTTTTAGGAGTAAGTGTAAATGTAATTTGGGTCGTCAGACACAGTAAACGAATACAATAAATTTGCATATATTTAAGAATACTAAACCTCCTCATATCAATCAGCAACGTGAAAAACGTGATATTTTATATAGAATTAAATTATTTTATTATCTTTCGTTTAGTTTATTTTTAGTAACCGGCCAATTTATTTATTTATTTAAACAATTTATTTATTTCATTATAATCTCCGGTGACAATTTTTGGTTCTAAAAATAAAAAATTGTTGGAATGATAATAAACTGTTTTATCTGACCTTTTAATGATATTTATTTTAATAATAATATAATATAAAATTATCACATGATATTGTTTGTTTTCTTTGAAATATTTTCAGGTTTGTCTAGAATTGATTAGAATTTATTAGCCAAAAAACAAAGGTAATAAAGGTTAAGTTTTTTTATTTAATAAAATTATCACAATTTTTATTTTCTTTGAAGTTGTTTAAATATTGAAGAACGAAAAGATATACAATGTTGCAAAATTTGATTATTGCAAAATTTATTACATTGGCTTCTTGACCTTTAAACTGTTCTTTAAATATACCTAGTTTATGTTGACTTCTTGATAAAGCACGTCCAAAATAAATCAATTCCATCAAGTTATCTATATTAATTATGAGCTTATTTTGAATTTGAGACATTAAGAAACCACAAATATATTTTCAAATTTCTGGATAAGTCAGATTTATAGGTAGTATACCGGCTGCTAAATACTAATTAAAAGTTTCCGCAATTTAAATGTTAAAGGAAAAGGGTTCATCCTTAGACCTTAGTGGACTTATATTTATTTACGACAATTTAAAATATTAAAATATCATAGTCCGATAGTAAGAATCGATTAAAAGTTATGGAAATCAATTAAAATTATCAAACTTTCTCTATCTCACGTGATCTTCCATTAAATTGAGTCAAACTAGCATTAGAATATTTATGTTGCCCATACACTATCCAACTAGGTTGAACATAAATTGTTTTTCAACAAGTTGTATCGTTTGTGGAGTATTAGTTGTACAAACGTTTTGATTGTTGACAACCGGTTCGAAAAATGGGTTTTGATGGTTGTAAGTTGTATAACGTATGAGGAAGTTTTACAACCAAAATGTTGCTTCTTGATGTGGTTTAGTTACTACTAAAATATTATTATTCTGTAAAATAATTTTGAGTTTTTGTATTTTTCAATTAATTTAATATATTAAATTAAAATTATTTCTCCATCAAACTTTTATTAAAACAATTTTTAAACAGTTGACATGAAAAATGTTGGTTTGTTAAAAAGTTGTATGACATGGTTTGGCATCAGTATTTAACCATTTGTATAAACCAGGTCGTACAACCAAATTTGATAGCATATGGACAGTATTACACTTAAAAAAGGAATATGAAAAACTGAAAATGCCATCACTATTTATGTATGTAAATATTTAATATTATGTAAAATATTACTAACTAACTACGAGTTATCTGGTACCCCTAATTAGCAGCTTGAATGAAATATGAAATAAATATAGAAAACTATTTCGCGCTATACACAAATAAATTTTTGCAATACATACATTCAAATTCTATAACTTTATACAAATTTATATAAATTAGGGGTAGCAGATAACTCGTAGTTAGTTAGTAATATTTTACATAATATTAAATATTTACATACATAAATAGTGATGGCATTTTCAGTTTTTCATATTAAATATCAGAAATGTTTGTTTTTAATTTCCAAAATTAATGATTTTTGCAGATTCATTTCATACTCTGCCCAATAAGGGTTTTAATTTGATACTACAAACGAGACCTTACACCTTACCCTCTTCACTAAGTAATCCCATACAATTTCAAGGTCCTATGTAGTCATATAGAGTGCCGACCTCAACAAATCAAATTGAAGTCAATTTTTTTTACTTCAAAGTCCGTCACAAAACACTCTTAATTGATTCCATAATAACTTAAAATTCTAAAATATGAAAATTAAATTTTATAAAAATAAATTGAAAAAGTTGGCCTTGAAAATTTCTTGTGAAAAACAAAAACAAAAAAAAAAACAAAGCAAAACAAAAAATGCAAGAAGAAACAATATAGGTTAAAGACGCATATTATATGGTTCAATATTATAAAATATATTTTATATTTCTTTCCTCTTTCTCAACATGTTTTTTATCCCTTTCTAAAAATATATAACGAAAAAAATTTATCGAAAATAAAAAATATTTTGTGTTAAAAAGCACATTGAAATATCTAATATCAAAACCATATATATAATAATTATTCTTCTCAAACCATATTTATTGCAAAGCTGTTTTTTTGGCTAAAGACCCTCCCCAGTTTTTAATGAAAAATAATGTAAAAATATATTACTGTCCATCTTAATATTAGAGCGTCTTTGATCATACACAATAGTTCGGGCAGATTAATCAAACAAATTTCAAAAAAATAAAAATGATTATCAACCATATAATTGTTATAATAATAAATATTAATCAAACCTTAAAATGTAAAAAAGCTCGGCTTATATATTCGGTTATTCTAAATTTTGGTTTTAATTGTACAACCAATGGCAATGTTGAATCTTTTGGTAATTGTTGTTGTGCATCAATTCCACCATTAATACCACCATTTAAATTACAAACATTCGGTGATAATGGTAATGTATTCATTATAATCGTTGAATCCATTACTGGTATATTTATTGAATTTTCCACTGATGTTGTTGATGTTGCAATTGATATTGATAAATTATCACCATCACCAAAACTACTACCGCCATCTGTTGTTGTTGTCGTTGGCAGTAAAAGAGCTTGTCTTGGACTTGTATTACCATTACGATTATTTATTAATACTGTTGCTATTGGTATTAATTCATTATTATTATTATTATTATTTCCATTTGGTACTGATGTTGTTATTATTGATGGAATTGTTGATGTTGTTGTACTTGTTGATGTAACCATTCTATTATTACATATACAAATTAATTTTGTTTGTCCATCTGATGTACTAGTAGCATTATTACTACCACCAGGATTATTATAATTATTACAAAAGGAACATATTAATTGTATATCAAAATCATCGTCAACATCATGCTGTGATATTGGTGATAATGTTCGTGCAGTTGCAGTTGTATCTTCATCTATTTCATAGCTGTCACTACAGCTTAGTTCATCGTTAGTTGTTGTGATGGACGGGTGTGAAGTTAATACTTTTTCTTCATTCATTTTTTATAGAGGTTTTTATATTAGAATTATTTATTTTTATGTAGGTTAGGAATTTTATTTTAAAAACTTTATTATTGTATTTTTGATAATTGTTATTTATTTTATTTACGCAATTTTTTATAAAAAATTTTTACTTATAAATTATAATTTTTGAGCAATAATATTAAATTCTTTTTTTAAATAATAAATTTTATTTTAAATATATTTTTAGCACTTTTCTATTTCTTTTTTTTGTATATTTTTGTTATCACTTTTCCTTGTACTTTTTTTGTACAAAAGAAAATAAAAAGCAAATTTATTAAATTTTCAAATTACGATTTTCTTTTGTACGGAACCTTCTTTCCTTTTCGAATCACAGCACAGTTGAGCTTGTTTTATTTAATGTTAATTTGACGGTTAAATTAACATAACAATTTTTTTTTTAAATAAATTAAAGCATTTCCTTATCCGGTTTTCTACAAATTTTATAATTAATTTGTTTCTTAATTAATTTAAATTTTTAAGGTTAATTTTTTTTTAAGTGTTTATCCCATTTTGTTTTTACTTTTTTTTTGTAATTGAACTGATTGTTTTTAGGCACTTTCTTAGTTACACTGATTTTCAATTTAAAATTGAATTTATTTAAGAAAAATTATCTGGCATTATTAATGGAATATTTTTTTGAATCTGTAGATTTAAAGTATAAAATTTTTTGGATTTAGTTTCACAAGTTTCGTAACGCCAATTTTTTTATTTGGTTTTTTTAACATACCAAAAAAAAAAAATTAATTTAAAATTATTGACAAACCAATTTTACCACAATAATTTTCTATATAACATTTTTATTTAATTTTCATTGCAGATAAAATAAATTTTTTGTAATTGTAGAAAAATGTATTTCAATTTGAAGGTCTATAAATGGGTGAGAAATGGACACTACGATGGGTAAATCTGTGGAAAATTTTCAATTTTGGCTATTAAATGTGTCACAAAATATAAGTAGGCAAAAAAAAAATGTTTAAAATCAATTTTAAATACGAATAATTTTTAACATTTAAATGCAATTTTTTTGTGGTCACATTTTTGGTTATATCGCAATACAAAACCATATAAAAAAATTTAAATGTTTTGGTAATAAATAAAAGGATGTGAAACAACAAGAAAAAATATTTAAAAAAAATGTGGTCCCTAAATGAGAAAATTTCCATGGGCGAATAACTAAATTTTCAAAGTAAGTTAAATTATAATTTTATTGGTAGATAAAGGAACAAATTAGTTTAATTTACTACTAAAATATACTGAGAAAAGTGCTAGTAAAATATAAAAATTATTTGAAACTTTCTTTATCTAAATAATAACTTATTGGAGCCAATTGGTTCAATAATTATTAATCTGTAAAGTAAACTAAGATTTTGCATTCATCATTGAACCAACGATGCATTCATTATTGAATTTACTTTTCGTTTTTGTGGTGGTCATTATAGCCTTGCACCAATTTGAGTGTGATTGTGTTTGGCTAAGATTGGTTGCTATTGCTAAGATAGTGTTTCCATTCTTGAACTAGTCTAGATTTTGCCATAACCAAAGTTATTGCTTTGACTGTAATTCTTAAAATATACAGATATAAAAACTAACAAGTAAAATCATATTACCAATTTCCAAACTTTTGGAAACTAAATTTTGATAATATAAAATTTAGTAGACAATTAATTTCTGTTTTAAGTTTTTTTTTTTTTGTAAATTGAAGGTCTATTTATTTAGACATCCTTAATTTGCAGAATAATAAGAGTAGCTACTAATACAAGACAACAAATTTGTACATTATATTAAATTTCATCTGGCATTATTCCAAAAAAAAAAAAAAACTTTAAAATATGCACCCGCATTGCAACATGTTGTTTTTAAGTTTCCATTGTAATTTGTTTTACATTTTACCATTTTCCCAACCAATATTATAATTTTATGGTAATTTCGTAATGGAATGATGAGAGAAGAATAAAATATAAAAACCCACCAGATCTAAAAAAACATCATGAATAGTTTTTACAATTTGTGGTAATTATTTGCTCGAAAATATTTGACCGAATTGATGTTTGACCTAATTCACAATTCATAATTTTTCTAATGCAAAATCGAATTAATGTAAATTTACCGAATCTGAATTGGTCGAATGAATTTACTTACCAAATCTAAATTTATCGCATATGAAAAGTTCACATACAATAAATGGCAGAAGTTAAATTTGACAGAAGGTATAAACACAATTTAAATTTATCGAAAGAAAATTAACCGGAAAAACTAATTGGATTGGATTGGAGACCCACATTTCCTTCACATTGTACATAACGCTGTAGCTGGCTAAGCTAACAGCTCTTTCGATAGAATTTTAGAATTTGTTTCCAACTTAAAACACTTGCTTCATGCAGTTCGTTCATGTAGTAATAACGAAATCATTTCTGTCGCAGATGCATGACACATAGACAGTGATGAGACATAAAAAGTGTTCATTTATGTTGCATTCGTCTTCGCATCGGCCAGTTCGCCATATTTTAAAGGCATGATTCTTCAGCATTGAGTGTCCTGTCAAAAGCGCGGTGGAAGAAACCATATAAATTAAATTTTTCCCTTTGGTTAATTATGTTTTCCGGAAACTACAGTTTTTTTTATTCTACTATCTATTAATTCTATATGTTAGATCAATTGTTTTCGATCAATTAACCTGATACCAATTTTTTATAGTTCATTTAAGTTATATACATTTTAATGTTTTTAAAAAAATTGCCTTTAAATTTTAAGATTTATTTGTCACTTGACAGAATACTAAAAATTCCAAAATAAATAAAAACGAAAAAATTTAAAATTTTACTTTTAAGAAATTTTTCTACTTGAATTTCGAAAAGTGTTTAGAAAAATTTCAAAATTATAATATCGCCGGTAACAGAACCAAAACTCGTAAGTTCCATTTACCAAATTTTCCAGGTCGATTATTTTAAGAATTCATATTCAAAGTAAACTCATATTATTAACATGCTTCTTCAGAATGATGTAAATATTGAGCTATGGATTTAAGAGGTTTTCTTTTATGTCAATTAACCAAAACTTAACACAGTTTTGCCAAGTTTTGAGTATACAGAATGTTTGATTGGCTGTCAAACATAATTTATATGCTACAAAATACTTTATGGCCGTAAGTGGATTTACGAGTTTTACATCCGTTACCGATGACGATATATATAGAAATTAAATTAAGTTTTTAGTAAACATTAACTGAATTGTAAATAAATAAAAGATTTTATATTTCATACATGAAAAGAATTTTAAAAAGTTTAAGGTTTTTTGTTCGGAAAAGTTTCAAAACTTCAATTCTATAAAAATTTTACTTGAAAGAAAAATTCAATTTTCTGTATGTGCAATGTGCATGCAAGTTGTTTTTGATATATTTCAAATATAATGAATTTTTATGATAAAAAATACTTGTAATTTTTCTTTTGTAAAAGGAAAAACAAATTTTTTTTAAGATTTTAATTAGCATAAGTCATAAGTAGCAGCAAAACTTAACATTGTTGTATGTAGCTATACATTTTTTTTTTTGATTAATTATAATATTGTTGAGAAGTTTTAAACAGTTACTAGTTTCTGGCTATTTTAATTATGCACAGAGGAAACTAATTATAGTAGAGAAATCTAAGAATAATTTTTACTTCATAGTTTTTCTTAATTGGATATTTGAAAAATTAAGTTCAAAATTTTGAATTCAAATTCCTATTCTACTTGACTTTTACTTTTAGTTTTATTGAATACCGTCAGAGGGCAATAATTTAAAGAATTTATATACCTATAATTAGTTCTAAGAAAACTCTGATAAAGGAATATTAATTTGGGATATGGTCAATCCCCAGGCCACTGTGGGTTTTTAATGAAATAACCTTGTAAATTAAAACTTTTCTCCGAGAACAGTGCGGTTTCCACTCAAAGAAGCACAATATATGCTTTGCAAGTTATTGATAATAATTAATATATTTTGCCTGCACGAGGTGGTGAATTAAAGAACGAACTAGCAATATAAATAGATATGATTTGATGATCAAATAAAGAAGATAAATTAATTTCGCCATGTAACGAGTACTTATGAAAACGAAATTTTTTGTAAACCTAAATTTTTATTAATATCTTAAATAGCTGATACAGAAGAACACATTCGATAATGGTCACAAGTTTTACTATTAATAATTACTAAAGTTATTAATAGCAGACCGAATCCTGATTTGACAATATTAAGCCAAATCAGGATTCGAATTGATTTAAAAAAGAGAAAAATGGTCACCAGAAAGACGAAGTTTACTATATTCATGCAATGCAGTTGTTAGGGACGTATTCTTGGTACATGTAGGGTGAAAATACTAGACATACAAATTTCAAGAATATAATATTTTAAATATTCTAGCCCAAATCGTATCGCAGCTCAAATTCAAAGAAAATATGGACTATGCCGTAGACTAAGATCTTTACCATGTAGCTTAATAACAAAACAAGCATGAGTTTGACAACTAAAAACTTATTTGCAAGGTTGAAATAAGTATGTATAATCAAATCAGATAGAAATATCTTAAACTCTCAAGCGAAAATTAATAAAAGGAATAAATTTTCATGAATTTTTTTAAATACTTCAGTAATATGGTAAAATGCCATTAAGAATTATGGTCATAAATATTTGATAATTTAAAATTTTCTCATTTAAAAACAAAATCTCCACTTCAAAATTTTAATATAATTTTTTTGGCCTTATCTAAATCTATTTGCACTTTACTAATAAAAAAATTATATAAACTTGACTGCCATTTTCTTGTCACATATTTAAATAATATACTGACGCTAGTTAAGGTCACGAATGGACATTATTTATATAAAAAAAAAAGTAGGTAGTTAAATGAATTTTTATAAAGGAATTTTTCAAGGTTAAGTCATGAACTCGATACTATTTTTTTTTATATTACATGCAAACTTCTGTTTTTTATGTACCTGCAATGTCGCATTGTGTAAACATCATTTTAATATTTGCATTTGCCACATTTAAGAGGTTTTTTTTTTTTATCTAAGTATACATTTATTAAATAGAAATCATGACAAGAAAGAATTTCCCATTTCAAAATTATTATTTTTTTGTATTCATGCCAGAAAATTTCAAAAATCAATATTTAAACATAAGCAAAAGAAACGAGGAGCAAACAGCACAAAAAGAAAAAAAAATAATAAGAAAATTTTACAGATTCAAAGAAAATGTTTTGAAAAGCTTGGAAATATAGAAAATTATTTTAATATAAAAAGCTTTCCGTCATTTTTTTTTATATTATTAATGAAAATGAAAATGTGATACCAAAAAATATTGAAGAGATTTTTTAAGTATATATAAAGATATTAAGATTATTCATAAAATATTTCCATTTCCATGATTTATGTAATGTTAGATCAATTGTTTGATCTAACTAGACTTGTAGAATAAACGATAATAAATCGACGCACAATGTAAACCTTTAAAGAATTTTTTACTAATACAGAAGTTTCTAAAAAACTGACCTAAAGGACGTTTATTATCGTCCTACTTTATAGTAGTTTAGAAAAACAAGAATATTGTTAAAAATATTTTGAATTTCTTTGATATTTACGATACAGGATTTTCATTCTTTTAATTTCATAGACAGCTTTGAAGTATTTTCCAACTAAATAAACTGCTTTGAACTATTAACCTAATATGTTCCTTTTGGATAGCTCTAGTTTGTTATAGTGATTAAACAAATCTAATCTAAACTAAGATAGCCGATATAGTTAAGAGTTACGATGTTTTGCGATAGACACAATTTGAATATTGATCATTTCATTTCTTATTAATGATTTAAAATTTCCAAATTTTCTATTGCTTATTATGGATTGTCTATTTGTGTATTGATTACGATGATTAATAATTGGCTTTATATAGTGAACAAACGTGTCACTACAATAAACTAATAGATTAGCCTAATTTATAGTAAATAATAATTTATAGTATGATATTATTGTTTGTCTGCTAATGGCCTCAATTCTTAATATTTCTTTTTCCCATACTTTCAAAAAACATGTTACTATCATTTACATTTACTATAATTTACGTTACGTTACCAGCTACTCTACTCGATTGTCTGCTTAATTTACTATATAAATAACAAATTTTTGATAAATAAAATTCTGTTTTTTTTTTTGTCAAAAACGAGAAAAACAAAATTTATTTTTCACTTTTTCTAATTGGCAAAACATGATAAATTATGTCGCCGTAATAATTCCTCCAGGGATAAAAAAAATAAAAAAATATTTTCATCATTGTATTTTTTGAATTCTTCTTCTTTATTTTTTTCTTGTTATTTTAGAAAATTTTTACGGAAAATTCTATTGTAACCATAAAATTTACTTCAAATTTTCCAACAAAAAAATCTCAAGATAAAAAAAAAATTAAATTGAATTTATTTATGTTGAGATTTATGTTTTCAGAGATATTTTTCATAATAATTATATGTAAATTGTTTTAATTTAAATTAATTTAAATATTCCCGTAAAATGTGGAATTCATTGAACTTTCATGGGTTTTCTTGAAGAGAGAATGGAAACAAAAATTTTAGTTTTAATGGCATTTTTTTTATATGATTTTCGGTTATAGTTTTCTTAACCAAAAAAAACTGGTTTAAGAGTTCCGAAAGCATTTTAACATGAAATATTTAAGTAGCTGTTAAACGATCTTAAAAAGATCTTTTTACATATTTAATGAGCTACAGAATTTTAATGATTTTTATGATAATATTTTGAATATAATTTAAAAGATTAGGAATTTATTTATTTTTGGATAATTTTATATTAAAGAATTTTAAGGGAAAGTAGAAATAATAAACGTGAAAGAGTTTAAAATTGAATTGCTTTTATTTGTTATAAACTTTTACTAAATAAATAAATTCTTTTCGTTGAATTGGTTTAATTATTTGGAACTAGTACTCAGTTTATCTAGTAAAAAATTATGCTCATAATAGAAACTTTTAAACGTATTTTCACATAAATTAAATAATGATCTTATTTACATTTACTGAAATAGTATTATAGTAATATTATGTTAATTGTATTAAATTGAATTAGCATTCTGTAAGCTAAGCTGCACAAGGTAGCAGAATTCATGTATAAGACTAGTCCCAAATTTTTATCGTAAAAGTTGTATTTGCTCGTTAAAAATCTGAATTGAATACGAAAGTAAGAAACCTGAATAAATTTGAATATTTTGGCACAGTACTGAACACTTATGAACTGTTCGGAACTGTCCGGAACTGTGCAGAACTGTTCAAAATATACAATATTGCGTTATCGAACAAATTCTTTAACAATTTAATTTTTTATTAATTTTAGTGTAACGAATTCGATATGTAAATTCGATTTCTATCACTTGAATGACGAATTTAATGAATATTTTTGTTCGAATAAAACAACTGGCTAAAAATTTAATAAAATATCTAAACGTTTAAAAGCCACTCCTCAAAAACATTTAAATTTTATCTAATTTAGCTGCTTATAATCTAAGTTTATACATAATCCAAAAATATGTAATATCCAAATACAAGCCCAACCCGAAACATGAAATATACTTAGAAATATTTTGACAGTTTTTGCAAATTCAAAAGAGAACTCAGAACTTTTAAGTTTTAACTTTATTTTTGTATTCTATAAAAATAGCAAAAACATGACATTCAAAACCAAATAGTAAAAATATGAAATTTAAAACTTTTTTTACATTTTTTGGCATTAAATTAATGTAATATTAAATAATGCTGAATTAGCACAACATTTTGAATTCAAATTTAAAATTTAATGTATATACAAAATAATAAAAAAATATCTTTTAAAAAAAACATTTCAAGTTTTTTATCTTGATTTTTGGTACCTTGTTTTTTTGGTATTTTAAGAAACCATAATAAAAATAAATAATTTGCCAACAATTGTTTTTGTCTACTGTTTTGATTAAGTGCTCAATGATTTATCATCAAAAATTTCTAAATAAATTATAAATTATAGAATTTTCTTACGTTTTTTTTCTGTCATATAGTTTGGCAAAAATATATTAAAAACAAAATTTATATTTTTTTATCAGTGTACCACCTAATAAGGAAAAATAATAATGTCGACATGAAAATTTTATGTTGAAATATAAATATGCAGATTGCAAATTTCAATAAAACTCAGCATATAATCATAAATTTTATAAGATTAAATGAACTGGAAATTTATTTAAGTTATATCTACTTAATAAGGCAATGAAAATTGTATTAACAAAATTGTTTCAGAATAGAAAAAAAATATTGATAAGATATGAAAAATAATATTGCTAAACAAGATAATGTAAACTTCAGTATTCCGATTACAAATTTCTAAATAAACTAAACTTATTTATAACATATCAAAAGTTGACACTCATTTTTGAAGCAACATTGTTGTAATGTTGAAGGTTTATTTTTAATTTAATTCTATTAACAATTTTAATTAAAATATCAATTTACTTATCAATATTAGATCCTTATATAGTTCGTATCCTATTTGATATATTTAAATGACATCAAGGATAATTCTGATTGTGACAACAAATTCAATCAATTTTTTTTATATATATATTATATATTTCAAGGATATTTCAAATTGTTTGTCGAACTATTTATAAAAATTTCTATAATAATGTAAAATTGATTTTTGTAATAAAATTCATGCAGTAAAACCAATTGAACACGATATAATATTCACATATTTTGATTCGATTTAATTAAAATTTTCATAAATATCAAAGTCAATTTACAAATTAACAGATACAGAATTTAATTATATTATTTTGGGACAAATTATTTCTAAATTATGACATTCAAATATGAAATGTAATTGATAGTTTTTCATCAAAAAGTGGTTTTTAATATAAAATTAAATGTTTAAATGTTTGGAAAAATGACTTTTAATAATTATGTGATTTAAAAATTTCCCATATAATTACATAAATATAGGATTATATTGTCCCAAAAATTAAATATGTAATTCCAATTTTTAATTAGAATTGAGAAGATCAGCAATTTCATTATTTTAATTTTTAATTAATATCTTGATATTTTTTTTTACAGACAATTTCACATGTTTTGCAACAAAACATTAAACAAAAAAACAAATTATTCTAAGAATTTTCTACAAATTTTCATATCATAAAAATTTTGTGGGAAAAATATGTTTTTTTTTAAATAATATTTAAATTATTTGTAATAAATTTGCTAAGAGCTATAAAGCAATAAAATCATGACTTTTATATTTTAATATTAAAAACATACAAAATATTTTTTTTATAGTTTGTGGCTCTTAGTCTAATAAATGTAAAATGATATTATCGTATTTAAATTTGCAATCTATTATAAATTAGATTAAAATTATATAAAATGCTGGCCAACATTACTAAATTCTGCAGCAAATTATTTCGAGATATCGAAATTGGGAAAAACAAAATAATTTTCAGAAATAATGAATTTGGAAATTTGAAGTAGGTAAAGTATATTAAATTTTCGTGAAATGACTAACAAACTTTAAATTAACTAAAAATTATATCTTATAATAATTACTAAATAAATGATGACCCAATTTTCTTATCAGCTCAAATTAATATCGTACTGATAACAAAAAAAGTACCTCTTTTAAAAATCGCGAAATAAATTCATATTTTAAGCAATTAATTTTCCACCAAATGGCGGAAGTTAATCAGCACAATACACAAGAGATATTTATAATAAAATTCCTATTTATATATAAAGTGGAAACGGTGACCAACCATCCATTATATTTCAAATTTTATTTTGGAACATATTAACATATACATTAAATTACACAGTGCCATCTAGTGGTATAAAAATTTAAATACTTTCTCATTTCAAGGACAAATTTGTTCAAATTCTGATAAATCATTCGTCAAATTTTATCGTAATTGATGAATTCGATAAAAAAATAAAAATCTAAATTTTGTTTTGTAAAAATTACAAAAAAAAAAAAAAATATATTTTGATGGAAAAGGACATTAAAAGTACATAAAAGGACTAACAAATCATTTAGAAAAACAAAACGTATTTAAAAGAAATTGTTGTTCTTGTTTGTTTGACAATTCAAATTTTCTTCGAATTTTATGGCAAATAAAAAAGGAAGAATTTTTCCTAAACTAAAAGATTACATTTTTTATATACATATACATATACGTATTACGTATAGGTATATGTAAAAAATGATTTATATTTTCACAATATATATTTATAATATTTTTAATTCTTTGTATATTTTACTGACAGAATTGACGACAATAAATATTGAAATTCTGACATAAAATGAAATAAACATTTGAAATTATGATAAAATTGATACCAATATTTATAAATATTTTTTTTTTGTTGAGAAAATGTTAAAAGAATTATTCAGAAACTAAGGAAAATTAATCAGGAACGAAAACTCCTAAAACACACGTGTCGAAGGGTTTGAATGATTGACTTCTCTTAAGCTCAACCAAACTTTAGTTTTGGCTGCCAACCCTGAACTCCTGACTCACCACAAATTGTCGAAAACTCTTTTTAATTTGTTTTTAATTTAGGTATTCGAAAATTGATAAAAAAAATAATTAAAAAATTAATAATGATTTTTAATTGACTTGGAATTTCTAAAAGTTTGATTTGAGTTACAATTTCTTTATATACAAATTTAAGAAAATTATAAAGTTTAATATGAAAAAATTGTGGATTTGATTTGGTTTATCAACAAAAAAAGTCCTTCTCTTCTATCAATCCAGATTAAAAATCTGGATTGAAAAAGGCAACTTGACATAAAACTTCAAATTTCAAATATTACTCTTTTTATATGATCTCAACGTTTTTCTAGTTATAGCAAATTTGGTTGCTAGTCTCCAGAAATACCAAAGATTTCAATTTTTATTGACTTCTAATTTATTTACTTGTAGTTTAAAAATGAAATTTTAAATTTTTTTTGTTCTTGTGCTACTTGTTTACTTAAATATAAATAATCCTTTTTTTTCGATATCAATTAAATTTTCGAAATTTTTAATCGACGTTTTTTTAATCCATTTTTTTATGTAAAAATTTTATGATGATCAATCAGATCACCAATAATTTAAAAAAAAAATTTTTTTGCACTTAAATTTCACAATTTATATAAACACAAATAAAAATGTGAAAATCTTAAATTAATTAATAATTTAACAAAAAAAAATAAAAATCAATAAAAGAAATCTTTTTAATTTAAACTTCGAATTTCATTAAAATTAGTCGAATTTTATAATTTCGGTGTTTATTTTTACTTCAAAAGTTTATCACTTTTTTTATTTACTTTTCGAATAAAACTTTTCAAAAGTTTTCAACAACAAAACAAATTTCTACTCTGTTCGACCGGCGAGCGAATTTCATACTGACAGCAAATGAACTACAATAAACTCGAGAAGCATAAACGAAAAGCATAAATCGTGTGAAGCTGAAGCGGCGCAAGTATAAATTTGTAAAGGTTTTTTGGTGGTGGTCGTCGTCGTTGTCGAATTAGTGAGGTGATTTTAATTTTATTTATATTATATTAATATTTTATTTATTTTTATTTATTTTTTTTGTATTTATTTTAATTTTTGTGATAATAAATTTGCTGAAAACTTTTTTAATTTGTTTTTATTTATAATATGAAAGTTTTTTTTTTTATCTGTATATTTTTGTTTTTGTGAAGTTTGTGTTTTATTTCTGCAGTTTTTTATTGGTTTAAAAGAACACTGAATTTGATACAAAACGAATTGAGCCATTTTTATAATAGAACAAAATAAAATTTAATAAAAAGGTAAAATCTGAAGTGAAGTGATTATTAAATATTTGAGTAATTTAAGGAGTGTTTATTTAGGGGTTATGTTGAATTTATAAACAAATCTATAAGACATTAAAATTTAAATATATTGGCATGAATTAAAATTTAAAAAAATTTGTTATCCAGTCTTAATGATACAGTTTGAAACAAAATGTTGGTAATACAATATAAACAACAGATGGCGCTTAATTTATGAAAATTTTGAAATTTCATCAAGTAATACAGTAAACGTACAACAGAAATGACAGGTAAATATCGTGTGTAATAAAGCTTGAAGAATTTGATAGAATTTGACGTTAGTTACGGTAGGGAAAATTTTAAATTTACCTTATTGCGGAATTTACACGCTTCAATTAATCGTTCAAGTTCCACATTCAAGTAGAATTATTTTACACAATGCGCAAGTCGTGTTTTTTATATAAACTTGAATCCCACAAAATAAAAATAGAAATGCTTTCTATTTTTTTAAAACTTGAACGGCATACTACATATAAATAAAATTCAAAAAAAATTTTTTATTGCGATTTGACACTTTCGATATTTTTTCCAATCATTTGCTGCCAACATAAACATTTCAATGTATTGTTCCCAATATTAAAAAAAAAAATTACTTGAAACGTGTAAATACAAAAATTCATTCAAGTTCCACTTGAATAGGAACCGAATTTAATTTTTACAAAAACTTGAATGAAAAACTTGAACTGTGTAAATTCCGCTTATAGTAAATGAAAATGGTAACCAAAAATTAGGGTATGAGAATACATACCATAAAGTAGCAGTTATCAAAATTCTTGGCTTTTCCATTAGGTGGCGCTGTATGGCCAAATATGACAATTGAAACATGTAATGCATAACTTTATTTTATATTGAGATTCCTAATTCAACAGTTAACAGATGACACAGAAGGAAAAAGTAGCGTTCTTTTCAGAATTGTGAATGTGAACCCGAAGCAATTTGATATACATATATACATATATATATGTATTCATTGCGGATAGTGATATTATTTTCTGAGATCGATCTTAACGAAATTGATGTCATTTTACTAATTATATTTATCTTCAAGCTTCTTAAATCCATATACTGATAATTTTTGGTTCACTCAGAAGCTCATATTTGACCGTTTTCGATGATATCTTCTGTTTTGAATTAATTTTGGATTAGGAATTCAATTATTAATAAATATTTATATGGAAAATATACAAATTGAAAATTTTATTTAACATAGTCACCACCAAAGGCCGCACCATATTTTTTGGATAGTTATAAATATGTGGTTGGCAAGGCCAAGGATAATATTTACATGGCATCGCACAACTTTATGATACAACTGTGGATATGGTTTATAAAACTATTATGTAAATTCGGCTGGGAATATTCTACAAATTTGCCTAAAGCATGACATAGTTGACTTAACCAATCTTTTAAAATCTGATAAAGCTATGCCTAGACCCTAGAGTCTCTAGTTTCTACAATAAAATGAATATTAAATTTAACAATTATGAACATCGGACTTTCAACATAATTTCATTTTATAATTAATTCCTCACACATTATTTTTTCAGCTGCTTTAATAAATATGATAAAGCACCTTAAATAAACACCAAAATTTTAATTTTATTTTTTTAATATTATGTTATATGAAATTAAATTTATGAAAAATTAAACATTTACCTATTTACATTATATTTATTTTGGGTGGTCTTTTCAACAATGACTAAGTCCCCAAGTTATAAAGAGAATAACGAAAAAATATTTTTTTACTTCTATATAGACACATTTAAATTTTATGCATCATTTGGTGTTAGGCTGTTAGGTTATATTTCAACATGTTGCCGTGCAACATATTATGCCATATGGATTTTTTTTTGTTTTAATAATAATGAATAAATAAAAATGCATAAAGCAATAATTTTAGTTTGTGAGTAAAAACAGAAATTTGAAATTATGAAAATGTTTTAAAAAAAAAAAATTCATGTATACCGAAATAATTAGTAATATTATCTTAATAATGCACTTCACTATACATTGTTCATTTATGTATTAATTCCAGCAATTTAGTGTGAAAGTGTTAGATAATATACGCGCCGCACGGATAGTGATGATAATTAAAATTTATATAGATATAAATAAAATAAATAAATATTTTGTATAATGGGAAAAATATTAATTTTAAATTAATGTAAATTAAATTTTTTAATATTGGTTGGTTGACAGACTGTCCATAGGACCACAAATAAAGCGCTTTAGAACCGTTTTCCTACCACATATTCTCGTGAATCTTATGATAATTTAAGAACTATCTCATGTCGTTAACAAAATATACTGTTTTGGTTGACCGTTTACTGGCTAAATCGTTTAATTTGTTAAGGTTAGTTAATTTACAACAAAATGGTCCAATTTTCGCTGCGCTAGGCCTAACTATTTAAATGAATATAATAATAAGCATTTTTTCAAGTCACACTTACAAACAAATACACATTTTAAGAAATGCAGCGTCCACAGCCACAACGCGGAAAACGCATTGCTTGTATTTTTAAATACATACTACTCTAAAAATAATTGTGCCGGAAAAAAGCAAAAACCTTCGCGTGTTTTCGATGTTAGAATACGTCTAAAATTTAACAAATTACAAATTCAAAGCATAAATTTTCATTTGTAATGTTGTAATCGTAGCGTAAATTTGCTCAGGACTGATTTCTTTCAAGAATATAGTAGTTGTTGAGCTGTACGATCCAAAGTCTAAAATAGCAACATTTAACATAAATTAATTATTTTACTACCAACCACATACTAAAAAAATTGTAAGTTATACAAAAAAAGAACACTTGCACATCAATTTCTTAATTGCATTGCAAACATAATGGCTCCATCTTCACAAACTATATAATCTATAATGACAAACAAGCCGAAGTGTATAACGTTAGCTAATTCAAATTTTCTATGTCAGTATGGTAAACTTTATTTAATCAATTTATAAATTCTATTCATGGAATTCACAAAATTGACAAGATTATTGCAATATTTTTATAATATATAATAAATAATATTTAATGCTTTTATCGGCCACTAGCCAAGCAACCTCGTAAACGTTCAAATATTTATTTTTACTTCAACAGATAAAACAGATTTGTTTAGTGGATTGTGTAAAAGTAAAGATCACAAAAACGAACTTTAAATTATAAAAAATATTAGGGAAAAATAAGTTTATATAAAAAAAAAAACTTTGTGTATAATCAAGAAAATTAATTAAATTGTTGATTCTTGAAAGTAGAGCAGAACGTAATATACAAAAATCTTATTGTTATATGTCTAAGCGAAAGACAAATATAATTTTTTTTGTAAAATTTATTTAAAGATAGTTTTATCTAAGAAAGATTGTAAATTTAGATAACAATAATTTCTGTAATAAAATATGATATTTTTGTAAATTGTTAAACAAATGTATTTGTTACAAGTAAATATTATATGTTATTATGCTCCGCCGTAAATTACGTGATATACGCTGATGACATTATATTTATTCATATTTATTTAGAATTTAGATAATATAATTTGAAATGTTTCTTTATAACAAATTACAATGAAGAAATTTAGTTTTAAAAATTATAAATAAAAAAAATAATTACTTATAATTCATTAATTTGTAAGTTGGCGTTAAACGGTTAAAATTAGGAAAATTTAGAGTAGAAACTCTTGAAATGGAAAAATTGTATTTTTTGTAACTAGATAAGTTTTATTATAGCTAGAAGAAGGAGCTATCTACGTGTAAAAGAACTAAAACTCTGTGGTTTACCTAAAACGATAGGAAAATAAAAGAACTACTGCGCAAGACAGCGTATTCACTGGGCACTGCATGATCCGAAAATGATCAATGCAGAAACTCCAGCGATCCAAGGCAACCTGAAATCATGCAACACATTTTATTCCACTGTCTGATACTCGCAAGACACAAATTCAATGAGAACTGTACTACACAGCTCAAAAAGAGGTGTCGAATTGCAGTAATAGAAAACTATTCAAGTATGATGCAATTCGGAAATCGTTCGACTTACTAGAAAGAATCTTAATGCCTTTTCAGAATTAGTTATCGATAAATTGGTACAACTATGAATTCCGTGTGGTCTATGTGAGGCTCTGATGCCATTAATCTAAGTTTTGGCGATAAAACTATAAAATATACGAAATTATAATATTACGAGTTGTTGCAATTTTACTGTTTTACATGGTACTTTGAAAGCAAGTTCTGGGAGAATAGCCTGAAAAGAGTAGTAACGTCAAACATAAAACGTTACGGCGGGTATAGTTAAAACATCGAAATATTATTTAATTCAATTTCATTATAACCTTATTATTTCACCGAAATATTTTATAGATTTTGTTAACATTTACTAATTAATACAATTATGAAGTGTATATTAATTGAAAAATTAATATTATTTAAATATTCTTTTTGGTAATTTCAATTAATGTTGTTTACAATTTCAAATTTCAAAGTAAATATTTTTGTAAATGAATTAACTTAGCGACGTCTATTTATCTATCAGCATTAATTAAAATTAAACGATAAACAAATCCGGTATTTTTTAGTGTTACGTTACATAATTTTATACCGGATTGTGTTCGTTATAGCGTTACAGAACAGTATCGTTACAAATCATTTCTTCAAAGTTTTACAATATTTAATATTTGCCAGTTATATAAAATTGTTGAAATCAATCCTTGGAATCATAATAAATTATAATAAAACAATATAAAAAAATATATCCTTAATTATTATATAATCTTAAAAATTATATATGTAAAAAACGAATTAAATATAAATTTCTAAAAATATATTAAAACTTTTTAAAGAAATTCCATATTTAAATATAAGGACGGACTATCTATCAATTTTATCACTGTTTTTGAAACTTTGTTGCGAGTTATTCGGAAGCAATTTAAAACAAAAAATTTATGAGTTTTCTCATTTTAATGGATGAATGTTTAAATGAAATCGACAAAAGAAAAAGAAATTTAATATTGAATTTTTATTACAACATTTTGAGAATTCATCAAATAAAAAAAAATATCACAAAATGAAACTTTAAATTGCTTGTTTTCGTATAATTTTACGACCACTTTTTTAGTTGATAGAAAATACCATTAAAATTTAATTTATATTTTAATAAAATAACAAAGTATTTCTAAAATTCCATTTCAATATCAAATTGAAATTTATAATACCAAATAATTATTTTGTAATTATCCTTATAGAATCCTTGTATAGTCAGAAATATTAATGATATAAATCTAATGACATCAGGACTTTCTATGACAATGAAATTAAATTTATTCTAAATATTATATTAACAAATAAATATAACTTTAATTAAAAATTGACTTGATAATGGACACTTTCAATATCATATTTTATCAGGGAGGTCGTTGTAAAGAAACAGAAGTTGTGTACAAATATTAAACATTTCATAATTTTGAACTAAATATTAATAAGTATAAGTTTGTATATATTATTATGTATATATATAAAAAAAACATAATGAATTTTATTTCCATTTAGAAGCTATTCAAGACCTTGTCCTAAATTTATTAATTTACACAGTTTTTTTTTTAGTTTTTTTTTTTGTATTTTGAGAACTTTTTAATGTAAATATTTATAATTTCATATAAACATAATTCAATAATGAAGACTGTAATTTTTGTCATATAAACAGATAAAAAAAACATAAATTAAGAATTATTTTAACAAAAATTTCCAGTATATATTTAAAGTCGGTATAATTTCTTTAGTAGCATTACATAATTATCAACTATACATAAAATATGTAGTTCAATTTAGTCGAATCCTTAAACCAGTGACAGTTTTTATTCTTGAAAAAAAAACATTGTCACTGATTATACGATTCACAACGAGGGGTCTCGCAATCTAGGCTTTGAAATGTTAGTACAAATTTTCTTTAACAAATAAATTGGTATAACCATCAGTTACCTATTTATGCACCAATCTGTGTAATTGAATTGTAGTTTGTGAAATTATTACTGTTTTCTTAAAAGATGGCACCAGTTTTGTCAGTTATTATTTTTTTGTAACTTTCGTTAATTTTTTGATTTTATAAATCTTTTTAAACTCGAAATTATTCAAAAATAAATAAATATTATATAAATTTATATAAAACCGACCAACCAACCAAATAACTAAACACTGAAACCAAATTCAATGTTTAGGGCGATATATTTTGTGTGATAATTATACTGAAAAAATTTCCACTGTATAATTAAATAAATTAAGTAGGTAATTGTTAGTAAATGTTGGATAAATTAATGAAATACAAATTAACTCTAAACAAATTAGAGTTGTAAAAACTAATACTTAGAGCGCCATCAAGATCAATACCCGATTTAATAGTGAGAGCTTAAGTGTGGCTTAAGTCTGTAAGTTTCTCAATTAAAATTTACCCTAAACAAAAAATGTGAATTATTGTGAATCAAAATTAATGTGACATTGAAGTTTATGAATATTTGTGTGTATTAAATATAAATGAATAATAAAAAGTGTGAAAAGTGTGGTTTAAATTTTATCCATCTGCGATTTAAGTTAAATCTCACTTTAAGGATCGCTATTCTTAAAGCTTGCACTGCTGAGAAACCAGAAAATAAGTTAAGGATTAAGCTCTCATTGTGAAATGAACCATAAAGGAATATTTTTAACGCATATTTAATTTGAAATTTTAATGATTTGTATTGACTTGAATATCATTTAATAAATGAAGATTTTTTCAATTAAAGAAAATCTAAATCTACTGTAATAAAACATATTTAATTAACTACACAAAACTATTTTCAAGGATAAGAAAAATAATTTGTGAACATTATAAAAAACTATTCAAGTTCAAGGACGTTTACTTAATAAAAACTTAGTCGATTTCATTGAAAACTTATACCAAAAAAATATGTTGCAAAAATTATATATAAAATGTAATTCTTCAAATTAAATATTTAAACATCATAATTAAAATTCTATCTCCGCATTAATTAACTATGTAATGTTCGAAAGGACTGCAAAATCATGAATAATTAAAATCCAATTAAGTATTTATTATATATAAAAAAGTATCCTTATTTTTCAAAACCTTCACTCAAAAACATGTTAAAAAATTTTATATTTAATTTCAATATACATTTTAACCTAAAAATTAACATTAAAATCCTTAACTATAAGTTCAAACCATAATAAATCAATTAAAAAAAGGATACTAAAAATTTTTTGACAGTGTTTTCTCGAAACATGAATTTAACATAAAATATTTATAAAAAATTGATTGGAAAATTTTTAATTCTTTTTGTTGATTTATAATTATTTGTAGTATGATTGGAAATTTGTTTCGGGGAAAACTTATTTTAATAATTAAACGAATTACTTTCGACATTCTGAATTTGTATTCTGATTCTGAACGACAAAATGGCGTACATAAATCTAGTTTTTGTAAAACGAAAATTGTCGTTTCAAATGACAAATTTAGTCAATTTTTATTCTTGGACTAGAACTAGATGGAAAAAATTTAACTTTTTACTTAATTTTATCATAATCATAATAAATTTAGGTTAAAAATAGGAAATAAAAAAACAATTTGAATGATTGGTGGGTTCAATGGAGCGTCATTAGCTAGAGGCTTTCATAAGAGATGATTCTTTTTATATGGATATACCGTCTATACACAAGCAATAACATCAGGAAATCCTGTTTTCTAAAAAAAAATAATAATTTAGCTTCATCCTTTGATGATTACGTAATTTGTAATAACTTAATCCATTTCAGAGGAATTATGGAAATATAGCTTCAAGAAGATTTATAATTTCTTTTAGCATTTTGGATAAAGTAGGTTTAGCCAATCCCAAAATAAAACATTTCTCTTGGTATACTTACTGCTAATTTTAAAATTCATTGCACAAATGTTGCAAATAAGTGAAAGCTACATTAGAAAGCCTGAAATGTTCATAAAATTATTTAAAAAATATATATGCAAGTAAATCTATGTGAATATCCTTTAATTTACTTTTCATCAATACGACTTTCAAAGTGATACGACATATGTAATAAGGGTGAATATATTAAAACGTATAATAATTTCAAATAATTAATATAAATTAAATCACACCACATAATACGATTGTATATAATTTAATCAAAATGTGACTCTAGGTGATATCTGATAATTTAGATTACTAGAAAAATGTGTAATTGACTGGTAAGATAAAGTTGTAATTGTGGTTGAAAAAATTGCGTGCAACTAAATAATAAAATTAAAAGGGACAAAATAAAGGTTTTAATTAAATATATTAATTATTTTTTTCTATGAATTTAATACTCTTATATAAACTGATTTTTAGCGATTACTAGCGAATGACTCAAATAAAGTTTTCCCATGAAGATTTACACCAAACCAATCAATATAAAAATAAACTATAATTGGATTAGCAAAATCCCAAAAGTAAGATGCCAAACTGAAATACAAAGATTCACAAAACTAAAAGTAAAATGTACTTGCGACAAAACTATAAAAAGATTGTTTATACTATTTACAATCGAAAATAACGCCAACAGTCATTGGCTTTATATTACCAAGTTCTCTAACCTTTGCTATTAATTCAGTATTTAATAATATTTCTGATATTTGATTTTTGATAATATTATTTCTTTCTGATATGATTTTCCTTTCCCTGCAGGCATTAATTATATTGAATTATAGATCATCATCCCTGTAGCCTAGCAATTTATAGATGTACTCTGTCAACCGCAGTAATAATTGAATGAATTTTATTTTTACTATCGTATTTCGTATTGTAAAATTGTGATAATAACATTTTATGCTTGATGTAGAAACTCTAAAATTAAATATCAATGAACTGTTGACCTCTTTTATTAAAGGACTTTTTTCAAGGATCGAGAATATATAGAAACTTTTAATTTATCAATAAGATTAAAGGAATTACCTAACAAAATAAATTATTTTTGTAATACTATTTCACAAATTATTAAGGACAATTTTTTACAATCAGAATTACGAACAAATCTTAATTTCTTAACAATCAATTCTTTAATTTTATGGTAGACTGATTTGTCACAAGATATTGTGAAATTTTTCCATTAATAGCTACGTATTTTTATATAGACTAATACATTTCTACGCACTTTTATATAAGTGACTTCATAATCAATTTAATCTATATGAAATTTATGTAATCAGTTCTTTTCGATTTGATCAATATTCCAAGGATTATATACGATTTGTAACATTTTCGAAGTAAATATAATTTGAATGTTTTTACAGATTGTTAAAATTTATATAAAAAAAAAATCCTTTCTATAAGGACATTTCAGTTAAAAATTGAGTTTTTAACTGAAATATTTCATGGTAGACTTTAATATAAACCGATAATTAATTATATTCTTAATAATATGTTTATTTTAGTTGAAATAAAAGGACAATATTTCTTAAATGTCAAGGGTAAAAGCTATAAAAATAAATATAATTTGTAAGTAATATTAAATCCCTGTTGATATATTATAGAAATTATAACTTTTTTAAAGGTTTCTAATATTATAAATTATAACCCATCATTAAATACGTGAATTAGTACAAAAATATAATATTTTATATTTAACCTTTTTTTAATGATTGTAATACCAAATGATCCATGATCCATCAATGTAAGATTACATACTTTGAAATTATATACAAACAACCAACCTTCCAATAATCAATAATTTATAAAAATTAAAATCTATTTTTTGTTTTAGCAATCTACAGACCTTATGGAATCAACTTTTAAGATGAATCACGAGCGAACGAATCAAGAGTTATAGTTTTTTCTGGGAGCCTAATTAGATGAAACTGGTTATAACAGGTTTGTCTCAGTTCTCATTATTATTAAGAGATATATAAAGACCTAGTCTTTCGTACTATTTGAACTAGTCCTAGTCCATCATCTAATTAACAATCAAATATCATATTAAACGGCTTTGGCTATGGCTGAATTTGTACTGTACCGCCATTGCACAGAAATTTAAGTTCATACCAGAATATATTCAACAATATAATGTACGTAAATATTAGAGTTATTACAAATAGGACTGAGAACTACTGGCTATAAAATTATTCCGAAACCATTCTTCGCTAATAAAACTGACACCGAAATAACAACTAAAATTTATAGAAGATTTTATTATACAAAATTTGTTGTTAAAGCTAATAAATTACATTTTCAAATATATGTCAACAGTCTACCGAAAATTATGACAGTTTTATTATCTTAAAAATTAATCATAATAAAACACTACAACTAAATTAACTTAAATATTTTGAAATATTCATTTTCTATTAATATAATTTTCCTATATGCAATATTTAATTAATTTTTATCAATCCACAATGAAAATTATGATCATAACCACATGTTGTAGTACCGAATAAGCTTTGCAAATCCTCTGATATGAATAATAAATGTATCTCTAATAAAAATTTCAAATATTTTTGTTTACATAATTTATAAAAAAAAAATATGAAAATCGATAAAAAAACAAATTATTTATTTGGTTTTTACTTAATGAAAATGAAAATATGATTTATATATATTATTTCCGCCACATAACTGAAACATTGGCAGTTTTCCAATAAAATAATAGAAAAATCATTTATTAAAATAATTGCACAAAATATTATTAATATTTTTGGAATTGTTGATTATAGAAGGGAATTTCATGGAATAGGGAAATTATTATTATTGTTCTTATGTTAACGAATTAGATAAAATTTATGATTATTTATAAAATTATGAATTTTACTTTTCAAAATTAGCACATGATATAAAAACAATATAAATTTGCAGATAAAGAAACCTTTATAAATTTTTTTTAGAAATAATGGTTAGAATTTAAGACAATCTCAATTACCTTCTCCGTACAGGGTACAAGTTCCAAAAGTCACAAAAATTCAAAAATTGAATAATTTTTTTGATTATTTTTTTTTTATAATATAATTTTAACTTTAAGTATATGAAAATTAATGTCTAATAGCTGATTACCATACTTTCCTATACGCAATATTGGGCTCTTAAAATGGCGTTTTACATAACAACAAGCTTTACAGTCAGAACCTTGTTTTCATACACTCACTCTTTTAGGAAACCCTATAGGAAATAATATGCACGGTGAAATCTTACGAGAGAAATGATTGTCTGTTACATTGCGCATAATTTATAATCTCATGACGCCGGTACAAATCCCCATTCACCGTCACTGCATTGTCAACATCAATTTCAATGTTGATTAATCCTTAACTGATAATCCTTACTGATGTGAATCCGCACATTTTATGATGTGCAATTCCAGCTGGCGAGGAACTAGGGGGTTTGGAGTATCCAAAAATCGAATTAAGATGGTAATGCGCTTAATTACTCAAAATATTGGTATGATATTTGAGTTAACAATGATTTAACAATATTGTAAAAATCTAAAATTTTATGTCCGTCGGTCGTTAATTAAATTAGCAAAATGTCTTGCTAATTTAACAAGGTCCCGAAATAAAATAAAATAAATTCTGTATCAATTTCTAAATGAATTACAGATTGACCAATTAGTCCGAAACTATATACATTTTCTGTTCTTACAAACTTTTACTGAATAATTATATTCGAAGAAATGAAAAAACAAAACTGAAAACAGCAAAAACATAAAACTATCTTGTAAGTATGTATAGTATAATTTTTAATTAAGAAATATATGATACCACAAATTTATGTTGTAATTTATGTTGGCTTTACTTTTAATTACAACAAAACAAGAGCATATACCGAAAACAAAAATAGTTTTACAACTATAATATTACAATAATTTTGCCCTTGAAATTTAATAACTAAAATAAATACCCAAGAGCTTTTTTTAGAGTAGGTACATATACATAAAATACATAAATGTGCTCGTACATCTGGTAAAAGCATAAATGTTGGTTATTAAAATTAGTATAAAACCTAAGTGACATGACAACGCCTTAATAGTTATGAGTTTTAAAAGTAATTTCTTTATTTAAATGAGGAAAAAACATTTCACAAAGTAATGTTGGCTATAAATAATGCAGCCAAAATAATAATTGGTTATAGTTTAGGACAAAATAGCCTCTTAAATTTGCGTTACTCTTAAACTTTAATTACAAAGTTAATAATACATAAATTACATATAAAAATATGTTAAGTTGATGAATTACTTTTGTAAAGTATTTTATTACTTACTTCAAATTTAAAATTTTTTGATGTTTATTAATAAAAAGCTTGTAGACGGAACACTAAAGCCGGCTAAAGTAATATCATTTATAAAATAAGTGGACCGGACTCGATATGCTGTGTTGATGATGCAACGTTCGACTAGAGGGTACAACAGGCTAACAGGGAGGTAGACTACGTGCGAGGGAATCTCCAAATTCCCAATCCTTTTAAACAAACCAACATACTTTAAATTGAATTGCTTTTTTACATTACTTGGAAGATCCGTTGTTATCACGCATCAAGAGAAATTTCGATGGATCCATTGTGGACCCAATGTCAGGCTTCTAAAACTAAGCACAATAATCCTATCAAAAATTTTTGTTTACCCTTATGAACAAATCAATGGTAGTGTTAAAAGGATCGACCAACCGTGCAGTATGTTACGAGCATAGTATTGGCACCTGACGCACACAAATTTAACGCAGTAGTTGTTGCAGTGTAGGTTCTATAGTATCATCTCCACAGCATTAAATATAGTATATTTATTTTATATACGAATCCGAGAGAATTGATCACCTAACCTGACCTCAAAATTAATTCTAAGAAAAACTTGCAACACAAATTGCACAGTATAATATAAAGTAAAGTATTGCGGTTCCCTCTTTATCCGAATCCATAATTTGAATACGGTCATGCAAAATATGTTAAATATTTTATCCAAAACAGCTGAAATAATTTTTTTCGAACTTCTTAAAGATTTTCCTATCTAAAACTATAATTATAAATTTTACACATATCAATAATTATATTTTCATCCAACCAAAATAAGTATTTAAAATTGTAATAAAAAAAACATAATTACATTTTGATAAAACTATATATAAAATTTTAAAATCCTACACAATTTTCTATTTTTTTATATTGTAATTTGTTAATTTAAATATATTTATTAATAATTATATGTAAATTTCTTGAAAAACAAATGATTTAATTTGAATAATTTATGGCCAGACATGTAGGCGATAAATTCATCAAGATTTTTATAATTTCAAAATTGAAGAAGAATAAAAATATTATATTAAAAATTATCAATTATTTAAAAAAAAAAACATTACATATTTATATAACCAGTAATCAGAGTTCAGTATCAGTAAAAAAAAATTGACATTGACAATGATTTCTATTTTCTAGGTTGGAAAAAGCGAAAATAAAAATATGCGAATTTTATTTATTTATTTTTAATTAAATATTATTTTTTTTTTTTTTTAGTTCAACAGATTTAAATTATATTTTGTGCAGAAAATAAAAGTAGACCAGAGAAAATGGGGAAATGAGAAAATTGAAGAAAAGAAAATAAACAAATACCGTATACACATCACTATATAGAAATTGTGTGTAGGTGGAAAACTTTTGTTTACGAATAAATAAAAAAGAATTTGATTAAAATGTGATTTTTGGGAAAATTCTTTGAGCTTTTGAAATAAATGTAAATTTAAATGTAAGAAAAGCCGTAAAAGTTTAGGGAAAAATCAATTTTACACATGATATTTGTAATAAACATTTTTTCACTAAAATCGAAACCGAATTTAAATAGTAGTAACTACAATTTATCCTTAAGCTTTCACGTATAGCTATTATAGCTTTGGGAAAATTTGGATGGACGGAGGATTTGAAACTCAAGAACCTAACGAATCCTAATTTACATAATTGTATGTGAGAATAGTGTAAAATTTATTATGTAAAATGTTTGATTCTCAAAAAAATATCGATTATATGAATCGATGAAAATCGTAGGTGAGTGAATCGAATAATCGATTAATAGAAAACAAGATTGATTTTTTCTTGATAAATTTACACCAAAAGTTTAAAACTTTCTATGAAAACTTTTGAAGCTTATAATAAGCGTGTTTTCTTATCTTATAAAGACATTTTCTTTAATTTTAATACATATTGGTTAAGAAATGCATTCACATATTTGAATTGGAAGAACGCAAAAAAAGTCAATAAATAAAAAGTGAATTTACTGAATTCATTTTATTTATAAATATGGATTTAAATTCCCCAAAAAAAGATACTTAAATCTTAATTTTCCGAACAAATTACAAAAAAAAATAGCAGTTATATATAATCGATAAATCGGCTACTGTAAGATCGATTCTTGAATATCAATTTTTTAAAGAAAAAATAACGATTTTTTAAATAATCGATTAAAATGGAACATTCCTAAATTTTTCTTATTGTTGGTTTTTAATCCTCCTATGCAAAATAGAATTAAACATTATACATAGTCCATTACTGCCAATAACAACATTTCAATATTGGCAGTTTACTACTAAAACTGGTATGGATTTTTAGAAAAATTGTGGAAAACTTTTATTCATATTATTAAATGACAACCAAAAATAAAACTTAAAAATTACTACCTCGAGTAAATCAGCAACCGCACCCTTTGATGGTTATAATTCAATTGAAATTATCTACCGAATTTAGATCAATATCCTTTCATCATTCCATCACAATTACTGACCACTCTCTCTTAAAGAGGGTAGAATTAATTACTCTCACAATGTAACGACAAAGAAATAGGACAATTTCATTTCTTTGTGCAATGTCGTTTAACAATATCGTTAACTTGTTTAAGTACAGTTTATAAATTTAAATTCTAATCATAAAGCAGTTGGCAAAGTTCAATATTTTCTAAAATAATATATAATTAAAATGGCTTGATATTTATAAATTAATTTCTAAACAAAAGTTTTATAATTAGTTATATATAGATAAATCCGTCCTTAAAGAATATACATATAAAATTATCATAAAATTTAATTAATTGATGTAGCAATTAAATTACTTAATTTGATCATAACATTTTCCAATTAATGACACTTGGCAAACTTGGCAACAATAAAACTAATTATTATTCCTTTATTTCTTATTAAGCACTTAATTTTAAATAAATATAATGAAAAAGGAATAAAATATAATGAAAAAGGAATAAAATATATCAAAGGCCCCAAAACACAAACCAAATCATTCTTCTTAAATTATTCAATATATAATTCTACCCCATAAAAAACCCAAACATCATTCAAAAATATAATCTAAAAAAAAACAACAACTTTTTCTAGTTAATCAAAATTTTACACAATCACAAAACCAATCAAATGTCCTGGAAAATTCATAGAAGAAAACCCTAAAAACAAAATGTATAATAAAATAATTTTCACATCTGATAAAAGAAAATGATTAATATTTTATATATTAAATAAATATTTGTATTGTAAGAACTTTGAACTCATATTAACCACTTTAATTACGACCATTGACCCTGTTTTTTCTCTGAATCCTTAGGATTTTTGGTGGATTTTGGTATGTGTTTATTATCAAGAGAATCATAAAAAAAAAAAGAATTGTATTTATAATTTTTTTTGTATATAGTATTTTGAAAATTCCATTTATATATATACAATTATGTTCATTTTATTATTATACCATCAGGTGTGAGATTTTCCACTTCAATGAAAATTTATTACATATACAAACCATTTTTCGCAAAATCGAAAACTTTATGGATTGTCATCGTAACTCTAACGTTAAGAATATATGTATATAAAAAAAAAATCCCCAACAGGCAAATAAATAAAATAAATTGTTAATCTTTTGTATTTGTGAACTTTCGGATCGTGATCAATTATAATAAAATTAAGGGAAATAAACTTTTTAATGTCGCCAAAACAAAAAAACAACACGAAAATTAATTTCATTTTAGGCGAAATCTTGTAATTTCATGTAAAAAAAGTAATTCAAGTGTAAATATTATTTTCGAAATGACGAGACGGATTATAATTATTTTCTTAATATTAAATTAGAATTGAATGATAACACAAAAATATTTACAAAGTATTAAATTGATGAATCTATGTCTAAATCCGGGCACTTTTGAACATCTTTCAAATATTAAGAGCATTTTTTAAATGGGGTTTGTCATTTAGTCGATTACTTTGTACATATTTCAAGCACGCAATCATGTATTCCACCAAAATCGAATGGAAAATGGTCTAATTATTCACGTAACTTAAAACTATCGAAAAAAAATCGGACTAAAATCTACAGAGATAGTTTTTTAGGTTACGAATGGCGTTGGTTTCATGTTTCTATAGCCATTCTAGATCCGGAGAATAAGTGATAATCTAATAAAACACTGACAAACAGCCACACGGACAAAATAAAAACTTTAAGGTACTTTTTTATAGTTTAAAAGTGTCTAAAAAATTACGTTTAATTTTTGTGGTTTACTTACATAAAAATTAAAAATAAAGATAAAGAAAAATTAAATGATAAATGAGTTTTAATATTTAAGATAATATTTTGAAGAAAAATGGATTTTATCTCTTGTTGTTATAGTTAAATATGATAAAAAAAAATGTAATTTATAAAAATATAAATTATTCATACTTAAATATCAATATCGTCAGTTGAATAGTTAAGTGTTATGATTTCACTTGGGACAATAATATTTGGGACATATTTTTGATGTTATATATAGTTTTACAAATTATTAATATTATAAAGAATAAATGTCGACCTTAATATGTATTACATTACAATGATTGCCGAAAATTCAGATTTCGTTTTTCTAGCCGGTAGTTATACTATTCACCATTTGAGATAAAACATTTAATAATTCACAAATAATCATATTCAAAAGGTACATAATTTCAAAATAGCATTACTAGCAATATGGCATTTGTTTTGTAATTCAATTATTTGCCACTATGGCGCGGAATTCCCAAATAATTCCGAAAATAATTGTATTAATTCCGAAATAATTGTAATTTAATATGATAAATGGTCACTAAAAATAATGTTAGATCTATTACCGAAGTCGAAAAAATAGTAGCGTACCGTAAAATTAACGTTTTAACGGTTTAACCAATTGATCATAAATACAATCTTTAAATTAATGTTAATTTTATTATGTTGTTCAATATTTTTAGCTGTGTAAGTTTGACAACATTTAAAAAAATTTGATGGATTATATAAAAAGATTTCTTTTTACATTCAAATAAGTAAGTAAAAAAATAACTACTCCTAAAAAGTTCAATGGCAAAGTTAATATTATGAATGAGTTTATATTTTAACATAATATACTTAATAAATTAAAATTCAAAAAAAAATCATCATGATTCTACTTAAGAACATGATTGGGACGTGATTTTTGTTTAATGTACAACATTTTTCATGTTATACAAACTTTATACATAATATTTTTTATGAATATTATTCGCCTGAAAATCATTAAACGATATTCGAATTAAAATACATTTTAAAATAAGTAATTGGCAATGTAGCATTCATAATGTATTTTTTTATAATTAGCCCAAAGATATGCAGAATATAATTGAATATTGATTTGATTAATTATATTATTTCTTCCACTGTTTTAAAAATATGCTGAATAATGTTGGCTGGCTCTATAGTTCTATACGTAAAAATCTATTAGGGTAAAAAGTGAATTGTTCCCAAGCCTGATTTTTTCTATATATAATCCCGCGATTACTGGTCATATTCTACTCAGAAAACATGGAATTAGATACGTTAACGGAAACCTCAATATGCAGAGGATGTGACGAAGAAAATATAAAAGATTTCAATACTTGGAATGTAATTTTTTCTACTCAGATTTCTATTTTTTCACCAACATGTGATATGGAGGAAATAGTCAGGTTAAGACCGTATCTAGGCTAACTGAATTCAAACGATATGAGAAAAAGGAGGACACACTAGATGACGTGTTCTGTAATTGCCCTGCGGTAAGATATAAAATATTTATAAACACTTGGAACGTCATTTTTTAACTGTGATCGAGGAGGTGTGGAAGGTTGAAACCGACGCTAAACTATAAGCTCATGCGAGAGAAGGTGACTTGGATTCATGGTCTCTAGGATAGAATAAACCATTATGCGGAGACCAACAATAGACCCTCAAGGTCTAGATGCATGGACATTTTTTAATCGTGCCTCTCCCTTCAAACCAACCAAAACCAATTCATCGGTTCAGTTTTTTGTTCGATTTTTTAAATTCGTTTTTTATATAAATATATTAAGAATATTACAATTGAATTTGAAGCTGAATGTTCTATCTGAAATAGAAAATTAAGATAACTAACAAAACTAATTATTTGACCCTTTTGGCAAATTAATTTAACACATACTTAATATTCTGGGTACAAAAAAAGTGTATCAAGTTATAAGTTGTGATTGTGTCACAGTATAAACACCACATTTAGAAGACTTTCTAAAGCCATTTCTCTAAATAATTAATTAAATTTTTGTGATTTTATTCTTGTATTTACAAAATCACCCAAAACCGAAAACTAATTAATTTAAGGATACGAAATTATATTGTTTCGAAACATATTTTAAAATAATCCATTAAAATAATTTCAAGTTTTTAAAATTAGCTTTTCATATAATATAATTATAATTAATAGCCAATAATAAATTACAAATAAAATTGAATTAATATAATAGCAAAAATTTTCAATTTTGTATGCCAAAAATGAAAATTATATTAAATTATAAATAAACGACGCAATTTTAACATTTTCAGTATAAAATCTAAAATGAAAATATTTAATATAAAACAATTTTCTTAAAAGTTGTATCTTTCCATTTTAATATTTATGTAATATAAAAGTTTCATTTTAATATTCTGAGTCCTGATGCCAATTTAAAGGATTTACATATGTTATAATATTTGTTAGGCAAGGAATTGCCTATATTGGGTACATTTTTGGTTATTAAATTTTTGATTTTTATGTATTCAAATTCAAATAAAAATGTCGTAGATTTAATACCAAAAATAATCCTTAAATAAAAATGTTCAACTGTGGATCAGTCAGTAACCCCCGAAAAAAAACAAAATGACAAATTTAAAACATTTTGGCAGAACTTTTTAATGATAATTTCGAATTATATAATATAAATTTATGTTTGCAAATTCTGACGCAAATTTAGATACAAATTATTATATTCTTAAAGAAAATGAATTATTGTCAATTTGAATGAATTTAAAAATAGCCGAAAATAATTTTTTTTGTTGTATATATTAGATAGTTTAATGCCAAGGTTAAATTAAAAATACGCTTGCAAATTTTGAATTATTGAAAAGAGAGAAAAAAGACCGGAGGAATTTACAAAAGAATTATATTTGGCATAAGTTTTGTATTAGACTGACGAAATATATTGACTAATACAGCTGGGCTGCTTGGTATGAATAATGTTATTTTATTATGCAAAATTGATTGTTGAGTTGGCATTAATTATGATACATATATATAAACGAAATTTTAACTAAAAAACTCAACGTTTCGAGCTTTAATATATAAATTTTCTACAGTTTATAGTGAACCTCCTCAATATATACTATACATTTATTTGTCACAACACAAATTTTTCGGTTCAGATTCGAAAAAACTTTCCAATTATTTTGTCAAAACTGAAACGAAACCGAAGGCCAATAAACTTAAGCTTAGTATCGAGATCTCTGTGAAGTGAAATTTCCATACAATATTTAAGAATGTAAAAATATAAATTAAAAATTCCGCTTCTGACTCCACTTTTAGTCAGTGGGTATCGTGTTCACGGTGGAAAAGTTATGAAATTAGGAATTTCTGTTTATCACTTGTATGAAAATTTCATTTTACAACGAACTCTGTACTAACCTTAAGTTTGTTTGGTATCCGGTTTTCAAAAACAAAAAATCTGATTTTATATGTCAAAAATTTAAAGGTGGAAAGTTCAAAGTTTTGCTGAACTGTCAAGAATAGAAACTTAAGGATTTCGAGTAAACTGTCGTAAAAGTTTCAGAAATTATACAAATATATAATTTCGAATAAAATTTACGTTTAAACTTCTTTTTTTTATTATTATTTGTCGAAGTCTGGTAATTACGAACCTTAGATAATCCATCCACTAATTTTGTATCATTGAGTTTTATGGTTTTACTTTTCATATTCAGGCAGAACATCGAAATAATATCATAAAAAATTTCAACAAAAACCATAAAACCATAGAAAATATAATTTTCTTCCATGTCAATTTCCACAAACACAAATTTCGTGCTCTATTATTTCCTTTTCATTATATGGAAATATTTTTATAGTACTATATAAGTAAAATTTTCGTGACCATATAATTCCCATTTATATACCAGCAAAATTTCATATAATATTCTTATAAGACCCAAAAACTGAATCTTATGTGCTTCGTTATCAAAACGCAATAATTTCCATAAAAGAAAACTTTTGAAATTTCCTTTATTATAACGATTTATTTTTCTCTAATGTAACATTATCTTTCATTTTTGTAAAACATTCAATTTTATATGCGTAATTTCAGTAAGTAAATCCCAAAAAAATAAAATTAGGAATTTTAATTGAGCACATATTTGGAATTAACAAAATCAATTACTAAGAAAATTAAAGGAAAGTTCCAAACAAATTTTCACATTTTCCTGTATAATACGCAACAAAATTGAAAAAAATACTTTTGGTTTCATGTTTATTAATTATAAACTCATTAAAATCAAACAATAGGATAAAAATGCTACTAAATAAAAGGACACGTTGTAATACATGAAACATTTACAAAATTGTCTTTAAATTTAAGTGAAATTTAACGAGAATAGTAAATAGTTGACAAAAAGTTCAAATTACCGAAATCAGATGAAAATTATCAATTCAGTGTCATTCCAAATTCTAGTTTTGTATAAAAGCATATTTACTTACATTTACATGTCTAGTGGTTTAAGGATCATACAATTATGAAAAATGTCTTACGACGTTATGTCTTAGTCTTACGACGGTGTGCACTTGTAGAGGATGTGATAATTGAATGGATCAATGGATCTTTATGCACTGTGAATACCCAAATCTTAACAGAACCAGACTAAGGATCAGATGGAACTATAAATTCAATAGTTTGAAAGAGGTAGAAGAAATTTGCATAAGATTTGTGGAAATAAGCACCGAAGGTGTTCGGGAATGGGAACTAAAACGATACGTATTCCAAATAGTGGCCGCGTATTAAGTTTCACTTGACATCAAAGGAACAAACTAATAAACAATCGTTAAAATATTCAAGATATTTTTAACTAATTTCAAGTTTCAACAGTTCAGAAACAATAATTAATTTAAAATTATTTTTAAAGACATCTTTAAATTATTTTAAAAACAAAAACATGTAAAACAATTTCCAAAAAAAAAATTCATAAATTTTTTATTATGCACTTAACTTTACAAATTTCAATTATTTCAAAGTAAATTTATTTAATGGGTTTTTTTGAAATCTGTAATGATAATTGACAATTGAGATTATTTCTTTCTTTCTTACTCGATCCTTTCGCAATAAGAAAACAGAATTTGTCAATCGGTAAAAAGTACTTGAAGTTACTTGAATATTGACTTCTGTTTTTGTTTTTTTATTAAGGATTTTACTTGAATTATTAATACAATTGGGTCAAAATCAGAATAACTATGATTGACAAGATTTTAATGGAAATTTTTAGGTAAAATAATTGAATTATTAATAAGTCACCCAAAAAATTTATTTAAAAATAAATTATTCAAACTTAATCAACTCATACAGAATTTCCAAAGATGTTTTAAAATTTGATATATAAGAATTTTCACAAGTAATTTTTATAAATATAATAAAGATATAGAAAATTATTTACTTTATATTGGTATCATGACCGGACACTGCATCAGTAAGGCTGGAATTAACAAATGTTAGCAAGAACTGACACAAGGAAAAACTCTTGATCATCCTGTGTGCCACTGTCCACGACTCGTGAGAATAAGAATTCACTTCTTGGGTCAAGTGTTATTAATAAACTCGAGGAGATTTCAAGAATTATTATCAGAGGATGATTCTGAATTTCGCGAATAGCACGTGAAATTGTTCTTTCAAACAACTGGAAGAATAAACAGGAAACATCTTTACACAGAGATTTTTAACTCAGATATCCAGAGACTCTAAGGACTCTCGGTGGTCTATAGGTCCGCCAATTTATCCTAACCTATACGTAACTACAATAAAATTTTATCAAAATTTATTTAATATTAAATATAATTTGGAACCTAATGAAATTTATTATGGTTTTCATTTTATTAAAAGTAATTACTAAAATGTATTTTAAATTTAATCCTGCTGCAATCAAGGACATTAATTGTGTACGTATTATTTTATTATTTATAATATTATAATTCCATTTTGACATAATTTCAATTTTATTAATGATTCAAAATTATTTCCCTATACATATACAAAATGTCCACAATTAAATGTAAATTTAATTTTAATAGTTTACTAAGCAAATTTTCCTAAATATAATATATGTATGTATATAAAATAAATGGAAAATAATAACATCATTTTTTTATGGGTTTTTCTTTTTCACAATTTCCTTATTACATTTTCTGCGGGAGCTTTAATTTTACTACACAAAGAAAATTCAATTATAATATGAAATTTTCCACATCCTTTTACAATAAAGAGCAAATAATCGCTTTAGAAAATTGATTTTCCATAAAAATAATCAACATATTAAATTAAAAATATGTACATATAGTTTTATCGAAAACATTAAAATTGGAAAGTGTGGGTTACTTCGCCAGGAGGAAAATAAATATTGATGAAAAAATTTAATATATAAATATTTTCTATTAGACAGAAAAAAACAAGGACAAAACGGCATTACAATTGTGAAACTAAAACGCATTAATATTTTTATTAATTTTTCATTTTAATTCCGCCAGTTTTTAAAAAAACACTGAAGAAATTTTCTTTATAAAAATCACTATTGAAAGAAAACTAATGCATTTTTCCGAAGTTACATTACAAAATTGTCTCGACAGACAAGCAGGATTCATTTCTTTGCACAACATTTTCAAAAGAATCTTACATAATTTATGTCATTTTTTTTTTTTCATTAAACTCAAAAAAAAAAGCATGCACATTTTTCGGTGAAAATTTAATATGAAAATTTCGGAAAATTTTCATTTAAATATTGTACATAGTTGCCATTTTTTATTGATTATCACGTAATTATTATAATATTTATTTTGTCTACATAATTTTTCGTGTTTATGATGAAAAATTATATTACAAGCAAATAAAAAACACTTTGTTCAAAAATTGAATTTTCCAAATTTCGGAAAAGCTCTTTTTTATTTTTGTTGGAATTATTTAAATAATTATAATTTAATTATTTATATATTTAAATTTATTGAAATCTTACACTTAAAAAAAAAATTATTAATAATTTATTTTGAGAAAATTAAAAACTTTTTTGGTTTTTTAAAATTATAATTTCTTATTTTTTTTTTTTTTTTTTTTGGTTCTTTGCACCCACAAAGATCGACTGTAGGGCTTGAATACTTTTTTCCGTTTTATGGTTAGGAAAAATTTCGCTTTTCATTATCTTGTGAAAATATGTGTACACATGAAAAACTGTGTTTTTTTTTTATTTTTTGTAGATATTTTTGTATAGTTTTCGCGAGAGAAGAAGAGTCGAAAATTTTTGATATTATATGAAAAGCTCAAAATTTCGATTTAAATATGAGAAGATACTAAACGAAAACAAGAATTTGGTACAAAAAAAAAAAAAAAAACAGTTTAAATATAAAAAAACATTGTTGGCAATAAATATATAATTTTCATTTTCCACATAATCAAGGAAAATTGTTATGAAAAACGATTTATATATTAATATATAATTTTATGTTTTTATGATTTACATTGTATTGGAAAAATCATTTACTATACACAACTATATAAACATTTATAAAAAAAAAAACAATTTTAGTGCTTTATGTTGAATTTATATAGTTTCCAATGCTCAAATTAAAGTTTTTATGAAAAAACTATAAAAGAATTAGGTTTTTATGTTCTGGTTATAAAATTTTATCAAACATCTTCTGTAAAAGGCTAAGCATATTATTTAGACCAGGTTATTGGCAAAAAACAATGTAGATTTACACCAAATAGAGCAACCATCGATCAAATTTTCACTTTTTGATATAGATCATGAAAAAGTTCTATAAATACCATCTAGTACTTTAAGCAATCTTTCTATAACCTTGGAAACAATTGGAATACCAAAGAAAATAATGTATGTGATAAACATAACAAAATGGACAATTCGAAGGCAACAGTAAGTAGTAACACATCGATAAAATTTGCAGAGCCTTTCCAGGTCTTACACAAGATAACTATTTAACAGCAATTGTTTTCAACTTGTTCCTTCAATACTGTATTGTAAAAATGGATTCGGAAGGAGATATATTTGATATAACATCAAAAATATGAATACTTTTGCAGATGAATAGTCATAATTGCAAGAAACGTTGTGAAGTTGAAACATTTATGTATGATTCTAGAAAGACGCTAATAAACGGTTCCAAAAAGAATACTGGGATAAGTAGATGCTTTCTATACATATAAAGTAGATGCTTCTATGCAAGTAGATACTAAATTAAGAATATATAAATCATTAATTATACCAATATAAGGGACAAATTCATCTGAAGAAGTTCACCCCAGACTAAGAAGCCAGTGATGATAAAAAAATATTATAAATAGCGCCTAATATTATGCAATAAATTTTAAATTTGTTCATATTAGCGATTAAAACATATAAACGAATTATTATTCTGTCTGTCGAAACTATCCTGCAGTTTACAGCACATTTTTTTCTTGGACATAACATTTGTTCTGTCTATGAAATGTCTAGTCTTTTCTGTCTAGACAGAAAACTCCTAATTCAGATTTTTTTGCAGATTCCGTTTTTGACCTTTGTTGCAAATGACGATATTTGATAAAGGTAACGTTTGTTTCTGATTTTAATTTAAGAAAATGTTGTTCAACAAAATGCAGTGAAAAAAACATGTAATTTTTTTTCTCAGCTTCCTATTTTATTGTAACCTGATTTTGAGATTTCAGATCTGAATCGTAAAAATTGCATTTTTTAATTGCAGAATTTTGAATCGTGTAATTCAAGAGTTCAAGTATTCAAGTATTCTCTTAGTTCTTTCTCGATTGAAAATTACGATTCTGACATACCATAAAAACCTCTAAACTGAAACTAGTACAAAATGAGTTCTACAAAATAATTAAATTAAGAATCTATTAAATGGACCACATTACGTTGCTTTAAAGCTCGTATATGTAAAACAAATATACGAAAAATTCTTAATATTCGTCGTAGGTCGGTATAAAAGTAGAGAGAGAAAATTGTATTTGTATTATTAGCAAGGTACGACGTTGACGATACGAATACATTTTCAAAATTTAAGCTTTTTATGTAAAGGAACTTTAAACAAAAATTCTTTGTACTGCTGCCATCTTACTAAATAAAATTGAAAATAAAAAAAATTATATTAGAATTTTGTTTTATATCAAATATTCGAAAACAAAAATAGCCCAAAATTCCGATGAGCGATAAAGAAAAACACTCTCGACTCTGAGGTTTTAATGCGCGTGCTTCAAACTTTATTTTTTTTTGTACTAACTTGACATGAAAATATTATGTTTTTCATATGTTTTCATTCAACAAAAAAAATATACATTTTTTTTTTTGGTTTTCCTTTATTGTTGTTAGAAAAATAGCTTTTCTATTAGTTAAGTACAAATGCACCGAAATGAATTTTCTTTTCTTGGAAATTTTGTTTTTTTGAAAGAATTATATTTATCTGTAGTTATGTTTTATGTATAAAGTTAGTAAATTCTATAAAATTCAAAATTTGTTTACAAAAGTTATTCGTGTGTGCCATTATTTTTAACCTGATTGAATTTTCTCTTATTTCGGTTCAAATTTATTGTATAGCTCTACAATTTCTATAGCAGTGAAATATATTATTCGTATTTATTATCAGTAAGAGTTATTTTCCATGGAATTTTGTTATTTATAATAAAAAATATTACCTACATGGTTCCAAAATACTTAAAAAATCGGTACAGATAGAACAGTGGTCTTCAATCTGTGTTCCTTTTTAAAGGAAATTGATATTCAAATCTTGTCAGAATTTTCTCCGATTGTTGATTATTGTTCCTACAACTCGAAAACAATTTTTTTAGATTCTGAATATATTACAAAAATAGGGTCGGTCATCCGAATAATACTATTCAGCTAGAAAAGTTCCAAAGGTTGAATACCACTGAGATAGAATATCAATTTATTTATTTTTGGATAATATTTAGTTTTAAATTGAAAATTTTAAATAAAAAAACGCAGCTGCTTCTGTTAATAATTTCAAAATGGAATAGCATAATTAAATATAGTAGATTAAGTAATTTTTTCATCTGTCTGTATACTAAAATACGCATAAAAAATTGTTATTATACTGCAGATTATTAATAGATCGTAGAAGTAATTAACCTAATTACTGAATAGTAAGTAGGTCAGTAGGTAATGAAAAATTGATTTGTATTAGGAAATGTGAAATATTATAACAAAAAATTTATAAATAAGATTCAAACCATAGTTAGCTAAGACATTTACCACACGAATACATCAAAAATTAAAATGTGATGTAAAATAATATTTTTCCTGAACTTGTGGATATATATTTCATGTGCATTTTATTGTTGATATTTTAGAAATTTTTCATATATGGTTTTGTGAAAACGAGAGTAATATTATAAAAACGCTCCAGCTCTTTGTATATTTGAATCTGCTAGTGCTACTATAAATATTTATATACATATATTACCAACTGTCAGCAACCTGAACTACTTTGGTTACCAGATGATTGCTGGCCGATACCTTAGTACCGATCATAAACTCATTAAATAGGAAACCCTAAAGAATTAATAAGAATTTGAGCTAAACCTTATCATGTGGACATCACAGAACGATTGTCAACAAACAAATCGTAGAAAGACAATGAATTTTATAAAAATGAGTAAACAGGAATGGGACGCGCATAAAAAAACAAGTGGGAAAGTTAAGATTGACCACTATCAACATGCAGAGGATGTAAGTAAAGTATGTGGAGTTAGTGGAGCCACTCACTTGCCTTTTGGTAGCACAAAGAAAAAAAAGGTTAAGGAATTTGATAATTTTCTTCGTATGCATAACTTGGAGGAATCAGCGGTGGTAATTCTGCCTAAAATAACTAAAAGTATCAAAAAAATAGTATTATCCAAAATCCACTATTTCGGGAAGATCACTTGTATGTGAAATTTTGTTAAGATTTGATAAATAAATAACATACAATTCAGCTGCCTTAGGGCAGTTATACCATTATGAATACAGAAAACAGAAACATTGAAAATTAAAAAAAAAAATTTTAGTCTGTATTTAAATTCAATTTAAATTGCAAATTTAACAATATTTACAAGAATTTATGCGATACTGTTTTTTATAAACCAATTTAACAGGAAGTATACTAAAATTTATAAAACAATATTTAAAAAAATATATTCCTTCTTGTTAAATACAAAATTATTACTGCACCAGTAAAAACAATATAATATATCAGGATATCCGTTGTTGTTAATTGTCCCAATTCACACAGAATACCCAAAAATATCATCATCATCAACATATAACAACAAACATAAGACAAAATTCTAATCTAATATAGAACAATATACCATCATAAATGATTGGAAATAATAATATTTATTAAAGACCATATCCATCCGTATTGCAAAAAATTTAGGTATACTGCAACCACCAGGGACACAAACTCTTAAATAAAATATAATAAAATTTTAAGACAATAATAAAAATGCATCATTCAGAGGAGAAAACCAGCTGGGTAACAAAATTCGATTCTTTTCATTTGTTATACAGAAATATATAACATAAATAAATATTTGGTGTTGTTTTTAGAGGTAGGTAAATAAATTTTTTGAAAGAATTCTGTTTTTCCTCAATATTTCTTTTGAAATTGAAAATTTTATTTTTATATAGCCTAAATTATGTCCTCTTCATAAGAGTTATGATGATGAAAAATGATGCGACATGTGTTTTTAAGGATATATGTTGGTATAGTTATATAGTATTTGCGGCAAAATTTCTACTTTATATCCTTAGCTGTTATACATATTCAATGTTTAATATACATATAAATTAAAAGCAAAGATTACACAATAAACAGGGAACATGAAAATAATGTGAAATTCAAAAATATATAAAATGGAAAACTAATAAATTTGAAAAAAAATAATTCTAAATGAAAATGGATATATGAGATATACATATGTGTATTAAACCTCGCGGCAAATTTACTGAACAATCAAATAGGTCATGTAGCTAATAAAAACATCGCTCAGTAGGAACAAAAATATTAAAAATTTGTAATTTTACTATTTAAGGATAATATAAGAGGTTAAACGAAGCTGATTATATAACAAGCAAGGTAAATATTCAACTATTAATTAGCAACATAATGTTCCAAAATATGTAACCCTAGGAAAACCCGTATTCTGACTGTCCCACATGAGTAAAACGTTCGTTTTCTGTAATGATACGAGTTCTTTGTTCACCTGTGTTCACTCTTACTTGTGTAAAGAACAGGTCGAAACCATTTTAAACTGAATCACGAAACAATTTAATTACGAAAACCGATTTAAACCAGACTGAGTTCAATGATTGTCCTGCCCTAGTGACAGAATTAGGATATCTCAATATCAACATTGAGGGAAGAATCGGTTTCTAGAAGCTCTTAAGGACATTATCAGCTAGTGTAGTAATGTAGATTGAAGGTTGGCGAATGATTAAACGTATTCTCTACTCTGGTATGTACTAAAGTAGATTCCTACTTTAGAACTTTCCTACTTTGGACATCAGAAATTTTCATGAAAAATGATAAGCTACAGAAGAGTTTTTCGCTAACTGTTGAGCTTGGACAATTACTAATCGAGTTGTTTGTACTGATGACTTCGTCTGACATTAGACATAGTTTCATACTTAATATTAAATAAAGATAAAACTATTAAATACATTTTTAGTTTCCAGGTGTTCGGAAGTCGATAAAATGTTTGAATACATTTGGTAACCAAGATTAATTTTAACAAAAAAAAAAAAATAACCTGCTACTTTATTGTATGAAGTGTAATTAGTAATTAAAAAATCCTGAATGTTTTTATTAAGTATTTATTTAAATATTAATAAGTATTTAAAACATTTTCTATTTTCTAAATATTGAAATAATCTTAATTATATATAATTTCAATAAATATGTAAATAAAATTATGTATATACTTAATAAGTATAATTATATTCCCATTTAATTCGACCTTTAATTTTCGTCATGATTTGTATTTGTTTGTAAACAAATTTCCAAATTTCACTGTACAATTTTTGAATTTAAATATATAAAATTAAATATATATTATAAAAATTTTCACGTTTTTAAATAAAAAATAATTTTATTGATTTAAGAATTTTAAAATGATTGTAAAGTACATGAGTTTTCTGGAAAAAAAAATCAACTTTTTCTATACTTAACATATAAATCTGTTGTTAAATTTTATTATTTAAGAGTTTATTCAAATAAATATAAAATGTATTAAAATGTCATTTAATTCAAGCACGTTTAAGTACCACAACAAATTATCAATTTTTGAGAGTAGCCGGATGCTAAAATAACAACATTCAAATCAATTGAACATTGTTGTTGTGTGTTTTTTTTGTTGAAGTGTTTAAACATTGTAAATTTAAAAGTGTTTAATTATAATTTAAAGTGTTTGTATTAAGAATTTAAATTAACTCCTAAAATTATAATTAAAATTCTATTTAAGAAATTTCTTTTAGTATATTAACCCCAGTTTTACAAAGGAAAATTAATTATTAATGTTGAATTGGAATTGACAGAGAGCATCAGTTGACTGCGTAGCCATTATTTTTTTCATATTGAAAATGTAGCTGAATGGGACATTGGAGATAATGAATGCAAAATATAATATCCCTGTCTCATGCACCTGCGTTTCACATCTTTGAAATAGCCACAAAGTTTTGTAGATCGGATCGTTACAAAACTTCAAATTCATTTTTCCAAAAGTAAATAGCTTTTAATAAAATCAACTTGAATCGTGTCAGAAACCCAAGGTTCATTTGAAATCAATATCTTAGACAAGCCAAGGGGTAATGCGAGTGGTAGCAAACACGCTTTTTGGAGCTATGTTGTATGGGACTTGCCACTTAGGTTAGGTTAAGTTAAAGCTGCGGTCTTCGGCAACGAATAGACAACCGATGGTCCTTAGCAGTACCGCTAACTAGAGAGTTATTCGTCTAGTAGTCTGAAAAAGCTCGAAGCAATGTGTTCTATTCGCGAAATTCAGAATAATCCTGATGATGCTTGAAAGTTCCTCGCGTTTAAGGAAGAACGCTTTCCTCAAGAATTTTTTCTTGTCCATTTAAACCAACCCAGAAACCCACATCCTTGAAATCGAAAATGAAGTAACCCAACAAACTGTTCATATTTCATACCAATTTTGTCGGTAATTTCGATGTATTTTGAAGAAATTTTCTATTGTTTTTATCACCATTAATTGAAGCTTCTGTTACTGTAGTTTTTTAGGATGTATGAAATATATAATACCAATTGAAGAATGGAAATAAAACCAGAAAATGTTCAGAGTTTATTAATTTCATAGCAATTAATATAAAATAATTCCAGAAACTTTAGCAGTAGATTTGAGATAATATAAATAATTATAATTCTTCAATTTTATTCGTATACTTATTGAAAATAACCTACGTATCTCTTACGTTGCTATAGATCCGTAATTTTTGGGGTTATTACAATTTATGTTTCTGCATCTATTTCCATATTAATAATCTGTTGATATTCTAGAATCTAGAATATTATATCATTTTTAATTTTCGCAATTTGTTGGATTTATTCATAGAGCCGTTTTCAATGTCATAATTTGTTTTTTTAAATTTTGTGGGTTTAATTTTTTATTTTAAAATAAAAAATGTTTTATTAAAAATTTTGATAACAACTGGAATAATTCTTAAATAACAATAAAATTAATAATATCTTTATATATTTTATAATATAATTAACTTAATAAGTTAATGTCATTAAAATATTGTATATTTAAGCAAAAAAAATTAAATTGTATTAAAAATACCACATGTTAAAGAACCCACAAAATTTGAAAAATTAACAATTACTTAATATTAATAGTAACAATTTAAAAAGTAAGTCAAATAATTTAGCTTGTTATGACATACGGAAAATCAGCAATTTTTTTCAAGTTTAAAAAGTTTTAAATTAATTTTAATATTATGTAGTTTTTTTTAATGGCAGCTTTCAATTTCTATAAAACATTTAGATTTATAGTGATAAATTTATGAAAAAAACTTTTCAACAAAATCACTGTTATTTTTCAACATAAAATTACATATATATTATAAAAAATACATAAATCAATGAAACTGAATAAAATATTCTACTCATTTAATATTCAGAGTAAAATTGAATAACTAATAAAAATATTTATATTGATTTATTTCCAATTTTATGGCGACGTTTGTGAAAAAAAAAAACTTTTTACTATACTAAAGTAATTTTTATACAGTTCTTTAATTCATTGAGAAAATCCCATATTAATAAAATGTTGATAAAAAAGCGAGTGACAAACAAAAACTGTAAATTTTTATTTGAAAATATGTTTCTAGTTAAGATACAGATACAGAGGCGGATTAACATTTTACAGGCTTATCATTTATACAGTAAATATTTTGAGAAATAAAATAACTTGAAAATGTTGAAGATCACTTAAACTAAAGGGTAAACATTAATCTAATATTGTTAATTGAAAATATATTAGTGTCTTAAATTAGACAATTGCCCTCGGCATCTAAAAAATGAGAAAGACTTCACGACAATACAAGTATACGCAACACCACAAATTACGTCTTCAAGGATAAATTACTTGAAATGTAACTTCTACAGACGACAAGACGATATCTTACATTTCAATTTGACCCACAAATGTTAAATTTTGGGTCCAATTGAAATGTTGTTAGTCCGAATGTTCGGTAAATATAATAATTTTTAAATTCTGTAATCTTATTTACTGTATCAGTAAATCGTATAATTATAAATTTTTATCATATTTGTCATTTATAAGCCTGATTTAATCGCACCTAACTATATATAAATTATTTTTTCTGAGGCTAGTGTTTGCATAACAGATACCAACATGTCTTGAAGAATTACAAGTTATACAAGTGCCTCTATAATTTAATCCAATTTGTCTTTAAGATATCCTCAAAGGAAGAAGTTTGTTGGGGATAAATGAAATTAATCGTGAAAGGAAATTTAAATCATCAAATCTGGAAATCATACGAAAATCTATTTCAAAAAATTAATTATTTCACAGTATATGAGGTGTTGTGCAATTTCCGCAACTATTTATAATATTTAAAAAAATGCTAGGATTCGCCTTTCTATCACTGTCCAGGGCAGCTTAAAAAGTTTTTATAGTAGTTAATTAGAGGACGATGAATTGTAGTTGAATGTGGTTATGTGGTAACAAATGAAAGCTTTTGATAAATATGTACAGAATCTAAAGTTTTTGACGAATGGTGCTTAAGCGTCTACAAATTAGATCATTTTACTGAGCGTTGAATTACGAAGAAATAAAAATTGTTTGGCTTTGGTCATTTAAATTGTACATTGTAAATGTGTGTTATAAAAGCAAAAAGTGATCCTATCTATGCCAAATCGTTGTGAGAAGTAAGCGAAATAATTATGTAATAGCTGATTTTGTTTTGACAGTCGTTTTTACTTTATTACAACAAATTTTGTTTAGGATAAGGTAATGGTTTGCAGTAAAGTATCTGATAACAAAGATGTAATTTCTAGTAAAGTATCTGATAACAAAGATGTAATTTCTAGTAAAGTATCTGTTTTATTTCTTATTTAAATAGGGCTAAGATCATATTTCGTTATACATTCTGAATCAAACGCCATATATATAAATAAGGCATTTTTTTCAATATTTCAATTTTACTATACGCACAAAAAATACAAAAATTGATAAACTTATTAATATCTCCTCGTTTTAATATATATTTTTAATCAAGATTATTTGCTTTTATAAATTGATACGTTGCAAAATAACACGTCATGTTATCATAATATAATATTTACTATTTATTTTTCACGTTTCTCTGCCTTAAATAAATTGTCATTATACAATAAATATTATAATAAGTGAACGAGTCTATAAATATTTCTAATATTTTCAATATTTATAAAACAAGTTTATAGTATTAATTTCTTATCAACTTTGAACTTGGCCATAATTTGAATCCAATTAAAATTTATAACATTTATTACGAAATTTTAATGAATTTTTTTCTTATCTTTTCTATTTTAACCATTTTTTTTTCCATTATGTATTCGCATCTTCGCTGATCGTTTTTTTTTTATAGAAGGTTGTCATCCATAAAATTAAAATAATTTATAATATAACAAAAAAAAAAAAAAAATCTGAAAACTTTTGATTATTTAATAAATATTTGTGTTTGTTGTCTAATAAACTTGTTTTAAATTAGTCGGTCACTAGTTTATAGTCTGTCTAACATAATATATGAAAAATATATATGACAAATAACGAAATGAACTAATTTTTTATGAGCTCATCATTTATTCAATCATTTTGGTTTTCAATTATAATATTTTCAGTTGTTACTATTATTGGATTTATAAAAGGTTAGGTTAATAATATTTTCTTGTATATTTATGGTTTTTAATTTGTGGGCTGAGAAAAATTTGTGAATTAATTATACATTTATGTACACATAGAAATAAAAAATAATAATTTTTTTAATTGTTGAATCGTAGTCGATTTATAATAAATATACTTAATTTGGTATACTTATTATTTTTATTTAAGTATTAATGATTATTTATAGGTAATCATGGCTGACAATTTTCCCATTGAAGCATAAACTTTATATACGTTTAATTCCAATTGGGAGTTATTTTTGTACAAAATTTACCGGTTGGCTAGTAAACATAATTACATTTTTTATTTCGATAATATTATAGCTAAACCAAAAAGATCGTAGCACCTAATTATATGAATCATTAAAAAGTACTACACAAAATAGACACACACCACCTGTCAGACTCGTAATTCGTAATCGTATAAGAAAAAATGTCATAAATTTTTTACCTACAATTTTTCTAACCTTAGAAAAAAGAAAAATATAATATGTATATATAAATTATTTAGTTGATTTTGTAGTTAAATTCATTAATTATATATTTTTTAATATTTTACTTACCGTAATTACACCATCTTTAATCGTATTCCGATTTCTAATTACCATACCAATTGGTTTTTTCATAAATATTTTTGGCATTTTCCTTTTATTTTTACGAAACCACCAATGAATATTAATTTTGATTTTTTTTTTTATATATTTATATATATTATTTAATTAATTAAAACACTTTTTTACGCAATTTTAAAATATATAAATAAATATATATATATATGTATATAAATATTAATATAAAAAGAAATTATATATATAAAAAAAATTATTGAGTCACTTTCAAGGTGGAATTATTTATATTATTTATAAAACCAAAATAAAATCAAAAAATAATAAATTATAATAACTTTATTTTTTTTAATGGATGCAATTTTTGAAATTTTTTTGCTCACACACTATGAACGCAAAATAATTTTTTATGTTTTCCATTTGAATTTTTCACATTTGCTTTGTTTTAGCTCTTATTTTATTCTGGTGTATTATTTATATTTGAAAATGTTGACACAAACTTTATATTTAATTTAATGGAATGCATTCAAAATAAAATTTGGCATTTTAGTAAAATATTTTTTTAATTTTCTACTTTTTTTTTTTTTATTTTTGTAGCGTTTAAACGAAATGCTGTACAATTTTATATTTCTCAATTTACATATAAACTGATTGATTCAACTGACATTTAAATGTGACGTTAAAAAAGTTGGATTCGATTGTCAACAAATTTATAATAAGAAAAAATAATGCTTTCCAATAAATTGTTAGTCGATTTTGTGTATTGGTTTGATGTGATTGGTTGTTCGATTGGTCAGTCAAGAAATACTTTTTCTTCAAAATTTTTACCAATTTATATTCTATTCTACTGTACTGGCTGCAGCGCTGCTTTTAAGATAAAATACTGGGTTTTTATACACTCAATTTATATCGCCGTGTAGCACTAGTATCGCGTGATATAAATTGGTTATAATGAAGCCTATGTATAATGGAATCTTTTGAATACTCTCACCCCTCGCCCTAATCCATTCATTAATATTTCTTATTATGAACTATACATTCCTTAAGATTTACTTTATTTCCCATCTTATATGAAACGATTGCAATAGGGAAATGGTGTACCCCACCAGAATGGACAAATTGAAAGAAATATAAAATTAATTTTTTAATCCTAGAAAACCATAAGGCCATTCAAAATTGTTTGAAATAATATAAATTCTTATATAATCGAAAACATTCAATCCGCGGGAATTCCATACACATAATCTACTTACTACCTATCGTCACGTAATTTAATTTTAATGTTTTAAATATGAAAAATACATTGTATCGGTGAGTTCAGTACCGGCTGGTTCAGTAAAGTTTAAATTTAACGTCTTCATATATTTTATATGGAGTATCGGTTGAGTGTAGCACATAGGTGCTATTTAAAATTCAGATTCAAATCAGAAGAATTTCGAACGATTCAAATTTTGCAAATCCAAACTGAAGCAAATGTCAAGAGGAATGAAGATTGAAAGTTTCATTATTATAAAACAAAATAATATGTGATTTAATGGATAGTAATAATCGGTAACAGTAACTATGTGTTCAGTAGTTCAGCTACTTAACCAGTGGAATCGTATCAAATCGAAACTGAACTGCTAGCCCATACTTTATTCTTATTCGTAGTTTTGCTGGTTTTCATGTCCATATTCCATCAATTCAAAACAATCCAAAAGTAAATTATTTGACAAATCAACGAAAATAGTTTCTTGTAATAGTTTCTATCGCAAAAAAAAATCCGGAGGGATGTAGTCGCGTAGTAATAAGTAATAAGTAAAATAGAATGTCAAACATATCACAAATAGTGCAACTGCAACGCAAAACGTAATTCGCATTGACAGTTTATTTCAACACCAACAAAATCAAATCAAAACAAAACAAAAGCGGCAAAATAATTATTTACCAAAATTAACATTTTATTTAGAAAACTGCAATATTTTTTTGCTATTTAAACAGTAGTTCGTTATGAATTTAGAACTTTTAGAATCTTTTGGTCAAAACTATCCCGAAGAATTTGATGGATCATTGGATTGCATTTCATTAGCAGTAACATGTGCCTTTAATAAATACGGAACACTCTTAGCAGTTGGATGCAATGACGGCCGAATAGTTATTTGGGACTTTCTAACCAGAGGTATAGCTAAAATTGTATCAGCTCATGTACATCCTGTGTGTAGTCTAAGTTGGACACGTGACGGTCACAAATTATTATCAGCATCGACTGATAATAACGTTTGTATTTGGGATGTTCTGAGTGGCGATTGTGAGCATAAATTCCGTTTTCCATCACCAATACTGAAAATACAATATGATCCACGTCGAGAAAATCGTTTTCTAGTTTGCCCAATGCGATATGCTGCTGTTTTAGTCAAAGTTGGTGATGCACATAAATGTTTGCCATTAGACAATGATGGTGATCTAAATATTGTAGCATCATTTGACCGACGAGGTAAACATATTTACACGGGCAATGCTAAAGGAAAAATTCTTGTTCTTGATGTTGAAACATTAGAAATTGTTGCTAGTTTTCGTATAATTGTTGGTACATCAAGTGCTACTGCTGTAAAAAGTATTGAATTTGCTAGACGTGGTGATGCATTTTTAGTAAATACTTCAGATCGTGTTATTCGAGTGTATGATTCAAATGAAGTTGTAGCATTAGGTAAAGATGGCGAACCAGAACCAATACAAAAGTTACAAGATCTTGTTAATAAAACGACATGGAAAAAATGTTGTTTCTCTGGTGATGGTGAATATATTTGTGCTGGTAGTGCACGACAACATGCTTTATATATTTGGGAAAAATCAATTGGTAATTTAGTTAAAATTTTACATGGTACTAAAGGTGAATTATTATTAGATGTTGTATGGCATCCAGTACGGCCAATAATTGCTAGTATAAGTTCTGGTTTAGTATCGATATGGGCACAAAATCAAGTAGAAAATTGGTCAGCATTTGCACCAGATTTTAAAGAACTTGATGAAAATGTTGAATATGAGGAACGTGAATCTGAATTTGATATTGAAGATGAAGATAAATCAATAGATTTAAATGCTGAAGATAAACATGATGAAGAAGCTGAAGTGGATGTATTAAAAGTTGAACCAGTTGCAGCATTTTGTAGTTCAGATGAAGAATTTGAGGATGAAAATGCATTACAGTTTTTACCAATGGCACCTGAAGTTGAAGATCCAGAGGATGGATGGGCAGCACAAGAAGGTAATGAATCGGCAGTACAAAAAGATAATAGTATGGATGGTGGTTCGATGGCATCATGTTTAGCAACAGCTGGTACAGATAGTGTTGGATTACCAATTGCTAAAAAACGAAAAACTATGAATTATGATATTAGTTTGCCAGATGCACCATTTGAAGAATCTCATCCGTTTTTGGCGAATAAAAATAACAAAGACAAATTACCGGTGAGTGGTAAAAAAGGTGTTGGTCGACCAAAGAAGTAGATTATAAATTAGGTTAATAAATTTGTTTTTTTAAAAAAATATAACCATTTTTTTTATTTGCCATCTTAGAAGAAATTGAGAAAAAACAAGAAAATTATTTATTTAATTATATATTTATTTATTCAATTTTTTTCCAGATGAACAAAGAAATTTCTAATTCCCTACATTTTTACTGTAAAAATTTTATATTTAAAAAATATATTCAATATATTTTTTTAAAATAATGGAAAATTACTATTGAATCAAAATGATAGGAAATTAATCAAATATAAACTTAAAAATATTTAAACCGATATTAATTATTACTCTCATCATCGGAATCACCTTCATCAGTATCATCTTCAGCATCACTTTCGTTTATCTTTTCGTCATCATTATTACTTTCATCTTCATTTTCCGAATCATTTTCTGATTTCTCTGTAATCTTTGTAGAATCCTTAACTAGTTTTTTCTTTTTGGGAATAACTTCCTCCAACATATCATTATTATCATCATCATCTAAACCATTTGAACGTTTACGATTCTCAGAATTTTCTTCTTTTATCAACCGAACCATACCGGCTTCATTCGTAAATTCAAATTGTGATAAAATTTTATTGGCCTGTTCCTTCAATTTATTTAATTTATTTTCACGTGGTCCAACAGTATAAGGTGTTGCTTCTAATGGTTTACCCATATTGATATAAATTGGTAATGATGATGTACCATTTAAATTAATTCCTACTGTCATATTTCTAATATTTGATAAACCGCCAGGATAAATTGTTTTTAATTGTCCAATAACATGTAAAATATTATCAGCTACTTGACCGGGTGTCATTTTATGTGTACCAACTGGTATTGTTGTTAAATTACCTTTCTGGCCTTGTTTATAACAAGTTTTATGTAAAGCTTTATTGATTTCAGTTTTTACTAATTTTGGATTACCCATACGAACAGCATAAGGAGTACAACGTGATTTTGATGAAAATATCTAAAAACAATATTCAAAATTTATATTTTTGTTTTTCCAATAGTTAGTAACTATGCTAAATGCTATACTTACTTTTCCCAAAAATCCAACAACATGACCAACAATTGCACCATCACACAAATAATAATCAAATAAATTCGATAATTTATTTTTCATTTCGAATGTTGCATATTCAGTTTTTAATTGATTAAATGACATAACTTGTTTAATACCTTCGACACCATTTTCTTTCAACAAATCTTCATAATGTTGATTTGTTGGTTCATAATCAATTTTTAATCCACGTTGTAGATCTTTAACAATCAATAAAGTATCTTCATCAGCAATAGAATGTTTGACTTTTCTATAAAATTTTTATTAAAATTAAAATCTGTATTTATGAAAATTATTGTACTTACAATTTAACAATTCTTTTTGGTACACTGGGAATTTTAAAACAAGCCACATTCAAATTATATCTATAATCACTAAAAATTGAATTTTTCAATCTACCGGTTTCATTTTTCACCAATTTATTCAAAACTTGTACAATTCTTTTGATTTTATCCTGTTTAATAATGCTATTAAAATGTTCTTGATCAAATGGTGGTGCTTCTTCTAAAGATGGTACCAGTTCTCCTTCTTTCGGTACTTTCTTCTTTTGTAATTTTAATTTTTTACCATATTTTGTTTTTTGATAAGTTTTAGGTTTTTGATTTTTTTCAGAATCAGCTAATTTAGGAGTTTTATCACCATCGCCTTTGTGCAATTTCTTTTTAAATATTGGTTTATTTTCAGAATTATTTGGTGACTTAAATTTCTTCACTATTTTATTTCGAGATGATGCCGTTGTGGCTTCTACTGAATTTCTATATGGTTTTGGGATTTTCTTAATTTTTTTCTCAGATTGTATTGATTCACTCTCAGATTTTGGAGTTTTTGGTATAGATATTGTTGATTTTGATGCAATATCTTTTATTTTTTTTACATTTTTAACCGGTTTTTTCACATCCACATTTGTTACAATTTTAACCTCACTTAATTTTGGAGATTTTGGATTTGGTATTTCTGATTTTAATACAGCATCTTTAATTTTTTTAATCGGTTTTTTAATTTCTTCTTTTTTTGCAACTTTACCCTCACTATGTTTTGGAGTTTTTGGTGTTGTTATTCCTGATTTTGATACAGTATTCTTGATTTTTTTATTTGTTTTTAAATTTTCATTTGTTTCAATTTTAACCTCACTATTTTTTTTTGGCACGTTTTTATTTTTTTTATTTAATTTCTTTACTTTTGGAACTGTAGAATTTAAATTTGTTGATTTCTTAACTTTCACCATTTTGATTATAGGATTTTGTTTTTCAAATATTTTAGAATTTTAATTTACGCAGTATTAAACTATTTGATTTAAATAACGTGGATCCTGGATTCTGTATATAAAATAATAAAAAAAAAGTATAGTGAATTTTTTTTGACAGCTGACAGTCGAGGAGATGCATATACAACAAAAAAAAATCGTATAAATTTCAATGAAATGTTCCTAACTAGCAATAGCACTATTCGAAAGTTACTACCCTTCCTAAAGGTTTTACAAATAAACTGTCAATTTGTTACGGCTACAGAAATGAAACAACTGTCGGTCTGGCATTTTTCATTTTTGAATTTCAATTTTATACATTAAAATTGCTATAGAATATATTGAAGAAATAATGTTTTAGGATATTTCGTATTTAGTATCCTAGCAGAAGACAAAAGATTTTTTTTCAAATAAAATCCCTTTTATTTAAATTAAAGTCTCACAAAAGGTTGGAAATTGTGAAAGCAACACTTACATATTCGGAACTAAATAATACTCCGATATATGAAGAATTAAATGTAATATTTTTTAATACATTTAATTTAATTATATTTTAATTTAATTTTAAATTAGATATGGCTAAGACTACTTATTCGCGACAACAACATGTCAACTTTAATTTTGTTAATTATTTTTATTTTCGATAAATGAATAAAAGCATTATTATCCTTAATTTCCAATATTGTTTTTAATATGTTTTAAAGAAATAATAAAACAATATTTTTACGTCAAATCTATAATGTCAATTTTACTTTTCATTATTGACGTTATATTAACGATAAACTCGTACGATGATATGACATCATCAGTATTTTTTCTATCGTAATAATTTGACAAAAGTTTTAACTTGCTGTCAACGTTCATATTTTACATAAATTGGACATCAAATTAACGTAATATATTTTGCTGGAATGTGCCTCATTTATAATTATAGTTTCAAAAAAATAGTGTATAATGTATATTTATCTATCCATAATTCGGAACTAAACAAAATTCGTATACCGTAAATGGCAGATATTTTTAAGATTATTGGGAATTATTGGGTACTTGGGATTTCAGTTGTCAAACAAACGCGAACGAACATAAAATGGAACGGAACGATATTCATTTCATTTCAAAGTCGTCCGTCAGACCGAAACCACAGAAAGAAAGAAATTTAATAATAATATCAAATCAAGCACAAAACCATTCATTAATTAGTTGAGTTCGTCGCGTTCGGTTGGTGTTTTTTTTTTGTTTTGTAGCGAAGAATTTAAAGTTTTTATTTAATTAAAATAAATTATAATGATTTTTTTTTTATTAAATATCGATATTTAATATTGCATTTTATTAATTTTAAATTTTGATTTGAAATATAAATTTTCAATAGAAAAATAATATAATAATTTATTTACAAACTAAAAAACAAAGTGGTTCGGACAAAGTCAAAGTGTATTTTATTTCTTTAACTAAAAAGTATAATAATTTATAAATTACTTGAAATAATTTAAAAAAAAAATGTATGATAAGTTTAGTGTTTATGTAATTTTGTAATTATATAGTAGATTCTTTTTTTTTTATATTGTCATATTTTATTGGAGTTTTAAATTCACACCTTTCGGTATTAATTTTGTGTATTTAACATTTTAAAAATATAAAATTTGTTGGAATAAAAAAATTGGAATAATACATACAATAATCAAAGTAAGAGTAAAAGCTTTTTTATAAATAAAATTATTAAATTTTCACATTAAATATAATTATTAATAAAATTTACAATAAAAATTTATTAACAGATGAATTTTTAATAATATTAATTTGGTTTTTATATGAAAAATTATATTAATTTCATAATTTTTTTTTCGTAATGATGCTAGCCTTTATTTTTGAGATGTGAACACAGAGATTGAAATTTTTTTCAACAAAACAATAATAAATAATTAAATGAAATGTATTTGTGTACGTGGGTTGTTTTTGCTTTTACGAGTTTTTTACGTCATATACGAACCAGAAATTTAGTGGTGTAGGTTAGTAGGGTGCGTTTACAATGAATTTGATTCTATGAGGGTAATTTAAATTCATTTACGAGAAACTTGGGGTATAATAATAAAATATAAAATTTTTGTAAATCGGTAAATCTGTTGTCTACCTAATTATATGCTGGTGAATTTATTTGATATAAATATTCAGTTCAACAAACTAAAACCATTTGACAGAAATATGGGATGCATTGATGTTTAAATTCTTTGTCTCTTTTGGGATTACATAAATATCGAAAATATTTTTCAACATTATTTAATTTCGAGAAATATAATTCTGAATTACATAAATTCTTTTGAGGCTTGAGAACAGTAATTTACTCCAATTTTAATTAAAATTACAAGTTCCTTTTCTTTTTTTTGATTATGTCTTCTACTTTTATTTTGATTGAGAAACCTGGAACTCTGTTTCAGTAGATCTTGAGCTCTTGTTCAATCATCGGCGTAAAATGAGGTTGTGGTAAACTTTTGGTTAAGCACAGAATGACTCTGCACTCTGCTCCCATTAGTTTGATACTTGATCCGGTTTTTGCAAGGCAAGTCGGCTCTTTATTTCCTTCAATGCATCTTCACAGCACCCACGTTAAAGTAACTTTATTCCTTTTATCCATGATTATTAGCTTTTGAATACAGAGTCCCATAGAAGGCATTATAACCCTACCTAAAGCAAAATTTATTATTACATTCGATAATCTTTTTAAGAATCGTTAATTTCGTTCGTTGTTGAAATGAATTCAGATTTATGTGTTTTACTTCTGTTCTCAGTAATAAATTTTATTAAAAATTCTTAATTTATGCAGTGAAATTTCAATTTAAGTCAACGAACTATATTTTCTTTAATACTCAATAAAGGTCATTCTCTAAAGCTAAAGTATACTTTTAATGACCAAAACACCGTAGGCTAACATTTACTAAAATTAAGTACATTACAAAGAAAAAATTATATTTATAAATTTTGTCTAACTTTTAAATACGATTAATTAAGTTTTTATACTTATACTTAAAATGATAATTTTTTAATATTTCTCATCTTTTTTTTTATGTTTTGAATACATTTTAATATATATATAAATAATTATCACTAGTGAAGAGTGTGAAAGACACTTTACTTTTTGATTTATTTTGCTTGTTAATATATTTTTGAAATATCAAATTAATTTAATTTTTTTTTAGCACTAAAAACATCAACAAAATTTTGCTTAGAATTGTATAAAATTCACAATATTTAATTATAAATTTCAACTAAAATTGCATATTAAATCAAAAAATTTTGTGATAATTTTTCATAAATATTAAAGTTTCATTATTTTTATTATAGTAATTATTGTTGATTGTGTAAGGAAAATTTTCGTAACTAACCAATAATTAAAAATAAAATCGTGTTCAAAAATCATTTAATTATTGAATGTGCAATAAAATTATTACCGTCACAGAATAATGACATTTTGTTACCGACGTGATGTCTGCTCTGATATATACAGTACAAAGGTAGTTTTTGTTTTAGTTTATCAGAACTTGGAATTAAACGAGGCTATTGAAAGCTTGGTGTATACTCGTAGTAACAATAAAGTCAATATTTTAATCAATTTTTAATTGTTCTTTGTTTATGATTGGCTTTGTAATCTCAACTTTTACTATGTATATATAATTTTATTGATCTTATCTACTTATCAATTTTAATTAACATGGAATTTGTATAATAAGACAGAGACCAGTGAAACAATTGCTGTATATACTGCGCTAAAAAATTATCCAGTTCGTGGTACATCAATTAGTAGTCCAATTCCAGCGATATAAGGTTAAAGCTTTAAAATTCAATATTCGAAACTATGTTAATGGAATAGCTGCCGAAATTATGGTGAAATATAGTAATGGAAAATTATAAGAATTTTTTTTGTATGAGCCGGATCTATTCATTAACCGAAACAGTCAACTATTATATATACTAAGAAAGACATCATTTTCCTTTATAATTAAATATATTTATTGTATTATTAAACAAACTACGAGCCTACCAATTTGACAGATCGGTTACCAAGGTAACTCGATTAAAAAACTGTTTAAACTATGACTAGTAGAACAAAATAGGCTAGAATGGGTCGCACTGAACAGTTGTCTCCACAAAAAGCTGTTCTGGAGTAACCCCAATGCTAAACAATCGAGAAGTATTCTAAATATAACTAAACCCATGCTTAAGACTGTACACCTGAATAGTTACGGGTCATTCCATTTACTATTATACGTAAACATGCCGTGCGATAAGCATGACAATGGAAACTGTTTGCAGATGCTGTGCCTCAATGAGTATGACGAGACAATCGAACATCGTTTATGTCACTCTCCTTCTCTGTGTAATAAAAGATTAAAAATTTTCGGTTTTTATTTTGCAGGAGATTTGATAGAGGTAAGCAAGGAGAAACCTGCTAACCTGATAAACTTTATTAAAGAAGTGGGACGCCACGATTCGTGGTGAAAATGGGTCTTTCGAAAGAGGGTACAACGGACCATTTAGTCTTCCATTTCCCCCTTCTCAAACCAATAAACCAACCAAACAAACTTTATGTATAACCTGATTAAATTTCGTAAATTCTCATAAAATTTTAAGTCTACTTCCTAAATTTGATAAAAAATAAATAATAAATAAATTTATTGTTTTCATTTTTACACATTTTTAATTAAAAATATTTGACTTTTGACTTTGGTTTTGTTGTACTATTTAATAATATTCAATCGTATTTGTTTAACAAATTTATTTACAACAATTTTTTATGTTGACCATATATTAAAAAATATGTTATCGTCATTAATTAACTCGCACTTTATACTTTCTATTTCTGTATTCTGTATGTAGTCAAATATGTATACATAAAACAGTACAACACTTCAAAATATAAACTGTATCGCTCCATTTTAAACATTTAAGCTACTTTACTCTACATTTTATCAATAAATCTCTACAAATGTTTTACTATTTAACAACAGTACGACCTGACTACCTCATATTTCACATATTTTCCCATTGTGATTTGAATTGATAATTTAAATTGATTTAAAAACATTGTACTTACTTAAAGCTATTTGTTTTTAATCAGTACTTTTCAACAAAACAAAGACAAATTATATTCATAAAAATTCCAATGTTTCGAAAATAGCCAATGACGACATTCTTTGAATATCTTATTATATGTATACTAACTTAATTTTTGGTTTATGTAATGAAGGAAATTATAATTTGTAATATAATAAAAAAGTTTATATTTTCATAATTAAATTAATTATTTAAATAAACTATAAATTTACAATTTTCTTTGACTGATAATGTTTAGACTGAAAAAAAGAGTTCAAATTTTAAACTGTAGGTAGAAAAATAAGAAATAGCTACAATCAACAAACACAGAAAAAAAAAACTTTCACGTTAAATTTATTTTTGTTTCTGCAATCAGAATTGAGGTCAAAATACCGCAAAACGATGAAGAATATTACTATAGATTTAAAGTATATCTTTAAGCATTACTTACTTACTACAATGCTTGCGTCACTTTCACAATTCGGAAGAAAAAAACTAAATGTTATCAATTTTTTGGTTCAAAACAAAAATTTACTAGGTCAATGAATTTATAAATATTAATAATATTATTAAAACAATTTTTTTTTTGTATTCCGAATAATTTTTGGTTTTGATAATTTTTTTCCTCAAAATCAAAACATTAAGTATTTTTATAAATTATGTTGAAATTTTATGATTGTTTATGTGGGATGATAACAAAATTATGCAATTTAATAATTTGAATTTTTTTTTTGATTGTTAAATAATTTCGATTATAAATGAGTAAATTTTTGGCGATTTTTGTAGAGTTATCTTATAATACCACCCACAAAGTAAAGTAATCTAAAATATTGTTTTCGCCAGTTTTGTATTTCATATACAAATTTTATGGTATCTACTTGATGTGTCCTGTGAATTGTTACAGTTTTATGATTGATTAGATGAGATTTATAATACTTCTGTGTATTATAAATGATTGGTAAACGTTCAGAAAAGGATCCAGTGTGGATTATATGCTTTACAGAACATGAATCCGGTTGAATAGAATAGAATAGAATTTATTGACGACATTACTTTTTTTACAGTATTTTGATCTTAGGTCTAGTCTTATAATAATTATAATCCGGTTGAATATGAGTAAAAGTCGTTAAGTTTTACGATTAATACAATATTATTTTTAACATATTTACTTATTTATTTGTTATTTCAATGTTTTATATATAATTAAAACCCAAAATATTAAGGAAGTTATAGTACGAAACTTACAGAAATTATCTTGACAGTTTGAATAATAGAAAATGAATCATAAAATATATTTTAATTAAATTCCGTATATTTAACTTCAATTATAATTAAATACTTAATATTAATATTAACTATAGAACGCCATCTGTTCACAGTTTATTCATTATTTAAACATCATGATGACATCTAAATTTTATACATCTCCATTTCATAGAAAATTTATTATAGTTTTATGTAAACTTAAGTAAAATCGGATTGCAGTCTATCGGTCATTTACATTTCTTGAAACTTTTGTATATATATTTAATATAAATTTCAATAATATTTATATTAAAAATTAACACATTTTGTTATTTGAATTTATAATTTTAATGGCCAAGCAAATGTATATATGAAAATTATTTCAATTTGTTTATAAACTCATTCAATTGTTAAATATTTATTTAAATAAAACTTTCATTTATTTATTTAAATGTTAAATTTTATTATAATTCCACAAAATTATGTTACACTATATTTTTATTTGTGCAAAATTATTATAAAATCAACTTTCTCAACTCATCAGTTCCAGCCCTTTCCGTCTATTTTAATTTCACTTTTCCGGCCGACCGGACCGAAATGCTTTATCAAATATGTATTATTTTTACAACATAAAAACATAAAGAATATCATCCCATCATACAACATATATTTCCGTATTTTCCAACATTAAACATTAATAGAAAATCTAAATTACAATCATAAATAAAATATAAAAAATTTTGAAAGACAAAAAAAATTTTTTTATTATTATTTATTTTAATAAATGACTAGAGAAAAATAAAATACATAATTATTATTTTATGTGAAATATGTAATGAGAAAAAAAATATAATGAATAAACACGAGAATTAATCAAGGAAAACTTAAAAGTTTCCAGTCTCATCATCATCAAGGTTACATAATTTTATGCAAAAAAAAAGATACTGAAATTATATGTTAATGTTAAATAGCAGTTTTTTCTCTTCAGTAAATTCTTTAAATATTTTTGTCTATTTTTGCAAATATGTACAAAGGCATGGAATTATGCAAAGATTATAAATTGTGGTAATATTTTTTATTCAATTTTGAGATTATATTATATAATGAAATTGTGGTTATGTAGAGGAGAAAATGGTTTTTTTTTATAGTTAGTTGATTTTTTAAGTCACTGTCGTTGTTCGTGAATTGTTATTAATGCCAATATTAAATGTATAGTAATTTTGGTGATATTTTGAGATTACAGTCAGAAATATAGTCAAGCGAAAATGGCGTAGAACTAACGAGAAGCTTTACATCAGAACCGAACCCTTCTGATTTAACTCCAAAAACCACTTAACGGAAGAAATAACGTGAAATCCATTTACTAGAACAACATCCCAGACATAAATCAAAGAGAAGCAATTTTTGAGCTAAACAGGTCCACATACTTAGCAAAGCCGGGAGACGTATAATAATTGGTCTGTTCACAGGTCATTATCCGCTTAGATGTCACTTAAAAAAGATTACAAAGTTAGAAAATAGAGACTGTCTCGATTTTGTTCGGTTCGGAGTTCGGATGAAGAAGAAACTGCAGAACACATTCTAATGTGATTGGGAGACTGTAGTCCGGAAAAAGCTATCACTGCTGTGTAAGGAATTTCTGATTCTTTACGAAATTTAGGGTCTGTCGTTTAGGCGGAAAACTGTAGGTTTCTACAAAAGCCTGGGTATCAACTATAATTAAATACTAGTAGGGTAGGCACAATAGATTTGCTTACCGCAATTTAGCGAGGTAGAAGTTCGTATACGTATGGCTGACGACAAACATGAAAATCTATGGAATCAAATTTTTCTTTAATGTAATAATTTACTTTTGCCTAATTCATAATTATTAGTTCTAAGCTTATAATATTTTGAAGATAGGGAAACTAAAAAATGTAATAACAATAGAATTAAAATTGAAGCCACATAACAAAAAAGTATTTATCAAAACTGCATCAAATTTTGATACAGTGTCTATTGTAGATATATGCTTTTAGATATAGAATAATTAACAGGTTCTGAGAATTATGAATTGCGTCCAACTCATCGCCTTTTGAGTTACATATATATATAATTCCAAAACCTGAATTTAATATTAATAGGTATATAAAAGTGCTTCTCCCGAGTTTTTGTATATTAATATCTCATGTGTTTAATTAATTATATTTTATATATTTTTAAACTTTTAATTAAATACAAATATAAACTCCAAATATTACAACTATCATGGACTAACCGTTTTAGTTGGCATTTAAAGTGAAACCATTATAAAATTTGTATCAATATTTCACAGTGAAGCTTTTTCCACGCTTTTTTATTGAAATAAAATCTTTTATTGATTTTTTAACCCTTAATTATATATTTATTTTCTTAAATATATATGAATAAATTTATTATATGATTTCTTAAATAGTCAATGCATAATGAAAATCTAAAACAGATTTTCCAGAAAAAACACATTTTCTGATTTATATACTTTTTTATAAATAAGATATAGAAACATGAGACTGAATATAAAGACTAATCGGATTTTCTATTCTTTTTAAACCCTTTTATGTATACATTTATATATTTTACAAATAAATATATTATTATTTATTTACGTTATATAATAAATATTTAATTTCATTTGAATTTTTATGGTGTTCTCAAAAGATACAGAAAAAATCAAAGTCAATAATTTTTTTTTTAATCCTTTTGAAACATATAATATGAAAATGAAGGAAATTTTTTTATATTGAAATATTTTTCATAACATAAACTTTTATTTCTCTTTTTAACAAAAAATCAAACTTGCGTTTCATAATGTTAGCAAAATATATTCAATAATCTTCGTTTTGTATAAATTGTTAGGATTAAATGGTATCACTTTAAGTAGCTTTATATACAATGGGATTATATTTTCAAGTTTATCTAAAGGTCAAATGTATAAACCCTTATGTAATTGACCTGTCATGCTGGGATTTGCAATTACGAGTACGTATACAGACATGTGTCAGCCGGAAAAAATCACAAACTTAATTTTTAAATTGATGGTGTAATAGCAAATATAAAATGTCTTTAATTTTACAGTCCGGAACTGAAAAGTCGAATTAATATTTAAATTTTTGAAATGTCTATTAAAATAAATGAAATTGTAAATATTGGTGTAGTCAGCGATGGACGCCGTCTGACACAAAAGTTTAAACTTACAATAATTGTAGTATAAAACTGTCACCAACGAAAATATCATCAGTTATTGTATGTCATTGAAATTATTGCATTCTTTATCTAATATTTTTTATCTTATAAAATTTTAAACTATAAATTTGAACTTTAATCATTTTTTTTTTTGATAAAATTAATCTTTAATGTACAACTGCAGCTGTGAACTTTTGTTAAATCCAAATTTCGGTCTACGTTCTACCATAAATATTTGAAATACCGAAAAAAACTAGTTATATATTTAAATTCCATTTAATAAAACAAGATTCAAAATTTAAATAAGGCAGGAAAAAGAATTTTTTTAAGAACTTTGAATGTTTAACTTTGTGATTGCCTCTACATTCTTGGGTCTCTTTCGAAGAATTTATTTAAATGGATAACTCAAAAATGTATGGAAACGGAACGGAAATAAATTCTTATGAAACAGTTCGGCCTGACAAATAAGTATAGTGAACTATTCGAAAATTTCTTAGTTAGACACATTTAGAATTAATTATAGTCAGTAAGTTATTGCCTTTTACTAGATAACAGTGATAACGTCTGTCATCGTCTTTTGCGTCAGTGATGGTGTCGCTTTCGTTGTCGCTCCTAAACTAAACACAATATACATCGCCGCAAAGTTTTATCTGTCATATTTTATTATTAATTTGATGTTTTAGTATTCAGGCGTTTTAAAATTATAAATTTAATATTAAATAACTTTTTTCAACAATTTCTATTAATTTTTCTTCCATTTCTTTCGATTTTTTTTTTTAAATAAATAAAAAAATAATTATCAAAATAGGGACGTTAAATTATACGAAATACGTGTACATACTTTTAATTTTTCTTTTGACATTTAACGACGACAGCAGACGTCCATCTTTAGTTTTGTAGTCATCTTCTTCTAACTAATATTAAAATATTATTTAAGTTAATTTTCTGTTACATAGAAATAACCGATAATAAGAAAACTCTACTTAATAAGAGACAAAAACCTTGGACAAAACAAAATTCGACAACATTGTAGACAAGTGCGTGTCATTGATTGTTAAGTGATGTGGCAGTCATAGGGTTAATGTAAATATTTAATATTCAGATCAGTTTTTTGTTGAATATTTTTGTATATATTTTAATTTCTCAAAAATTTCGATGATAATGAATTTTTTTTTATTATCTTAATGGTGTAGAGTCACTGAAAATGAAAAGTATTTCGTTAACGAATTATAATTAAGAATGTAGAAAGATTTACTTATATAAAATGCAGTAGTATAAAGAAATATAAATAAATAAAAATTTTATGAAAATATTAGATAAGAAATAAATATTAGATTAAAATAAAATTATTTATATTTTATAATTTCCAATTTCCAATCGCCGTCAATCAGTCTTGTCAGTGTAATTCGCAAAATAAGTTCTATCATTATTTGTTGAATTCAAATTAACTGGATTGTTTTATGTTGTGAAATTTTTTCAAATCTAATAAAAGATAAAAAACAATTATTTATTTAATTATTTAATATAAACAAAAATTTTTGATATATATAAGTCCAATTATTAATATCGAATACTTAATATTATCGATAATGCTACCGGACATCTTGAACTTTTGACTGTCAGCAAAAATGTTATATTAAAGTAAATATATACAAAAATATTTAGACCAGACCCTAACCAGACTCTAATTTTACACAAATAAGAGCTAATTAGTTCACAAACTGAATCAAAATATAATTCAAAACTTTTGAATTTATTTCTCATATTGTATTTGGTAATATAAATAATTTTATTATTATCATTATCATATTTCAAAATATATTAAGTTTGTATACTTAATTAAAAATTATACAAATAAAAATTTCTGGGAATAACCGTTTTTTATAAATTTATATTTATAATTAATAACTAATGAAGACAACTTTTAAAATTCAGAGAATTAAAAATTAATTAGAACGATTTATAATTGATAGCCCAGACATTGAAGTATGTACAGTATAATAATTGTGAAAGAGGATTAATAGTTGACAAAATACAATTAACAAAGTCTACAGACTGAGTCGTAAACAAAATTACGCTGACCAAGGAGGCTGATACTGAAAAAATTTAAATATGTATCTTAAAATGATTCAAGAAATACTGACATTTATCAGATTTTTTTTGTGAATTACCCTGTATATATAAATATTAAAATTTCTTTGAACAGTCAAATAAATTTAAATTACGTTTTAGCCAATTATAAGTCTTTTGTCTTCCTTGATATTTACTAATATGGCTTCAGCTTAAATTCACAAATTTTAATAAAAATAAATACAAGTTTAAGGTCTTCAGATATAAGCTACGGTCAGGACTGGTTACTTATTTAAATATTTTAAGATTTAGAATTAAAATTTTTTGTATATACAATTAATATTATAAGATATAAGCAAAGATTTCTAAAAAGAGAGTGGGAACGAGACTCCCACGCACATAGGCAACAGAAAAAACAGCCCGTTTACCATCCAGTCGAACGCTGCATAATTGTTACAGCATGTCGACCCATTCCACATCTGTAATAAACGATATTATCTTAGCCCGCTTCAGTTTAGCGGTGTCTTCAAGGTTTTTTAGAAATGAACTACCAAATTTTATAAACCGAGGAGCAATGGTCCAACAAATTTTCCATTCCTCCTCAAATCTATTTACTATTTATATGAGGCTAAAAATATTCAGTTTATTTTAAAGCATTCTGAATCATTTATTATCAGACAATTAATCTGTCTGACATATTTTTCTAATTTTTCTTATTTTTGTTTTGTTTTGCTAAATAGCTCATCTTTTCGCACATGAATAAATTTCCTTAAAAACGTTATAACTTGACAAGGCTCAAATTTCGGCAGACAACTGAACCAAAAAAAGATTTTTTTTTTTGCAAATAGCAGACAAAACTTAATTCAATTTGGCAAACATTACTGAATTAGTGTCGGTTTTTCTACAAAATAGCCAAAAATATCAAATTACAAAAACCACACCAAAAAAAAATTAAGTTAAGATATAAATAACTGTGTTCTTAGTAAACGCCTAAAATTAATCTTAAAAAAAAAATTGTTATTATGTTTTGAATTTGCTATAAATAATTGTAAATAAATCATAAAAAATGTAAAGAAAATATTGTAAAATTATTAATTGATTGTTGTGGTGTTACTTCCAAGGTAATTTTTTATCAAATTTGCAATAAAAAATTTACAAACAAAGAATATCTTTACGCAATACTTGGAAAGAAACAGGTTTTTATCATATAATTTTTTATATTAGTATATAAACCAGTGATGGTAAACCTTTTTCTTAAAGTAGGATGAAAACAAAATTTGTATTGTTGTAACTACAATAGAGTAAAAGCGGAAAATGCTTTTAAATTTTGTTTTATATGATATTTAAAAAAATGGAAAATCTGCAGTTGATTTCTTCACTATATCGTCGCCAAGCCAGTTTTGATAAAGTTTATGAAAATAATTCATAAATTGAACTTTCTGTCCTCGGCAAACATCGACGTGGAAAAATATAACCACATACCGTATCACAAAGAAGGCAGCAAAAAAGCAGTTTAAAATTTTCCTGAAAGGACATATAACCAGATCAACAGCGCTGTTCAGGAGGCACTTGAGAACCCAATGAAAAATAAATTACAAACTCATTTCACCTGCAAGTGTCTAAATCTGGTCAGAACAAAAAAAGGATACAACACTTGACGGGTATGAACTCAATAACCATGTCGATATAGCGGCTAAGAAACTTACAAATATGGTATGGTTCCTGAATGCCACGGGTTGGATGTAAAATCACTATATTAACCAAACCAGGTTTTCCACGTGAAGTCAAACGATGTTTAAGTTCTAACTAGGTTCGAACTTATTTCAACTGTAGGAACAATTGAAGAACGGGCTTTTCCCTGTGGGAATAATCGAAAAACCTTTAAATCTATTAAATATTTCTGCATAATTCATAAGAATGTAATACATTTTGAACGTTCCACGAGTCATTTTGTATCCGCTAAGTTAAAATCGCCAATTGTGTCACTAACTAAATGACCCGTGACTTATTGGTTTACCTTCACTGGTATAAAGTATAAATTTAATCATTTGAATGATTAAATTGATTAAAAACTTTATAAACTACAATAAAAATATTTCAATTTTTGTAGTGTATGTAAACAACATTTTATATATGCATGTATTCGTTATACAATGATAATTTTGTATATATAAGTTTGTATTATAGATTCTTATCTTTGTATGAGATTATGAAATTTCTTTTTTATACATACATGTAAATGTAAATACAAGTGTGTGTGTGACATAAATATATTATTTTTCTGAAATTTTCTGTTTTTATCTTTATAAAGTTTATATTTATAAATAAAATATCTTAAATCAATAAAAATATTTACTTTTAATACAAATATTATTATCAGTTTATTATCGTATCATATAATTTTTTTGGTAACAAGTGAAGATTAATGCTAAAAGTTAAACATTTAAAAAATTAAAATTTCATGGATTTTTTGACATTTTAATTTTCTACACTATAAAATTATAGATTAAATTTTCATTCTTATTGAAAATATATGTGGAATAACAGGAAATAGGTAAAATATTTCCAGATACTATGAATCGTTACTTGAGTATCACAGAGAACAAGTTTTATCCAGAGTTTACTTTAAAAACTTAACCGAGTTCTATGCCTAATTACAGTAGATCTTTATAGTCAACTTTCAGGTAAACATGGTCAATTTTTAAACTATACCATTTTAGTTTCAAAATGAGAATAGTAAACTTCAAAGTGGAATAGTAAACTTCGATATAAGAATAGTAAATTTCAATTTGAGAAATTTTATTTATATTTAAAACAATTAGTTTTGATACAATATATGTATTTGAAATTCAATTTATTAATATTGCATATTTTCTAACTTTAAAGCCGCAGTGAATTTTCTTTGAATGCAATTGGCACATATTGTTGGTGTAATTGTCTGCAGACCTTCTTCCATAAGGCTTTCTAAGGCTCTTAATCTTAGCTTTTTGATGGTCAAATCTGAATTTCTGTTATTAAGAATACTTAACAACTTTCTTGAGAGTTCTCTTTAACATAACTCTACCACAGACCAGACATTTTCAATTGGGTTAAACATTGCACTATAGGGTCCAAGTCTGAGTATCATGTTTTCACGAAATTCCTGCTCCTGCAAAACTTCTTAAATTTTACTGTGGCAAGGTGCATTGTCAATTACCATAACAACTGGTTCATCATGTCTAACCATTTATTTACTTTTCTCATTTTAATTTTAACAATTCTCATATTGAAATTTACTATTCCACTTTGAAATTTACTATTTTCATTTTGAGGTTTACTATTCTTATTTTGAAACTAAAATGGTACAGTCCAAGCTAAACCAGGCAGCTAGCTATGTCGTTAATTGTCAAATACCAATTATAGCAGAACTTTTCATTTTATAGAATTTAACAGAACATTTGAAACAAATTTAATCATTGCACATTAAATCAAAAATGAAAAAACTAATTAACATGTGACAAATCACTGCAAAATTATAATTTTATGAAATAATATTAAATTTAAAATTATGCTTAAAGGTTTTGGTTTGGAAAATATCATTTTTATATCTGAATAAATATTAATTTTTTGTAAAAAAAAAATGTTATCTAATTTACTAGTTTTGAATAAGAAGGAATCGTTTGTTTCGGCACTTAACTTTAAACACTTAAATTTAATGTGCATTAATTTCACAATATATTGAAATTACACATTTTTATAATAACCTAGAATATATTCGATTCAAAAAATGTGTTTTGAATAAAATTAATAAAACTTCGAATTCAATTTAATTACTTAATATTTTTCATACAAACTTTATGTTATTTGATTACGTTTACCATAATATAAAAATATATAAGAACTTGCAAATATCAATAATAAAAATTTTCTTGTAATTTAAAATTTATGATGTTTTTATGATTTTTTTTTTTAAATTTTTTATAAAATTTTAATTATATAACAAAATTAACCACAAATTTTACGATTTACTACGAATTTGTTTTTGCGAATAATTATGAAAACCACAAAATTTCATTCAATATTCGATATTTTACTATGTATAATTTTATTAATAAAAGTGGCTAATATTTTTAAAGTAAATTTATGATATTGAAGGTCTCAAAAGTATAAGTAATATTTATATTAACAAAACTTAGTAATTTCATGACATTTCATTGTTTTGGTTTAAATTATTCAAATCTAACTAACTCCTTAAAATGATTTTCAGGTTGTATACTTCATAACTTTTCATTATCATTTTTAACCTTGTAAATTTACCAATTCAAGTTATTTATTACTTGGTTTTCTGGAGGAGTTTAAATTTCAAAATAAATTCAAAACTTTGGTCGGAATTATTGTCCACCTACAGGATATTTTTATTTAAAAAAAATAATAATATTCATTTTAACTATTCCACAAGTTAAACCTACACCTAATAGAGATTAAAAAAATTATAAAAAACTAATTTAAGAACTGAACAGGAAATATCTTTGAAAATTCGCAGCTCCATAAATTTTTATTTTTTGTAAGAGAAGATCACACTATTATAAATCGTTTATTTAGCTTTAATAATATTTTTTTTGAATTCTGCATTTTTTATTTTCTATAAAGATAAATAATTTTTTGATAGATATATTTCAAGTGTATACATTATCATTATATGTAATCAAATATCCATTCTTTAAGAAGCTTCTGAAAAAATATTCTGAAATACAAAAATAAATAATTTGACTTTTTTCTTTATTATATACAACTGAAATAACGAGTCATCAAATCTAATTTTATCTGGCATCAAATTTGTGTTTATAAACATAACACTTGAAAAAACAACATAAATATATATGAAATTTAATGATAACATAAATTTATTGTCTATAAGAAAATTAAAAATATTAAAATTGAAATTAATGATTCACTAAAGTTAATCTAATTTTGAAAAAACAGAAAAGCATAGAAATCTAATTTATCATTAAATTCATAAATTTATTAGAAAATGTAATAATGTATTTTAGATAAGATATCAAATTTCATTCAGAAAAAATTGAAAATTGTTAAAGGTGTCCATTCATTGTACAAGCCTGATTGGCAATTTGTATAGTTAACTTTTTTATAAATTTTAATTACACGCATTTATACTTGGTTTACAGCCGATATTAAAACTGTCAATTTTTTTTTCTTTTTTGTTTTATTTCAGGATAGTTTTAAATGTCAATTATTCAATTAATAAAAAAAACCATATAAAACATGTTTTGTTTTGACATAGAACGTCAAGAAACGTAATTTTGGTTGTGCAACTTCCCCATATACTATCCAACTTACAACCATCGCTTAATGCCCCAGCCAGCCTAGATAAATTAAAATATTTTAATACTTTTTCAACCAATTTAATTATTATAAAAATGATTGTCAACGTAAACATGCCCACAATTTCACCAAGTTGTCAACACGTTGATAAACATATTGCATAATGTAAGGGCAACATAATAGATCCAATCACACAAACTTTTAGCAGTATAGCTTCAAAGCTGAAACTAAAAATGATAAATAATATTTTATATCTTATTTCAATTATATTTAAAATGAAAAACCGCAGTAACAAAATATGAAATTTTATGCAAAATTAATTTATTGGCGACAAATTGGCATCATTTAATGTAAAAGCGCGCCTCAATGCCTATTCCCATTTTAATAGACGTGTACGTACAACAAAAGAACTGATTTTCTTTAAATAAACTTTTACATGCGTCATTAGCTCTCAGCAGCTACTCGAGTCAATTAAAAAACATCTCGTCTCAATAAATTTAGTAATATGTTTTTTATTATTATTTACTCCGGAACAAAATCAATTGACTTTGAATTTATGAACTGTATTTGAATCATATATCAAGTTAAGATACAAAATTTTATTATATTTGTGTTGTCAAATTCGTGTTAGACTAGAAAAACTGGCTTTAATTATGTATTCCATAAATAAATAATACAAAAAAAAAAAAAAATGAATCATTGATCTTTTTTCGGAGAATTTTTGTAATTTTCTTATTTATTATTTTCAAATTTTCACTACATATTTACACGTTAACATAACAATTCATTCATTTATGTTTTGTACATTTTTTTTATATAGTAGATGTAAACAATTTATGAAAACTTACGATTAGTAAGACTATAGAAGTAAGAAAATTAGCTAATTTTATTGCGAATTTTATAAACAGGAAATTGTATAGTAAGAAAAAGTAAAATTTAGTTAATGTCTAGCTATGTCTAATATGTTTTTTTAGTCGCTAAATGACTAATTTTAGAAATACTAAATTTAAAATTTTAATAGCTTTTATTTTAGTCAATTTTTATGTTAATTATATTAATTTAAAATTCTATATTTATATAAAATATAAATATGTAATTATTGTTTATATGTAAATTAAAATCGATATGGTGTGAAATATTAGGTAAACTTTGTTAAGTTGAATAGGGACCATCCCAAATATTTTATTTAACTTTAAATTTTGGTATACAACAGGGTAATTTTTCAATTCCTACTAACATAATTTCACTGGTACAATTTTACTGTATAATTCAACTGGTTCAGCTTTTTCCAGAAATTTTATGATTTACAGATTCTTCTGTGAACTAAAACCAAACCAAATCCAGTTCTAAAATCATCGTTGAACCACAACATTTCGATTTTGCTTATGGTTCGGTTAAAATCATTTTGTTATAATTTTTATTGTATTATTTTATGTTGCTATTTAATTTAATTAATTAAATTTGTTTATTATAATTGTTAATATTATTATTTATTTAAAAGATAATCTTAAGATAATAATTAATAATTTAAGATTTTAAAAACCAAACCAAAACCAATAATTTTTAAGTAATTTTTTACCAAAACAGAACCACAGCAAAAAATAAAAATAATTGGTTTACATATCTAATTAATAATAATATTTTTTTTAAAAAAATGGTTGGAATTGTCGAATTGTTCTAGTGAAGCCCATCAGGATTTACATTTTAATTGATATTTTTGGAGAACAAAGTTTAATTCTGGTATAAATTAATAAAGTTTGATAATTTTATTAGGCTTATCTCTGCAACTCTACACTAAAACAGATAAAGTTTAATTTCTAAATGCCTTAAGAATGTTTCACATTATACATCTTCTTGTTATGGCTTGAATTCGAAATATAAAAGGCCTAGAAACTTCAAACTAACTTCATTTTAGAACTAAAAGTCTCTGATTGATCCTTCCAAATTTTGATTGATTCACGAATACTGAAACTTTATAAGTTTTTCATTTTCAGAATAAATGCTCTACAAAATACATTTAATGAAGTCCCACTCTAAATTCACATGTTTCAATAACATCTAGTTTTTACATATTTAGAACGCAACAAATTTTTTTTATTATTTTTTGCAAAACAAAAATATTTAATTTCATATTATAGAATAATCAAATTGGCGCGAAATTAAATTACAATTTATATTTTTATCAAAAATATAAATTTATTAAGCATATAAAATTTCAATTTTATAAATAAACAACGAATTTGCGTGTTTAAAAATTTAAAGTGTGAAACATTTCAGATACGAATTTTTGTTTTATTTATTCAGACTTTACATTTCTCTCCATTTAACTAACTGACGTTAATATAATATTCAAATAGTAAAATTTGTACTGATTGAAATACGTAAACTCTAAACTTAAGCTAATTTCAAATTGACTTTTCCACCCTGAAAATATTATTTTCCAATCATTATTAGCTGTACATTATTAATTAAATTCTTTAATAATTAATCATATCGAAACTAAGAGTTTTATTTATAATCAATATTTTTCATTTACTGAAAAAAATGGCTTTTGCTTTTACTTGAACAAGAAAGTTTTTATTACTTAAATAAATATAATTGCCCTGAATAATTGACATAATTTTGTGATATGTGGAATAGATTTTTTATATACAAGTGAAAATCGATAAAAATGTAATTTGTGATCTACATTTTCATATGTGAATTCAAATAAAGGTAAAATAAAATTACAATTATATATAGTAATATAATTGACATTTAATATGTCATTAAATTGCTTACACAAATTTCTGACGTTATATCTATTATTTAATAACGAATTTAATTTACAATGTCACAATGTTAACCATGAAACTTATACCGCTTTTATTTAATTATTAATAATTTAATTAATTATTAATGCAAATTATTTAAATGTAAAATGCTGATAACCTAATATAGGTCACATAAAACACGAACTTTGGATAAAACCGTTTTTATACTAATTCTGAAATATTGATATGAACCGACCGATTTTATAAAAGCATAAATTAAATATTAAAGAATCACAAAACGAAAACTCTGTGCAAAATTTCATTGAAATCGGATAACAATTACTATGAAACATTTATGCGCAATGGCATTTGAAAACTCTACCGTCGAAAAATTGAGCATAATAGACACAACATAGTTATTTCATAACTTATCATAATATCAAATGTTTGGCAAACAATTCCTACAAATTAACTCAGCTAAACGCACTGCGCGATCTCTTGAAGACACATCTTCATTAAATAGTGAATACGAATACGAATCGGTTGTGTAAAACACTAGCCCGATTCAGACTTCGTCACCTTGCACACGGTTTTATAAATCCAATAAACTTGTAGTCGCATCCATAATCAAAGACTTACTGTACTTCTTTGAAAGTACTAGTCTTTGGACTAGGGTTATAACTTAATAGTATATATCAGAATATGCCTACAGTGAACGTAGTGTAATTGGGCCACTTGTAACTACCCAAACTTCTATCTATATATATATATCTATAAAATTAAATAATCATCAATCTTTACTTCTATACAAAAAAAAAGTAGAATCGAAAAAAAAATTATGCGAATAATTGATTACTATCTAGTTTAATATTTTAACAATCAATTCTCTAAACCCGAACCTTCTATACAATTCCCAACAAAGCTATAATTTCTTCTTTCAATTTATTAAATTGGTAAATTAACACTTAAATCGTCACTAATCCTTGTGTCATCTAAAAATATTCTCGCGTAAATTTATGTAAATACCGTTCTTACAAAAATTCTGACCCTATAAAATAATAATCCGCAGTCGTGTATCATTTTAATATTAACATTAATTTTCACCCAACCGATAATCATTATTTATAATAGTAGACCCTCATTCTGTCCAATTTGAAGTCGTGTGAATTAAACCATTAAAATCTCTTGAACTTTGCTGTTGCTGTCATATTACAAAACATTTAAATTGAATGCATACCAGCATCTTAAAGATTATTTTTAATGTTTGTGGTTAAATTACACTATAAAAAATTTTTTTATGGGATATTGCGTGAATTTAGTAGCAAAATTTAATGTCAATTTTATTTTCATTTCTTACTTATTCTGTTGATTTTTCAATTTACAATCTGGCATAGTTCCATAATTTTATCAGCTGGTTTATAAAACCTATTTTCATTATCAATAAATGTTTTTATATTTTGTGTCATGAAAATTTTCTGTGAGGTGTTCATTCTAAAAATATTTCCGGAAAAATTTTATTACTTAACATTTAAAATTAATGTTTTTCATAATTTATTGAATAAATATTGATTTGAATTATAAAACAATTACTTTTATTGTTTTTATAAATTATTTATAATATAAAATTTCTTATATATAAAAATGAGTAATTTTTAATGTTGGTTTAATATCAATTCAAATTATTAGCATTTTTCTTTTGTTGCTGATACATTTTTATAAATTTTTGATATTAGTTATTTATAAAATATATTTCAAAAATATTTTGAATTTAGAAATTTAGAAATTGTTAAACTTTTTGCAGTTAATTAACGTAAAGCTTGGGCTATAATAGATAGATCAGTTCGGTTGGAATCGATTAGTACAATAGTTAATCGACTGGTTAACTCGTTAATGTTCAATCAATTACTTAGTAAAAGAATTCAAACTCTTTCAATTTTAATACAAAATATATGAAAACGTAAAATTTGAACTTTACTGACAGATTGATACATTGTACTCCAAGCTAATTGAAAATTTAATTAGTAATTAAATCTGATTGATACATTTATATAAAAAGTGAAAATGAGAAAATTTCATTTTCTATATTTTCTGTTACACTTTATTATTAAAACGTATAATTCAAAAATTATGTTATAAAATTTTCAAAATGATGATAAATTATATTATTGGAAAAAGTATGTTTAAATATTTATGATTATAGAAAAATAATTGTTAGTTTTATTTGGAAAATATTGCAAAATTTCATTGTTATACCCAGGTATATTTAAATTATTATTCAGGAAATGGTAATTGTCATATTTATTAATTTAATAAACAAAAATTGTGTTCCATATGTCAGACTAGTCATTATACAAATTGTAATTTAAATGTTGAATCATTAAATAATTATATATTTAGTCTTATTTTAAAATTATTATTTTCATTTTCTAAAACATATTATTTTAGACTTATGACGTTATGACCTATTAAAAATTTAAATATAGTACATAATTTATGTGAAAAGAAATTGTAATTTTTGTGATGATGATAACCGAAACCGAGTTGTTTTTATTATAATTTTGGGTTACATGAATATTAATATTTAGGAAATAAATATATAAATATAATGAAATTTAAGATTATGATGTCAAAATATACAAATTTGGACAAAATTGTTGTTAAATTAATATTAAACTATGATTGAATATTAAAACATATTTAAATTATCAAAAAATTTCAATACGTTTTTGACAAATGTCACTAGTTACTGAATGTATCATTATATTAATTTCAAAAGCATTTGTGTTTTACTATTGATTAATTATGACATTCTGTATATAATTAAGTTACACATCTGTTGATTGACAATGTAGTTGATAGTGATGGGAGTGATCTAGCTAAAACAGCGTAATCGAATAATTTTGTTTATAAAAAAGTATGATTTGTACATTTTTGAAAGATAATTCATTTAATTACCTATAGTTAGGGTAGGGTTGTATCTTATTGCACAACATTATAAAGCGAGACTCATTCTTTTGATAACACCGGTCGAGGTTTTAATTTAACATTGTCGATTCGTTTTTTATAATTATATGTAAAGGCATCATAATTTGCATAGCTGGAGTGGTAATATGAAAATATAATTTCAAAACATTTCTAAATTAAAGCTCGAAGCCCACCAGATGGGAGACACTGAACCGGCATTAAATTTTCCGAAATCTAAAAAATCTTAAAATATTCAATAAATGCAATTCTTAGTTTCGATTTATGTATTAAATGAATCAATAAATTTCCCGCATTTTTAAGTTACTCTCAATATTCTTACAATTTAAATTTCGTTGACAGTTTTAATTCACATCCATTTTTAAGATTATAAAGTTGTTACAGAAAGTTACGGTTTAAGGTTAATAATTCCATATGGAAAAAAATGCATATTGACATTTCCTCTAATAGAGTTTTCCGGAAATATAATCTGAAATTATTGGCAACCCATAAATATTACTTTTTACATTTCTCGGAAATCGTCATGAAGAGGACATGCTGAGGATCGCTATAATTCGGTCTCCATTGTGCGAGGTATGTAATAGAAATAGATATATCCTGATAATTGCTATAATTGTATTAGATATTAAAATTAGATTATCTCTCAATAATTACGATTTTTTTTATACTAGGTTTTTACGACTTACATTTGACATTTTATTGGTAATGGATTTCTATAAAAGAATTATTCAATTATTTCATTTCACTCTGTAATAAAAAAATAAAAGTATACAGAATTAAAAAAAAGTAATTATCATTAAACCCACCTGATTTATTAAACAGACACGAACCATACATCAAATTATTCATAACAAACCGCAGAATTTCCTTCAATAACAAAATGTATTGTAAATTTAATTATACACGGATACAAAAATCTGAAATAAAAAATTATATACGATAACTTTGGTCATGAATTTTAAAAAGTTCATATCGAAATTACCTTAAATAACCTAATATAATAATAACAATTGACAGAGGTCAGCAGTAAGTCTTATTGTTGTCATTAATTTACCAGTTTTTAAGTATTTAAAAAAAATAATTTCATGTCATTCCAATTTTTTATGGTTACGAAAATTTAAAAATACATTTTCCAACCCCTTATTAAAATGACGAATAATTATTAATTTAATAGAAAAACAAAAAAAAATAGTTAATAAACTTTTCATATGTGGTCAAAATTTTCATTGTCAAGGTTGAAATAAATTTTTAAGTTCATTTTTTGGGTCTAGTTTGTGCGTATACCCAAAAAAATATATAAAAATTATTTAATAAACTTGTTTGGTAAAATATAAAATTTGATGACAATTACATTTTAAAGTGTTAAATTGTGACAAAGGTTTTTGCTAAATTGATTGATTTATATAGAGCGGAACCGACAATTAGGCCCACTGCTCCCACGTATTCATCTAAACATGCGGCGGCAAGTTCAGCATGACTAAAAATAGAGACCTGATTTCCAACCGAGAATTCCGGTTTTATATAGTTCGATCATGTAGAAAGAATCAATCTTAAGATTCGGTTGTTAGAATTGCAGTGCGATTCGGACTGTGATTGAGACAACATCCAGTTGAGCAACAGCTCGGTGGTTTTCTCGTATCCGCGGTGATCACTTATGTTATACAAAATACAACTTATTCAACAAATCATTTAGTGTAATTGTTAATATATTTGGAATATTTGCATAAAAAATTTGGAGATATAGTAAAATAAATTAAGGAGTTCTGAATTCATTGTTCTAAATAAATTCGCTGGTGACTAATAAGCTAAGATAAATTATAAATTTTATTTTATTTTGGTAAAGTTATTATATCTTTGTTTTATTTGCAATTTTTCCTAATTATAGATGACAAATTATTGTAAATTAAATTTTGATTTATAAGAATATTTGCTCGAAATATAAAATTTTTGTAATAGCTAAACTTTAACAGAGATTTAATAGAAAACTTTAATAAAATCTGTTGAAATTTATACTTTGTTAATTATTTATGAACTCACATCGGATATATTTAGTGTATAGCTTAAAATTTGATTTATTTAAATTTTATATGGAACACAACATCGTTCATGTAACCACCAGATAATTCGATATATATGCAGTCAAAATTTTCGTATAAATTTTCCGAATTAACATGGATCAATCTATAAGGCAACTCTAATATTGCTTTTCAGGTGGTGAAGTGTTTGTAGATTATTATTTTCTCATGTTTTTCTCAATAACGTTTCTGCCATTTCGGTAATTTATAAATAAGGAATTGCAGAAATTGCATTGAAATCATAAAATTGCGATAATCATATTTTAATTTCAAATACTAAGTTTTGTCATTGAAACAAATTAACATTATCAGGTTGTACAAACTATTACTAAAAATCACTTTTTCATAATTAAGTTCTATAACCAAACCAATTTAATATTTTTGCGCGGATTCAAATCACAAACGCGAATCACAACATCTTCTGCCTACCACTAATCTTAATTTTAATTATTTTTTCAAAATGACAATCTCTAAAATTATCTCTATAAGCTTATCTGTAATAAGAAACCTACAATTTTTACATATTACTTTTCATTAATTTTTATTATTTCATTTTCAGTCATTTTAATTGATAATTGATAATTTTTTTTAATAATTTTTTATCAGCGTTGTAAATAAACTCATCATTACATTAATGATTAATTTAAATTTTTATTATACGGAAACATGATATAAAGTTTTTGTAAAATTATAATAAACTGAATCTTTGTCACCCTGAAAGTTGACTGGTTGCATTGATAACAACTTATTTAATAATGTTGCAATGCAAGCAATGACCTCAATATTATTAAAACATAACATAACCAAACGCAACTATTCACTCTGTCTGCTAGCTACTTCTATGTATATAACATATAATATCAGATTCACAGACTTTTATGCATCCATTATAATGTGAGTACAGGATGGCCCAAAAGTTACTCATGCGTGTGTAAAAATTGAATAGTTTTTTTGTTTATTAATTATTTTATTTTATATTTGTTTATGATATAATTTTAAATATGCAATTATGAAAAATAATGTCTGATAGATGGATCACCATTTTCCTCTATGCACTATTGGGTTCTTAAAAGGGCTTTTTAAATAACAGTGGAATCACTTGTTGACATGCACTTGACGGCCTGATAATCCTTTCTCATGTCAATCTGCATCATAATGTGCATTTTATGCGGTGTAATTGGAGCAATTGGAGCTCGTTAGTATAACAAGATTCTATTAACATGAAACCCTAATTTTTTTACACACATGCATAACTTTTAGTCCACCCTGTATAATATGAGAACGGTGAACTGTAGTTGATTTAAGATTATGTTTTTCAAGTACTGTGCCAGAGATTAGCTATAGTAAATTTTTAGGAAATTTGAAAATCTCCTCAAGTCAAGAATAAAAAATATATAATGCAATAAAGTTTTTAAGAATTTGTTAAGTTTTATTGTGGCATAAAGTTTCATTTGTAAGAGGGGCGAGCTACATAAATCAAATTGACTCACTCTATACTAGATCATAAAATATGTAATTGTATATATGAAAATTATTTTTGTATCGTATAAAATTTTTGAATTTGTCAGAGGGTAATAATAAAAATTTTCATTGTAAAAACAAATTTACAATGACATTTCTGCGGAAGTGAATAATTGATAAAAATGATTTTATTTTCTGTTCGTTTGTTTTCTTTGTTGTAAAAACGATTTTTTGGATATCAAAAAATGTTTGTTAAAATTATGTTTATGTTTATATGCTAAATGATAACTACAAAGATTTATTTGATTTATTGAAATTTATTAAAAACATTTCATTGATAAGCTAGAAATATTACGAAATTATTTATTAAACAAACATTTTCAAAAATTGTAATTTTATTTCATTAAATTATTAAATTATGAATACTTCTCAAAACTTTCCGGTGAAATAATCGTGAAAAAGTTCTGAAAAGTTAAGGTGGAGAGATTGAACTATTCACATCTTGTGAATATGGATCCTTACCAGCGCCAATTATTATAAATAACGATGTACTCGCCAAATAAAAAACCAAATGTCAAAATTTTCGCAGTGAAATATTAATTTGTATGAAAATATCTCCTCAAAGCGTACTCGATACCAATCTTAACTAGTAAAATTACAATATATCAATTTAATATTGAAATTATTTCTTTATTATAATTATTTATCTCGTTTTTAATCATATAAAATTAATTAATATTGAAAAATTACTTCGCAATTAAGATTATTTTAAAATGTCTAAAATGAAATAAATATGGAATCATAAATTTCTGAACAGCGGAAATTCCAAATAAAATTGATAAAAACTTTAAAATTTATTAATTCAATATAAATAAAGGATTTTGTGATATCTTAATTTTGATAATTTAAAGTTATTAACTAAAAGTTATCAGTTCTTTATCACATTTTCATATTATACTAATTTCCTTTCTAGCATTCCAAAACATAGATTATTAGTTCTATGTATTCCCTAGTTCTATGTATTCCCTAGTTCTATGTAAAATTATTTTATATTATATTTAATTTGTTCTAAATTTTATATTGTAATCTAAATCTAAACCACCAAATCACAAGGTTTTAATTTTATGGAATTATAGAGATTTTTAAGTATTTTACGCTTCAACGTTTCAGTTAGTTGGTTGGTTGGTAAAAGTGACGAACCACACATCAGCTAATATGAAGTATCAATTAACGAGTTTGCGCCATTTTGAAACTACTCACTACCATCACCATGACCAGAGGTATTGTTATTAAGTAGCGGTGTGGTAGTTTCCTTGACGGTTTCCATAGACCAGTTCGCGGCAAGATCGTTGAGGTCCTTAAAGATAAGACTAGCAAACGAAAACGTTTGTTAAAAGTATAAATTTAATATTTCATCCATAAAAATTGTGAAATAAAGTTTACATTTTTAATCAAATCGACTTTAACTTGTTGTTATAAATCAATGTACTTTTGACAATATTTTACTTTGTTGTTTTCCATATGTGATGTCAATCGAAACTCTTAGTGATATATCTCGTCTGCTGGATACGTAATTTATAAGTTGCCCTTGATGTACTTTCAATTCCATACCATGTGATTAATTCAAAAGTGATCATAAAGACAGACAGAAAAAATTCTACTTGCTTCTCATGAGTCGCTACTTTGTGCCACAAAAGCTTGAACGTTTATCTTCAATTCACAAGCAACGACTCGCGTAATGTGACTTGGATTATCAATTTAATAATAATAAATATTTATAATTTTTTTTTTTAATTATTTATTTTATTTCTATTTTTCATTTTTTTTTTATGTACTCGGCAGTTTTACATTAAATATATAATTATAAATAATAAATATAAATTTCCTAAATGTAACAATTAACAAACCAAATATTGATAAAATAAATAATACAATACTAATTATAATTGCAAATATAAAAAAATCATTTCCTTTAATATCAATTAATTTTTGTAAAATTTTACATAAATATTCATTTATTTTACATGTTAACCATAATAATTGTCGTAATATAAATTCTAATAATCGAATTAAATATATTTGAAAAAATTTTATAAATATTTTTATTGTAATATTTATGATTTTTGATATCCATTTATGATTAATAAATTTCTCCCATATAAAAACGAATACAAACATTGGAAATAAAAATGTTTTTAATATTATTGAAGTTTTGTTACGCCAAAATCTTGTACTTTTCTCAAATGTATCAATATCGGAATCTGAATCCATTATAGTTGAATCACAATTTAATCGTTGTTTTTCTGATGATGATGGTACACGCTGTAATCTTCGCATTATTAAAATGCTTTGTAACAAAAACTAAAATTAGCCTAGTACGAAAATCTAATAAAATTAATTAAAACTAAAATATTTGACTAAAATGTTAAAACTGATAACACTGAGTATTTATTATTTGAAATGAATTTTATGAGTAATAATTTAATTTTATAATAAAAAATATTTTGTTGTTTTTCTTGTTGAACTAAATATTTATTTAAAAAAAAATAATATTTTAAAAAAATTGACATATAAATTTGATGTATTATTTAAAATGTTTTCAATAAAAGATTTTTCATTTTCAAAGTATAATTTTGATTTTAAATATATTTATAAAAGTTTTGTATTCGAATTTGATTCAAATATTTAATATATACTAATGCCCAATTTCACAGTGAGAGCCTAAGCTTAACTAAATTATTATTTCGATTATGTGGTTTGAGTTTGAAACTTAAGCTTTTCTTGGTGGCTGAATCAAAATTAACTATAAATTTAGCTAAACCAAAATATGTGAAATATTGTGAATGATAAAAAGAAAATAATGTTATTGTGAATGAAATCCGGTGGTAATGAAAATTAATGTGGCAATCAATTTGTATATTGATAAGTTAAACCGAAATTTAAGTTGTGACAAATGCTAAACCCTACTCTGCAGATTCGCTTTAGAATTTGGTATTATTTATGAATATATTAATTAGTTTTATATTTTGCTATATTTAAAATAATAATAATAATCATCAAATTCCAAAATTCTTCGTTCGTTTATATAGAAAGTTTTTGAAATATTTAAATATAAAATGTAAACAATTTAAAAATATCAGAAATATTTAAATTGGCAATTTATAATTTATGATTTTTTTTAATAGTTTTTATTAATTTTGAATAAATTTATTGAAATTCGGTAATGTTTATTCAAATATATCTACACAAAATTTATATTTATAGTATAATAAATTGTATCTCACCACATTTTTTCATTTTCAACATTTAAATTTTGTTTATAGGGTACCAGAAATTTAATCTGAATACAATTTTGAACAACAATTACAGTCCTTTCCATTCATGATACAACATAGAAGTATAGGCAGAGTGGCCTCATGTTGCATATGAAAAAATGTTTTAGATTTAGATGAATGAATTCTATTCTTCATGAGGTCACTGTTTCGATTCCATACCGAGACATCGATATCGCTCTAGACTAGATAATCATTAATAAAATACTAATCGTTAAGACAATTTTCAAAATTTCAAATTATAAAAACACATTAAACTTATTCCAATTAATTCTTCTACACTATAAAAAAATCTATGTTTCAAAATCCTTAAAAATATAGTAATGTCAAGTAAACTGCATTATTAGAAAGAAGATTCTCATAGTTGAGCTGTCAGTAAAAGAAGATGTATATTAAAAAGATTTGTTTTGTATACTAAGTAATACGAACGTGCTAAGGATGGCAGGATTTTTAAAATACTATTAATTTCAGTTGACTTTAAATTAAATAATTAATGTTTAAAGAAATTTCCTACCTAATCTCTTCTATAACAATTGCAATTAATGAAAACTTGATTGAAATATGAATGAGTAATGCCAATTAGAATACTTAAGTTTTTTTTTAGATTTCCGCTGATTTATATCTGGGGCAGGCAAAATATGTTCGCAAAAAACTCATTTTCCGCATACCAATTCACAATACACAATAATTTAGTTGTTAAAATTCAAAATCAATTTATATATATAAAATATGTATGAATGTGCGTCCGCCGCGCCGAATGATTTCAAGTTTATTTTTCTTGAATTCCAAAAAATCTCGACGTAGACAAAAATTGGCAGACTACCAAAAATCGGTATACTACCTAATAAAACTACCTTAATTCAAACCCTCATAAATTTTTTTAATTAAACATTTATAATTTACTTTGTAACACTAATTTCTAATTAAAACAACTAATAAAACTTGAATTAAGATTCAATCTTCAATTCAATACAAGTTCAATGTATTTGATTAGAAAAAAAATTAATTAATTTGATTTAAATAATCTTTGTATTATATTTAATAAACAGTTTTTATGTTATTTATTATTAATTTATTACTACATTTTTTATATATTTCCAGATTCAATTAACCAACTTGATTCATGATGATTCATTTGGAATGATACCAAGAACATTATAATAAAATCTGGTAATTTTGTTTTGGGTCAGAAAAGTTCAAACTGATAACAACAAATTAAAATTAATATTTAACTCATAACAGAAAATTGATAATTTAAATGTTTTTTTTTATTTATATTTAATTATAAACTTTAATTAAGCGGAAATTTAATAATAAATCATTTTTTTTTTTAAATTGTAAATAAAAAAACAGAAAATAAGAAAATGTGAAAATTTTCATATCACTACATAAAAAAATTTCAATAAATTCAAACATTTAATTTAAAATTATATTTTGTGTGCAAAGTTTTTTTGTATTTGATTGAAATATGTTACCAATGAAAGGAGCAACTAGTTTAATAATTTTAACTGTGATATTATTAGTTTCCGGAGAAACTGATAGAATTGGATTCGATGATTTAGAAGGACCTCATGTTTGCCGGAAAATCGAAGAGTAATAAATTTAAATAATGTTCAGAAAATTTAATTATAATTAATTTTATTGATTTTATTTAGTTATACTGTGGAAGTTATCACTACCGAAAAACAATCATATCAGGAACGTGTTAATGTTTGGTGTCTCAGTTTTCCACCAAGATGTTCTAGTTATAAATTAAAACAACGAACTGTCAATAAGACACAAACTTTAACGAAAAATCGTTTAGTTAAAAATTGTTGTGGTATGTATTTAGAAATGTGGAATATAAGCTTTTTTGTGGTATGTAATCAATAAGTTATAAAAAAACAATATTTATTGTTTTAGATGGCTATACGAGATCAGGAAATAATTGTATACCAAGTTGTACGACGAAATGTCAGCATGGAAATTGTATAGCTCCTGATACTTGTAAATGTGAACATGGTTATGGCGGACCAGCTTGTGATATAAGTAAGTAATAAAAATTAAATTAAAGTTGATTTTATAGAAGTGAATTTAAAATGGAAAAAAAAAATATTTTTTTTTGGTTTTTTTGGGGTGATTTGGTATAATTTTAAGTTATTTAATCACGAATTTTATTCGTTGGTTTTGTTTTTAGTTTTAAGAGAAATTTACAGTGAACACAAAAGTAATTTAATTTTTAAGTAGATGCTTTTTTAAAATTTTGAAAATCACACAAGTAAATGCTTTTTTTTAGAATTTATATTTATTAAATTAATTTTGTAATTAGTGATTTTATATGTAATTAATTGTTGGACGTTAGTTATTGTTATCATATTCGCCACTCTAGGTACAATTCCATCATCAAATTCAAGTTACGCTGATGTCACACCTATAATTTGAACAGCCGGAAAATAAAATTTATATTTCGGTGTTTTCAGTAATTGGAAAACATTTTTTTCAACAATTTCGCAGAAAATTGTTTACAAAAAGTATAAGAATTAGAATGCGTTTATGACATGACACTTTATGGTCCGTTGTACCGCCCTACGAAGCGTTACCGATTTTCCCCACGCTATCCCATCAGGTTAGCAGGCTTCTCCTTGCTTACTTCTATTAAATATCCTGCAAAATAAAAACCGAAAAATTTCAATCTTTTATTACACAGTGAAGGACAGTGTGACATATAAAAGATTTTCAATTGTTTCGTCATCCTCAGCACAGCCTCTACAATCGGTTTCCGTTGTCAGTCTTAGTCGCACGGCATGTTTACGTTATAGTAAATGCTCCATAACTATTCATGTGTACAGTCTGATCATATTATAATAATAAGAGTTTTGTCTGAACACTATAAACAAAAAAGCTTGAGTGGCGAATTTTAATCATTTCTGTAGAAGGATGTCAAATATTCCTAGTAGATTTTCATTTATATAAGTAGCACAATTTTTAATTTTGCACATTTATTTAAGTTATTTTTAAAGTAAATTTAATTCTATATTAAAATATAATTAATTAGGACAAAATATGATTAAGATCTAATTTTTAGAAAATGATTAACATACTAATCAAATCAAATTTAAAATAAATATTTTACTGATAAGAAAATTGACTAATCTAATCTATATAAATTTCATTGATTAATAACAAAAATTGAAATTGTATAATTTATTGGCCGAAAGAATTGGTCAAAATAATAATATTCTAATGTCACTTCAAATAAATTAAATCTCAAGTCCGCACTAAATAATTGCCGAAATTATTAATATATTTCTTGATATTCTAAAAATAACCAATTTAAATATAATTTCTTACGTTATAACACATTTTATTATGCTTGCAAACTCTCACAAATTTTACGCTTTCCCTGGTTGTAGCTTAATTTTCTGCTGTTCAATTTTATGGAAATTTTTATAAATATAATTTACTAACAAAATTTTTCTATTTTTTTAAATTGGTTTATAATAATTTTTTACTGACAAAAACTTTTTGTAATGAAACGAAATTTATTTTAATTTTATTATTTAACAAAAAAAAAAAACATTATTTAGACTGCCCACCAGGAAGATGGGGCAGAGATTGTCTTGAAAAATGTGCATGCATGAATAATGGCACTTGTGAGGCATACACTGGTAAATGTCAATGTCCAAAAGGATTTATTGGTGTTAAATGCGAAGAAAATTGTCCACCTGGCCGTTATGGTCTTGGTTGTCATGAAGAATGTCGTTGTGGTAACGGTGGCAGTTGTCATCATATTTCTGGTGAATGTACTTGTGCTCCTGGCTTTACAGGACCTTTGTAAGTTTCTTTAAAATACAATCTAAATGAATGTTAAAAAAAAATAATAATTTTATGACATAATTTAAAGATGTCAAGATATTTGTCAAAATGGTAAACATGGTTCCGAATGTAAACAAGATTGTCGCTGTCAAAATGATGGTAAATGTGATCCACGTACTGGTGCCTGTCAATGTCCACCCGGTTGGATGGGTTCCGTATGCGGAAATCGTTGTCCACCTGGACAATATGGTCAAAACTGTGAAGAAATTTGTGAATGTTTTAATGGAGCCCATTGTCATCATATTACTGGTAAATGTGAATGTAGTCCTGGATTTTTGGGTGAACAATGTATTGATATGTGTTCAGCAAATTATTTTGGTATTAATTGTACGCAACAATGTCGTTGTAAGAATGGTGCAAAATGTGATCATTCAACGGGTGAATGTGAATGTACAAAAGGTTGGACTGGTCAAACTTGTACTGAACGTATATGTGAACCAGAAAAATATGGTCTTGGATGTAATCGTACATGTGAATGTGATATGGAACATACAGAAGTTTGTCATCCATGGTCTGGACAATGTGATTGCCAGCCAGGTTGGAGTAGTGAACAATGTAATCGGCCATGTACATTCTTGAAATATGGTAAAAATTGTGATTTAGCGTGTGATTGTAAGAATAATGCAAAATGTTCACCAATTAATGGTACATGTTATTGTGCACCCGGTTATTATGGTGAACGTTGTGAACAAGTTTGTGCTGAACACACTTATGGATTAGAATGTGCTGAAAAATGTGATTGTATGAACGGTGCAAAATGTTCACCAGAAACAGGACAATGTTTTTGTACGCCTGGTTGGAAAAATACAAAATGTGATCGGCCATGTGATGAAATGCATTATGGAAAAGATTGTTCGAAATTGTGTGACTGTAAAAATAATGCATCATGCAATCCACAGAATGGTATTTTAAAAGCTGTTTTTTATCTATCTTTCTTAGTTTTGTAGTCTCGAGATGGTGGACATGTTATATTTACCACGAACATTTGTTTTTTGAATGATTTATTATTTAATTTATAATTTGTTGTAAATTTTAAATAGATTCGCAAATAATTAATGTAAAATTTTATGAACACATAAAATGTACGCCATCTATGATTTAACATCAAGACTACAAAGTTTTTTTTTCTTCAAATTTTATGTTGTTTTATATTATTTTATTTTATATTTCAATAATTTTAAAGGATTCTGTACATGCAGTGCTGGTTGGAGTGGTCCAAAATGTGATAGAAAATGTGAAACAGGAAAATTCGGTCAAAATTGTTCACAATCATGTGATTGTGATTTTAATAATACTTATGCCTGCGATGCTATTGATGGTCATTGTTTGTGTAAACCTGATTGGGGAGGTAATTTATTTAATAGGCTATTAAAATCAAATTTTTTGCATCTTGACATTTTCATTTATTACACACTGTAGTTAGTTAAATTATCGCTTGTATTGTTATTTCATATTTTTAGTAGGTATATTTCATCACTGTATTTTTCTCGTTGTTTTTTTATTCTAGAAAAATATTTCATTTTAATTTTCATTATCATTTTTCTTTTTATTTCAAATTTAAAAGAGGATATGGGTAAAAAAAAATTGATATTTCTAATTATTAGATTTATTTAATTAAATTTAAATTTATTTATTTATCATTAATTCGTTTAGGTGTTCATTGTGAAACTCAATGTCAACCTGGATTTTATGGTGAAAATTGTGAACAAGTTTGTAATTGTTTAAATAATTCATCATGTGATCCAGAAACTGGTAAATGTGTCTGTTCTAAAGGTTGGACTGGTCCAGATTGTGCAGAACCATGTCCAGAAGGTTATTTTGGTGCTAGTTGTAAAGAGAAATGTTTAGGTCCTGTTTATGGTACGAATATCATGAATTATGATAAATAAAATAATTATTTAATGATTATAATTTTTAGGAAATAAAACATGTGATCATATTACTGGTGAATATATTTGTCGACCAGGTTATATTGGTCTAATATGTCAACATCCTTGTCCGGATGGTAGTTATGGACCACATTGTAGTTTAACATGTAACTGTGAACATGGCGGTGAATGTAATCATATTACTGGTCAGTGTCAATGTCCACCAGGTTGGACAGGTTCAAATTGTAGTACATCATGTCCAAAAGATTTCTATGGACAAAATTGTTCGCAACATTGTCGTTGCAAAAATTATCGTCAGTGTAGAAAAAATGATGGACATTGTATTTGTTTACCGGGTTGGATGGGTAAAGTTTGTGATGAAGGTAAATAAATTAATTAATTATAGTTTAATAAATATTATAAAATTTTCTTTTATTGCAAAAATTTTATGTATTGTATTATGAAAATTATTCAATTATTTTTTTTAAATTTTCGAAATTTGTTAAGTAATCAAAATATATGTATATATTTTTAAACTCCTCGAATAACTGGTTCACCATCAAATTTCTTAATTTGTGGTAAACGTTTTGCACATTCTGTTTTACATACAGCTTCATCCATATTTTCTACTAATGGATTACCCAAAAATAATAAATCTTCTAATGTTGGTAAAAGTGCTAAACGATTAAATTCAACCCAATCTTTAACTGAATTATTACCAATATATAATACAGTTAATTTTCGCATTGGTTCAAGTGGTTTTAATTTTTCAATATAATTATAACTAACCCAAAGTTCTTCTAAAGTATTAGCGAGCACTTCCTAAATATATTTTTTTTAAAAAAAATCTAATTTATTAGTTAAAACAATATTGGAAAATAAAAATACTAACAATTCCTGATAAATTTTTAATATTATTTCTGCTCAATCCTAAAATTTTTAAATTTTTCATATTATTTAGTCCAGTAATTTTTTCAATCATATTTGTAGATAAGCTAAGTTTTCTAGAAATATAAATTTTGATAAGATAAATATCGAAAACTGGTAACAATATCAAATTTACAAATTCAAAAGAAAAATGAATGATAACAAATGATACCGAGACCCGCAAATGCTTTTTTTATGTTGTAATTGTTAATTTTCATTTATAATATTAAAAATACTTCAGAAAAAATGCTACAATTTTCCCAGATTTTTATTAATAATTATTTTATATTTAATTGTTCTAATCTTACTCGCATTTCTCTAAAGTCCCCAATGTATTGTCCATTTTTTCAATTGGCGGCCATTGAAATTGTAAACCAATATCTTTTTCATCTTTCGGATCTTTTTGATGTTTCTCTTCCCAACGTCGTAAAGCTTCTTTAATTGGTGTTCCTTTTGACATAATTGATTATTGAAATTGATTTAAAAAAAAAAAAAATTCCTTAAAAATATTTAAATTAAAAATAATATAATTTTTATTTATTTAATTTTTTTCAAATATTTGCTAACTCTGATTTTTATTTAAATAAATATTTTCTAAAAAAAAAAATTTCCAGTTTGCCCAGAAGGTTTTTATGGTCAACATTGTATGGAATTATGTGATTGTCCAAATGAAAATTTTGTTTGTCATGCGGCTAAAGGATGTGTTTGCCGGCAAGGATTTACTGGACAATTTTGTGATGTATCATTAAGTTCAGCCCGATATGCTGATGAGAATACAGATTGTAAATATAAATTTCAAATTCTTATTGAAAAATATATAATTTTATAGTATCATTTGTAGCTTCTAGCAAAGCTGGTCTAGCTTGGAGTATTGTTATTTTAATATTATTCGCTGGCATTATCGTTGCTGTATTCTTTTATTATCGTCGACGTGTATCAAATTTAAAAACTGAAATTGCCCATGTACAATATATTAAAGATCCTCAAGCATTCCCAGATCGTCATAATTTCGATAATCCTGTTTATGGTTTCCAGGGTCAAGGTGGTCAAGATAGTACAAGATTATTAAATAATTTACGGGCTGGTAATAATAAAATGAATAATTTAAATTTAGTTGGTCCACCTGGTAGTATTGTTGGTTCAGATTATTATACTGATGATAATTCAAATGCGAGTGGTAAAGGTAAGTTTTTTCTATATCTAATCTAATCTAATTTTATTTAAAATATTTTATTTTGTTTTGGTAATTGAAGCTGGCAGCTATTCCGTTAATTATAATAGCGATATGTTTTTGAAAAACTTAAATGCTGATTTAACAAATCCAAATCTTTATGATAAAATCGATGAGGCATCAAAAGAAGAACATGTTTATGATGAAATTAAACAGAAAGAAGGATACAAAGATCCAGGTAAAATATTGATTATTATATAAAAAATATAAAATTGAATTTAAAATTTAAACTTTGCATTTATGCTAACGTTACGAAAAATTTAATTTTCGTAGTCAAGGATTATAGGAAGAATATTTTTGAAGATGGTAAGAAAGAATTTTAAATAGTAAAATAATTATTGAGATTGTGGTACGTTCAAATTATGATTACAAAAATTTAACTTCTTTTTAGAAGATTATATAGAATATTTATCAAATTATGCGTTAGCAATTTATGATAAGTTTTTATACTCGATTAGTAAGAATCGAGCGAACTAAATGTACAAATCTTGTAATTCGACCATATTTTATTATCTTATATTTAATAACTCATTGGTATTGTTTGTATGGATGACCAATAATAAAATTTTTTTTTTAATTTTCAATTCAAATTTTAATGATTACTTCAAATTTTACATTTATTTTTAGATGAATATGATCATTTAGATTATTCCCGACCAAGCAGTTCATCAAAGCCACACTATCATCGAATGTCCGATGACACTGTAGTCAATTTAAATAGTACTGATGATGAAAAACCAAGTAATTTAATGCAAAAACCATTACATGTCCTTTTAGGCAAAGATGTTGATAATGATGAATGTAGAAATAATAAACCATCTCCATGTGATTCAGATAGTTCAAATGGAGATGTTGGTCATAATAGTAGTAAATAAATTTAAAAGTCATTAAGAAAAAATGTTTTCCTTAAACCTGTGATTGTGTGGTTGGGAAAGGGTTTCAAAAAAATTATAAAATCATTTATCATATTTTTTATTTAAAAAAAAATTCGCTTTATTAATATTTTTTTTTAAGAAGTATTTTTAGAATTATTTGTGTTTTTTAAATAGTCTTTTAAAAATTTCGTTTTAAATTAAATTTTATTATTATTTTTATATTTTTCTTTGTGATTAAAAGTTGCAATTTTTTTTTTTTTTTTTGGATTTACAAAATTATTGTTTATAAAATATTTTTTTATTATTTTTTTATATAAAAGTTAAATTTAAGAATAAATTTAATCTTAAGTTTAAAAAAGAAAAATTATCAAAAAAAAACTGCTCATTTTAAATAAAAAAATATATTTTATTATATACACATAAAAATTAAAAATATTTTAGGAAATAAGAGTTTTAAGACTACAAACTGATCATAATAATTTTCTAATTTTATTCATTTTTTATAATTGTAGTCTCATTTTTTATATAAAAAATAAAATTTAATCGAAAAACACATGAAGATTTGCTCAATTACTAGTAATTAAAAAAATTGGGTAGGTTATATTTAAATAATTTTAAGGTTTTTAAAATAAGAAAAATGTAGTAAAATTTCGTTAAATTAAATAAAATAATTGACGGCTAATTGACCGAATACAATTGAATTTATGCACAGTTGAACGAATTCACAATTGAAATTCAAATTGATCGAATGCACAAAGCAACCGTAACATAACAATACACCGAGTGCACAATTGACTTAAAGTAAATTTACCGAATAATAAACGTAATTGATCGGATGCAATTGCATTCAATTGCAATTTACCATCGATTAATACTAAGATTCAATCAATTTACTTTCGGACAATTTTTATTCGTTTAATTGTTTCCGATCAATTAGCCGGATACAAAATAAGATATAATTAATTATTTCATTATTTCAATTTCTTGTAACGATATTTTACTATAAAATGTAATAATTACTGTCAACAGTTTTGTTTAAAAAAATATTATTAGTTTTAAGAAAATTTTAATGACGTTTTTTTCTACTGATAATTTTAAGATTTTTTTAATTTTTATTATATATTCTGTAAATATTTATAAATAATTATATAAAGTATTTAAAAATAGTTTCAATAAATAAGAAAAATGTAATTTCGTTTTAAAAATAAATTGATTTTGTTAGACGTGCAAGTAATTTGAAATTTACAATTCGAAAGGAAACTGTAAAATTGATCAAATTACAAACAAATATTTCAGATTTTGATCGGTAATGATTTTATAATACAAAAATAAATAGATTTCAAAAATCAAATTCAAGAAAAACATTTATAATTTTTCTGGTCATTTTTAATTTATTAACATTATTGGTTCTAAATTATACAATAATTTGATGTAACTTTGATATTGTGTCCATATTTTTAAAATTTGTTATAGTTTAACTTAAAATTTGTATAGCTAAGAAAACTATCGCCACAGACACAATTTTCTCTATTAATTATTATTATTTATTAATAAATAAATGTTCGGCTTTATTAGTATTAGGAAGAAATGATGAGTTAAAATTTTAAAGAAATTATGCAATAATAATAAATAATAAAAATATATCTTGAGAAAAATATCATAATTAATTTATTATCAAAAAGAAAATATATATTTATATATAAAAAGTGAAATTAATATAAATAAATTTATATTACTTTATAGATAATGGAAATTTAATTAAATAACAAAACGTAATTATTAAATTTTAATTATAAATACAATTTTAATTAATCAATAGTACAGGAAATGTTTTCAAAGTTTAGTGTAAACTTTTAACTAATTTCTGTTCACATGACATTAAAGTGTTTAAGAAGATTTATTTCTAAAAATTTACATTTTACTAAAATAATTAAGAAAACCTTTTTCTAAATTAATTCAGATACAAAAATTTCTTAGATGAATATATTTAATTATTCTATCCTTTACATTGTTCAGAGAATGAATATAAAAAAATTAATTACAAAGTTTCCATATTGTTTAGAAATAGTTAATTATTAAAAATAAGTCTTCTTATTTACGAAATGCAATTTTAATTAATGTGTAATTAAAGATTTCTATGAATTAGTTTAAAGTTTTGCAAAGTCTTCCTGATCAAATAATAAATTTATTAAAGTTATAATTCTGAGAGTGTATTTGTATGAATATATAAAAGAAAATTTATTGCAATATTTTTACATTTTAAAAATTATATTTCCAAATAAAATTTGTTATATTTGTGACAATAAATATAAAAAAATTCACTTAAATGACAGAAATATAAAAAAAAAATTGTAATTGAAAATAAAAAATGCAGTATTTCTGCATGTGTTATTGAGACTTGTGTGTGTTTATATACGTTTGTTTAAATTTAAATAATAAAGTTTATTATATTTTATTAATAAATAAAAAAACTTAATAATAATGTTTTAACAAAAATTGAAAGTGTAATTTTTTTCATATAAGTCTCCCAACAATTTCATTAACTTCTGACTGAATTTAGAAGTTTTTTAATCTATTTTCAGTTTCCACAAGAAAATATTGGGTGATTTCCCTCAAAATTCTGTTTTTGTTTGAATTTTCAACAGTTAACAACAACCCACAGTAAATTCGTTAAAAACAACCGATTTTCAAGGTTAAAATACCGATTTTCACAATTTTTAAGAATATAAACGGAAAACGGAAGTGATATAAATTACATATCCGGATGTGGATTGAAAAGTAAATTATTTTTTAAGGTTGGTACTTCTTTAATATTGACAATGCAGCGCCATCTCTAATAGTATAGGAAGTTTAAAAGTTTATTGCATATATTTAGGCGTTATAAAAATATACTTTTTCTTGGTGCTAAAACAAATTAATTTTACATTTTTGCACAAATATTTATAATTGCATTTCAATGGATATTTATTAATATTTTTTATTAATAATTTAAATTTCAAAAAAATTAAATTAAAATATATTTATTTCCATGTAAAAAAAATTAACACTTTCTGAATTTTGCACTGCTGAAATGCAAATTTCAGAAGAATGGACTAAATATATTAAAATGAGAGTATTAACCAGGCCTAAAATCAATACAGAAAATTCAATATTTAATTTTAGACAATCTTAGCTTAGACAACAAAATATATGAATCAATCTTTTCAATTCTTAATATAATAAACAATCGTAATCCATGACTAATTAAATAATTAATACGAGTTTCTAGATATCCTATTATCTATATTGGTGTACTATGGTATAATATTAATGTTGTTGTTGGTTCAGAGAGCTTTGGTTCATATTCCTATATTTTAAAGATTTTTTTATGTTTTCTAACAAATCATATTTGTATGTAAATCATTGATTAACTTCGGGTAATTTCCCAGTTCCCAATACCACAATACCAAATAAAGAATATTCATATAAGTATACAGCAGAAATAATGGAATAATTTTGCTTTAAGAAGTCATATATTCATTCTAAAGGTTTACGTAAAAAGGATATGAAAAATAAACAATTATCTAACAATAGAAAACAAGGATAAAAGAAAATATAAAATTTTTTCTTAGTCATTTATTTGTATTTAAACATATAAATTCATATTTACTACTCTATAAGCGCATTTCATGTTGTTATTTGCTTAAAAAAAAAGACTGTAATTCATGAGTTCACAATGCCATATGATGATATTAACAGCCAACAGCAGATTGCATAACCAACAGCAACGGTTAGTAATATAAGAATACAATAGTCAATAGTAAAAATTCCATAAAAAATTGAATTTTGAAGCTTTGCTAAAAATAGAATAAAATTTATGATATTAAAAGATATTTCATTTTTGTTTATGATTAAGTTCATCCGTGGGTTAAAAGCAAGAGATAATGTTGAAAAATTTATTTATTACTTTATATATTATAACTTTACTTAAAACTTTTAGCATCAGGAACATGTCCATATAATTTAACAACCTTTATGTATCAAGTACCTCAAACATCTACACAGATTTGGACTATCAGAAGACCAATTATGCAGATTCTGTGAAGACGAGACAACAGAAGACATACTACGTGAACGGAAGGTGTTAGCTGGTAAACGGTATGGTAATTATATAATCACATCCTCATGTGCTCATGTGCCTGTCGCTTATGCAACTGCATGGATGTGTTTTATCGACAGTACAGGTCTGGGCAGTGACGGATAATTAGGAATTGGAATAAAAATTTGCTATATGTCTGCAGTGATTAGGGCTAATAGTGATTCTCCTTGTAAAATCGAATATAATTTACTTTATTAGAATATTATATAATCGAAATAGTTCCTTTTTTATTTTATTTAACAATTTTAAATAAAAAACTATATTTCTACTCTACATCCATTAGTTAAACTAAATTTTTTTACAACTACATCTCATCTATCATTAAAATTAATAAATATACTTTCCATTTCCATTATTTTCAAATCGTTATTCTCGGAAAAAAATCTTTATTAAAGTAATTATTTTAAATATATTTAAAAAAAAAAAATAATCAAATATTTAAATGAACTTGAGGTAAACTTTTTATTTATTTCAATAATCATTCATGTAACATAAATTAAATGATGCACGAACAAATAATACCCGAGAAAAATCAATACACAAAGGAGTAGCAATTGACATTGTCTGGAAATTGAATTTAAATTTATACCAGCATTGAAACGTATTGAAGATTTTACTACATAATGGAATCAAATTACATGATAAATTGGGAAAATATTTATGAAAATATAGAGTACGTAGTTGCTGTAGGTATAGGGAAATATGAATGATGGAAGAAATGATATTTTATTAAATTAAATTCACTGGAAAATATTTAAAAATAAATTTTATTTTTGGTATTTAAATTTTTTGAATATTAAAAGAAGAATACAAAACAATTTATAGAAGATTCAATTTGTTAATTTTAAATAAAATTTGTAGCTTTCATTCAAGAATTCTTTTTTTTTTTTAGCTATCGGTGCAAAAAATGGTTTTAATCTATGCTTTAATTTTGAAATATCACAGTATCAAAAATAAAAATCGGTGTTGAAAAGTAAAATATACAAATTATCATTAACACATTTGAATTTAGAGGTGTCAGCAAAAACATCTGACAAGATTTCATCTGAAAATATCTTTGTCGGATATTTGACAGAAGACTTTCTGTGTCAGATACATTTTATAAAAGTTTAAGCAATTTTCAATATATTTTGTCAGAAAGCTGGTACCTATATTGAAAAAAATTATGATCTTATAGTATAAACTGGCCGAGTTGCAGAGAATTCAATATTTCCTCTATATTAAGATTATGGATTTTAGCTACAGAAACATATGAATCGAAATCGTTCTAATGTTGGGAACTCAGCATTTGATTTAAGTATAATTTTCAATTTCATTATTATTCATCTGTAAATTAAAATATCAGCAGCTACAGCTAAAAGAAACAAATTATCTGTCCGACCACTTTCGACTTTCATAAACTGAGTACCAAAAAAAGTTTTACGACAACAAACTGCACTTAATATGTGTAAATTACATGATAAATTGTTAAAGTACGAAGTGATATTCCCGTAAAAGCATTGTCAGACATATTGTGTCAGATGTGGCACCCAATGTGTAATTATGCTGATGTCAGAAATGTGTATAAAAGGAACCTGTTTCTCGCACATAATGTCGTAATTTTCGGTAATTAATTCAGATATTACCATTTAATTTCTTACCGTACTGGCGTTTGCATAACAAGGTAGTTAATTAGTTGGGAAAGTGTTATTTGATCCGCCAAGTGACACGAAACAATATCTCATTATTTAGCCCATATGTATAAAATCTGACCAGACATTTTTTACACAAATTTGAGGATTTCCATGATTAGGATGTCTGAATTTTACTCCAGCATAGTCAGATATTATTTACCTATACTAGAGGAATTGACGGTTCATGGAAATCCTTCAATTTTGCAGATAATATAAATTCAAACTTTTACTTCTGTGAGATGTTTTCAGTGAATTTATCTTAAAGTTGAAAATATTATCCGAAAGATTGACAATATTATTAGCCCAATTTGAATAACTCAAAATATTAAACTAAAACATTAAAATCAGCAATTAAATCGTTAACAAATAAGTTTTGTCTATAAATTCAGCTTATAATTTGAATTGTTTTAAAATATATAGACAAATTTTATTCATAATTTGATAATTATTGAAGTTTCATAGAAGAAGTTTTTAATTATATCTAAAAGTTTTCCAACTTATAAAAATCTAATAAACAAAAATTATCTTAGAAAAATGCAATTAGTTTATATTAAATAGAGGAAGTTTTTATTTTAATACTATCTTAAAATTGAACATAAAAGTTTAATAAGAAAATTTATCACTGATAAAAATCTATCTGTAATTTCAGCAGAAATTGTCGTTTGATTTAGCTACCAAAATGTTATGCCACCAGCATTCCACGTTTAATATAAGAATATTGGTTTGTTAAAAATAAATGGGACTTTATTTTTAAACATTTTTTTTATTTGGATCCCACCCCTGGAAGATATGCGCTCTCCCAAGGATATTCTATTGAAATTTGGAATAACAAGAGATTTAAAGAAAATAGGTAGACCTGTAGAACATTATTTTTAATTATTACCCTACCCTTCGTAGTTACCCGCAAGCAAATATTATAGTATTTTGGGGCCATAACTCCGAATGGTGGGACCGAAATAAAAAACGTTTTAAGGAAGGTCCCATTTATTTACTTATCTATCCAAATTTTAGATTCACATCTTAATTGGTTAAGAAAATTTGTTGATTTAACAGTTGAAAAATATTAACAGACCGTTTTTTTTTCAAATTTTTACAGTCGCTTTTTTACCAGTGTAGTAAATCTTTGTGAAATACAAAATATGCTATTGAGAAAATTTTCTTTCCAATTACAGCATCGCAAATCCATAATATAAATTTTGATCATCAGGATTCTATACCCAACACATCGTTTACCAACACATAAATATTTTCGAATATAAATTTGGATTTAATTTTTCACATTTTCATACATCGTAATAATTTTCATGTTGTGGCGGAAACTTTTAATTAAAAATGTTAAAAACAAATTTTTTATAATTATAATTTCCACTCACCCTGTACATCATATTCATTAAAGTATGTGTATGATCAAAATTCGAAATAATTATCTGTTATTGATGGTGTTAAATTATTTGTATTTATTGTTGCAATTTATCACTTATAATATTTTCATTTTTAATTGAATATTCTTTCATAAAAATCGCTGTGGTAATGTCAATAAAATATCGATAATTTTATGAGATAAATCAGTAAAAATATTACATAAAATTCATAATTCCGTTGAACTTCAATCTCATCACTCATTATACCATCAAAATTTCAGTGGGAGTCACAATGACATCGATCCATTGCGGCACGTTCAATCTGTTGAAATATAGGTCTATCTGTTGAAGGTACTGTTGATATTAATAATGTTAAATTACTATCAATTGATGATTTACAAAACTGAAAACTTTAATGACTGAAATAAACCTTATCAAACATGTTAGGGTAAAAGAAATGATATTTTGATGAAAAGTTGTGTAATTTGAAATTAAACTATATTCTTGTAAAACCTTCGGGTTAAGATGGTATTTACCTTTTATTCAAAATATATTCATTTAGTATTTTATTAATCAATATGCTTAATTAGCAAAATTGCTAATTAAGCAATTTATTTTTTATAATTAATTAACAAAATATTTTTAATTGATCAATATTGTCAATTTGACAATATTGATTTTATTTAAAATTATTAATACAGGGTGCATCATGTTGCATTTTGAAATATTATTACAGGGTGTACCATGTGGTACACCACACTCGGTAACTAATTGAATATATTTTCTTAAATATTATTAGAAATATAGTATAAAAATTTGGGAAACTTAAATTATTGTTTATATTTGAATTATTATTGGCACACTTCCGATTATGTTAACCTCTTTTCCGTTTTCCTTAAAAGAGTTTCCTTGGAAATCTATATAACAAAAGGAGTAATTCTTATTATAAACAATTTCCGCATGACCTATGAAATCAATTGATTGTATATAAATATTTATGGTTTTCCATAATAACAACAAAACTTTTGATATTATAAACTATAGAAAACCGATCTTAAAATCCCATCCTGTAAAAATGAATTTCCAGGAAAAAACACATTCATCACCAGTTGATGAAAATTTTTGGGATTTTCATAAGTTTTATGGTATTCGGTAAAATATTTTCACATTTTCTTTCCTTTAGCAATAAAAAATATATTTTTTTTTTAATAATAATGTTACCAAAAAAAAAGTGTTGGTATTATAAAGGAAATGTGTTAAAGTGATTTATATACTACAATTTATCCCCGGTAAAAGTTTATTGGTTTCTATTTATCAATTTCATTTTTTTAGGTTACATTTAAACGAGTATAGATTCATTTAAAATAGATTTTGAATTCATTCAGTGTTGTTTTGCCTATAAAAGAATTACGTGAAAGTATTACCTAAAATTGATTTTTACTATTTTAAAGACCTATACGTCAAATTTTAACCGATTTATATTTAAAAAAAAATCATATTTCGAAAAATCGTTAGATTTCTATATACTTTCATAAATGCTGCATGATTTTATGCTTCTATATATGAAACATGATATAAATATTGTCACTTCAATCTGGTTCTATTTAATAAAACTGAATTAAAAAAATCCTTATTTAAAGTTTTTGAAATTGTAATTTTACGTTTAGATCTAAAAGAGTTGAAATAATTTAAAGGATTTGTGAGTTTTTATAAATTTACTCGTGTTAATTCACCATTATCATCATCAATGCAATAAAATTTTAAAACACACATTTTCTAAATGTTTGCTTTGAAAACATGTAAAGATACTAAAAGATGGTTAAATGTTATATACCAAAATGGTAAATTATATTCCCATTGGATAACTCCCGATTCAATTTGAGTTTAAATCGTTAACAAAAATAAAAGTTAAATTGAAAAAGTTTTATTGGATTGTTCTTTATTTTTTATTTTAAACTGTTGTAGGGGAAATATTTTATAAACAATATATAAATATATAAAATATAACTAATAGTAGTATAAAATTCTTCATATTATAGAGTCCTCGTGTCATCGATATTTGAATTTTATTACCCATATATAAAATAATGGGTAAATACTTAAGGAAATATTAGAATTTCGATATCATTATTTTATTTCTTGTGAAAAATCATAATTTTTCTATTATCCTTTATTGAATGAATTAAGTTGATCGTATAAAATCATAAAATTTATTAAATTATACTGAAAAATTTCAAATCTCTGGTGTAATAACAAAAAACACATAATTCCAATTATATTATTTATCCTTAATAGTTTTAGATAAATCACATAATAATCACTAAATCACTAAAATCAATAATAATTTTAAACTTTTAATCATTATGTTTAGAAAATTCTATATAAACTTACCATTAAAAATTTAAATCTATGACCTAAAAATCTATTATATAATTTTTCATATTTGCAAAAAATCTTTTCTGAAGTGCACTTTCGTAACGAACAAGCTAAATTATTTTGATGCCTCTAAAAACTATAACTATAAAATGCAAACGAACTAAAGGATTTCATTAAATATTCATAGATAGTATAATCATGATGTCTACCAAAAAAACACAAAATCTATAAAGGATACCAAATCATTTTAACTATTATTTATTCTACTTTTACTTGTCTGACTAATTTTAACTATAACATTGGATGCTGCTTCATGCCTCCTGATATATTTAATAAAAATGTATTACTTCTTCTATGTCCTATATCAGTCATATATTCTCATAATATTTGATGTTGTGTGTTGAATTCTGATTTCTTTCATCATAAAAAATAAATCGCAGTACTTTAAAGTTTTTCATGGAAATATTTTTATTGTATTTTTGCAGCAGCAAAAAGATTATTTTATATAAAAAATATGGTATGAAAGTTAAATTTTTGAAGAAAATCACGTACAATATAGAATATAAATGTAAAAAAAAGAAAATGTAATTTTCCTGGGTATATTCTATATGTTGTATATATAGTAGATTCGTTGAATGACGTTTATCTACTAAATGGCTACCATAGATTCAATACGTGATCTAAAAAGGACTTAATGTTATTCAAAAGCCAAAATGGCTCCTTTAATGATGACCATAAATATACAAGCACGTCGTCTATGCATTTACGCGGATAACGAATAATTTTCTATCTCCAAATTATGTTCGTCAAGTAAATATGAAAATTTGTGAAAATTAATGAACAGTAAAAAGTGAAAATATAATTTTCATTTATAAAATTTATCAAAAAATAAACCGGAAACAATTATTATTTTTTGGATAAATCAGTTCCGGCATGTTCCGGTAATAATTTAGTAAGTAATTTTTTATTTTCACAAAATTTTGATTTTATTTCTAGTTATAGTTACTTAATAAGGACAATTAATATTAATTTAATTTTACATTTGTGCTCTTAAACATTAACTTCTGACGTTCTATAATATTTTGTAGTGTCCTTAATTACTAGAACATTTCATTAATATCACAATGTATGTATTAACTATGTTAGTAATAATAATTGTAGAAGAAATTCTATCAAGATAGTCATGGTAATGATAATAATTAGGGAAGCTGTCATTAGTACTAGGACTTTTTAATTTAGTGTTAAAAAGGACTAAAACATAAGATAAAAAAAATCATTAATGAGACCAAAAATAAAGGTAATCGAGGTAAATTTTATGTGGTGGTCTTAATTATACTTTTATTTTCATAATAATAATATATCCAATTTGTAGAAATTGTGGTGACTTATTAATTAATTGAACATTTTCCAAGATAATTGAATATTTTTACCATAATTAATTTTATATAATTATAATATAATTAATTTATGTTTTTATGTAAAAATTTACATATATCATAAACAGAATGTAATATTTCTTTATGGATTGAAATTGTTTTTTAAAAAAATTCATTTCATAAGAATTTAAAATAAAATATATTGTAATAATAATTTGTCCATTTTCTAAAATGTTAGCAAACTTTGAAGGTAAAAAAAACTACATCAAAAAACTATTAAAACTAAAATGGCTGGTTTTATATTAATAATTAAATTATGTATGACATGACTATAAGTTTTAAAGTTTTTAACTATTAAATTTAATTGTTAAAACTTTGTTATTAAATGTTTTCTTTTTGTATTGGATTTACTGATGCACGTATTAAAGTTAAAAAGTTTTTCAAATAAAATGAAACTTTTTTTTAAATAACACTTTTTATAAAACTTGATAAAAAATAAATTTTATAAAAAAATTTCTTAATTAAAATAAAAGTTTTAAACCTCGGATACATAACAATATTTTTAAATTAATTCCAATCAAAAAGTGAATTGTTCTAGTTCTTAGAACTATACTTTATGTTCTTCCAAATTTACTCAAAACTAATCTGGCAATTAATGAAAAGTAATTCTATAAAAACATTCTTTAAAAAATATGAAACCCTATGAAAATTGAATAAAAAATGGTTTTATATTCAGTCGACTTTCAATCTCGAATCGCAGCATGCTTCTGGCAACACTGGTAATTGTATGAACCCACCTTGCTCTTACCCTCATGCTCACAAGTATCTGGGATACGCAGAACTTGGCATATTCATTGAAATTGTCATCTTGATGAAATCGGAGACCTTTAGATATAATTCGTGATTGAATTTGGTTCGCTACTACATAATTATTTTCTTTCGTTGAGCCAAAGATTTGTCGTAGAATTTTTAATTATAAAATATCTAACGTCTTACATTATTTTGCTGATAAGGTCCGGGATTCATACGCATAGGTTAAAAACGTTTTTATGATGGTTTTGTACAGCTTTAATTTAGTTTTTCTATATACATTTATCAGTTAATGAGCCCTCAGTATCGAAATGTAGCATCGGATAATTATTCTATGCAGTTCTATTATTTAGTTGTTATCTGAGAATAGGTTCAACACTAAATAGACGAAATCGTTTACCACTTTCAGGTACGCCGATCCAATCGCGATGTTCTGCTCGAGCTGTCTACTTATTTTTAGTTGATGTTGAATATTGATTGATACAGTAATTTCATTTTGAACTCGATTATATGTAGACCAACTTCATGTGATGTTCCTTTAAACTCGAAATATGTTTCCTTAACATCTGCTACTTACTTGCTATTACAATTAAATGAAATCATCCGAATATGAAGCAACTGCTTAGAAATCTAAGCACTGTTGCGTTACTATCTACTTGTAGATTTGATAAACATATTTTTTGCAATAACCATTGAACAGAAAGCAATTCAAAATCTGTGTGGAGCAACTTTAGACTCTTAGCTTTCGAATATTATTACTTTTTACTTTCTAGCCCTAAAAGATCCGGAGAATAATCGATAACAGACGGACGGAAAAACGAGAAACTTTAAGAAATTTTCTACTAATAAAAAATGTGACTAATTTTTAAAATTTATTAAATTTATTTTAAGGACATTTACTACCAATTGTTTTATCAACATCATTAAAATTTTATTTATTAAAAGTTTTTTTTTTAACATAAAAGAAAATATTTTCATAAATATATTTAAAAACTTTTATTTGTATTCAGAATATATTCCATTGCCTATTAGTGTTCATATATTCCATAATCAAGGATTTTTTCGTTTTTATGCAATTATTCACGAAATATAATAACATAAAATAAGTCAAAAGATTTTTTTTCGTAATAAGAAAAACCTTTTAAAAATATATTTAAATTAATATGACGAAATAATGAGGTTTTGATAAAAACTATACAATAATTTGTTGTGAATTTTATTTATCCCCAAAGGATATTCAAATAATGAATTTTTATATAAAGTAAAATTCTTTCTAAACAAAATAAAAAATCCTTTAATTGAAATCCAAATAGTTTTTAATTCATAATTATTTTATTTATTAACGCACAATTACAATTTTTATAATGTGTAATTATCACGAGTATTACAGAAACAAACACTGCTTAAAAGTGGTTGGCTTTCCACGTGCCTTGTAAGGACATAACAAAGTAAAATCTGTGTACACTGTAAATTAAATGCGTTAGGCTTTAGGTTACAATAACATGATAATGTCAAATTTTCAATTCCCTCACTAGGACAAGGATTTTCGTATCCTAAGACTAAGTGAGATATGTATTTTTCGTACTAGCAACATAAATTTTTAAGTAATTATTTCTGTTATGTAGATTTTTAAAAGATATTTTAATATATATTTTTTTTAATAGATTATAAAAGATAATGTGTTTGTATAAGGAGTTAAAGGACTAAACATTCAACAGGTTTGAAGTTGACTCTCGTCTCGTCTCGATTTTGATACTTTCGTATGATTGAATTCACCAAAACAGTTGCCGGCGAATGATTCAGCGACTTGTCGAATATATTCGGTATGATTGAATTCGGAATTAGCTGTTGGCTCGATTGGTAATCGACGATTTATTCGTCCAGAAATTTCTTCGACACTCATTTTTTGATTATATTTTAACATAAATATTTGAGTTTTACTAAAACTTCTTGAATACCAACCACAAGGTCGATCTAAACAATCCCACTCGTTTTAAGGTAAAGTGCTTAAATTCGAATCTTAGAAATATAGTCCGAGACGAGACTCTCCACTTTAATCGACCAATCAGCTAAAAATGATATATGTATAATAAAAAAAATACTATACTTTCAACTCTTAACAATTGAATTTTGACTATTGATTTAATCGAATTTTTGTGAAAATTCGAATTAAATGTATCTTTATAGTGTCATTAAATTATATATCCTCATAAAAATTTAATTCAAAATTTTAAATGTGATTAACTCTTCTCATATATGACTTTATCGTATATAATTAACTTGTATGCATGCACGAATAATAATAGAGTCAAAGTATTAGAAACATTGAAATTCATAAATTATTATGCAAAATTCTGATTATTTGATTGAAAGTATGTGTGACAATGTAAATAATGTGATTAAGTTTATATTTATATGAAACTAGCAATTCTCTGGCATATCATGATGAAGTTCATCAACATTAAAAACACTATTTTATGACTTCTATTTACGTAATCTTCAGCATATATATACGCACTTTAAAAATCATTTGTTAATATAATTTGAAAACGTTATTTGAATATAGAACAAAATGTGCAGTACTATCAAAATAATATCATAAAAATTATATTTTCAAATTTATATGATATTTATCAACTCCAATTGGAAAAGAGCAATTTAAATGCAGATTTTCAGTAGAGGTTTGAGTAGTAAATTTATTCTAGTTTTGATGATATATTTATTATCAATGGATCTTTTATGAATTAATATTCATGGCGGAATTAGAATATGTTTTGCTACAAGATAAATATAGCAAATTAAAAGTTTAGTTATCTTTGCACGTAACAGCATCGCATCATAAATACAGAAATATGATTAATATGTAAATTTCTATATTGTTTTTAATGTTGGATAGGATTAATTATTGATTTTAAATATATCTTTAAGGCCCAATCGTAATGTGAGCGCAAAACTTTAGCGCAAACTTTGAAAATTGTTCAACATATGGAAATCAATGGAAGCAAACACAATGCTAGCGGTCACCGCTATGGAAAAAAAGCTACAGCCAAGATTGATGAATATTAACCGCCAGCGCTAGAGAATTTTAACAAAGGAGGCGAATTTAAAATTTGACTGACAATTTTCATAGTGACATTTTAAATAAATAATAAAGATTTCACGCAAAAAATATAATAATATAATAAAATATAATTTTCTCAGCCACCATTGCGTTTGTACTGGATTTGTCTTGGCGGGAGGAAAACAATCTTCCAGCTACCGCTAAAGGTTTGCGCACACATTACGATTGGGCCTTTACTTATTAAATATATTATTGAGATATTTTTTAAAAATTATATTTATATAATTCCAACTTAACTTCAAAATTAATAGTGTAATCAATTTAATTGATTTGAAAAATCATTTTATATCGAATTTTATTTCTTACATATCGAAATCGATACACAAATTATTGAAATTTTCAGTTTTTCTAATGTTATATTACAAAAGTTTGTAGTAAATTAAATATTTTTATTATGTTGGTAACATTATAATTTCTCTTAGAAAATAATAAATAAAACTGTGATGTTTAATTATATCAAATCCTTGAATTATCCTTGAATACTGAAAGATTTCTGTCTGATAAAATGTCAAAGAAAAGTGTTTGAATGAAGTATATAAGAATATTCATTAAAAATTTTCATAGAAATTTTATAATTTTCTTTACATAATTTTCATTTGCTATAGAAAGTGTTAAGTTTATCCTTAATGAATGGTAATAGTTTTAATTAATTTCTTTAAGCAAAATTGTTAAATTTCAAGAAATAATAATTAGAAATAAAATTGGAGTAGCCAAAAAACTTGGAGTTAGTTAAATGTGTACAAAATTTTAAATATTTAGTAAGGACATTAGGAATGTATTTAATATAATTCGGAAATTTTGACAGGGCCATACCGAACTATTAATATCGAATTTTACTGCAAAATGATCACGATACAAAGCCGTGTTTCAAAATTTCATAGATTTTGTTTTCTACAATTTTGGAATCTTCATCAGAAACGTATAAAGAAAAATTTACTTGAGAAACTTCAATTTTATTGAAAATATATTTTTATTAAAAATATCTTTCGTAAAATTGAATAAATTTAATCGTCGTAGATAATTTTCTTTGAATAATTATTAGATATAATTTAAAATTAAGGAAACAAAGATAAATTATTTTATCTTAGAAATAATTTATATTATCTTTTTTATCGTTTTGTACCATTTTAAAATAATTATTATGAACTGATTCTTATCTAAAATAAAAGTAAAACTTTTAAAAGTAATATTTCAAAGAAATTTATTTGTTGCCTAAGGATTTTAAGGATTTTTTTTTACTTTGTGTAAAATTTTATATTTAAATTATACAGGAAATTTTTGTTTGTTGTAATTTTAATGACTAAATTAAGATGTCGGAGTTTATAATTACAGAATTTTGTGTAATTAATGTCATGAATAATGTATTGGTTACAGTTGAGTAACATTGATTACCAGTGATAAAATTGATATTTAGTAAAGTTCACAAATAATTTTCGAAAATGTTTTAAATCGATCTGGTTTTCAAACTACAAAGAGATAATTGTAAATGTTAACAAGTTCATATAAAGTGTATGGTGGTCACACTATACGATACACTTACTATACATTACAACTACAATTACATTTTCAATTGCACTACAACTACAATTACACTTTCTATAATACGTTGATTAAGTATTAAGTAATTTAGTATTTTGAATCAGTGATTATTAAAAAAATTGTTTAACGTGAATATCCTTTATTCAGAAATTAAATTACATCTTAATCGGTAATTAAATAATCTACGATTCACGAATTAATCGTGAAACCAGACGTAAATGTTTCGAATTTTAACTGTCGAAAATTTTAATGGTCATCAAGCCATTAACACAGGATTTAGTAAAAGTGGTAAGCTGTACCTAATCAACATTGTGTAAAACAAATTTTGTGAGAAACATTGTTTGAAATGAATCATCAATTGTCCGGAAGCAATCAGTCAGTTCTATATTGTAATTCTTAAAAGTATTCAATTAAATTTATTATATTTTCTTTTAAATATTCGCATTTAAATATATAATAAATAAAGATTTTCTTTTTAAAACAATTTTAATTTACTTAAATAACTAAGGTCAACTAAAATTAAAATATGCTTTCTTTTAAATAAAATATTCAAGAGTTTTCGTAAATTGTTATTTAGTAAAAAAGTATTCTTAAAATTTAAATAACAAAAATACAAATAAAAAATAAATGGAAATGGAAATTAGTAGCAATAGGAAAGTTAATTGATGAACTTTTAATGGACTCTATGGAAGACAAGGGACCAAAACAGTATTAAAAGAAAATATCATTAAAGAAAATAAAGTCTTTAGTAATAAAAGACAACAAAAATAAATATTTTGATAAGAAAACAAGTAAAAGAAAAGTTTTTTTTTTTTCACAAAATATTTCGAAATTTTCTATCTTCATTTCAAATCCAGACAGATTTAATGATATTTGGCATTCAGTACCACCCAAAATGTTTGTATTATAATAAAAATAGCAATAAAGTTAACAAATTAAAACTTTCTGAACTAATAAAAATTCCAATTTCCCGGATCGAAATACAAAAACATAAAATTAAACAAAAAATTTTTCAGCCTTGGGTGACAAAGTTTATGTTATCAAAATAATAATAAAAAAAAAGGTAACCAAAAAAAATTCACTAATTTTTCACTTCACGTTTTTAAAATATTTGCGGTATTTAGGAATATGAGAAAAGTTTTTTATTAGAAAATATTTTGAAATTTTTTTGCTGTTGTTAATATTTAATGAAATATCTTCAAACACAATTTGTTTAAATTAATTTAAATTCAAATTCAATTATTATAAAGTTAAATCGTTGCAAACAAAAAATTAAATTTATACTAGTAATATTAATAATAGCTTCATAATTTTTTGCTTAAATTAATTTTCTTGAGCAAATATATGAAATTCAGATAAAAACATTAGAGTTAGGGAATTATATAAACTACCAGTTGCAAGTTTGTTTATTAGTAATCGAGTTTCTATTCCTCGACCCTCGAAGCAAGTACCACCTTTTCGTTATGAATGAAATTGATTATTTTTTTTTGATTAGCGAAAAGAAGTTAAAAAAAAAGAGATTGTTAGTAGATCCATTAACCAAAAAGGAGAACTCAATAAAAATAAGATAATATCTATAAGTTTTAAGCTTGGAAAAAGTTGATTAAGTTTAGTGGATTTCCATTATCGAAAGGAAACAAATGTTAGTAATAATACACAGCTGCTAAATACAAACAATTAAATAAAAATAAAAATACAAAATTATTCAGAAAAACAAAACATTAAAAGTTGAACTAATAGGCTACTACTAACATAGGCGTTCACAGTTCTGAAAAGTACGCAACTACTTCCCTTCATCCTCACCTAGTACTTCAAGTCATTAGGAATTGAAAAAGTTAATCAAATTAACATGTTACCATTAACTTCAGATTTCGCAATTCTGAAAACAACCCTCCTAGTCAATTAGATGATAAAAAGAAAAAAAGACACAATCAAATTAATGGTACTACTTCGCTCCAATGTTGGAATTACTTCCCTCGGATAAATAACTTATTTCCAATTGAAATCACATTTAAACTACCATCAAAACTTGTTGATTGGTAATCTATTAAAGTTTGTATAAAATTCATTTATTGCTAAACTATCAAAAATATTTTTATGTTGAAAACTTTTTAAAAATGAATAAAATTTCTTAATAATTTTTTTTTTTAAATATTTTTATCTGTGAAATAAACTTTTAAGTTGATAACATTAAGAATATAAACATTAATAATGTCGTTAGAACTGATTTTTTCCAAGGATTCAAAACTATTTTATATACAGCAATAAAACTACATTTTGTAAGATGTGATAATGTTGGAAAAGTTTTTGTAGAATGCCTCAATAAAAATGATAATGTCCTGTAAATGAACAAAGAATCATCACATTATCAGCATTAATACCATTATAAGGCATATTAATAGAATGGCAAAATTTCTACTTTCAACGAACATTTAAGTGTCACTGTAACATTATTATTACAGAAAACTTTTACTGTAACTGTTATACGGTTTCATACTGTTATACTATTACTATTATATTGTTGCTGTTATACTTTTAGTGTTTGGTTGTTGTAGGATTTATTGTTAAAATGTACCAATTACTTTAAATAAATTAAAAAATAATTCGGTCGTTTTTTTAAGTTACAGCAGAATATTAAGTCAAATAAATTTTAATCTTGCATATTTCTTATGTATAAGATATATATTAAAGTCTTGGCATATAAGAAAAATAAAAATAATATTAGGAAACTAAAGTAATTGTTATTATTATCAGTTCTGATGTGAAAATAGCTCTAACATCGTATTAAACATTTAACAATTCAGGCGGCGACATTATAATAATTGTTAATTTAAATTCAATTCATAACACGTGATCACATTTTTGGTACTGCGTGCAAAACAGTTTTCACAGGTGTGTAAAAAATGAACTAACCAAAATGAAATTTCCTCAACAAAAATTGAGTGCAAGGATATTTTTTCTGCTAAATTAATTTTTTTTTATGTTAATGTCTAATAAAGCTATCAAAATTTTGGATTGAATACACGTAAAAAAATTCTAGATATTTGATTTTTTGTTTGTTTCTATTTTAGCATCATTTTTTGTTAATATTATTTAATTATATTTTTTGAATGATATTTCATATTTTCTAGAGATCTGGAGGATAACTAATTATTGATCCAATTTGAATTTAATTTGACAGTTTTCATACTTATTTGAATATCGAAAAGAGATGGTAACAAAGAACATTTGTAAAAAACATTACTTACTATACTTACTATATGTGATTAAGAATAAGAATATGGTAAGCAGATAGTGTATAGAGTTAGATCCATTGATATTATATGTGAATGATGCAGCTTTGCTCCCAGTATGTTTATATAATTTATTATTTAACATTTTGCTAGTTTAATTTAATATTTTTTCTATAATATTAAAATTTTATAATAAAAGTAATTAAATTACTTAGTAATTAGTAATTAAAAACTTCTAAAGACAAAGAATTTTATCACTAAAATTTCGATGTTATTATAATACAAAATGTAATTTATTAAATTTGACTTCTTTCAGCATTTAAATAAACTAATATTTTATGTTTAAACCTTTTATAACATTAAAATGGTATAATTATCGAAATATAACTTGAATAGAAAGTGCTTAATTTATCTTCACACTTTTAATATACACACTAAAACAACAAGTTATAGTGAATATCTTTCACAAATATCATTAGATTGTATATGCTAAAATTTCGATCCTTTGTAATTATTCTTCTTTTCCTTAAGAATGATAAAAAAGAAAATCTTATTCGAGGATAATTGCTGCGTGTAATTGCTTACGTTAATGGTTCTAACATTTATTTTACTCCAATTCTCTTCATCATCCTGAAAATGGAATTTATGTTGAAGCAATTTTCATTTCTATATACTATAAGAAATTTATCGTTTTTTTTTTTGTTATTTGAGAAAAATACAACATTAAAGTAACATTATTAAAGATAGTATTTTTCTGAACGTGTTTTATTATTTTTACGTTAATCCTGAAATAAAATCTTTTTTATAAATATATAAACGAAACGTATGAATACAAACTAAAAAATAAGAATATATAAATAGTTTATGTATATAATCTTTTGTATTTATATAATTTTATATACAATTTAATATAATTTTCTTTATATCTTACGGCTTAGCAAGGATATTAAGAAGTAATTTTTGTATATAAATTCCAAAATTATAAAGGACATGTTTTTCTTTCAAAAGAACTTACTTATAATTGGTATATGTGAATGTAAACGAAATTTAAACAAATTTTCCTTTTGTATATGTAAATAAAATTTATATAATTTCTAAAATTTGTAAAATATATTTTTGGAAAAACCATGGAAATTAATGAGCTTTAAATGAGGCATAAAATTAACACAGAAAAGAAGAAAATTATTTTTCATTTTTTTCTTTAAGTAGTGTATTTAATTTCAATATAAATGGAATTACATTTAAACAAAATATCTTTAAAATGTTGTAAATTACAAACCAGAACATTATGGTTTGTTGTAAAATTGTTTGTATAATTTAATATAATATAAAATTTAATGCTTTTAAAATGTAATTTATATTTTTAATTAAGTATAAATATTTTTGTAAAATTTTAGGGGATTTTCAAGTTACATTTAATATAAATTTTAATAAATATTATACTGACTAATATATTTATTAAGTAATGGATTGTTGGTGTCACAATAAATTGTTTAACTTCTGCGAATTAAATACGAGTTGTATGAATACTAAAACTGAATTTTGTTCATACCAAAAGAAGTTTTACATAATTTTTGATTGTATATATTTAAATAATAAAGTTTTAATTAAAAGACATTTTTGAAATTTTCGAATATTTTGAAAATTCTTTTATCCCAACAAACAAGTCTCTTTGGAATTCCATTCGGAAATAATGCACGTCTTCAATTAAATCAGGTAGACTATGTAGTCGGATGTTTGCTGAATGTCCATACAAGATAGAGTTTAGTGTCGGCAATTATTTCTTGGAATGTAGTTAACAAATAATTAAGAATATAAATTAGCTGGGTTGAATTGATCATGAAAATTCTTCATGTTGGACAATTTTGGAAACTAACCTACTTTACTGTGAAGAACTGAAATTGAAGATACACACAAGAACAATAATTTTTCATACGTCTAAGTAATAATTACATTTTTAATGTAGTTTTTTGATTTTACCTTATCATGATCCCTGACGTTTCGTCTTGGTTTTCCATTCCAAACCAGATAGTAAAATCTATAGTAATAATTTTTATGTAGTAATTCTACTAAAATTTAACAATTATGAAGGCGTTCGCATTCGTACTGATAAGCTTAATTTAAAATAGTTTCAATAAAAATTTCAACGTCGGAAAATATTTCATATCTAGAAAAAAATAATTTTCAGTAAAACAACTCACAGAAGAAGATAGGTAATCGTTTGTGTAGCCGTTGTTTTATTGGAAAAACAGAGAGAATCGAAACGTTGATTAGGTTCGTTAGGCGTATAATAAAAAGAGAAGGCTAATTTTAATTCAGAAAGTAAATTTCGTTAAAAAACCAATTTAAGATTTAAAAAAAAAAATATAATTGGAAAAATTTTCTATAAAAACTTTTGAATTATAATAGTAAAATACCAGTCGACCAAAAGTGAAGTAATTAAATTTTAATGTTAATAAAAATTAGATAATTTCTTCAAAAAATCAACTGAGTTTTCTCTCAGTGTTACGATGGATAGGGAATGCGGAATACCAGAAGTGACTATAAATTACAAAATAATTAATAAAACATTTCTAATTAAAAATAATTTTTATTATTACAAAAATTTTTGATTAAATATAATTATAATTTTATAATTTTGTTTTTTGCTTTTAGTACGTATGACAAATATAAATTCAAATCAGTCTTAGATTTTAATAAATATTAGTGAATTTTATTTAATGTGGAAAAATATTTTCAAATGAGAATGACAAAATGACTATAATGATAAAAATATAATGAATTTATAATTTATAAATATTTATTTCTAAGACAAATTTCAAATTTATTAATATAATTTCAATTGATAATTTAAATTATAAAAATTTATTAAATTTTAATCCTGTTTTTTTTTGTTTTTTATATAAATTCAGTCAATTTTTAAAAGTTTAAATATTTTAGTTAATCGAATAAAATTTCATAAAATGTTATCAAAAACATTAAAAAGATTAAACTCTAATTTAGTGATTTAAAATTTTTAATATAATTTAATTATTAATAATTAAAATATAATTAATTCTAAAATTATTTCTACTTAAAAATTATTTTTATATATTTTTTAAGAATAATCTCATTAAAATATAAAAATCTCACTTAATTCAAATAAAATTTCCCATTTTCTTTTTATTTATAAACTGGGAAATTATAACAAATTTATATAATTTCCTTATAATTTTCATTTTTTTTTTTATTGATGTTTTATTTATATTCATATAAATCTTCTCCCTTTCATGATATTAAAGGGGATCAATGATGTTGAATAAAACATTTGATATTATTGTGTATGTTATATAAATAGGACATTAAGGATTCTTGAAGGCATTACAAATATAAAAAATTTCATGTAAATAAAAATTATTTTATTAGTTTTATTTATGTTTCAATATTCATTTTTTCTAAAACGTGTAAAATCAAGCTTTAAAAAAGATAAATCTGAAAACTAATTTATTTTAAAGTTAATTTCGTATCGAACTTTTTTTGTTTTTATGGCAAAACTTAATATTTATAAAATCTATCTATCGTTAAAATTTATTTAAAAAAATAATGTTACATTTAATAAAAAATTTTCTTAAAATAATATTTAAAAATGGTAGAGGTCGTAATAGGAATGAAGCTAAAGTACTTTACGTTAAAAGATCAATTTCGGATCAGAAAAATCATAATTTTTACATTCTTTAATAGAAGTTTTCGAAAAGTTTTGAATAATTTTAACAGTCTAAGGGCGGATTTCACAGCGGAAGCTTATGTTTAAGTAAACTGATTGTGTAGCTTAAGTCAGCAACTTAAGGTCCCTGGATTTCTCAAACAAAATGTTTTCTAAGTCTAACTATTAAACCAAAAAATATGAATTAATGTGAATGATAATTGGTAATAATTTTATTGTGAATGAAATTTTTGAATTTTTGTATGTTATATAAAACTATAAATTTATAATATAGAAAAGGAAAAGAAACCTATCATTAATTTTAGCTTCTTTAGCTTCTGAATTCATTTTCCATTAGTATGAATAAACTAATAAAAAAAATGTCAAAAGTGAACTTAAGCTAAATCTATCTGCCAGCTTAAGTTAATACTTACTTTATGAAAAGCTTATATTTAAGCTTGCACTAAGAAACCAAAATATAAATCGATGTTTAAGCTCTGGCAAAGGTTTAAGTTTCCACTGTGAAATCCCCCATAATAGTAACTCAGGCTTAAACCTTTGTAAACATTTTAATTATTGAAAATTATCGACCTCGACCATCAAAAAACTAACGACAAATACTAATACCTAAAAATTGAATTTTAAAATAATTTGAATAATTAATAATTAATCCTTTTTAATATTTAAATTATCCTTAATAATACAAAAACTAAAAAAAATTATAACTAAATGTTAAATTGATGATGGAAAATATTATTTTACAGACGACTTCTACCCATAAAATAAAAATTTATTAATGTCGTTTTTTTCGTTACCACATTTTTCTCGTCGATTTAATATCTCATTAGTTTTCCAAGGAATCCTTTTTTTTCGTTTATTAGTCCGACGGATTGGGTTAGACAAAACTTTTTTAAAATTAATCATTTTCTTCGTGGTATACATCAAAAAAACCAATCACATAAATCGTTTTGGTTTATGTGATTTTTTTTTATTATTGTAGAATTTTTGGTTTTGTCTTTAAAATGTTGTAACTCTGCCTAGTCGTAATCCTAAAAGTTTTCGACGTTTTTTAGCACTTAATTTTGTCCACAAAGTGCTATGCCCTTCTACAAGTAAATATTCATCACATAAATCATCACGCTCTTTGGCAATATAATTTTGATCTTCGTGATTTCTATCTGAACGTGAATCACCAGATACAAATCCACTTTCAGGACGTGATAAAGATGCTGTATTCCATGGTAATTGTTGGAACCAACGAGCGACTTTGGCTGTAGACGATATCTATAAATTAAAAAAAAAAGTAAAAAAATAAAATAAATAAATCATTTATTTAGTGTAAAATTTTCAATTAAAATTTGAAATTTTTAGTTAATTGGAGTAAAGATGGAAATCTATAATTGTGAAAAAGAAAATTTAATGTTAAATTTCACCTTTTTAATATTTGTGAAATGTTAGCAAAAAAAAAAAATCTAAATTGTTGAGATGAGTTCCAGGAAATTAAAGATAAATTGATTTTTTAACCTTGATTCAAATCAGTTTTTATTTTATAGATGGTACCAAGAAGCTGAATTTTTTATTGGGAAATTTTTTATAATAATGTTCACACTTTGAAGCATTACAGATTTAAGAAATTTATTAAAAAACCATTAATGAACCATTTATAATTCAAGGATTTTCTGGTATCAAAATAAAAATCGATATAGACTAACCCGATAATTTATTACATTTTGTGTCCTTTTTAATGTTTAACTAAAATTTATACTTATAATTCTATAATCTTAAATTAAAATTAAATAAATACAGAATATTAAATCAATATAAATCCAGTTTAATATTTGTGATTAGAAACTTTTCAACAAAA